>CM076689.1:45326996-45926996 GCA_038501925.1 Xenopus petersii | reverse complement strand
GTATTATTTTGTTTATTACCCCCTAAACTTAATGTAATGGGCACAGTATATTCCCTATATTTTTATGTTCATAAATGATAGCATTGAGTTGTTTGTTTCGGATGGGGCATGACTTTGCCAAGTTTTGGCTCACAACCTATAGAACTGGTATCATCTGATTACCCAAATATATTCAACCTCTAAACTTTCCTCCCCATTGCTTATGGCACAATGGGTTAACCAGACAAATTCCTTTGCTGTCTTGTGCTTCTCATAGGGCCTCCCATTCTCATAAAGTACATTTCCAAAATGAGCCTAAAAACAGCATCACAGATAAAACCTGGCCACAAAGTGTGCAGTCAGAGCACTGCCCCCATTCTCAGTTGTTCATATTCTAAGGATGCATTTCAGTTTAGCTTCTGCCCAGGCATGCTAGAGCACTGTGCCCTAAAAGCATGAAAAGTGAAAGTAATTCTGAAGCACTGCCACCAACAGAAACTCCATAATCTTTGATTCCCACAGCCCCATGCCTAGATTGTCAGTTCTGCTTCTTTACCACTGAATCTAGGAAATACTGATGTCTTGGACACCTTCAGTTAGTGAATTCTTTCAGCAAATGTTAAACCAAAAGCTGATATGTCAGAAGCATTTTGCAAGGACCCTACCACACTATGACTCCACTACTATGATCCCATTGGTACTTGGCAAAATCTAGGGAAGGAATACACGCAGGACAGCAATGTGTTACATGTTTTCATTGTTTGTTATCTTTCTCTTTTAAGACTTCATTTAGGAGAAAGAGATCCACTGGTACCCCTACTGTCACTATAAGTGATATCTCAAAAAGTATCTGCAGTAAAAACCTCACCACCCTCAGGACAGCTCTTCAACTGCTGTACTCTACAAACACTTCCAGTGCAAGATCAGCAAGCCTCACAAATACATTTGACATTCCTACTGACAGTAAGTAATGAGCAAAGTAATCTACTATCAGTTGTGCCATTAGTATCAGATAATAATACTAACACGGGGGAGTGTAATATATACAGCAAAGTTTCCACCATGCTTAGTGACCCATATTGACCAATCATTAGGCAGTATTTAGTAGTTCATTGGGTAGCCTGATTGGCAAACATCTAGTTGCTATAACAAATGTGGGGCCATGAGCAATTTCTAATACAGCCGCTCCTAGCACTTCCATATAATTGCCTTTGTCCTGCATCGTGTTAAGAATTTGTGCAGTGTATCCATTGAAGCAGGGGAACCCTGAAAGTAGCACCACCTCTAAAAATAGCTGTAGCTCCAGGCTACCAACAACAGCCTACATCAATAGACACAGCGAACTTGCACCTAAACAATTGAAATTAAAAACTCCCAATATCTCAGCAAGGTATTGGAAATTAAAAATAATCATGAAAAGAATGAGTTTGCCTGTCATAGGCAGAATAATTTTGGACTTGCAACTTTTCATCGTGTTCTAACTTTACTCTTTTTCAGATGCATTCTGCACTCAGCTCTTCATGAATTTAGTTTCAACGACCAGTGGGACTGCCTATTGGCTTCTACTGAAGCCCCTGTTATATGGACAGATTCTTTACACACCAAACAACACACTAACACAGCAAATAATGCAGAAGGTATTTCACTGTGCTGGATTTCTGCATATTGTATATACACAGCCACCCCAAATACTTTGGCAATGTAATCCATTAGGTGTTTCTTACTTTGGACTTGTGTTATCCTCTATCCCTATAATGTATTAAATTCCCAAAACACTATATAGTACATAAATATTGTAATGCAGATCTCATAATTTCAAACTCTAAAGCTCTCTGTTTATCATGTGAGAAGGGAAAATATGCCCTATAGATACTGTAAGTAACAATTATCTTGGGACACTGCAGTATTTCTTCCATATGCTAAGGAAATCTTTACTGACCTCAGAAAACATGTACCACTTAACTGCCTTAAATAGATGATGCCAGTCTGCTGATGTCTAGAGAGAATGGCTCAGCAAGCTTAAGAAGTAGTACAAAAACATCACAATAAATTTAATTATTGTGTATACAAGATGGAGCCTCATAATTGTTTAGATAGTATTAGTTACATGGAATATAAAACAATTTCTGATAACAATATAGTATAACAATGTTACTGTAAAAGTATTAAGCCAGGATTTAGAAAACAAGTAGCCTGGAAAGTTTAAATCTTACAGTTCTTCGTTCATTTGTAAAAATTATCTTAAAAAAAACTGTTTTCTCTTCCAGGCTAATACCACCATTCAGCAGGTTTTGGGATACAAAGGCAATGTCAGTAGTTGGGTTACTGCCATCCAGCAGTTACTAAATCAATGGGACACATTTCAGACGGCTGAAACTTTTATTGGACCTTTACAGGTAACTAACATCTTATCAAAAAAAGTCGTATACCAGAAGTGTTGTGGTGGCTCTTTCCACCAGTAGATGCACACCTGACTAATATTAATGACACGGAGACATGCTGTGCCATAAGCTACTAAAATGACCTCCCCTTTAAACAAAACAGGGATAGTTTGTCCATTTATTGCAATATATTTAAGCTGGACAAAGTCATCCCTGGTCTGACCAGTCCTATACTCACTTATTTATTTCAAATGCTCTTTGAAAAAACAGCTGCACAACATTACCAGCCCTTCAAAACACATTATCCACTAAAGGTATTACAGAGCTTACACCCTAGCCAGCACACTTAATGCCAAAGGTGGCACTGAGTTTACACCCTAACCAAACTGGCATGATGGCTCCACCTGACGAAACACACTAATATCAGCCAAGCTCACTTATATCCACTGAAGCTTGCACAGAGGCTTCACTCTGTAAATAAAATTACCAATAATTGCCAATGGTACACTAAACTATCAAGTGACCGAAACATATTCTCTCTCCAAAGTGGTACGGCACCTCTATCATCTCAAAGCAAACTAAAAGTAAAGAGTCATTGTCATTGGACAGGTGTGGTCACACAAATTTCCACACGTCAGTTGCACAAAAAAATCCCATTCATTATAGATAATTAAGTGCCTTCTTCCTGCCTCCTGTTCTGAACTGAGTACAGTTGCACCTATTTATGCAGGGGAACCCTGGAGCTACCAGCACCTCTGAACCAAGCACCGGTGCAGTTGCACCCAAAAGAACAGGACACACATATCACTTGCATTGGCTTTCCAGATATTGAATTACATACACCAGCACAATCCAACTGTGTAGCTAGCCTGCTGATAAAGTGTCTGTTTGCTTTTTAGGTACTGCTCAGCAATTCTTTTATAAATAACTTTCTTGAGGAGTTTCTGCATACTGACACATCTCAAATCAATAGTACAATAAACAGTGCCTGTAAGTATGCTCCTCTTCTCACAAACTCCATGCAAACCTTATTTAGGGGTAGTAAATACAAAAAAATGCACAAATAAAATCAGCTTATATCCAGCAGTGAGAAAATAATGCTGCTGCCCTATATGCTGAATAGACATATGAATATCTACATCATATGAATTGCATATACTGGTATAGGATCCCTTATCCGGAAACCCGATATCCAGAAAGCTAAGAATTACGGAATGGCTGTCTCCCATAGACTCCATTTTATCCAAATAATCCAAATTTTTAAATATGATTTCCTTTTTCTCTGAAATAATAAAACAGTAGCTTGTATTTGACCCCAACTAAAATATAATTAATCCTTATTGGAAGCAAAACGAGCCTATTGGGTTTGTTTAATGTTTAAATTAAATTTTTAGTAGACCTAAGGCATGAAGACCCAAATTTACCTAAAGATCCATTATGCGGAAAACCCCAGGCCCCGAGCATTCTGGATAACAGGTCACATACCTGTAGTAGGAGATTGTGGGCAGTATGTGTATATGGGTATGCTTTGTATACGGTATTACTCTTTGTGTTACATTGTCGCCTAAAGAAACATGAAAGTTTGGTTTATAAAAATGTAATGTTTTAAAAAATGTAAAGTTGTGTAGCCAATTGGACTTGTTATTGTAGGCATGTAGCAATACAAGGGGACAAGTGTGCTTTTAAATGGACTCATGATTATTATGGACACTGTGGACTAACAATTTTCACAATTCACATTTTGCACAGTGATGAGCGAGTTTGTGATGTTTCGTTTCACAGAAAAATTTGCGAAACGGCAAAATGTTTGCAAAACTCGCTGAATACGGCACCTACTAAGTTTATTTCCCAGCACGCTAAAACTTGAACATTTTTTACTTTTTTTACAAAAGGGGCAAGTGGTCCCTTTTATTTTATTAGTGCTGCTTTATTTAACTCAATCTTTCTAAAAGGACTGAGTGCAGAGTTCTTCCTCTTTTTGACTATTTTCCATGGAATACCAACTGCTAGCTCTGCCAGATGGAGTGAAGTGGTTTAAGCAGCACCTTGCTCCAGTTTTCTCATGGATTACTTTGGTTTACTCTAGTTATCCTCAAACAGACTTTTGTGAGATAGAGTATACTGCATGTTCCAACCAAATATGCAAATGTGAGACCAGTGAGGGGAAGCCTTTTACATCTTGTCGCTTCAGTGTGGCCTTCCTCCTCCAAACCATTGGCATAGACTCATATGCATAGCACACTTAAATCAGCTGCAAGGTATTGGCTGCACCCTATGGAACACACAGTTATGTTTATTCTGAGCTTAATGTGCCCTTGAAAATTAAATGTTTAATGGAATGGGATACACTCCTGATACACCAGTGGGCTCAACATAGACATACACCGCTGGTTGCCCTGCTTCTTGCCCAACTCAGTTCAGTGTGTCATTTAACAGAATGTTTTTTTTTCTGTGCAGTAAATGCTATAAATCTGCTAAATACCAACATCAAGAATATCCAGGAATTCCAGCCTATTGCAGTTGTGTTAAACAACTTATTGTCCTGTGTGACCTATAACCGTATCCATCCAATGAACAGCGTAGCAGAGATGCAAGCAAAAGCTGAAGAACTGCAGAAAAACAACCAGTTGTTTGCAGGTGATATAGAAATAAATAAATACTGTATTTATAAGTAGACTTTCTTTTATTTTCTCCTACCATATATTACTGTTAACACACTCTTCGCTTAAGTGCCATTGCTTCCCTGTATATTTGGATCTATACATACAGTAAGTAGAAGGTTTCACATAGTATGAAGAAATCATTGATGAGTTGTCCCAAAGAGAAGTAACCACGGATCCAATATGCAACTAGAGTATCACTATGAAATCATTAGTTGTGCTTAAATTAGAGACACTGTTTCTAATTTAGCTTAGTGGTTTAAACTTTGTCTCCTTCTGTAACCTATGTGCAAGCTATTTTCTAAGGTAACAAATGGTAAACATGTAGAGATGGCATTTCCTTTGTGTGGGAACTATGCATATACTGTATCTTTATATATCATTTTTCCCTTCACAGCTGTGGCATTTGATCTTCCCTCTGAGATCTCTGGGCAGAATAAAGCATCATCTAATCTACCCAAACAAATAAAGTACACTATTAGCATGGAGCCCATATTCTCAGAGGACACAAGTACCATCAGAGAATCCTATTGGACCCCTGACGCAGCCAGCAACTTGAACAAATACAGTCAAGGCTTTGTATATTTACAAGAAAACATTGATAGAGCTATTATTGAAATGCAGACAAAAAAGAGTGTTGCTAAAGTTGGATTGCAGTTCCAGCCAATGCCCTTCCCTTGCTACAAGAAAGACAGGTACGTTCAATTCTCTACTACCAGTAACATTGACTTGTAACTATTCTTTAGGCAGGGTTTAATAGAGACTTGATATACATCCTAAAACAGTTTGAGCCCCCTTGAAAAAAAAGCCAAAACAATGTAACCAATGATGCTGGTAAAGAGCAGACAGGAAATATTCCCACAGTCTACAGGAATCCCCTTTTCATATATTGCAAATGGCTTCCTGAGAAGAAAATGATAAATGCTTTAAGGACTGAAAAGAGGGAGCATAGTCTGCTACTCCCCAGTGCCAAAGTGAGGTTGTTGGAATCTGACATTAATCCCAAAGAAAATCAAAAGATTGACTAGTTCAAGATTGACTAGCAGAGTTCAGCTTGATTTAAAAAGATTGACTAGTTCAAGATTGACTAGCAGAGTTCAGCTTGATTTACTAAAAAGGGCAAGGTGTAAAGTGCAACATTGTGGAAAATACCATGCTTTTTGCACTCTACTTTTTTCCCCAGCGAAATTGTATCTTTTGCCCACTGCCAGTATTTGGCAGCACTACATACATGAGTGGTTGGACACACACAATCCCATAGCACCCTCCTAGTTAGAGTGCAAGCAAGTAGTGCAAGGTGATGCACAACTTCATGGAGCCCTGTACTTATTGGCTCTTTTCACTATAGTGAAAATAGAGATGTAATATTAATATCACCAAAATAAGAAACTTTACAATTATAATAGTTTACAAATTCTGTACAGTTTCTGAAATAATTAAGTTATTCTTTAATATCTCCCTCTCAGCAATCTGTCTTTCTGAATTCTCTCTTTATTCTCTCTTTTGATTGACAGTTAGGTCTTTTGGGGGGGTTCCCTCTTTATTCTCAGTCTCAGGACTGATTTATGTTTGTAAGCTCAATGTGTTAAACATTTAAAATTGTGTGCACTTGGCCTGCTCTAACGCATTGTGTTGCACTGTATAGGGCAAACAAACAAATGGGAAACCTGGAATTTAAATTTTAAATTTTATAGAATGGCCAATTGAATGCAACTTTTCAAATGGTCTTCATTATTTATTTTTTTTACAGTTTATTAATTACTTGTTTCTTCTTCTGACTCTTTCCAGCTTTTAAATGGGAGTCATGACACTGATCCCATCTAAAAAGCAAATGCTCTGTAATCCTACAAATGTATTGTTATTGCTACTTTTTATTACTCATCTTTGTATTCAGGCCCTCTTCTATTCATATTCCAGTGTTTTATTCAAATCAATGCATGGCTGCTAGGGTAATTTGGACTGTAGCAACTAGATTGCTGAATAAAAATCGAAATATCTCAAAAAACACTAATAATAAAAAAAACTAAAACCAAATGCAAATTTTCTCAAAATATCACTCTAAATCATACAAAAGTTAATTTAAAGGTGAACAAATATAAATATAAATGTAAATATTTCTCTTGAAGGTGCGTTACTTTAATGGGCAGATTTATCAAGGGTCGAGTTTCGAAGTGGAAAATACTTCGAAATTCGACCATCGAATAGAATCCTCCGACATTCGAAGTTGGAGGATTTTATTCATCATACAAACGTACGATTTTCCATAGAAACCCAAAAACTTAGAAATATACTCTGGCAGGTCCCCATAGGCTAACATAGCACTTCAGCAGGTTTAAGTTGGTGAAGTATTGAAGTCGAAGTTTTTTTAAAGAGACAGTACTTCGATTATCAAATGGTCAAATAGTCAAACGATTTTTACTTTGAATTGAAGTAAATTCGAAGTTGTAGTATCCTATTCGATGGTCAAAGTATCCAAAAAATTACTTTGAATTTCGAATTTTTGTACTTCGAAAATTCCCTCTATTTCACTTCGACCCTTGATAAATCTGCCCCTAAGTGTTCCCTTAACAAATGCAACTAACTTGCATCCATTGATGTGCACATACTCTAATGCCATTGTTGATGCGGCATGTTAAATGTAAGCCCATTTTCACAAATGCAGTAAAAAAAACATGCACTTTTGTATTTAAATTGCTTTCAATTTGTTGTTGTAATGGGCCTGCAAAAATGCTGAAATTCTGTTATTTTCTATAAAATTCTGTCATAAAAAAATATTTTATTATAACATACTAAGAACATTCTGACAGTTTAGAACTCTTTTTTAATTTTAACAGTTTCCTGAGAAGCATGGGCTTCTCTCTGCCAATCGCACTGATGATAACGTGGGTCATCTTTATCTCAGCATTTGTAAAGAAGATTGTGCATGAGAAAGAGATGAGGTTGCATGAGGTATAAGCTTTCTTCCAAAGTGTGTATAGAATGCATTACTATTTGTGTTTGTTTTCCAAAGGCTTCTTTAGGGAACACTCTTCAAATATGAATTGTTGTATCACTCAAAAAAACCAAAGTTTATTGAGGGGGAGATAACGGAAAGTTTTATATAGTGTAGTAAAATTCAGATCTCACCTTTAGTGGTTATTTATAACTATATAACAACAGTGCATTTGTTCACCACTTTTTACTTGCTCCGTCAGAAGTTATTAAACACAACAATCCGTGATTGAATATAATACATTTTTAAAACTGTGAAATCATAAAATCCCCACCAATCACATTAGCTCGGTGAGCATAAGGTGCTGTGTGCAGTGATTCCCACAGTGTGAGCATGTTACTAGGGAGGTGGTGGTATAGCAACCAACCTCTAGAGTCCTAGTGCCCCTTGTGGTATATTATACTCACTAGATGTGAGATAAGGAAGGCGTTGGTTAAAATCTATTTCTTCCTGTTCTGTGGCTATCCGCTTAATGTGGAGAGATAAATGGACATGTGCGAAAGTGTTTTTACACGTTTGATAAATAACTAAAATCACACTCACAAACATCCGTTGTCAAACCGCATTGAAAAAAGTGTCCTGTGCATTCTGTATTGTGCTTTCGGTTCTTCGGTGTCCCTTAGAGTCCAATGTGCATATCGGTGACATGCTTCTGCAAATTCAGAGGGACAGTGTCCTCGCTGACGCGTTTCCCCTAACTGGCTTCCTCTCAGAGTGATGACGTCCCCTCCTGCTCATCACTTATTTATCCTCCACACCTTCTTTAGGGAACCATGTACAGCATCATAGTGTTAGAACAGTGGCTTCATTAGGGCATAATACCCCCCCCCATACTCCAAAAGTGCATGGCGTTTAAAATATTTGACAGTGACTTATGTTAACCAATCTGAAGTTTTATTTACCTGATCAAAGCAAATTGCAGACTGGTCGTTATAGATATTGATAACTGTACAAATTTGCTTGGAGTCTTTTGTGTTCCCTATTAAGGTGGGGTACAGGGACCTGAACATTTTTATTGTCAATATACTTGTTACAGTATGTTGAAATTTCCGTTTCACCTAACCCCTCCCCCCCCCAAGGTGCAGACATAATGCATGTTCTTTCTCTTTTTACCTTTTTCTTTACAGTACATGAGGATGATGGGAGTCAACTCTAGCAGCCATTTTTGTGCTTGGTTTATTGAGAGTGCATTGTTCCTATTAATAACACTCAGCATCCTAGTTTTGCTTCTGAAATTTGGCAAAATCCTTCCCAATAGCAATGGCTTTATCCTCTTTCTTCTACTCCTGGATTATAGCTTAACAATTATTGCCATGAGCTACCTCATCAGTGTTTTCTTCCACAACACCAATCTGGCTGGACTTAGTGGAAGCCTGATCTACATCATTACTTTTTTCCCTTTTCTTGTCATTTTCACCAAGGAGCCTATTTTATCCTTTTCTGCTAAGACATTACTGGTGAGTACATATAGGTAATGGGTTAAAAAAGGACATATACGGTATAATTATAACATATATGTATAATACAGGTATGTGATTCCTTGCCTGTAAGCCTGTTTTCCAGAAAGCTCTAAATTACAGTAAGGCCATTTCCCATAAAGTCCATTCTAAGCAAATGGTTCTAGTTTTTTGCAAGAATCCTAAGTTAACAATCCTGTTGGATTTATTTAATGTTCCAAGAATTCTGTATAACAGATCTCATTCTTCATAGAAAAGAATGCTGTATCCAGAATCTGTATTCCCTTTGGTATTACTAGTGCTTTAATGGGAGACTAAAAGCAAACCCTGGGCCAGGATCAGTTTGATGTTGTATAACAGGAAAACTACATTGTGGTCGATAGGGAAATCAGGAATTGAATTGAAAATACATTTTGCTCATAACATTGACCATTGTCCTCCTAATTTTGCTTAGAACAAGGGCTAGACCTCTTTGTTTATTATGGTTCTATGCAAGCAGACTAAGTGACTTTTAGACATCAAGATCCCCCCCGAGATATGGAATAAGATCCAGTTACAAGCTCACAAATCATCTAGAGCGGTAAGAGTGAGGGAAATGAATTTCAAAATAGTTACAAGATGGCACTTCACACCAGTTAAGTTGAATAGGATGTACCCTGAACTTACAGATATGTGGTAGGGAGAGGGGGACACACACTCATATATGGTGTAAGTGTAAGGATTTGCAAGTTTATTGGGGTAATATTTTGAAAGTAATAAAAGAAGTAACGAACATTAATATGTTGGCGGAAGATGTCCCTTTGATCCTGTTAAGCCTAGATATTGATAAAAAGGGTTTATTAAGGGACCCACTCACCTTACATTTGCTGGACGCAGCTAGGTCAATAATCCCAAGACATTGGAAGGAGTCAGCTCCCCCCAGTTGCACGGAGTGGCAGCAGGTAGTAGAGGATACTAGGAAGATGGAAGAAATAACACATATTATTCACAATAAGAGTGTTAAATACTGGGAAATTTGGGAACCATGGGTTAGGTTTCTATACAAATCGGTATAAAAGGGATGTCAGGTTGAAAGAGGATCAAATGGAGGATCTTTCTGTGTATAAACATGATTGACCTGGGGATGGGGCAAGTGACAATTTGCATAAATAGACAGCACCCAGCAGGAATTTCTTAAAAAGCCTTTATTGCAAGGGCTTTATTCAGACAAAAAATACAGCTGTTCAAGGGCTTTATTCAGACAAAAAATACAGATGGGGCAAGTGAGTCAGCCGGAGTAATAAAATTGTAACTGGTTTAAATAACTTTGAATTTTAAAGAGATGGTTCGCGTGTTAAGCAAGCGAATTATGGAAGTGTACAGCTACGAGGTAGCTTATGTCTTATATATTCTTTATCTACTTTGCTTTATTCTCATCTACTTTTTATTATTTTATCTATTTATATCTCTGCTATTGTATTATTCTTGTAAAGACTGTTAAATAAAAAGTAAAAACAAAAAAATAAATAAATAATCAATAAATAAATAATAATCAAGAGTCAGTTAAAAAAAAAAAAAAAGTGACTTTAAGCCGTGTAGTACTTTCGACTGATTTTTGTTTAGTTTACCACACCCCCTATAACAAGGCCATACAGTTACAGATACTGATGGGATACTGAAGAGGATTTTAAAAAGAAGATTTTAGACTATATGTTATTATGGCACTAAAAGGGTTAAAACTGGGTTTATGACAATGATGCATGAATATATCATATACTTAAATTCATGGATTATACATACAGACTACACGCGTGCAGGTCTCTACTGACAATTATGTAATGGGCGAGGGGTGGGTCCAAGGAGTGGCAGAGCCCTTATGTTGCATGGGCAAGGATGAGGGATCCAATGCAAAATAAGTAAATAGGCAGGCTTTAGAGGCATGCAAGTTGAGGGACGTGAGGGGGTTTTGAGGAGGTCTTTAGGTGGGCCAGGGGCCAAACAACTAGATATTACAAATTTACCAGCAGCTATATTGCCCCAGCCTTGGCTAGTATTTTATCAGGTGGCAACCTTGCAGATGCATACAGACTTAACTCTGTTAATCAATCTCCTTTTTTTATATTGTTACATAGTGTATTTTCTCTCCAACGGCACTGAGCAATGCGATCCAGTATGTGGTTCATTATGAAGAACAAGGTGTTGGTGAGTTGTAGGGAAAACAATTCCCACTCTTTTGTAATTTTTTTGTAGTTCCATAATAATATAAAGGCACAAGGCTGAAGGAACAGTGCATTTTTACAGCTCATCTAACTCCTCAGTATCTCCATATTTTACAACAGAAGACACATGATTTATTATAATACACATGTTTCAGCAAGTCATGTGACAAATATTAAATCAGTAAGCATCAATTATAACTGAGGACATCACTAAGCTCTGTTTATAGGGATATCATTTCCAGGATACTCTGGCTCTTGTGTACACATATACACCAAAAAAGTTTTTTTGGTGCTCTCTGTGGGGAACACTTGTAAACAGGCAATAGCAGTTAAAGAAATGCAGGGCACTCAAAAAATTAGCATTATTGCATGTTGTATTATTATGTAATAATAGAATATATATATTTTTTCATATATTGAAACTCCTAAAACTATACTATACTAGTATAGCCACATTTTCATATATTGTCAACTTGTTAAGGTGGGTTGTAAAAATGCTTTTGCTAGCTAAAACAGGGAGTGCAGAGACCTGTGGCAATTCAGCTACAGTATGTGCAAGTCGGTGCAAAGTGCAAAAACATAGTGGACTGCATCTGTTTTCTGCACTTTGCATCCTGCGTTGCACATCATCAATGAACCCTATTATGTGTTTTTTTCCTTTTATGTCTTATAAAGTATCAAAAAAACTCATATGGTTATAAATGAAGATTATGACCTGCTGTTGGTTCAAGCAACAACTTGTATGCAAAAGCTAATGATACATAAGAGGTTGTTTGGCATATAAGTACAATGCTTTGAGATAGGATGACTTAAGTTCTCATGTCAACACAGCATTTGCTATAGGCCAAGTGTGCCTTATAGTATCCAGCTTTACATTTATTAAATTATATTTTCCCACTCATTATTTTGTTAACTCTATATTATTAGTTCTGTAAGATGGCACAGCAAAGTTTGAATCCAAAAAACCTTTCCATGTTGGTACAATTGTATCATGTTAAGATAAATATGTTTTCTAACAACTGGATTTATTCTGCCTCTCCAGGAATCCAATGGAGAAACATGTACATATCCCCACTTCTAGGGGACTCAATGACTTTTGGGTGGTTATGCTGGCTCTTGTTGATAGATGCCATGGTTTACTTTCTTGTTGGCTTTTATATTCAGATGGTATTTCCAGGTAAAATTCATGTCCTTGATATTCTCACAAAAAGCTGTCTTAAAATTTATATACCTTAAAATTGGTCTTGTTAAAAATACAAATTCGCACATTTCTCTTCAGGCAAATATGGAATCCCAGCTCCCTGGTATTTTCCCTTCCAGATATCATTCTGGCTAAAATGCTGTGGACTTGAATCTCTGTACCACACAAAACCAAGCGGAATGACGTTTTCCAATATCATGGCAGACAACGTATATTATACAAAGGGTAACTAGCTAGGGAATAAAAGGGTGAAATGAGTATTTTTGGCATATAAACTAACCTTTTAGCTTTATGCAGGTGCTGAGAATGATCTTTGTCTATTCAATGAACAAGAACCTGATGGTCTTACTGTGGGAGTGTCACTTCATGGCTTAACAAAAGTTTTCCAGTCCAAAACTGCTGTCAACAATCTAAATTTAAATTTCTATGAGGGTCATATAACGGCACTTCTGGGTCACAATGGAGCTGGAAAAACTACCACGCTGTAAGTACATACATAATTCATGTAAAATCAACCTTACGTTAAAAACAAAGTTTGGACATACCATAATCAATGCCCCAAAGGCTTGCAACCCAAGATCAAAGCTTTCAACAGGTTCCTAAACTATGGAAAACATCTTATTGTAAAGCTACGATAGTTGACATTGTATTTTACACTATTAGTTCATAGTTTGTATTTCTTTAGAAAGGGTATGTAGCCCTCACAATCTAGTATATCAATTGCATTCAGCCATGAGCCAAAGTATCATAAAATATTTATATCATAAACATATTTCGTTTCTTTTAAATTGGGACCATGTAAAGTTTGTTATATACTGACCCAAACACCCGTGCTTTTCAGGCTAGTTAGGGGCCCAGTTAAAAAGATAATTCTACTATTCATGTGGATTGAGTATTATCTGTCCTGGCTAAAAATTTCTGTCAGTTGGCGAAAGGAAGTGAAGAAAAGAAGCAGGAAACATAGCAAGGAAATGCTAGGACAATAAGCAAACATAGCAGTAATATAGACAAAGATGACAGTGTGGTACTCTCAGTAGGCTGCAGCAATAACCTATAATCAGGTGTTCTGTTTCAGTCTATAGTTAATGCCAAGATCATTCAAGCAATATGAATGTGTAATACCCTATGCATGTCTATAGAAAATGAATATGCTCTCAATGAATGATCTAATACATTTTAAATGAATATAAATGGAACTTATAGAAAATAGCATAGAATAAAAAAAATAAAATGGTGCCCCTACAACAAATGAATTTGTTTTACTCTAGATGCATGTTAGTCAGACAGCATGCTGTACACACTCTCTCATAAAAAATCTCAGATCCTTAAAAATTCTCTTAAGGCAAAACTGTAGCTGTGGTATCCTTTATTGGTAACTGTGCTATTATAGTTAACTAAAGACGATATATTCCTGGTGTTTTGTATGTTCACAATGTATTTTATTGGCATGGGTGTAGAAAAAAAGTGTTAATGGTTAAATGATTCGGGAACATCATGCAAATTATTTTGATTTATCTAACCACTTTTCAATGCTTTGTTTTGTTTTCCCCAGTTCTATGTTGACCGGTCTCTTCAGTTCCACTTCGGGTAATATTTATGTGTATGGTGATGATATCAGAACACATTTGGATCGTGCTAGGAGCAACATGGGAGTGTGCATGCAATATGATGTTCACTTTGATCATCTGACCGCAAAGGAACACCTGCTGCTTTATGGTTCTATCAAAGCTCCACACTGGACTAGGACACATCTACATGAAGAAGTGAAGAGGTGGGTTGCATTAGAAATCAATGGCAATCCTCCATGATTCTTTATTGGTGAAGTCAGAGAATATGTATTTCATTAAACAATAGGGTACTCTATTCATTTAATATGACACAATATATTCAAAGGCCACTATTCTAATTTTCCTTTCAATCGCATTAATATAAATACAAGTTAAAACATGTTTATTTTTCTTATTTATAAAAAGAAGTTCTCCAGCTTACTCATACAAATAACAACTTCATTTGAACCCCATTAAGTGAAAAGTGCCAGAAAGGCTTACTACTGGAATCTGTGACCCTCTTCGTTTTTTTTTACCCTTTTCCATAAAAGTTCCTTAAAAGGATGCTGTCATGGGAAAAACATTTTTTTTTTAAAATGAATCAGTTAATCGTGCTGCTCCAGCAGAATTCTACACTGAAATTAATTTCTCAAAAGAGCAAACAGATTTTTTTATATTCAATTTTGAAATCTGACATGGGGCTAGACATATTGTCAATTTCCCAGCTGCCCCAAGTCATGTGACTTGTGCTCTGATAAACTTCAATCACTCTTTACTACGCTACTGCAAGTTGGAGTGATATCACCCCCTCCCTTTTCCCCCTCAGCAGCCAAACAAAAGAACAATGGGAAGGTAACCAGATAACAGCTCCCTAACACAAGATAACAGCTGCCTGGTAGATCTGAGAACAACACTCAATAGTAAAAACCCATGTCCCACTGAGACACATTCAGTTACATTGAGAAGGAAAAACAGCAGCCTGCCAGAAAGCATTTCTCTCCTAAAGTGCAGGCACAAGTCACATGACTGGGGGCAGCTGGGAAATTGACAAAATGTCTAGCCCCATGTCAGATTTAAAAATTGAATATAAAAAAATCTGTTTGCTCTTTTGAGAAATGGATTTCAGTGCAGAATTCTGCTGGAGCAGCACTATTAACTGATGCATTTTGAAAAAAACATGTTTTCCAAAGACAGGATCCCTTTAAAGTATGAATGTATCTAAGTTATTCTTTAGAACTCATAGACAAAAAAAAAATAAACAGACAGAAATAGACAAGTACAGTATAGGGCTCATTTAGTTACTGAGGTGCAGTGATCAAAGTGTAAATTTTCAAATCATCATGTTTGCGGATGCAAACAGGAGTTTCTTGATGCAATTGTGCTGCTCCTACCAATTCCGATTACCAAAAATGGATGGAAACTCCATCCTTTGGTAACTCTAGAGCTACTGCCTGGACAGGAGGTGCTAGCTTCAGGGTTCTGCTTTGTCAATAGCCACAGCAGGGCCCAATTCGGAATGTAAAGCAGGACGCACTGAGAGGTGGCAAGCAAGATTTCAAATGCATTTTGATGCGAGGACCTTTAGGGCACATGACACTTTTTTTTGCTGCTACAACACACCATAAAATACCCTGCCACAGACAATACCGATAATTATCTCTACTAAAACATTCATACCATGTAACTGCTCAAACATGCATACAAAAAGGCAATGAGTGATTTGAGTGTTTTAGCAAAGACAAATGGAACCAAATGTCCCATACAGAAAGTGAATTTATTTCAACATTTCTGTAAAATGTCTGGTCCGCAAGGTTATTCTTAGTAAAAGTGTAATATGAATAGTATATACTATATTATATAGATAGATAAAGATATAGCAAACACCTTGAAAATGTTTTTGTTGAATAGGATCTTGAAAAAATCAAAGTGGCTGATTTTAGGCAACACTTCTCTTACTGATTGCAGTACAAAACTTTATTTTTTGCAGGAATTTGAAAGATACAGGTTTATACAATCACAACCACAAGCCTGTGAAGTCCTTATCTGGTGGCATGAAAAGGAAGCTGTCTATTTGCATGGCTCTGATTGGTGGTTCCAAAGTTGTAATCTTGGATGAACCAACCACGGGTGTAGACCCTTGTTCAAGACGCAGCATCTGGGAAGTCATATCCAAACAGAAGAAAGGTTAGAGAGAAGGCCATGTGTGCCAAGATGTCAATAACTACAGGCTAACATATATTTCGCCTTATGCAAAACTGTTGGATGATGTAAGACAGGGATTCTTAACCTACTGTATGAAGCAGGACCCAAAAATGGGTACAATTGTTGTGTCTCCATGGTTCCCCCAATTCTTTCACATGCTTAAACATAGTGATAGCAATGAAATTGAAATATTTATTAATTTCTCAATGAACGCAGTGTGTATGTGTTTCTATGTTAGATTTGTGGCGTACCTGTTATTGGGAAACATTGCTAATAGTTGAGATAGAATGGCAAACACTTGGAACTTTTCCGTCATTAATGGTATTGCTTTCTTATTTAAACCTTGGTAAATAACATAAGGTATTTTATTACAGATAAAACCATAATTTTATCCACCCACCACCTGGACGAGGCAGAGGTGTTGAGTGACCGGATGGCATTCCTTGAGCAGGGAGGCCTGAAATGCTGTGGGTCGCCCATGTATCTGAAAGAGAAGTTTGGCAGTGGGTACCACCTTACTCTCACTAAAAAGGTACAATGTGGCAAATAAACACAAATTATCATCATGCAGTGTCAGTAAAGGTTTTAACAATTCCTTAATTTCAATACATTTTGTAATCTGCAAATGTTTTAAGTAAAAAAGTTCATATTATTGTATTATAATATATAGTAATACTAATACTATGATAGATATTTACAGCATTTAATAGATCTTCATTTAATCAATAAAAGAAACAGATTTTTACCACTTAGCTACAGCCAGTCATCAGTGCTTAGCTGATACTTTCCTTGTACAATTATGAAAACAACCGTATGTTATGGATTACTAGATTTTGGCACACTCTGCTCATGTAATGATATAATCCCCTAAAAATATATACAGTCTTTCAGCAAAGAAGATTGTGTTGGGCAGTCAGAGAAGGTAAAGCACTTCATATGTACTTATTTTTGCATGCACAGTATTTTTATGAATGAAAAGTAGTTCTGCTGCATCTTTGAAACATCTTTTAAATTTACAAGGCCCACCTTTTATTTCAGTTCCCAAATCGAGAGAACCAAAAAGAATGCAGTGTAGAGATGGTGACTGGTCTCATAAAGTCACATATTCCAGACGCACGGTTAAAGGAGGATGTTGGAGGAGAACTTGTGTACATCCTGCCTCCATTTAATGCTGACATTTCTGGTGCCTACTTATCTCTTCTCCAAGCTCTGGATTGCAGGATGAATGAACTCCACATTGGATGCTATGGAATCTCAGATACTACCATAGAAGAGGTATTATATTAAAGAGTTAGCCTAATATCAGTAATGCTACTTTACCCACAATATTTTCATACATCTTTATCAGACTAAAATTAATTGATATTAAAAGAAAAGAATATCCTATGAAACCAATATTAGTACATAAAAAGGACCTTTAGTACAGAAAGAGGACCTTACATTTGAATGTTTTGAAGCCATGATCATGTGCTGAATACATGCTATGTAAATAAATCTGTGTACTAGATATTCTAGATTTATACATACAATATACACACTGCATACTGCACCCTATCATTTTCTGAACATCAGTTACTGATAGGTGGTTACTGTTCATATATTCCTTTCACTTATACACAGGTGTTTCTTAAACTGACTGATGGCCTTGATGAAGATGAAGAAGACGCAATGGCTTCATCCAGCAAAAAGACAGTGGTGCCCATACCTAATGAAGAACATTTGTATGTCCAGGATGAGCAGTTTTTAACCAGTTGTAGATTTACAGATAGAGATGGTATGATACTACATAAACATTTTTCAATTTTGGAATTGAATCATGCTTGTAAATGATAGATTCTTCTTAGAAGATTTTGCTTACAAGATAACATGAAACCATTTCTATGTATGCAAACACACACATTTGTGTAATCTCTACCATTAACATAACGTTTTAATCACACTGTATCTTTTATTATGTTATATAGACCAGCCGCTGACCAATGAAGAAAAGCTCACTGGTGTGTCTCTGCTCATCAATAAAATCATAGCCATCTTTATTAAGAGGCTCCACAATTCAAGGCGAAACTGGAAGGACCTAATATCTCAGGTTCTGTTCCCTGTACTTTTTGTTGTCATTGCCATGGGGCTAGGGTCACTTTCCTCGGGTGATGTATCTTTTCCAGAACTCCTGCTGACACCCAATCTTTATGGTACATCTTCACAGTCGGTGGCATTTGAGTAAGTATTGAAATCAGCAATAGTTGAGTCAATAATTTGAAAAAGATTGAATTTTACTCTGTAGTAAAGTTAGAGAAACAAACATTTATGATAAACCAGGTGGAAATCAAATGGCGAGTATTCACCTTCACCATAAAATGCTTTTGCTAAACATGAGCAAATTAAATAGGACTTGTGTTGCAATTACACTTTGCCTATTGTTTTCATTTGAAAATGTTCCTTCTCAGTGGGCAATTAATTTGTTTTATTAATTCTTTTGAAGTTCTTTGGGTCCAGAAGTGACAGGAAGTACTAAGTGAAACTGGCTTCATACTGTATTCTTGTTCGTGTCAGAAATAGCAGAAACCATAGATATTTCTTAATTAAACCAATGTGCAAAAAGGATTTTCAACACAAGCTCTATTCATACAGCTGATATTCAAAAGGGATGTACTGTATATTGTCACTTTAAATAAGAAAGGCACAAGAGGGATTATTAACCATAACTCTAGATGATTTCCAGCAAGTTTTTTAACATATGTTAACACTTTCTTGAGAGAGCATTTAAAAAGACAAATTTATCAAAACTGTGGATCAGGTGTGGTAGCAGACAATGGTATAAAGAAGATAAAGTCCATTGTAATGTATTTAAATGCTATGGGTAGCTAGAACAGGAACAAATGTTGTACCCATGTTTACATTACCCATAGTAGAATCTTAATAAAGCTGCAGTGTGTTTATTGTATATGTTAACATAATCATAAAATGAACATACAAATACTGACCAATACAGAAGGTAACTTGTTTGTTAGCGGGAGAAGGGGTTATAAGACACAGGGTGTAAGAAGGGATTAAAATATGTCAATTTAAACAATATCATTGGTTATTGTTGTTTTGCTGATATTGTTTTGTATTTCACTCTCATCTTGAGGTTCTAAGAAGGTATTTCCTAATTATAAATTGTTCTTATTTATCATTAAGGTTGTATAATGGATCAACTTCTAATCTGGTCTCAGAAATGAATTCGTTCCCTGGCATAGACAACTCCTGCTTGAATCAAAATTCGTAAGTATTTATGTATTGTTGTTTGACCCACATTGGTAGCCCACAAATGTAAGATCTACAAATATTAAAGTCCGATGGTCTAAAAACTCTGAATCTGAAATCCGGCATCTAAAAGCTGTTGAGGTCCTGTATAAGTCAATGGGGAAGGTCCCAGTGTCTGCGCTTATGTCCGTTCTGATATCCCATGATTTCAGGGTTATGGCACAAAAAACTCAGAAAAATCATAGTTTTTGCAGAACAATTTGCCCGACCCTATTTTTTCTGTCTTTTTTCTTCATAAATAAGGGAATTCGGAGTTGCTTGGAGTTGGATATTAGAAATACTGAGATAAAATCGGACCTTGATAAATAACCCCCCAAGAGTATAACAGATTCAGAACCATTTATTTCTGACCTCTACATGCTATGCCTACTTATTTATATTGGCTGATTTGTGTCATTGTTGGTATATGTGCAAATGTTAGAGATGAACCAAATCCACAAAAAATGAATCCTCCGCAAAAGATTCACATCTACATTTAAATGTGATCAAAATAGCATGCATCACCAACAAAAAATTGGACCGGTACTATTGTGATTGATTTATACTCTCTGTAAAGCACTGTGGAATATGCCAGCATTAATAAGTATAAACTGAGCATGCAGTGATGCCATTCACAAAGGTATTTGCACCCATATATTCTCTGAACACCCTGTGGCAGCACTTATGTGCCCACCCAGCTTATTATGATAAATTATTTGTGAGTATACACATTGAATAAGCAACTTTTGAAATTTTCAAATACCATGCAATCTGATCTCACTTACAGTTATTATAATGCCTGCCTTGTATTTCTGCCCATCCACTGCACCCTAATTGTTGGCTGGCTTTTTTTTTGATCACATTTACATAGATTCTGAGATGTGTTTGCAGTGCATGCATTGATCTTCCATTATCAGTTTATACATTTAAATCTTTGTGGTTGGTTCTTCAGTTTAAGCAATGTTTTGTCAATTTATGTGACCTATTTCTCTAAATATTAAAACACTTAGGGGCAGATTTATGAAGAGTCGAATAGTAAATAAGAATTCAAATTTTTGAATTTTGTTTTTGGTCAAAACGTTCAAATTCGAATTGGGAATAATCCAAACTCGATTAGAATTTTAATTTGAATTAGAGAATCGAGATTTATAAAACCTTGACCCTTGTAACAATTCAAATTTGATTATTTGCCACCTAAAACCTGCCTAGTTTATGTATGTCAGTGACCCATTTGAAGATGTTAATAGCCTTCCTGACATTCGAGTGTTTTTCGGAGAAAAAACTCGATTCGAGTTAAGTCAAATTCGATTCATGTTTTTGAGGCAGTCATATTATTTTGAGTTTTAGACGTTCTAATTTTTTCTTAAATAACCTCTCAATTGAATTTAAAGTATATTCGAATTTATTAGAGTAAAACAAAATTCACATGAATTCAAATTTCGACCTTTAATAAATGGGCCACCCATAATTGGGTAGTATCTGCTTTTTCTTTGTATATATTCTAAAGGTCATTGCCTTATATTGTTATATTATAAAATAATTATCCATGTGTTTTGATATATGATACTTCTGTTTTAGTAATTGCTTGAGCCAAAGTGGTTTGGGTTTATGGACTTTTGACAACCAGTCGCTTTCACATGCATCATGCAACTGTTCAACTGGTGCACCGGTAGGTGGAACAAAAATAGCATGTATTTTATTGAATGCCACTACTGTATTGACAGTGATAAAAAGAAACTTTGCAGATATCACCAGTAGATCCATTTTAATAAATACATATATATTATATGAATTATCTGTATTGCCATTTGTAAGATTTAATTTACTTTGTTTTTTTAAAGAATCTTACTGCTCATTTTACTGCAATGTGCATTATATTAACATACAATAAAGGGGTAAATCATATTCTTTGTATTATGTAGGTATGCAATGCATATCCAGCTTCTCCATCTCATCGCCGGACCTTCTCTGAGCAAATGCTTTATAATGTCTCTGGATATAATATGGAAAGCTATCTCCTGACCACCAATTTACAGTTTGTCCAACAGCGGTAAGACTCAGCTAAACAAACTAATTATTAATTAACTAATATTATAAGAATTGCTTAGTTCTTTAAGTCAGTCATACTAGGTCCTTTTATGTTGCGTTTTTAAAAATGCGTAAATATGCACAAAATTAAGCCCTACTGAAAATAATGGAATACACATGTAGCAATTCTCACTGGGGGTTTGCTAGACAACATCCGTCACGAGACAACAGTATTTGCGTTTTTTCAGCAAAAATGCCAAAATACCAAGGAAACACCATATTATTGAGCTCTATGGGATCCGCAGGTTTGGAAATACACTTTACTGACATATGCTGCTTATTTTCAGTACGGCGGTCAAACTCTTACAAGATGGATGGCGCATATAAGTATTTGCAGCGTTGTCTACTGGTGACGTAATTACGCTACATATTTTTTAATCTGGCTACATTTTGCATGTTAATTGCTTTTCACAAAAGTTTAATAAAATTCCTCCAAGCAGAATCATGGGGAACTACCAAACACAGAAATGCATGTTGGGAAGAAAAACGACATGCTGAAAAATGCACATTATCATGCACATGAGGTTTCATTGGTTTATTAACACTCAACCGCATGTTTTTAAAAAAACTAAAAAAAAACCCATGTGACCTCATCCTAAGTGATCTAACCTACTGTATATTATGCAGAACAGTTAAGGCTGGCTCAGAGGTTCAGTCTTGACAAACTGAATTTCCAGTCCAATTAACCACATTTGTCTGTAAATATGCAGATATGGAGGATGGAGCTTTGACATCCCATGGGTCTCAAGTAAGCTGGAAACACTTGCACCTCAAAATCCAAATATGACAATAAGCAAGGTAACTAAGTTAGTAATAATTTATATTACATTTATATGAATGTGTCAAGTCCCAGATACGGCTTTCATGCATAAAAATGGTAAGCTGTAAAGCACTCATTATGAGGGAGGACATGCCATGAAAGTTTTGTATACTGCTTTAACCATAGTAACATTCAAATAGAACTTATATGAAAATGTAATAAACCAAATTTTAATATAGTTTTTTTTGTTAAATGTTTTTGTTAAAAAAAATCCCAAATATCCCAAATATCTTCTAGAATAATATGAAATATATATATATATATATATATATATATATATATATATATACAGTATATAAATAAATATATATATATATATATATACATATATGATAATTGCCTGTACATTGCTACTTACAACATTTCTGCATGCAATAAATATACATATGTGTGGGTTGC
Source organism: Xenopus petersii (assembly GCA_038501925.1). Taxonomy (NCBI): domain Eukaryota; kingdom Metazoa; phylum Chordata; class Amphibia; order Anura; family Pipidae; genus Xenopus; species Xenopus petersii. The sequence continues at coordinate 45,903,790 of CM076689.1, read as the reverse complement.
TACTGTAGGTATAGTTTCATATCTTTTTGTCTGGTCTCTCTGCTTGCCCAGGTCTGGTTTAACAACAAGGGTCCTCACAGTCTCCCAGCATTTATTAACAGTTTTAACAATTTTCTTCTGAGAGCCAACTTACCAAGCAACGAATCTGACTATTACAGTAAGTAATACTTTTTGGAGTCATATTACAATGCCTGCTACGGCAATGCCACTCTCAGTATCCCTATCATAATATAGATGACGGGGGCTATTGTTGAGCCAAGGTTAACTATGCATGAACTAAAATATAGCTTAGGAATATATAGTGAAGAGAGATTTGGGGTTTACATACTTTAGCATCATACAAGATCATTGTCCCATAGCAGAATTCATGTATGGGTCTTGCAACAACTCATCTTAAATATAAGATTCTGACTGTTCTATGAACAGTCAGACTTCACAGTCAAATACTGTATGCATCAAACTTTATGCCTCAAAGACTTTCTGTATAAATGAAATTTGTATGAAATGTTTGTGTTTCACAGTAGATCACAGTGGTCTAGGCTTTCAATAATAGCCTCCCATTGAGCTATGGACAACAAGTAATTTAATAAAAGCAACAATACAAACAATAGCAAGAGTGGCGTTGATTCTATGGAATATGATCTGTAGACACTGCTTATTTTCCATAAACACGCTAGATTTAGGCTTATATTTATACTTTAGTGAGTGGCCATTATTCAGGTCCTGCATTCAATTCCATTGACATAGTTAATTATACCACTATCCATCAAGATCATGGCTTTTAGCTTCGTTTAGAGTCCTGTTGCTTGCTGCCACTGTGCCTGTTGCAGTGTTGCTAAAAATAGTTATTCATTCTTTGGAATACAATGTGTATGAATTGATTTTTATTTGTCAAAGTATTACATATATTCACTGTTCTGCATATACAATATAAATGGTAGGATTCATACTATACACACTATAACAACAGGTCAAACAAGAAGGTTTCCAGCTTGGCAAACTAAAGCTGGTCATACACTTTAAAATAAACTTGTTTGACAACCTCAATTTACTGCATTTGGTCAACGATGTGCCCAGGGCCAAACATATTGGGTGCCTTGTAAGACTCATCAGGAGAAGGTCACATCAGTGGCTTGATGTGGTGTCTCCCAATGGAAATTTCTAACTTGACTAATATATATCTGGCTAATTTTCAGCCAGATATTGGTCTGACAGTTTACTAAGGTAATCTTACCTGGACCAACAATCTGGTGACTAGAGTGCAATAAGAGTCTTCTTATTTCATTCGTTCATGTAAAAGGAGAAAACATAGAGTAAAAACAGAACAAAACAATAGTTATATCTCCTTGAAATTGCATCAGGTCATGTTTTGGAACTGGTAGAGTCTAAAATCAGTTGAGTTACAGCTATTTTAATAATAATTTTCTTTAAATGGATGATCATGTTATACAAAACACAATGTAATTTGGAAACACTTTGCTGCCTTGAGTATATAATAAATACCATGCAGAGTTCATCTTTACATTTCTCTATAGTCATAATAATTTTGCTATAGATGATGCAAACAAAGTGGTAACCTGTTCACACACATATATAAATGCTACCAGGCACAGAAGGATTGTTCAGTGCATGCACAGCTGTGGTATTTTGCTAATAAAGACCAAATATGGGTAATATTTATTTCTGCAACTAGAAATATGCTAAAATATTTCATTCCAATACTAGCTAAGATCAAGATTCTACTTGTGTTACAGTATATTGACAACTATTTCAGTCAAATACAAAACTCCGAATGCAAAAATCACGAAAAAATTGTGATTTTTTTTTTTAGAAAATCTTATAAATTTTTTTATAACATTTATAATAAAATTTTATAAAAATTTTCAGAATTTATTAAACCCACAGAATGGAAAAGTTAGAATCTGAAAATCCGGCATCTCAGAACTGTCGAGGTTGCATATAAGTCAGTGGGAGAAGTCCCAAAGATTTTTTGATGTGCCCTGGGTTTCGTGCAATACCCTGAAGTTTTGGAGTTTTCGGGCAAAAATCCAAAAAAACTTGAAAATCATATGAAATATCTGAAAAAACTGTGAAAATCGGATGAAAAATCAGAAATCATGAAAATCTGATTTTTTCCCCGCAAAGCAAATTTTCTGAAAAATGTAACCGGTCCTATTGGACCACTTTAAATCAAATCACACTTTTAGAGGTTGGAATTGTCAGAAGAACTTGCATTTTTAGAGGTTTTTGAGGTATTAGTATATTTAGCGCATCTTTCAGAACTTTTTTTTGGTCAGACTTTTTATATTTGTATTGTTTAATAAATTCAATGACAATTGTAGTTTTAGAGTTTGTGAGTTTAGTCATGGTTTCAAAAACCTCTAAAACCATTAAAATCCGACCTTTAAGATATAAGCCTCCACAATTACTTTGCCAACACAGACCATATTATAAGTGACATAATTTGCATTTCTACCTCAATAGCCACTTCACTTTACTCTGACTTCACTGAAAACTCTTTCTGTTACAGGTATTTCTGTTGCCAGCAAACCTCTCTCCGGAACCATGATGCAGCCATCCACGTAAGAAATAGATCTGCTTTTTTCCCAAACCATAAAGATCAGTTTGAAGGCCATCAGATGCCAAAGCTAAAAAACTAAACAGATCTAAAATAATTATGTTGGTTAAGACTTCTGTCCATATTTTAATTTTATTGAGGATGTTCTAGATGTATCTAGGGTTGCTACATCCTGCAACATTGACTTGCCTATGGCAGCAGCAAGAACGGTATCTTCCACAGATTCAAAGTTGGATCTTTGCTACTTAGCACAAAAAGAAGAGTTCACAGACATAGGGAAAATGTGATGGGTCTAGAGTTGCAGCCCCTTATGGCTACAATGTGACTCTTCCTCACATGGGTTATAAGGGATCATCATACTACAATTACACACACACACACACATATATATATGAGAAAATAACAATTATAGAGCTACATTGAAGTCAACTAGGATGGACGGAATACTTTGAAATGCATTTCTGTATGTTACGTGACTTTGTGATCCTCTGGATTTCCAGAACCACAAACTCCACTTTCTGTTCAGGACTTAATGCATTTCTCTGCATTACGGTCACAATCCTAATAAGGTTGAAGATATATTTACGTGTCTGTTTTCTCAGGCACAATTACTTATGTTTTTAACAACTGTGTACCAGAATTCTCTGTTACAGTTCATATATACAGTACATCAGAGATGAATTGAGAACTCATGAATTCTACTGGTCGTGACATTTCACCTCGAAAATATATATATTTATTTTTTTCTCTCCAGGACTTTTAGCTTGGTGAATACTTTAATTGCTCTCTGCATGTTGGTTGGTTACTCCATCACAACTTCAAGCTTTGCAACTTATGTAGTTAAAGAGCATCACAGTGGGGCAAAGAGACTGCAACATATTGCTGGTGTTGGAGAGACCTGCTACTGGGTGACAAACTTCATCTATGACTCGGTAATTATATTTCTTGCTGGGCCTGTTCTTACGTTAAGTGTCCATCTCCTGTTTATCAATGTGCCTTCACAAAGAATAATGTTATGCCCCAGGGACAGACAAAAGCCTACCAGCATTGGATACCATGACACTTGTCCACTAAAGCTGGCCATAGATGTAAAGATCTTTAAAAGATCTTTTCGTTATCGTGAGACCACGATTATCTTGAAACGATCATTTAAATGTACGATGTGTCCATCAACTAAACCGACCATTTCAGGTGATTTTGCCATAAAATTAGGGTAGCTGCCTGCTTGGCCCTGCAAATTTACAATTTTTTTAACCTGTGATCACAAACAAAAATATAGTTCACTCGTAATTAATGTTCACTCACTTGTATTACCCAATTTCAGGCTGTGTAGAGGTATATAAACCAGAATAGGGATACTAAAAACAAGAGAAAGCTGTAAAACCCCACACTACCTTACTAAAATTAATTGAGATCTAATTATATAAGTGCTTAGTACTATTATAAACATATGCTTAGTTCTCAATCAATTTAGCACCAACATACAATTAATGGTATTAACACAATCGATTGAAATACCATTAATTGTATGTTGGTGCTAAATTGATTGAGAACTAAGCATATGTTTATAATAGCACTAAGCACTTATATAATTAGATCTCAATTAATTTTAGTAAGGTAGTGTGGGGTTTTACTGCTTTCTCTTGTTTTTAGTAATTTTTTTAACCTGGCCAATCAATTTTCCGACAGATGTCGGACGAAAAATCGTAATATGTACGATCGTTCCATTCCCAGTAACTTCACGATAATTTGACGGATTGGTCGGATTTTGCTAAAATCGGTCGTTCGGCAAAGAAAAATCTTAGTGCTTAGTGCTATTATAAACATATGCTTAGTTCTCAATCAATTTAGCACCAACATACAATTAATGGTATTAACACAATCTATTGATATACCATTAATTGTATGTTTCTCTCATCAAGAGAAAGGCAAATGGTCCTCCAATCAAGACAGCTTGCAGTCATAGCACTAAAGCATTTTACAAGGTTACAGGAATTAGAGCAATCATTTTTATAGAGGATAACAGTGCAGGTTTGGGACCCGTTTTCCTGAAACCTATTCTCCAGAAAGCTCAGAATTAAGAAAAGGCTGTCTCCCATAGACTCCATTCTAGTTAAATAATCATTTAAAAAAAAAAAATAAGGTATAATTAATCCTTATTGGAGGAAAACCAGCCTATTGGGTTTATTTAATATTTTAATTTATTTCCTACTGGAACAATGCAAAGGAAATGAGTTCCTTTATGAATATTAACATATTTATCTTCCAAAACAAGGACTTAATGGTATGTGTATATGTATAATGTATTTAGGGTGTTTATATAAGGTCATTTGTATTACCAGGGTCATATCTGGTGTTAGCTGTGATTTATTCCTCAGATTAACAATTAACAATGTTTATTTTATGCAGCTCATCTACCTTATACCAGTGTCCCTCTCCATCGCAACAATAGCAATCTTCAAACTGCCAGCTTTCTACACCTACCCAAATTTGGGTGCAATGTCTTTACTTTTTATATTATTTGGGTGAGTAATATTCATATTCACAGTTCCCAAGCAACGTATTTTTTTAATTTGTTGGGCACGATAATAAAATACAGATGTGGCATAAGTGACACATTTATCAACCTTTTCCGTAGCCTATAACTTGTAATGGTGATGTACAGTATTGAGAGGAAAAATCCACTACAGAAGCAAAATATCTACTATAAAAAAGCTTTGAGTCTAAGATGCAGATTAATTAAATATTGAACTAATGAATCCCAAAGGCTTTTGAGTCTTTTTAAATCAATGTGTCAATAATAACTCCAGTTTTAACAATTATGTACCTTTTTTAATGCCAGGTGTTACAACTACAGTATTGCAAGCAACTGGAGCATTATAAATACATGATGTTTGGCAATGTAAACTGTATTTCTGTGCCATAATTTACACTTTATAATAGACCCCTAAAATTAGGGCTATGCCATCATTGCTTAATCACAAATCCTTCACAGAAGATTTGGCTGAATTTCAAAACAAATTGGAATACTGATTTGCCTATTCAGATTTGAGAAAAGAAATTAAAATATTTTTCAGTCTTGCAGAACTTTAACATTTAACTATAAAACACTTAGGGCAGATTTATCAAGGGTCGAATTTCGAAGTAAAAAATACTTTGAAATTCGACCATCGAATTAAAATACTTCAAATTTGAATATCGAAGTCGAAGGATTTTTCACCGAATTTGGCCATCGACAGATCGAAGTAAAATCGAACGATCGAACAATTAAATCCTTTGAATCGAGCGATTTTATCGTACGATTGAATGATTTTTACTTCGACTTCAAAAACTTAGAAAAATGCTGTAGAAGGTCCCCATAGGCTAGCACTTCGGCAGGTTTAATTTGGCGAAGTATTGAAGTCAAAGTTTTTTTAAAGCGACAGTACTTCATTATCGAATATTTGAATATTCAAACTATTTTACTTCAGATCTAATTCAAAATAAATTTGAGGTCGTAGTGTCCTATTCGATGGTCGAAGTATCCAAACAATTACTTCGAATTTAGAATTTTTTTACTTCGAAATTACTTTGACATATAAAATCTGCCCCATAAAATCTGATATCAGCACAGGGAAGATGGAAGGAAATGGATTACTAAGGTGAAACTTGTTTCCACATTCGGTATTAATTTTATGCAGTTTACATTTATTCTTCGTTTCATTTTTAGCTATTCCACATTTTCATGGATGTATCTTCTTGCGGGATCATTTAAGAACCCAGACAGTGCATTCCTTACATATGTTTCCATCAACCTCTTTATTGGCATCAATACAATCATTTCCACCTCTGTAGTTTTTTTCATTTTTGTTCAGAGGTCACCATCAGATAGTGATTACCAGGTAATTTACCCCCTTTTTTACATTTATAATTTGTATTTGTAATACCAGAAGGGTTTAGAGATGCATTTTAGAATATGCATGTGAATAATCTACTTTGTATATGACAAGAGTTGCAACTAAAACATTTCTATACAAATAAACATACATATGCCCAACCTTGCTTGTTATGTCAAGAACTAATAAAACAATAGAACACACAGATAAAATCACATTTTCAGGAATGTTTTTAACATATTGACAAATGAATAAAAGCGGTGAATGGCAGTTCAGCAGAAAGAATTTGACTGCTTTCAATTAATGCCCAATGCCAATTCAGGTTTTAACGATTCAGACAGTCTGAATTTCTGCAGTGCAATGAATTGTTTCAGCAGTGAAAAAAAAAATATTCAATACCAACTAAACTGTTTATAAAAAATATTTATATTTTTCAAGATATTATGGGGGTTATTTTGTAGCATTCATTTTCCAAATTCTCGAAAATGTGTGGTTTTCCTATATTTCTTTAAAACTCTAAAAATTATATTTATTAAGTGAAAAACCCCTAATAAACATTTGCCAGGTAAGTTTTTGAGGTTCCATAAAAATCAATGGGAGCTGTACAGATCCTATTTGACCATTTTTAACCAATTTGGTTTATATTTCTTTTGCTGGGAATTGTCTGAATAACTCACATTTTTACTTAAAACAACTAAAATGATGTTGATAAATAAGCCTCTATCATTTATTGTGTTCTAAGATGCATAGTTTCAGCACGTCCATGATATCATGGCAATTGTTTTTGGCTGTAAGTAGAAGCAGCAAAAGCTATTGTGTATATATAAGTTCCATCTTTATTTTCACTTGTTACCAGGTTCATTTGGTTGTAAAATGCTAGGATGATTTATTTTCTTTTTTTCATTCTAGAGCCTGAATCAGACCTATACTGTCCTCACAGACATTTTTAAGATTTCCCCTCAATTCTGCTTTGGGTATGGAATGATATTGCTGGCTCAGCAGCAAGCTGCACAAATTCAGTTATCAGTCTTTGGAGGTACAAGCACAACCGATATTTTTAGCATGGATAATATAGGCTGGATACTTTCTGCCATGGCTATCCAAGGAACAGTTTTCTTTCTGTTAAGATTGCTAATTCATGATGGAATCATTTTCAGTTTCAAGTAAGTAATGCTTTTTTTTTTTTGGTCAAAACTGACAAATTAAAATTTATAACCACCAACTTGAATTTGAATGTGAGATTTATCATACCTCAACCTTGGAAACGGTTCTAATTCGACTATTCTCCTCCTAAAACCTGCCGAGTTCATGTAAAGTCAATGGCAGAGGTCCCTTGAACTATTTGAAGATGTTAATAGTAGTGATGAGCCAAATTTTTGGACGCAAGTCAAAATATTTGACCCACAAAAGTTAAGGTTTTTTTTTTCGGAGGAAACGCGATTCAAATTTGAGTATTCAATCAAATTTTAGGCTTTGAATTTTTTTATAAATAACTTGTAATTCGAATCGTGAATTTATTAGAGTTTAAAAAAATTCACATTACTCTAAAATTCGACCTTTGATAAATAACCCCCTAAATGTTAACATTTTCTTTAAATATAAATGCTTTTCTAAAGCATACATGTGTTGGGAAAGACTCCTTCTAACTGCTCAGTGAAACTCAAACTGCACAGTTAGCTGTTGACAGCTCAATCCCTCACATACTGAGCCTGGAAAAGTTGATATCCCTATTAGGGATGTCGCGGACTGTTCGCCCGCGAACTAGTTCGCGCGAACATCGACTGTTTGCGTTCGCTGAATGTTCGCGAACGTCGCGCGACGTTCCCCAATTTGGGTTCGCCTTAGCTGGCGCTTATTTTTGACCTCTCACCCCAGACCAGCAGATACATGGCAGCCAATCAGGAAGCTCTCCCTCCTGGACCACCCCCACACCCCCTGGACCACTCCCCTTCCATATATAAACTGAAGCCCTGCAGCGTTTTTTCATTCTGCCTGTGTGTGCTTGGAAGAGCTAGTGTAGGGAGAGAGCTGTTTAGTGATTTGAGGGACAGTTGATAGTAACTTTGCTGGCTAGTAATCTACTTGATACTGCTCTGTATTGTAGGGACAGAACTCTGCAGGGATTTGAGGGACAGTGAGTTTAGGTTAGTTAGCTTTGCTGACTAGTAGTAATCTACCTTCTACTGCAGTGCTCTGTATGTAGCTGCTGTGGGCAGCTGTCCTGCTGCTGATCTCTCATCTGCTGACTGCTGCCTGTAACCCAATAGTCCTTGTAAGGACTGCTTTTATTTTCTTTTTTGTTTTTTTTTACTTTGCTACTGTAAGAGCCCAGTGCTATTAGTCTAGCTGTATTGGGGAGTGGGACTGGTGTGCTGCTCCTCCTAGTAGTTCACCACTACCAGCACCAACCAGAGTCAAAATTGTTACAAAGTAGCTTATTTGCACCTGTTAGCTGTTCTGAGCTCTCTGCCAAAAGCCAATTAAGTTAGAAACTGTTTTTTTTCTGGCTGTTCAGTGCAGAGAAAAGAGGGACTTTCCAGTACAAAAAGAGGGACAGGGGGTTGAGTGGTCAAAAGAGGGACAGTTGGGAGGTATGCAAGTGCCACCTAGCTGTGTGAGCTTTTTCACATTCTGTCTAAATAACAATAATAATTCCGTGTCCGTAAACATCACCTGAGTGATGTTTTTACAGCAGCAATAATATATTCCGTATCCACTACTGTATACGTTGCCCTTGCAGGCATTGTTTGCCCAGTCTTTAACCAAGTGCCACCTAGCTGTGTGAGCTTTTTCACATTCCGTGTCCAGAAACATCACCTGAGTGACGTAGTGTGATTTCTGCCCTTTACAGCACAAAACGCAGCGCTGTGTCAACAATGTATTTTTCAGATACATTTTTGCCCTTGATCCCCCTCTGGTATGCCACTGTCCAGGTCATTGCACCCTTTAAACAACTTTAAAATAATTTTTCTGGCCAGAAATGTCTTTTCTAGCTTTTAAAATTCGCCTTCCCATTGAAGTCTATGGGGTTTGCGACGTTCGTGAACCGTTCGCATTTTTGACGCAAGTTCGCAAATATGTTCGCGAACATTTTTTTCCGACGTTCGCTACATCCCTAATCCCTATATACAGTAACATGAAACTACTTACTGAAACTGACCCAGCTAAAAGTGGTGTTGAATTCTCCCACTTGGATCTCTGTATTCTAAGGCTTTCCCTTCTCCTTGATTGACATTAGGGCCCCCCTCTTTATTAGGTAGTCTTCATTAAGGAGTGCCCTGTCTCACTGCCATTCAGTGACTAAAATAATAGCTACATTAAACGCCATTTCACAACAAAATATAATGTACTATTAACCCCATACACCCCGCCATTTCTGACATTGCAACATTCTTGCCCTTAACCTTTCTTAAATGTGTAGATATTATTACCAATAAAACACACCAAAGGGTAAAATAAACCACATCATATCTATTTCCTTTGAGTCTGGGAAGTCCTAAAGCTATTTAGGGCATTCTACTTGCACACCTGGACCAGAACATTGTGTAGAGCCACATTTAAGTTTTAATATATTTATTTTAATAATAAAAACACCCTTGTATTAAAGAAAAATATTGAATATTGAGTACTTGGTAAGGTAGAAATCAGAGATAGTGGACCATTTTGGGTTTGACTATGAGATTTACAAAACTTGTACTCATCATTGAAAGGATTATTTTATTATTACGGAACATGAAAAGGTAGGAATGTATTGGACTTCACAATGGAAACACAAATATTGAAGTGCTATTGTATATGAGTAATATGAAAATATTAAAATCTTTTTTTTTTCCAAGTGATTTATTTCTATAAAGATTAGATACAGCTATTTTCTCATTGCACTTATGTCATAAGCCCCTTATAATTCCCAAATGGCTTCCAAGGTTTAGCTTTCCATTACAAGAAGCCAAGAAGGGGTGTGATCTGATCTTTGGGAAATAGGTGAACAGGGCTGTGAATTAGACTCAGTGAAGTGAGGGTATAGTACCTCGTTAACTATATTCCTGTTTCTTCACTAGGAGTTTCATCAAAAGAAACTGTATGAAGTCTGACCTTGCTGATACAAAAAACCCTGAAGAAGATGAGGATGTCAGGGCAGAGAGAGAGCGTGTAGATTCTGGCCAAGCTGCTACAGATCTCTTGCAACTTCAAGATCTTACAAAAGTCTACCATCATGTTGGGAAAAATATGGTTGCTGTTAACAACATGACTTTAAGTATTCCAGCTGGAGAGGTAGGGACCATCAAGACCTGTCCAACTGTTGCTTGTCACTGTATGGAAAAATAAATATGCCTTGACTATAACTAATTATAACTATTATAGCTAATAAGTATGTTGCTGGTATAAATGAACCTGTTTTAAAAGTTTCAATGTCTTTTTTTTGTCCTTGGTCAGTCTTGTCTGGTCAGTTATGTTTGCTCTAAAGATCATGGTTGTACATTTTCTACAAAAATGTAGGATAAAAAGAATGTATAGTGGCTTTTTCATTAATTTTTTTACAAATGTATGAAAAAAATGTGGACTTTTCATTTCTAATAGCTCAGCAGTTCACACTGCATGATATATTTTTAATATGCCTTACCTCTCCTTTCCACTAATATCCCTACAGCCCTGCATGTGGAATTTATTTATTTTTTATTTATTATTTTTTCCTTGGGACAGAGCCCCATTGTGTCTGTAACTCCCCTCCCTCTTTGCAACCCCTGTGATAGCAAGCAAATGAGTTAATGATCATCCAGTACAATATACAACTCTTTCTTCTGTTCCAGTGTTTTGGCCTTCTTGGTGTTAACGGGGCAGGGAAAACCACAACTTTCAAGATGTTGACAGGAGATGTTGCTCCATCCAAAGGAAACATTCAAGTCAGAAACAGTGCTGGGTATGTTTATCTACTAATTGTTTCTTAAATAATGGCCTCCTACCATTCTGTAAAAAATTGTGGTGCTTTGTTTCTATGTAGTTTTTATGCACTTTCTATGTATAGTGTTATTTTAACTTGAGTAGGTGACACAATGATGACACAAAAACAAATGTGCTGCTCATAATTTACTCTATGAAGAACACCTTAAATGAGCTACGCAATAGCTTATTAAAAATTCTGTAACAAAAGTTTACATTGATATATGTAGGGAAGGAAATCACTAAGGGTGATTTAAATAAGGGAAGGCATATAAAGTGCAAAAAACAGCAGCAATCAGCCATTTTTTTCAGATGTGCAAGAGGGCACACACTGCAATGGAGCCCTGTATCTAACTTTATCTATCTATAGATCTATATATTACAATACAATAGTTTAATTTTCTTAATTTCCATTACAATGAAGTCAAATCCCATGTATTTCGTTGTAACGAACATGGCATGATATAAAAGCAGCAACAATTAATTTGCTCTTCTTTCCTTTATGCAGAAATTTAGAGAATATCTTGGGCTATAAATCAGACTGGTCAGCCTTTGGTTACTGCCCTCAAGAAGATGCACTGGATGATTTATTGACAGGAGAAGAACACTTGTATTTTTACGCAAGATTACATGGGATCCCAGAAAAACAGATCAAAGCAGTAAGCAAGCCAGTCAAACAGCAGATTGTAATGATTTTATTTCAGTCACCATTATCTTTTTTAATGCTGTACCATACCATGCTATAATTAACACAATACATACAGGCATAACCACAAAGGAATTATTTTATTCCTGTGGGAAAAAGTATTTTATAATGCAGCTTTTATAAATACTGTATTGGCTTACTTATATTTCTGCCTTTCTGTGTACTCGCATTGATATGGCCCTTTATGACTGTCATTATGGGGTGTATCTGGTTTGAGATGATAGTTAAAGAGGTTTTGCATTGATCGGAATAGATCTCATTCCTTGAGTATTTCTCCTTTGTGTCCTGCTTTTATTCATAGGTGTCACTTAGCCTCCTTCAAAAGCTGCAGCTTGTGCAATACAAAGACCGAATCACAGCCGGATATAGCTGTGGAACTCGGAGAAAACTCTCAACAGCTCTGGCCCTTATTGGAAGACCATCTATTCTTCTCCTGGTAAACAACGTTTCGATTCTTATTTGGAATGGCAATTCCAAATTTATTTGCATTAATTAATTTTTTCATTCTTTGCACCAAATTTTTTTTTTCATTGCTCTTCACCAAAAAATTTGCAAAACTGCAAAAAAATTAGCGAAAACATTGATGTTAATGGGCATCAACATTTGTTTTACTTGCTGCAAATTTTTACGAATGCAACATTTTTTTTTTGTCACTCCAAATGCATTTAAGTCAATGGGTGTTTTTTCTTATGGCAACTTTTTTTTTTTGTCTCTGCGATAATTTTATCTTGGTGACGTTTTTGTTGTGGCAAAATTTTCCGCAACTGATTTTTGCCATAGTTTTGCAAAAAAAACTTGCAGATGTTGAAATGCAGAAATTCACTGTGAATCCATGCCTGGCGAAAAAATTTGCTCATCGCTAATAAAAATATGTTTACTACTACTGCTATAAATGATAGGCTCCAACCTAGAAAGTTGAATAGTCTGTGTTGCAGCGTAGGCATCACCCTGTGTGTCACATTTACCAACACTGGTCACATGTTTGCCATGACTGTCAATTTGCCCAGTACTGATACTGATGTGTGACATTGCCGCTTAGATAGTCTTTTGTGAGAGTTTTTCTTGCTAATATATGCCTTAGTACCACAATACTGTCTGTGTATTTCAACTAAGTCGTTGTTGAAGACTAATTCAATTTTTATATTTAATAGAGGATATCACCAGGAATCATTAAACTAACACAATTTAATTCTCCCTTGTAATACAGGATGAGCCTGGTTCAGGGATGGATCCAAAAACTAAAAGGCATCTATGGAAAATAATCTCTGATGAAGTCAAGGAAAAATGTTCAGTGGTACTGACATCTCATAGGTGAGAGCCAAAGAAGTAAAATGTCAATCTTCGTTGCTTTTTATGAGGCTTATTGGTAGACACATCCTTGTGAAAGCAGCATTTACACAGATATTAAAACATGCATGCCAAATTGGACTCTTTCAATTCAGTTTGTCCCTGAGCTTCCCATCTTATTTGATATGATTCCCCAAGGACTTGCTGGATGAACCCTGTCCATTCCTCAATAGAAGGAAAAAGTAGCATGAAGCCTTGTACTTGTTACACCAGGTGAAGGCTTATGCATGTGCTTATAAAGTTATGTATTGGGCAAAGTTTCCCTGTTCCGGTAACTCCAAACAACCAATTAGATATTTTCTTTTGGAATTCTACATGAAGTAGTCTTGTTAATACAATTCATTATTTGCTGATATTGTAATTAGAGGAGCAGATCTAAATTCTTCTGTAAAAGTTTACAAATGTTTTTGGGTACAGAATATTAACAAGTTAGAAAAGTGGTCCAGGTGCACCAGTCAGAGACCTTAAGCTCAGGGAGCAGTAAACTATTAGCAATACAATATGGGCATGCAGGCACTCCACAAAAGGTCATGAAAGTAGAAAAAAAAACTTTATTTTGAACATCTTTATTCTGAACAAAAACAAGTCTTGTTGTTGGGTTAGACTTTGACTAAGCCCCGTCTTTTCAATTCAATAGAGAATGTTTCAAATTAATACAATTAGGAAAAATGTATTTTTATATTGCTGACTTGTGCAAAGAAGAATAACATTAGCAAAGCAAAAACCTAGATGTTTGTTTACCTTTTGTTTTTCCCAGTATGGAAGAGTGTGAAGCTCTGTGTACCAGGCTGGCTATCATGGTGAAAGGAAAGTTCCAGTGCATTGGTTCCCTACAACACATTAAGAGCAGGTAAGGAACTTACAAGTGGCATCATGAGAAATTCATATATCTCATATTTATAGCCAGTCTGTTCTTGATAAGGAGTAAGCATTTTTCAGCCATTTATTGTTTTGTGTATAAATACAGTGTACTGAAAACACACATGCATTATAGTAACTACATTGGCTAGATTTAATAAGCCTTATACATGTAGCAGCTGAAACACAAATAACCACACTAGTATTCCAATACACAAACTGATTTACAATGAAGTGTTTAATCAGAAAAACTTTTAAACATTATTGTATTGTTACTATGATGGCATACATGATAAACTAAGTATTTGTGAAACAGAAAGAATACAGAATGAATGTACAATTGTAATGTAGTTTAAAAAAATAAAAAAAAGTCCATCAAGTTCATCCTTGTGATTTAATGAAAGCCACACAAACTGTTCCAGAGGAAGGCGAAAAACCTCTCCTGCAGGTCATCTACTCCAGGATGTCAATCAGATCAGTCCCAGAATCAAATTTCTGCTTAGTTTTAGTAATCAGGACTTCCTTTGATTTTATGTGAGTTATGTAATCAAGGTACAAAGCTGGCTAAAGTTTTAATACCTATAATCTAGCAGTATTTACCAGTCACCTGTTTAAAAGCAAACATCTTATTGGTTACTATGGGTTACTGCACCTGGACATATTCCATGCCTTTATAACATATGGAAGTATTTACATTATATTTAGGGGCAGATTTTTCAAGGGTCGAAGTGAATTTGAGGGAATTTTCGATGTAAAAAATTTGAAGTAATTTTTTGGATACTTCGACCATCGAATAGGATACTACGAATTCGATTTGAAGTAAAATAGTTTGAATACTATTCAATTGATAATCGAAATACTGTCTCTTTAAAAAAACTTCGACTTCAATACTTCGCCAAATGAAACCTGCCGAAGTGCTATGTTAGCCTATGGGGACCTTCTACAGCATTTTTCACACATCAAAGTAAAATCGTACGATTTTACTTTGACCGTTCGATGGCCAAATCAGGTGAAAAATACTTTGATATTCGAATTCGAAGTATTTTAATTCGATGGTCGTATTTCGAAGTATTCTACACTTCGAAATTCGACCCTTCATAAATCTGCCCCTAAGTGTTAAAGATGTGATTCTTTGCTATGTAGAATGCCATTACATATATAACCACTGGCTCTCCTATCAACAGCGTATTTCTAGTTATCAGTAGAGATTTCTGGAGACTAAGCAGTTCATGCCTAAAAATACTGTTGAGAAATTATTTCCTTCAGAAAATTGATTCTTATTTCTTCAACCTTAATTCACCTAAATCCAATGTGGAAAAGTTTATTTTAGCTATAATTACACTATATTCGTTTTTCAAATCCTACACACATTCATTCACACACTGGTAAAAGCTGCTTTAATGCAGAGAGATTTCTTCATTAGATACAAATACACTTTTTAAAATGATGTGAACAATATGTTTCAGATTTGGAAGCGGATTTACAGTGAAGATGCATTTGAAAGACTCCTCTGTCCGTGTTGAGGTGCTTACCAGCTTCATGTGCCATCATTTCCCAAATACATATCTTAAGGTAAAGAAGCTTGTTTTCTGTTTTTTTCCTGTATTGTACCATATTTTTCTTGTACAAATATTTATGGCGTTTTCTCCCACGGTAAATGAAATACATTATGTGCATTGCACAGTTTTCAGATTTTAGTTTTATAAATATAATCCTTTGTACTAGTGACTAATTAATTTTTTTCAGTTCAAGCCACCTTGGAGCTCTAACCATTGGCCAAGGACCCCATTATTTTGTACCAAGGTTAAGGGCTCATTTACAACTTTTCAGCAGGTCTCACTCCGAAATGGTAGCAATAAGCAATACATGGCTAACTGTGGTCTTTTGAGCTGTCCTTTTGTTAGAATGACCCCTATATTCAAACATTGGTGTATCTGCTTGCAGCCATAGTTGCACAAATGTTAATTATAAGAGAATAAATAGTAATTCTCCCCAAATCTTTTTATTTATATATCCAGATGTTTGCTTTCATTTTTTAAGCTACAGTAGGCCAGCAAAACATATATTGCTATTCTCTTGGTTTGGGTTACTTGACCTGGGCAAACTTTGCCCCTTTACCTCTGCTATAATTTTATAAAATCTTCATTCAAAATCCAAAAATGGCTACTAAATTGGAACATCCTATTCTTTCAAGTAAAGGTTATTCCAGAGTCTGTTTTCTGCTTGATTCCATGACAAATACAATTATTAGAGAAAATTGTACTACAGTCGACGTTTCTGATTATTACTATAATCAACCCTGGCAATTTTACATGTAACTTCAATATTTTTTGTTTGCTATTGAAAGATATACAAAAGTATTTGCAGAGTGATATAATTTTTTAGAAGAAGCAACACAATTTCAAAGAATAAGAATACTTACCTCCTGTTGATTGTTGACATTTTGATTGTTGGAAGCTATTTTTGTGATGACTGTTCCCATCTTTGTACCAAAAGTTCAATAACTCAATTGGATAAATAGGTTTTGTTGAACTGAATGTGAAAAATGAATATGGAGTGGATACATTTAGGCATGACATTCCTATTAAAGGAAAGTGAATATTCAGCAGGTTATTGTTCTCTTTCTGGATTATGAGCCTCTTTTGCATTGTAAACAATATGTTTGTGCAGATGTATCTCTATTGTCTATAATGTGTTGGATTAAGAGGGATGGCAGATGTAATTCAACCCTAAAATAAAACAATGGGCTCTATATTTAACCCATACACAAACCTGAGATTTATTGAAAGCAAGTTTCCTACTTATGGAACTGGGACAAAAATGTAAGATTATTCACATTGTCTTGTTGGTAAAACCTGTGCTTAGAAAGCTGTGGCTTTAATTGATATTGTAGTGTTCTTGTGCTTTGATTATGTAATACCAGTACTATGATCTGGTTTTTATTTAGAAATAGTCAATAATCAAAACAATCCAAGGGTAAATGTTGCATATTCACTGATTTTTCCACTTAGTAGTAAAGATTTGTATTTATAAATCTTGCCAGGGTGATAAGCAAAATAAAGTACATTTCTTTTACAAGATTTCAGTACTGTCAACAGGAACAAAATATTAAGATAAGATATAAAGCTAATTATAAGTGTGTACAATTGGATATATAAATATTTAGGAAGAGTCTTTTCATTAAATATATAATGGCCATGAAAGGAATGTCAAATATCTTAGCTATCAAAAAGCAAAGTCCAAACACAGACTAGAAACAGACTAGATCCAGAAAAAACACCTATGCATTTGCTTTAAGTGATCATTTTTCATGTATGGATTACTCCATTAATTAGAGTTTTGCTTCTTTTAAATAAACTACTGAGAAAAAATGCCTGACCTGTGAGTGCACCCACATGTTCCAGGCAATTAATATTCAACCTAATGGAGGTACAGTTTCAGTGGTTTGGCACTGACTGAATTGGAAATCCCATGGGTGGCAACTGGCAACATATTGAGAACCACCCTGTGTAGAAAGTAAGTCTATGTTTAGAGTCCCTCTTAAAAGTGTACTTAAATACATTTCAAATGTGCATCTTTATTTTGCTTTTAGGAGCAACATTTTACCATGGTAGAATACCATGTACCGGTGACAGCAGGAGGCGTTGCGGGTATATTTGATCTTCTTGAAGCCAACAAGTCAAACTTGGATATCACTCACTTTTCTGTCAGCCAGACTACTCTAGATGAGGTAATTTGGACACCCACAGGACCGATTTATCAACATTTAAATTTGAGCTTTAACACTATTTGTTGTTTGCACTAAAACTCATGACCATGAATTATAGTTTTAAAAACTTGAATTTCTGAGACTTATTAAGTGGGAATTAAAGAATTCACCCTCTAAAATGAGTTTATGCGGATGTGAATGGGAGTTTTCCTAGGCTTAATGGAAGCAAATTATTTTTTCACATTATTTTTTAATTAAAAAATTGAAATCCAAAATCAAATTTTTGATAAATATCCACTAAATTTCCACCATATATTTACGCAATATCCAATTGGTTCAATAATGTGCAGTTTGGCTATACATAGACAGCTTGTACAGACCTGACCAGCTGGTTCTTATTTTTATTTGCCTTATGACACTTTATATGATCTGGTGTGGGGAGGTCACCTGCCAATCAGGTAATCTGTTTTGGGTGGATCACAGATAGTGAGATTGCAAGTTTAAATATATTAAAGCCTCTATTTAGCGGCCCCCCCCATGCCACTGAAAAAGACCCAAAGAGTACAGATAACTAAATCTTTATCAAAGTATTGATAATTTAATATATGTACCTGCAATTAAGACATGTTATGCTTATATATATATATATATATATATATATATATATATATATATATATTTTCATTATCATTTCTAGGTTTAGCTGATGTTATCTTCGTACTTTACTTTTATCTAGGTTTTCGTCAACTTTGCTCAATCTCAAGTCAGTCCAGATAATTCCAGTATGAACAGCCAAGAGCTTCAACAGGTTGCCTTTGTCATTGAATAATATTGATATTTAATATTGACATGATCTTTATATACAGTATTTGTATGTACTTTATGACAGAGCCAGTAAAATGTAATTGTTTACAGGGCTTTTGATAAAGTTGTGGCATCTGAAAAACTCACATATTTCTCATCAAAGTTTGCTGCAAAATATGAAGTTTTAATTTACAAATACTAGGTATAAAGAAAACTTCTAGTGAATGGTTCATTACCAAGGTTTACTTGATAGACTTTGGAGCTGCTCTGAAAATGCAATCAATGTTTAGAATGAGGTAAAATAATATTTCCTCAGTTCTTTATTCTTCTAAAATAGTAAAGTATTGCAGAGAAAATGCAAGATATCAATGCTGGTATCAGACCACTCTTTAGGCTGTGCCTGATCTAAGAACAAACTAAACTAAAAAGTTAGTTTTTTTTTTACAAATAATAATTGAATCTGTGAAGCCTTATTTTTATAATTTTATAATGATTTACATTTGAGTCATTTAATGCATTGCCAATTTCTCGAAACATTTCACTATATCTACCTAATTCTGACGAATGCCTTTTTAAATTCAAAATCCTTTATACCCTGTAAAAAAAAAAATCATATAGATCATGATGGGCAAATTGTGTGACTTTAGTGCTTCAAAAACTGTTCAGGTTGCTCCTTACACCCCTAAATAATGCTTTATAACACACACTGCCTTTGTCAAATAACTATACTGGTCATTTCTATTCAGTTTACACAAAAATGTATTTTAAAAATTCCTGCTGTCTTGCTGTGTATACCAACACTACAACTTGCTATAGGCAAATGTAAGAATGCCAATAATCCTACTGTATCTGTAAGAGCTAAATATTTAGCTCCAAAGTCATCTCCAAAGCAATAATTTGCCTGATGATGAAAGAAAACATAATTCTAAGCAAGTTTCCAGTATACATTTATCAAAAAATGTCAGTGCTTTTAAACTCATATGTAAAAACAATTGCAATTCAATGCAGCATTTGCTTAACTCCTGTTAATTTTAAATTTTAATTTTAATTTTAATTTTAATTTGTCTTACATTGTATCAACAGTCTGAGCCATCAGGGCAGAAAATAGAAAGGGAAAGACAAACACTGCTTTAATATACTAAATATACACATAACTTAAAAACCGTAGAACATTTGCAATTATATATATTGCAATGTTGCTTATGTAGGGATCAAATATTTTTTTTGGGTTGACCTGCCCTTAACATATAAAACTGTTGTAATGTATTACTGAGGTTATTGTTATCAATGATAAGTCTGAAATTACTTGCTGGTCTGACCATTTCAGTGGAAGGGGGAGAACATCTTGTATACACTGTGAGCACCCCTTTAATGTGAACCCCTTGGGTATCGTTAGGGAATTTGCCACATCTTTATCCTTCTGAATTTCTCTACTCACTCAAGTTTATTTCTCATTAACAAATAGTCATGCAGTAAATCCAATGACCAATGTATTTTCAAAGGAAATAGTGGCTACGGATATACATTTTTGCACTATATTCAAAACTACCGTAAAGCGCTTAGATAAAGTAATTGATTTGATTGTCATTTGTGTAGAAATCTTTTATTGATCTTTTGGATGTGCTTTAGTTACATGCCAATGTATTTTGAGAATAAAACATTTTTTTGTTTCAATAAATGCAATGTTTCAAGATTGTTTGTCTTATGAAATTGAAAGAAGAAATGTCTGTCTTTGGAGGAAATCCCCTCATCAATGAATAACTTTCCAAAATAAAACTCAGAGCGGGATTTTTTAAAACCCAAATTTTTCTCATTTTTATTTTAAATTTTTAAGAAACTACACTTAGGGGCAGATTTATCAAAGGTTGAGGTGAATATTTGAATGAAAAAAAAAAGAATTTCGAGCTATTTTTTGTGTACTTCGACTAGGGAATAGTCCAAATTCGATTTGAATTTGAAAAACAATTTGAATATAGAAATTCATCATCTACTGTCTCTTTAAAAATTTCACTTTGACCATTCACCATCTAAAACCTGCCGAATTGCTGTTTTTGCCTATGGGGGACTTCCTAGAACCCATGTGGAGTCAATTGGTGCACTTTGAAAAATTTTAGTTTTTTGGGGGGAAAATCTTCGAATCGAATTTGATCAAATGTGCTATTCCTTCAATTCGTACGATTCGAATTCAACTGAATACGGACCTATTCGATTGAAAATTGACCTATTCGACCAAAAAAAAACTTCAACTTAATTTCGGTTGGTCTTTTTGAATTCGAATTTCGAAGTTTTTTCAATTCGAAATTCGACCCTTAATAAATATGCCCCTAGAACATATTTCCACAAATGTCAGTCATTTATCAAAAGATCCCAACTGAAAAAAAGCATGAATGGGAAAAGTTGCAGAAACCTTGACGTGTTGCATGAGAATGGCAACTGCTTCATATTATGGCACAAAAACTGGTGTAAAACATCAACATTTTTTTCTGTGACTTTTTCGGGTTGTTATGTGACAAAAAGCCTGACCCAAAAAAGTCACGGTTTAGTAAATGCCCCTATAAACTGGACTTAAAAGATAGATATGCCTAGACAAATGCACAGCCGCCTAACAATGTGAAGGAAGAATCAGCAATTCTATTTGATTAAAGTTGGTGTTTCTGGACAGAACATCTGCTTTGCTATTGCTTCCTGCCAACATCCGAGGAAGGAAGGACATCCGAGGAGTTCCTGATCTAGCCACCATTACTTTCACTTTGTAATTGGCTAAAGCATGTCACCATTATGGCATTTCCAGCTGCACGTGACTAGGTGTGGTTATCATGGGTCACTAACTCTCTCACACACCTTGTACACAGGTTACACTAATGCAAAAGCATCCCAAACACCAACCAACACCCACAAAACTCATAAAAAAATTGCTGCCACCAATACCTCCATTTGTTATACAACAAACACACTTAATTCCACTGACACTAAAGGGTTAACTAGCATACAAACAGACTAGCATTTCCATCCAACATGTAGAGGGCTAAGGGCTGAAACACACGGCGTGGCTTGGTTCAATCCGACGCAATGAGAGGAAACGGATGCAGCGAAAATAAGGTAATAGAAATGTAGTACCTTATCGCTGCATGCATCCAACACAACACAACTGCCGGATACAAACTCTGCCGACAGTCGTGTCGTGACGGATGCAATGAGCGACAAGGTCCAACATTTCTATTACTTACCTTATTTTCATTGCATCCTTCTCGTCGCATCCGTTTCCTCTCATCACGTCGGATCTCAAGAAGACGCATTGTGTAGTTTCAGCCTAAGGCTCACAGGTACAAACTTGTGGGCTAGGGTCGTTTAGAGCATCAAAGACAAACTTATTACATTTTATATTCAATATTATAAAAGGTATAAGTGCAAATTAACAAAAGGATGTTACAAAACAGACATACAGTAAAATATGGAAAACAGTTAAGAAAATAAAAAGGGGAAAAAAACAGAAAACCTATACTTAGCTCCAAATATCTAATTGCCTGCTCCTGAAGGCAAGGGAAAACAAACAGGATAAACCTCCATGGAAATTGGTCGAGTAAATCCAAAAGTTTAGTCAAAAGAGCTGACAAATTAACAATGATTTGAGGGGCATCAGGTAACTGGACACTTCCCCCTTCCTCAGGAATGCAAAGGGGCATGACCTGCCCTAGAAGGACTCAGATTGAGTTTTTCTTACCTCCTGTGAGTAGGGACTGGGCAAAGAATATAAAAACCATAACTCCTAACAGTAACATAGGGGAAACATGATATTTGATTCATCCAAACACACTAAACATCAATACTGTGTGATCAACCCCTGCCTAGATTCCCATCTGACCAATCATGTTTAGACTCATTTAAAAACTAATATTACATTGAATCCATAACCAGTTATGAGGATTAATCTGTTTGATTTACATTATATTGTGACCTCCACATCAACCATGAGGGGCCTTAAAGGAGAAACAAACCCTTAATAAAAAAAAACCCTACCCCCCTACCCTACATAGACCCCTCTCCCTCCTCCCCTCCAGCCTAGCTGCCCCCCGGGCAAATGCCCCTAACTTTTTACATACCCCTCCGTGCAGATTCACGGGCACCATCTTCAGCTGCTTCGGGAATCTTCGGAATGAGACTGGCGTTTCAGCAATTTTTGTGAGTGTTGGTGCATGCACAGTTGTCGGGAAACAGAAAACTGCTCCAAATGTGCATGTGCCGCTTTTCTGGTCTCATTTAGAAGAATACCGAAGAGAAGAAGATGGTGCCTGTGAACTCCGCTGGACAGAATCTGCATGGAGGGGTAAGTAAAGAATTAGGGGCATTTGCCCGGGGTGAAAGGCTGGGGGGAGGGGGTCTATGTAGGGCAGGGAGTAGGGTTTTTTCTATTAAGGGTTTGTTTCTCCTTTAATGTGAACACTAAATCCCCCCTCCTTGGCCTTTTACCCCTCCAAATGGAACGGTTCTTTTCAGTCAGTCATCAGGGGCTTTGAGCAAGGCATCACTGTAACCCCTTTACACATGGCTGATTCCAGACTTTAGTGAAGAAAGGCCTGTTATGTATCTGATTTTGTTACTGGCAGAATTGTTTTTTTCATGATATCTTGGTCTGTTTTATTAACTCTTACAGGTCTGTAATACGGTTAATGACACTATAGTTTATTGTTATTTTTATTACTTCTTTTTCTATTTAGTACCTCACCTATTCATATTCCAGTCTGCCACTGAAACCGCTGCATGGTTGCTAGGACCCTAGCAACCAGATAGCTGCTGAAATACTAAACTGGAGAGATGCTGAACAAAAAGCCAAATAACTTCACAAAAATATAGAATGAAACCCAATTGGAAATTGTCTCAGAACATCAATGTCTACATCAGACTAAAAGTTGATTTAAAGGTGAACTACCCCTTTAAGTGCAGAACATAGCAGTGTGTATGTAGCCCGAGAGTTATATATATTCAGATTACCTGTGCAATCCCTGTTGTAATGAACCAGGGATCAGAGCAATGCCCCTTCTTGGAGTGTGTCACTTCTGATGGAGGCATGGCAGCTTAGTAACATCATTGCTGAGCTCTTTACTGGAGAAAACAACATGTGTTTTATAGATAGATATATAGATAGATGATAGATAGATAGATAGATTAATAAATAGATGATAGATAGATAGATAGATAGATAGATAGATAGATAGATAGATAGATAGATAGATAGATAGATAGATTAATAAATAGATATATAGATAGATGATAGATTAATAAATAGATAGATAGATAGATAGATAGATAGATAGATAGATAGATAGATAGATAATTGATGTATATGAATGATATAAATTGGGTAAAGAATATATATGGTACATTTTAATTTCAGTGGAAAGAGTTCTTTATGTGCTGGAAAGTATTCTAAACAATGTATCTCTGGACATAGCATTTGATAAGGATATTCTGGAAAAAATCAACAACATTTCCAGGGTGTTAAAGAGTATTATTTCTAATACTGGAAATAGGGTAAATACTAATAGGGATATGATATCAAATATTTCCATTTTTCTGCTACAGAACTGGAATTCAAGTGCACTGTCAATTCTTTATACTTTAGAGCAAAAATGTATAGAATTATGAGACATAGGCATTCAGTGTCAATCAAAAAACATGACTCCAGCAAGTACTCAAAATTGCTCAACCATGGGCATTCTACAAAGTATACAGAAGATACTGAATTATTCTGGCTGTCAAGATTACTTTCTGCTTTCTGACAGTACCGATGGCATAACTTTAACTAGTATTATGGAAACTGCTTTGAATTTTTCACAGACAGGAAATATGACTGGGTGCCTGATTGAAGGTGTACATCTTGCAGATGGATTGGTGTGCTTTACTGAAGTACTGAGTCTGAATCTATACTGAGATCCTTTCAAAGCAAATTATGCTCTTGGTCTCAACCTTACATACGATTCAACAACTAAATGAGGAAACAACTCTAGTTTCAAAAACCCTTTTAGAAAACATCAAGACATGCTCAGTGATAGACAGGCACATTCTAAATATAAAGGAACAAGTGTTTGAAATGTAACTTCTGAGTTATGTAGTACAGCACTAAAAACTTTTATTCCTTCTAACCATAGTATGGGCAGAGAGATGGACACACAGTTAATTTCTATCACGAGCACCTGGTCATGCAGTCTACTATAGGAATTGGCAATATTCCTATAGTAGACTGGATGGAAGAGCTTAAAACCCTTACAGCTACAATAGCAACTATACTGGATAGTCCTTCACAGTATGTCAAAATGGCCCAACAAATAGCATAATAAGAGTTTTTCCATTCTGCCTCTGCAGAAAATGTTAATGCATTTATAAACTGCCTAAATGTGATTTTCAAATATGACTCCAGAAACTGGAATGTTTACACTTTTCTCCAATACTTTATTAACACTTTACAGACATCTTTAAACAAAACATTAACCAGTGGAACTGCTAAACCCCTGGCAGTAGGTAAGATCACTGCTGATGCAATTCAAAAACAATTAATGCAAATTTTTCGCAATATCTTTCTAAACCAGTCAAACCCACTTTATGCTTTTATTGAATTTCTCATTAAGAACACACATTTAAGTGCTCATACTCTAGATCTGCAACTAGACTGGGCAGAATCATATACTAAAGACAGCTTCTTAACTATTCACTTCACTATTGATGAAATTGATAGCTCCTTTTCTGTTCTGCAAACTATAAGAAGCACTCTCTGTCTTATAAAAAGCCTTTTGGCATGGGCTTCAAAAATAATTCAGATTTGTCTTTATTGTAAGATTCAAACCTTTAATTTCTTTTAAACATAAATAAAAACACAGCTGATAACTTTACCCTGTATACTGAATATGAAGCCACTCTGAAACTGGTTTTTAGATTTTCAGAATCCATTTGGGTGGTATTTGATCCAACACATCAAAAATTGGGGAACATGTTCATTTCTAACTTAAGCTCATTGGCTTGCAGTCTTGCAGTCTCCTGAATTACCAGCCAGGATAGTTCAATGGACCTTTAGAACTGGTGACAATTAAAAATATTTTACATTACATAACATTTTTTTGCTCCAGTGGAGATGACTATTTCACTACTTCAGAGAAGATTGTTTCATTTTTGTCCGACAATCTAAAATCATCAAATAACTCTATAAAGTACATACTAATGGGCATTTCTAACTTCCTCCTACAAGAATCAAGGCTCTTCAATAGCACAAGAGTTGTAGTGGATTGTTTGGAAAGCTTTTCTCTACAGAACATCTACTCACTTTTTTCAAACTTGATAAAGAGTTGCTCTTTTGTGGATGTACCAGCTCCACAGAGCAATGTTGCCGAGGCGGTGGTCTTAAATTTGGTCCAAAGCCCTTGATGCCACTTCATACAGGTGATTGCCTCCTTATTTAACTTGGTAACTTATTTGATGAGCCATTGCCTCAAGTAGCAATTTTACTCAGCAGTAAGTATTTTGCATTCAGTGCTTTATTATATCCAGTTGACATATTTCAGTGTACAATGTGAAACTGGCAAGTTAGTCTGTTAAAAAAAGGCAAGCTAAGCCACATACATGGCAATGTGCTCACTTTTATTGTCGTAAGCAAAATCCTGGTACTCTATAGGGGTAATTCAAAAAGCAGAGTTCAAAGTGCAATTTAAGGCCACAATCTGACATTTTTGAGGTAGCAGAATGGCGGCAAACCTGGTGCTAGCCCCTTGCTGCCTGTACTAGGCAGCACTCTATACAGGAGGGATGGGTGACATGCAAAATTGACACATTTGCACTTGCATTTGCCAATTCTTTAAGAACTGCAGCAGCCAGTCCTGTGAACTGTGGGATTACCACCACCTTGGGAGCTGGTAGCTCCAGGGTTCCCCTGATTCAAATGCAGCCAAATAAGTGGCCCCATGACTGTATTTGCTGTATTATCTCCCCAGTTATTTGCTTATTGGTGAGCAGCTAGTCTTGGTGTTCCTTGCAGGATATCAGTTGTGATCTTGTTAGGATTGCCAATGCTAAGTGACATCTTAACATATAGAAGCTCTGCCTCCATTATATTTTGTTTCCCCATCTCTCAGGGCTACATACATTCATGTCAGATGTAATGATTTTAATAAACTTCTTTCAACTGTGTGAATAAGTGCAAAGAATCGATAGAGTGACAGTACAGATAGTTATAAATAGATAGATAGATATATTTTGTTTCATTTTCTACATATGGGCCTGTGGGTGATATAGAATCAAAATTGATATATTTTGTTTTTGTATTGCAGGCTTCTCAATGTTGTTGAGAACTTGGCTATCAAAGTACAGAATACTGGCTGGACCATACACAGATGCCAAAAGTTGTTTGATGAATGCTGTCTCTAACCAGTCATCAGGTATCCAATCATTTCTCAGTTTATTGTGGGTGTATAATTATTGTGACCAATTAGCTGGTAAGTCTTTCAGGTAACCCCTAAAAATAAATCATTCATTTTGATTTACCTTGACATGAGGACTGCATTTAACTTTTTAATGTAAATAAAGAAAGCTCTTATTTCCCTGTATTTGTTAAAAATATTCAAAAACGTCATGAGCTATAACTTGGAAGAGTACATTAATTTAGCATAGTGTAATAGGGTTCCTAATTAATCTTCCAACTTCCTTAGGTCACCTTGAAGAGATTATTCAGCTCATCCAGGTTTCGATCACTCAAAGCAATGAATCAGCTGACACATATAGCTAAAGTTATAATTCTATTGTTACACATTGATTGGCTTCAACTACCCCAGTTTCAGCCATACATAGCACTTGGCATGTTCTCCTATTCTACCCAGTTCAAACTCTGTAGAACTGCTGGTACATTAGACCCAGCCATCACAAGCACACTCTCCACCAAAGTGCGTACAACAGCTCCAGCCAGCTCAAACAAACTCTGCGCGGAGTAGCAGTTCCTCCCATGAGTATACTCCAGCAAAGCATAAATGCATAAATGCAGCATATATGCAGTTCATTGGCATATGCTGCCCAGAGTAGCAATTCAAGTATCTATAAACCCTGTCTGAGTGCAAGTGCAATATCTGCCAACTTTAGCCTGGAAATCTATCTATACAATAAATCTGCATAGAAGCTGCTGCCAGATGGAGTAAAGTGATTGATGCAGTACCTTGTTCCACACTTCTCTTATGGATTACTTTGGTACAGGAATTAGTGGCACAGATTATGCTTCATGTTCTACCAAGAAAGAAGCTGACCAGTGTTGGGCAGATGGCTGATGCAGCTAACACCACTCTAAACAGTCGTATACAGCAACAGTGTGAACAGTTTTAAATAAAACTGCAGTCTGTCTATTGTCCACAAGATGGTGCTGCTTTACCACAAGAAATTATAAATTCATGAGCCCAGTATGAAAGTGCTGTACGTTATATATGTATGTATATATATATACACAAAAAAGAAAGGGATGCCACAGCACTCTCATCAGGGTGCATACAAAAAATCTCATCCCCACGTAATATACAAAATTGAAACAAATGCAAAACTCAAATAATACAAATGTTTTCAAAATTGAAACAAATGAAGCAGCACTCAAATAATGCAATAATGCAGCCGCTATGTGATGTATCACCTTTTTAATACACTTTTTTGCATTATTCGAGTGCTGCTTCATTTGTTTCAATTTATATATATATATATATATATATATATATATATATATATATATATATGTATGTATATATATATATATATATAAATATTCGAAATGGCCAAGCACTCCAATGCTGTAATAAACCATTAGCCCAGGTGCTATCTAATTGCCTTTGTTACATAAAAAAATCATATATAACATAGATGCACACTGGGACTAAAAAACATTACTTTTATTATTATAAATGAAAAAACAGATCGTCGTTTCGGTTCCCTTCAAGAACCTTGATCAAGACGATAAAGGTTCTTGATAAAGGTTCTAGAAGGGAACCGAAACGTTGATCTGTTTTTTAATTTATAATAATAAAAGTAATGTTTTTTAAATCCCAGTGTGCATCTATGTTATAAATGAAAAAAAAAAAAATATATATATATATAGATATATATATATATATATATATATATATATATATATATATATATATATATATATGAGATTCAATATTCTACATCAGCAACAAATAATGGGGGTTCTGGCAGATTATGTACACACTGTTTATTGACTTTCAAATGAACTAAACTTCAGATGCATCTGTTTCTTCTTATATGGGTATTTTAATGTGTAGAGCCATAGTATGAACAGACTTGGCACTGGTCTTTAGAATTTATTTTCTGCAGTGAAGCCTCAAATGGTTACGTCGAGCACACCTGCACCTTTTGTTGCAACTACCCCATAATCAAGGCACAAAGAAACATGGCACTGGCCCTCCAAAGGCAATTGCAAACAAGGGACTAGCCCTTATTTTTATTTTGTCAAATGAAAGATCAACAACTTTTCAGGAGGTGCACCCCTTCATCAGGTTATATCGCAGCCCATTAACTTAAGTGGAAAATATCCTTATTAAAAAACATACAAGTGGTTTAATGAAACAATTGAGTAAATCTGTGGAAAAGTTAAAAGTTCATTGAATTCAACACAATATAAAGAAAGCATCCAAATAGTTGCCCATCAAAATTCCATCTGTGAACAGCATAACAGTTGTGAAAACAACGATTAACATACTTATTTCAAGGGAGGAAGCAACAAGCATTTCTGTTTTAGATCCTGTCCTGGCTTTACAAACACAATCTTTTTAAATTTGCCAACGTAATTGAGAGATAATGTTTTTTTCCTCAAAGAAATGTTTGGCTTATGTGGTTTCTGCTTATCCATCAGTTTATTATCCTCCCTAGTTAGTTGGTATTTACATATGGGGGATTTGCATTTCTAAAAGGTCCACATAGACCATTCCACAAGGGGCATTTAATACGGTATACTGTATAATACCCTTGGCATTGCAGGTGTGGAATCCCTTTAGGGTAAGGCCACACTGGGAGTTTTGGGGAGATTTGGTTGCCTCGTCTTTGGGGCGACCAATCTCCCCAAACGCCTTCCCTCACTCTGCGCCGGCTAAAATGATAAACGCTGGCTCTAATCACACACGGGGATTCGTTTTCCGAAGTCGCCCGAAGTCCAAATCTCCACAAAACACCCAGTGTGGCCTTACCCTTAGATGATGTAGTGTGCCTCTACATGTATGTGTAGAATTTTTCCCTTTGATAATACAATTGCAGTGGCCACAATTATTACAAGGCTAAGTGCTAGAAGGTGTTAGTTGAACTACCTTTGGATAAGTTTTATTATACTCCAGTGCTGATTGCCGTCATAAGTTGATACAAATCGTACTTGTTCATAAAATAGTCAAAACTTTCTATAATTAAAGGTCAAATACAGCCCACAGTAAAAGTATCCTTGTTTAATTAGTTAGGGGTCCCCAAACTTTTTACCTGTAAGCCACATACATAAAAACAGTAAATGTAAAACAGTTGGGGAGCAACATGAGCATGAAGAAAGTCTGGGGGATGCCAAATTAGGCTATTTGGTAGACCCTGTGTGGAGGATGTACTAGAAAGTAAACTGAATTTTTGTTTAATTAAAACTTGATTGCAAACCTGGAATTAAAAAATAAGCACCTACTTTGAGGCCACTGAGAGCAACATCCTAGGTGTTGTGAGCTGTTGTGAGCTAGCCACTGGTTGGGAACCACTGGTATAAGGTATATAAGGTCCAACTTTGCCAGTAGCTCAATGTTTTACTCCAAAAAACTGTTGCATTGCATTGAACATACACAGTACACTTAAATCATCTGCAAAGTATTGATCCACCCCTTTCAACACACAGTCATGTTTATTCCGAGCTTGAAGTGCCCTTGAAAATAGAATGCTTGATGCAATGGAATAAGTTAGCAGCAATATACTCCTGATACACCGGGGGGCCCAACCTGGACATACACCACTGGTTTCCCTGCTAGCCTCTTACCCAACTCAGAAATGTTTTTTTCCCCCTTTTCCATTCTTTTTTCAACATGTCATTTAACAGAAGTTTTTTTTTATTTGTGCCGGCGAAACATTCCAACGCCAGCAACAGCTCTGACACCGGTGACAATTCAATTACAGAAAATTACATGGACGACCACTGACTTTTATGTGCGTCAAATGGCGAATTGTCGCCGGCGTCAAAAATCGAACTTTTACCCTAACTTAATAGGTTTTTTTGTTGTTGTTGTCTTTAGTTGTCAAAATGTATTATATACTGAGGCTACTAATTGCAACCAATCAGCAATAAGCTTTGAACAATATAATACAAATTAGAAAATAGCAGAGAACTCATTGGTTAATTTTAGCAACTGCACTTATGAATTTAAGCTTGATGTAAAATTGCAGGGTGCATGAATGGGAACCCTGGAATTAATATATGTTTCAGGGTACCACAAGCTTGTTGCACCAACACAGGCAGCTAACTTGCATCCAGTGATTTACACACTCATGTCATTTTTGATGCCACACATCAGAAGTGAACCTGTATAGAAATGCATTAAGAGAAACATGTGCCTCAACTTGCACCTAATGTACCAACGGCACTTACTTCTGTCTACACTGGTAAATTGCAAGCAAGTTTTTGTACACAATTTTTAACAGGTGCTGGCAACAACACTTATTTTCTTGGAAAAAATGCTGCTTTGGTAAATGAGGCCTTTAATGTTTCATGTATTTGTTGTGCTATATTACTGAAACCTTTAGCTGTGACAGTAACTGGATTATGAAGACAATATGTAATTGCAGCTGAGAACATTGTAATCATTTAGGATTCTTTTTCATTTTACAATTACTGTGATTAAGTGCCATAGGAAAGGCATCCAGAATATCCCCAATATCTCATAGTATGTCCAGGCATTGGAATGACAGTTATGAAGGAGTACAGTTCTCTAACATAACCACTTCTTGTTGCTGTGCAATTTATTGAGTGTTGCTAGCATTACAGAAAATGTAACATAACATGGGCAGGGCCAAATACCTGCCTCATTCCCTCCAACAACTGGCCTAGAAATAATAACCACTTACCACTAGTCACTTACCTAGTGGTACCACTTACATTGGAATCTTTTTTGGCCACAGCTTTATTACAACACATATGCTATAACAATACAGAACCATACATATAAATAATAGGTACATAATAACTGTGTTATAACAACAAATATTGACAGTGGTGTAACAGTAACATTATCCTTGAAAACACTAGTCTAAGCATAATCCGCGAATATTTACCACACCAAATTGTGGCCACAATTGTGACAATTAGCACAAATGGTTAACCCATGGGAGGGCAGTTGGGACTCTGTTTGCTATATCCAAAATAGATGATTCCCTAGCTACGCTTGATGCAAATTAACTACACCCCAGCCCCCTATACTACGTAACTAAACCCAACTACTAACCCCTGCCTTACAGTTTTGTCCCACCCCAGTCATGAGTCCTCAGTCAGCAATTTGCTGTACCGGGCTTTCCTTTCTATGGGTTATAAAAGTGTAAAAGGGCAGTTGGAAAATGTAGCTAATTTTTGGCAGTACAGTTGTTTAGTTTGATAATTGTGTTCTTACAACTGGGTTTATTTTGTCTCCTCAGGAATCCAGTGGAGTAACATGTACATATCCCCGGTTTCAAGAGATTCAATGACTTTTGGCTAGTGATGCTGGCTCTTGTTAATAGACTCCATGATTTCCTTCCTTGTTGGCTTTTATATTCGGATGGTATTTCCAGGTAAAATTAATGTTCTTGAGACTCCTACAAAAATCTGTATTGCACTTTACTTACCCTAAAATAGGTAATGTTATAAATATTCTTATTTCTCTTCAGGTAGATATGGAATCCCAGCTTGCTGGTATTTTCCCAGATATCATTCTGGCTGAAATGCTGTGGAATTGAATTCCTGCTCCCCACAAAACCAAGTGGATTGACGTTTACCAATATCATGGCAGACAATATACATAATACAGAGGCTAATTTGCTAGAGAATGAAAGGGTAATATTGTCAACTAACAATATAACTTTTTGAAGGTACTGAGAGCTATATTTACTCATTAAATGAACAAGAACCCGAACGGTCTAACTGTGGGATGTCACTTCATGGCTTAACAAAAGTTTTACAGTCCAAAACTGCAGTCAAAAATCTAAATTTAAACTTCTACGAGGGTCACATAAGGGCACTTTTAGGGCACAATGGAGCTGGAAAATGTACCGCTGTAAGTACATGCAGAATTTATGTAAAAACCATGTTATGTTTAAAAGAGGCTTACAGTAGATATTCAAAATATCCCAAAGGATTGCAACCCAAGATCAAAGTGTTCAACTATTCCTATACTATGCAAAACGTATTATTGAAAAGCTGTAATAGCTGATATTGTATTTTACACTATTAATTCATACTTTATATATATTTCCTTAGAAAGGGTTAGAAACAACCCTCTTAACCAGTATATTCATTGGATTCACCCATATGACCATATGTAAATGACAATTCAAACTAGCTTAGGTTTATTCTTCAGGGTGGGGACTAGCAATGCAGTTTCTCATCATCTTAAAATATTCTTTCATTTACTTCTTCTAAAACAGGGACTGAAGTAAAGCTTTCAGTAGGCTGCAGCAGTATCTTAACATGTGTTCTATTTCAGATGAATAAAGCCCAAGATTATTCAAACAATATGCCAATGTATAAGTCTAAAGAAAATGAACATGCTCTCAACACATTGGGGGTTATATACTTAACTCCGAATGCAAAAATCCCGAAAAATTCGTGTTTTTTTTTTTTTTTTTTTTAATAAAATCAGACTTTTAAAAAAATCACAAATTTTTCAGAATTTATTAAACCCAGAGGACGGAAAAGTCAGAATCAGAAAATCCGGCATCTCAGACCTGTCGAGGTTGCATATAAGTCAATAGGAGAAGTTTTTTTGATGCGCGCTGGGTTTTGTGCAATACCCCAAAGTTTTCGGGCAAAAAAAGCACAAGAAATCTGAGTTTTCGGGTGAAAAATGCGAAAAATCTCATTTTTTCCCACAAAGCAAATTTTTGGGAAGATGTAATAATAAATAAGCATAAAACACCCGAGTGGATTTGATTTGAGTTTGTAGCAGAAAATGTTAAGATAAAATCGGACTTTGATAAATAACCCCCATTATGTCATACATTTTAATTGCATATAAATATAAAAAATAGTATATAACTTAGTGAATAGGACCTGAACAGTTAAAATAAAGTGAAATGCTTGCCCTTACAACAAATTAATTTGATCTTAACAACAAGGCTGACAGTCATGCTCTACAAGTTTCCGTCTAAATGAAGAATATCAGATCTATAAAACTATAGAAATGATTTTCTATTACTTACTGCATTATGATTTATAGTTAATGAAGGATGGTATATTCCTAGGGGCCGATTCACAAAGGGTCGAATCAAAGGGTTAATCCAACGATCGAAGGAATCCAACGATCGAAGGAAAACTTAGGAAAGCCTATGGGGACCTTCCCCATAGGCTAATATTGAGTTCGGTAGCTTTTAGATGGCGAACTAGGGGGTCGGAGTGTTTTATTAAAGAGACAGTACTTCGACTATCGAATGGTCGAATAGTCGAACGATTTTTAGTTCGTATAGTTCTATTCAAAGTCGTAGTCGAAGGTTATAGTAGCCCATTCGATGGTCGAAGTAGCCCAAAAAACACTTCAAAATTCGAAGTCTTTTTTACTTCGAATCCTTCACTCGAAGTTAGTGAATCGGCCCCCTAGTGTTTTGTATATTCACAATGCATTTTATTGGTATGAAATTTATTACATCTAATTTTGCATGAAGTACAAAAAAGAATCAGTCTTGGTTAAATGATTTGGGTCGAAACATTTATCTAACCACTTTCCAGTGCTTTCCTTTGTTTTTGTTTTCCACAGTTCCATGTTGACAGGTCTCTTTAGTGCCACTTCCAGTACTATTTATGTGCATGGTGATGATATCAGAACACATTTGGATCATGTGAGAAGCAACATGGGGATCTGCATGCAATATGATGTTCACTTTAATCATCTTACCACAAAGGAACTCCTGCTACTTTATGGTTCTATAAAAACTCATCACTGGACCAGGATCCAGCTACACAAAGAAGTGAAGAGGTGCGTGGAATAAAATTGAACTAAATTGCTACGACAACCCTTATCCATCATGGTCCTTTATTGGTGAAGCCAAAGAAGTTGTATTTCATGAAAAAATAAGAACCATAGGCCCCAGTCTTGATTTAACATGGCACAATGTGTTAAAAGGTCACTATTTATTTTTTATTCCTTTCAATCTGCATAATATGAATGAAAAGGCTCAGTATGTTTTTTTTTCCCTTTTGCTTTATTATATACAGTAGGAGACTTTCTTTATATCCAGTTAAGGGAGAAAATGCCAGAAAGACTTACTACTTGGAATCCACAATTCCTCTTCTTTTTTTATTTTTTTTTATAAAAGTTCCCTGAAGAGGTGGTGATTTATTGTATCAAAACATCTTGTGTCCTGAACTTTCTACTCAGTGGTTCAGAAAAATGATAGATGGTAGCAGCTGCCTCATTGCTTTTATCTTACTAAAGGAAGATCTTGTATTGATTGCAGAATGTTGGTACTGTACTTTGGAATGCTTAATACACAAAAAAATACAATTTAAATGTAAATTCTTGCCCCCTTCATGCAACACAATTTTACAATGGTTGACTATGAGAGCACAAAGTATGAATGTATTGCCCATTGGGTTCATACATGGGGGTTTTCTAAGTAATCCTTTAGAACTCACAGACAAAAAATGGTATTGTTGAACAGGATCAGTGACTGATTTGATGTAAGGTTTCCTTTACTGAGTGCAGAGCAAAACTTTATACATTTTTTATTTCTACAGGAATTTGAAAGATACAGAATTATACAATCACCGCCACAAGCCGTGAAGGTCTTATCTGGTGGCATGAAAAGGAAGTTGTCTATTTGCATGGCTCTGATAGGTGGTTCCAAAGTTTTAATCTTAGATGAACCAACCACGGGTGTATATCCCTGTTGAAGACGCAATATATGGGAGGTCATAACCAAACAAAAGAAAGGTTAGAGAGTGAATAATTTGGTTCTTGTGAAAATAAAGGTTAAGAACAATAGGGGTAAGAGTATTACAAATGCAAGGAAAACACATTTTGTACTTAAATGTATGTTACCTTTATTACTACAATTGATCACCAGAAATTCAATTTACCAGATGAGGACCAACAACTGAGTAGAGAAAGTTATAGTTAAAGTTGATATTGACACTAAAAAACTACTTTTTTAAAATATGAATGTACATTAAAAGTTACCTATAGGTCATGCTGATTTTTGTTTTTTTTGCTGAGAGGTTTGTTTTTGTAAGCAATTGTTATTTGAAGTTTCTAAACCTGACTGTTTTGCCAACCTGACTGTCCCATCTCAGCTTGTGAGTTAAAGTTTCTAATGCTAACGGACTCCTGCTGCACAAATATGGCAGCCCCTCATAGGCGATAACAGGGAGTCAGATAGGTAATGTAAAAGCATTGAGCAAATACGTTATGGCAAAATTATAAGAAGCATGCAAAGTTGATTTTATGGTAGATGCAAAAAAAGGTTGAAAAAATTGAGTAAACATTAGATTTTCTATTGGTTGCGACAGAATAGTAAATGCTTAGAACTTTTCTATTACTAATTGTGGTATACCCTTAAAACCTTGGCAAATTACATTTAGGTTTTTTATTACAGAAAAAAACATAATTTTATCCTCCCACCACCTGAACGAAGCAGAGTGAGTGTTGAGTGACTGGATTGCATTCCTTGAGCAAGGAGGCCTGTATTTTAAAGAGAAGGTACAAACTGGGGAATAATATACACTAAGGGGCCCATTTACTAACAAATGAATTGTGTCTTTTTCCACTAAAAAAATATGCGGTTTTCCTATATTTAAAAAAAAACTCAAAACATTTTTGAGATTGATTAATTGAAAAAAAACCCATGAAAACCTCTAATGCAAAACTAGTGGGAGCTGCACTAATCTTAATGGACCACTTTCAATCTATTCAGACTTTTAGAGGTTTTTGGATTGTTGTTTGCTAGGAATTGAAAAGATGTAACGAGGAAATTTTACAAATTTACAAATTCTTCGAGGTTTTCGAGGTATTAATATTTTTTACTGCATTGTTCATCACTTTTTTTTGTTTGCACTTTTTATGTTTGGTTATTTTAATAAATTTCAACAATTGCTTAATTTTACAAATATTGTTGTAACCAGTAATGTTTGTAGTGTTTTATCAGAAAAAAACTCAAGTTTATACTTCCCTGCTTTTAATAGACAGGGAAACTAGCGGGGTGAGAAACACTATTTATAGAATTTAATAGATCTTCATTTAATCAATAATGAAAAGATTTTTATCACTGGCCTTATGTGATAAAATTGGATACAGAAAATGTATCATTTTGGCCAACAAAACAGACAATGATTGATTTCTAATTTTATGCAAACAAAAAAGTAAAATAAATCTAAAGGGCCTATAAGCTAATGTGAACTCTGCGAACATTGGCACACCTCTGCGTTTTTTGTTTGTTTAGTATTCTAGATATGTTTTTATCACAAGGACATTTGAACAAATGCAAGGAAAGGTACTGATGCATTTTGCATAAATAACCTCTGGGTGCAAGTGAATGTAGCAGCTTCTAAGTTTATTTGTGTAGCCCCAATAATCCTTAAAAAAGAATATTGTGATTGAAAGCAAGAAACAGACATTAATGAAGTCTCCAGAGATTTCCAAGGTAATACAATTAGATACAGCTATATTCTCTCTTTCCATGGAGACAAGATGAGAGTTGAACCCACATGGTAAATACAGAAATGCTGCAAACTAATGACTGCTCTCATGGTTATGCATTTGGCACATTGGAGATCTTGCAAGTCAAAATTGATTTGATTTGAAAACTGATTTACAATTAGGTTAATAAGCCTAAATCTGATAATTATAATACAATGTAATATGGAGCATGGATAAATGTATGCCACCTCCAGAGATAATGCTAATGATCAGTGGTTCACTTTTACTGACCTTGTGCATTTATGAAAACAGCCATTGGTTATAGACTATTGCACTTTAGCAAACCCTGCATATATAATTATGTAATCCCCTAAAAAAAAAAAAATAGGCCCTCATCTAAGAAGGTTGCGTTGGGCAGACAGAGTGGGTATTGTTTTTCTTCAATACCTAATTTTGCATGAACAGGCCCACTTTTTATTTCAGTTCCTGAATCAAGAGAACCCAGAAGAAGGAGGATAATGTGTGTACATCCTGCCTCCATTTAATGTTGAAAGTTCTGGTGCCTACTCTCTACTATCTCTTCTCCAAGCGCTGGATCACAGGATAAATGTCCTCCATATTGGATGCTAAGGAATCTCAGATACTACCATAGAATAGAGCCTGATATCAGTGTATCAATGATGTTACTGCACCCACAACATTTTTAAATAAACTTATCACCGGATATAATATGGTCCTCACATTTAAATGTTAATATGAAGCCATGACCATGTGCTGAGTGCAAGCTATGAAAATTCACCAGTGTTCTAGACATACTAGACATTATTATTGTTAGAATATGCACACATGGGTAAATTTGTGTAATCTGCACAAACGTCATCGAGGACATACTTATCCACTTTCCCCTTCTGAGACAACAGCGATGAAAGAGTACATCCAGGAGAATCTCCAAAGAGGCTTCATCCACCCAATTCTCCTGGTGGAGTGGGGTTCTTCTTTGTCGAGAAAAAAGATGGCAGTCTACGACCTTGCATTGACTACCGACGCTTAAACAAGATAACCGTGAAAAATCGCTACCCTCTTCCCATCATCTCCGAGTTATTCAATCAGCTCAAGGGTGCTTGCCTCTTCACCAAGCTGTATCTCCAAGGGGCCTATAATCTCATCTGGATCAGAGAGGGCGATGAATGGAAAACTGCATTTAACACTTATGATGGGCACTACGAATATCTCGTCATGCTCTTTGGACTTTGTAATGGCCCTGCGGTTTTCCAAGAATTTGTTAACAAAATCTTCCGGGACTTGTTAGGCCAACCTGTAGTTGTTTACTTGAATGCTATTTTAATTTTCTCTAAAGATTTAGAAGAACATCTGATCCAAGTTCGAGAGGTCCTCTACCGGTTGAGGAGGAATAATCTATTCGCCAAACTTGAAAAATGCACTTTTGAAGTTTCTTCTATTCCCGTCTTAGGGTACATTATTTCCCAGCAAGGCTTCAAGGTGGATTTTGCTAAAGTTTAGGCAATTCAAGACTGGCCTCTTCCGACCAGCACCAAAGAGGTTTATTGGCTTTGCCAATTATTACAGACAGTTCATTAAAGGTTTCTCATCTATAATTTCTCCTATCCTGTCCCTTATCCGAAAAGGGGTAAAACCTCAATGCTGGCCTCCACAAACGTTGGAAGCTTTCAAGACACTTAAAGAATCCTTCTCGTCTGCTCCAATTCTCAGATACCCTAATCCTCTTCTGCCTTTCTTCATTGAGGTTGATGCTTCTGATGTTGGGGCTGGTGCTGTCTTGTCGCAAAGATTACTGTGTGATGGGAAATTGCATCCATGCACTTTCTTTTCTAAAAAATTCTCGTCTCCAGAGCAGAACTATAACATGGGAAATCATGAGTTGTTAGCAGTCAAATTGGCTCTAGAAGAGTGGAGACATCTGTTGGAAGGGTCCAATGGAGCTGCAGAGAGAGATAATCAAGCATTATAGCTAGAGAATTAGAGAAGATTTCTTCGTTGCCATGTGTCTTTGTGTCAGGATGACTGGGCAGACCTCCTCCCTTGGGCTGAGTTTGCCCACAACAATGCACTACACGCTTCTTCTGAGAGATCCCCCTTCTTTTGTGTCTACGGTCTGAATCCTCTGGCGTTCTCTCAAGATCTCCTTCTCACAAATGTCCCAGCTTGCAATGACCAAGTCACCCACATGTCCGCTATCTGGAAAGCCACAAAAGCCAACTTGGGAAAAGAGTTCTCTTTCTCAAAAGAAATTTGCAGACAGGAGAAGAGTTTCTTCCCCTCAATTTAATCTTGGCGATAAAGTCTGGTTATCTAAAAAAAATATTTGTCTCAGAGTGCCTACTCCCAAACTTGGTCCCAAGTTCATCGGGCCTTTTCCAATTATTGAAATCATAAATTCCGTGGCGGTTCGTCTGCAGCTTCCTCCGGAGATGCAGATTCCAAATGTATTCCATGTGTCCCTTATCAAGCCGGCAACTTCTTCTTCTTCTCCTACTCCCACTCCTGTTCTTGTTGATGGCCACCAGGAGTTTAAAGTTAAGAGAATTCTGGATTCCCGGTCTCCAGACGTGTATTGCAGTACCTGGTTGAGTGGAAGGGGTTTGGGCCTGAGGAGTGCTCCTGGGTGAGAAGTTCTGACGTCCATGCTCCTTTTCTCATCCAAAAGTTTCACAAGCAGTTTCCATCCAGCCCTAGTCGTGGTGGTCCTGATGCCCCCCATTAGGAAGGGGGTACTGTAAAGGGAACCGATACTCACCGCCATGCTTTGCAGGCTTTGCTCCAAGATGGCATCCTCCAAGTGGATCCTGCAAGTGGATCCTGCTGGTAGCAGCGCTGTGATGCCAGCGTCTTCTCGCCCGCCGATTGGTCACCAGCGTTAGAATGAACACCATCATGGAATGCCAGCGTCAGGACGCCATCACGTCCAGCTTTTGTCGCCAAAACAGGCCTATTTAAAGGAGCGTGAACACTGCAACATTGCCCAAGTATAGGTTTCACTTTGTGCATTCCTGGGTGTGACTCTAGTATTGTTATATTGATTCCTGTGTACCGACCTT
Organism: Xenopus petersii; assembly: GCA_038501925.1. Taxonomy (NCBI): domain Eukaryota; kingdom Metazoa; phylum Chordata; class Amphibia; order Anura; family Pipidae; genus Xenopus; species Xenopus petersii. The sequence goes on along the minus strand of CM076689.1, from coordinate 45,863,035 downwards.
TGCCTAATTTACCGTTTTGACCCTATTCTTCCTGGATTGACCCCTGACCATTCTATTGCTGAACCCTCTTGTATCTTGAACTTTGTTTGTTTGAACTGCCTCCTCCTTGGTCCGCACTCCAACTGTGCCTACAGGCCCTTACAGTTACAGTATATAGACCAGCTCCTGGTGTGTCTCTGCTCCTTAAGAAAATAATGGCCAGCTTTATAAAGAGGATCCATTATTCAAGGTGAAACTGGAAGGGCCTCAGATCTCAAGTTCTTCTCCTTGTACTCTTCCTCCTTATTATTGCCAAGGGGCTAGGGTCACTTTCCTCAAGGGATGTATCTTTTCCAGATCTCCTGCTGACACCCAATCTTTATAGTACATCTTCACAGTCAGTGGCATTTGAGTAAGTATTGAAATCAGCAATGTGTTGCATTAGATTATTATGGGCAAACGAGAATTTTGCGCAAATTTTGCGGGAAATTCATGAATTTTTCAGTGAAGCAAAATGGGAGAGATTCACCAATGTGTTTCTGGAGCAAATACACAAGTTTTACCAACAAAAGCCAACAGTACATTATATATTCATTACATTAAACATTCATTACATTAAAACACTTTATTTTTTTGGTGTTACTGTTAAACACATTTATCAAAACAGAGGATCTATTGCGGTATTGAGCAAATGGTACAAAGAAGATAAAGTACAATGTAATGTTTTCAAATACTGTGGGTAGTGATGGGCAAATAAATTCGCGAAACTGGCGTGAAAATTTGCGGGCGAATCAAAACATTTTGAACACGCACCAGAAAAGTCGCTAGCGTCAAAACCGTCTTGCATCAACTTTATTGATGCACGACGGATGGCCATTGACGGATGGCCATTGACGGATGGCCATTGACTTTAACACTGGCGTCAAACTTGCAGCGAGTCAAAATTTGCCAAATTTTAGGGACAAATCACTAACTGTGGGTTACTAGAACTGGATTAAGAACACATTTTGCCCCCATTTATACATTATGCTCCTCAAAAATCTGAAAGGTACCGTTTGGCAATTGTATATGTTAAACCTTTAACAATAACAGCTCACAACAGAAGTCTGTAGTTATTTATTTTTTTCCTACTGCAAATTTTATGAATTTATTTATAGATATATGCATTATAAAACCCTAACATATTTCAGAGGCACTGTTCAATAGAAGGGAGTATACATCAAACAGAAAATTACATGCAAGTACTGATCGATACATGAGATAAAGAGAGTTCTGCTTGTTAGAATTTACAGTTGAAAAGGAAGAGGTGAAATATGGGATTTTATTTATTCATTCTTTCTTTCCAATATTAGTTTAATTCAAATTAAAGTAGAATTTAAAGTTGAAAAGCAAGATGAGTTACACATCCCCTCATATAAGAAGGGGTTTTATTCAGTCTTTTTATTGCTTTTTACCCTGTAATAATAAAACAGTACCTTATACTTGATCCAAGCTAAGATATATTAAATCCTTATTGGAGGCAAAACCAGCCTATTGGGGTTTATTTAATGTTTAAATGATTTTCTAGTCGATTTAAGATATGAAGCAACGTAGGGGGTTCTTCACAGTTAGGACAGTGAGGTTGTGGAATGCACTGCCGGGTGATGTTGTGATGGCTGATTCTGTTAATGCCTTTAAGAATGGCTTGGATGATTTCTTGGACAGACATAATATCAAAGACTATTGTGATACTAAACTCTTTAGTTATATAGGTATGGTTATATAGAATTTATGTGAAAGTAGGGAGGTGTGTGTAGGGATGCTGGGTTTTCATTTGCAGGGGTTGAAGTTGATGAACTTTGTCTTTTTTCCACCCATTTTACTCTGGATAACCGGTCCCATACCTGTAGATTAGTTTGTTAACTTACATTATGGGGCAGATTTATGAAAGGTCGAATTTCGAAGTGCTAAAACTTCTAAATTTGACTATCGAATTAAAGAATGTGATAGTCTAAGTTTTTTTTGTTTAAATTTAGCTGTTTTCGATCTAATTAAAATTGTTCGATTGATCGTAGAAATCGTTCGAAACAAACGATTAAAATGATTTAATCGATCGATTGAACGATTTTCAAAAAAAAAAAACTTTGACTTCTAAAAACGTAGCCAAATGTTGGCTATAGGTTCTAAGAGGTCCCCATAGGCTAACATAGCAATTCGACAGGTTTAAGGTGGTGAAGTGTCGAAGTTGAAGTTTTTTAAAGAGACAATACTTAGATTTTCGAATGGTCAAATATTCAAAGTTTTTTCAATTCAAATAGAAGTCGAAAGTCGAATTTGGCCTATTCGATGGTCAAAGGGGCCCATTTACTTAGCTCGAGTGAAGGAATAGAGGAAAAATACTTTGAATTTCGAATGTTTTTTTTGGCTATTTCGACTGTCGAATGGGCTACTTCGACCTTCGATTTCGAATTGAAAGTCGAAGTACTGTCTCTTTAAGAATAAAAACCCCTAGATCGCCACCTAAAAGCTACCAAAGTCAATGTTAGCCTATGGGGAAGGTCCCCACAGGCTTTGCTAGCTTTTTTTGGTCGAACAAAAATCGTTTGATCGATGGAATAAAATCCTTCAAATCAAACGATTCAAAGGATTTAATCGTTCGATCGAACGATTTTTCGCTCGATCAAACGAATAGCACTAAATCCTTCGATATTCGAAGTCGAAGGATTTAACTCCGACAGTCGAATATCGAGGATTAATTAACCATCGATATTCGACCTTAAGTAAATTTGCCCCCAATAACCAAAAAATTACTTCGAAATTCGAAGTTTTTGAATTCGAAATTTCACTTTGACCTTTGATTAATCTGCCCCTATGTGGTTGTGCAAAGAAATTCACTAATTATAATTTAAATTGTAATCATTCAGGATGTATAATGAATCAACTTCTAATCTGGTCTCAGCAATGAATTAATTCACTGGCATAGACAACTCCTGCTTGAACCAAAACTATTAAGTATTTATGTATTAGCAAAAGACAAAGGGAAGATTCATGAACATGAATTGATTCATGACATTGTGGTTTATGTGCACAAACATTGCAATCATATTTTGCTTTTAAGATCATATAAGCGAAAGTCGGAGTGCCTACAGCATACAGGGGAGCTGGTGAATGCTTTACCCAAATTCATGTTTGAAAGAAGATAAATAGAAATCATAAAACTGATGTTGCCACCATAATATACTCCAATAAGGCCTATTTTATTTACCTGTACTTGAGCCAAGTTTTTGGAATTGATACATATATGATTGGTATATGTGAAAGTGTTACAGATGCACTAAATCCATGACACCAAATTCATCCACCAAATATGCAGTTTTGCACTCATATGAGATTGAAATCAAATAACTTGCATCACCCACTAAAAAGCACTGCAGAATACACCAGTGCTAAAAAGTATAAAATGAGCATTGACACCATTAACAAAGTTACTCCTAAATGTGCCCTACACCTTGAGGCAGCACTAATGCCCTGCCCAGCATATTCTGATGAATTATTTGCAATAACAAGCAGTTACACAAGAGAACCTTGGCATAATTATCAGCTTGGACTTGGAAGGAGTTCCAGGGTTCCAATAAAGGGTTGCATTAATAGGCTTTATTATTGAAGTCACGAGCCGGACATCCTTCAAGTACAACTTTTGTGGAAATATCCTCCATTGCAACTTGCAAGCAATTTGCCAACTGAGAACACTAATTTGTGCCTACAATTGCATTAGAACTGTGGGAGAAACCCTACATTGTGTCTGAAAATAGCACTTTGTACCATAAACTGTGTTCATAAATTAAGCTGAAGGGGCAAATTTATCAAAGTGTTAAAGTACAAATCATGACAGAAAAACCCACCCACTCTCTATTCATTCCTATGGGAATTTTAGAAGTGTATTTATCAAATGGTCAACTTCATTGATCACCCACTGATAAATACGCTTCTAAAAATCCCATAGGAATGAATAGAAAGTGAGTGAGTCTTCTGTGAGCGTTAATGTCACACTTTGATAAATCTGCTCTTTAGTCACTATGCCTCCCTAGCACATAATAAAACAAATATATTCTATATTGCTGGTAGGTTTTTAACCCCTTGCCTACAATGTATATTCTGTTAAAATGTCCATCTGAGGAAGGCACCTGTAAAAATATCTGACTAACTTTAAAAGTCTTAGAGTACACTGCCCACCCAAGTGCACCCTACTTACTAACACATTTATATTCATTTTGAGACTTGCTTGTATAAGTTGAAAAATGTGTGGTTCTGCAGTATAGGCAATGTATGGTCTATGTATATGATGCATTTCTTTTGATATTCAAACTCTTATTATTGAGTAAAATCTGCCTTTTCTCTGTTTGATTCTAAAATTGTTTCTTGGACATTGGCTCAAGCAATTACTAAATCAGAAGTACCATATTTCAAAACACATACTGATATTTATTTAATAATATAACAATATAAGGTTTGGGTTTATGGACTTCTGGCAACCAGTCGCTTTCATTTGGTTTCTGCAACTGTTCAACTGGTGCTCTGGTAAGTAGAATCAAAATAGCACATATTTTATATGAATGTCACTACTGTGTTGATATATCTTAAAGGAAGCTTTGTATATCATCAATAAATTAATAAATACATTTATATTGTATATATTATCTGTTTTGCATTTCAGTTTCCATTTTAAATATTTATATGGCTTATGATGGCTTTGTACCTGCCCTTTTGACTAATATAGCCAGTGTGTTATTTACTAGCCCTTGGCTTATCTGGTTTATTTTTATAAGCCTAAATGGCTTTGAAGGTTAATTAAAAAAGGTGTAAAATTATGTCCGAAGAGTATAACAAAAAAAGAGAAACAAAATACTAAAAGCTACCTAATGACATTGAAATGGTTGTCAAGGGGTGGAAGCACACATCATTTCACTAGGGGGTAATGGCCAACAGAGAAGAACACTATGGATGGTGGAGTACCAGGCAAAGTACAGGAGATGTGGTTTGTAAACCAAGAAAGTAGTACTAGTATTTGATAATTTAATATACATAGCTGAGAAAAAAAATAGAAAGTTGTTTTGTGACATAATAATTCAAATTTAAGGAATGCCTTCGACCAATTAGTCACATGTAGTATAGTATTCCTTAAACTGAAAGGCAAAAGAGTTTTACTCTTTTCTTCTTTTCTTGTAATTATGAGGCCACATTTGTAATCCTTACTTGGCTTCTTGAGGCTAATCAATAGGAAAAAAAGGAATAAATTCAGCTTTTCTCATAATGTGGCCATTAAGGCTTTGACTTGGGTGCAGAACACATACCTCAAAGTTTTTTCTTCTACATACATACAGTAAATGAAGCAATTAGAGGCATTCAGGTGCTTAGATTTTCCTTCACCAGCACAGTACAGATCTAGTAATTACTTGAGAAACAAAGATGAAAGGCCTCACAATATGTGATATTTCTCTTAAATCTGCTGCCATTCTCATTAACTCTGTGAGTTTCTCAGAACTCTGGAACTGTGCTGTGGAATGTCTACAAAATATAGATGCTGCAGTTATGGGTGTCAATTAAGCACAAGCTTTTGCTTCCGACCAGTCTGCAGGACTATAAGATTTGCTGCCCCAATAAGCTGAAATGTTACTCTTGTTACATACTTCTAGTAAAATACTGTGCATTTACTTTTACAATCCTAGTGTCCCTGGCATGACTCCTTTTCTCACAAATAATTGCACCACCATCCATGGAGTGTAAAGTCCAATCGAATGATCTTGTACTTTCTCATCAATGTGATGTTTCAGACTCCACAGATAATCCCTTACCTTTCTGTGAATATTTTCCTATGGTTCTGTTGTGCTCAACTGTAATTGCCTTGCCTACTTAGCATGCAATGGTTTTGCATATAAAGTTATAACCCACCCCCTAGTCAACATAAACTCTTCCAAAAATGTAATCCTGCCATGTGCCACTGTTTCAAATCTAAGGAAAACTTACTTTAATACAAGATGTTTTAAAATGTCTCTTCGTATAAAATGGAAAGCTATCTCCTGACCACCAATTTACAGTTCATACAAAAACGTTAATTCTCAGCTAAACAAACAGAATATGGCCATAGATGTAACAATTACAATCTTCCTGAAAAAGATCTTTCCAAGAAAGATTGTTCATTTCAATACACACTTGTAGAGCTGAATCTTCATATATACAGGTAGTGGAATTCTACCTGTGCCTGACAATTCAGCATTAATATTGGCCGATGTTCCGGTATCTTCAAAGGCGACCGATCTGTCGCCTGGGCTGATTAACGAGCGACCATTATAAAAGCCTTCTGCTGATATCTGTCGGCTCATCTCCTGCCATACATGCACCAAATATTGTATGAAAATTAGTTTTAGTACAATAATATTAAGGCTGGCTCACAGATTCAATCTGAGCAAACTGTATTTCCAGTCTGGACAATAATGGGCAATGCTCATCTTGATCTCTCCCTGCTGTAGATGAAAACCTATTAATCATATTTTTATGTAAATATGCAGATATGGAGGATGGAGCTTTGGCATCCCATGGGTCTCAAGTAAGCTGGAAGCACTTTCAACTCAAAATCAGACATGCCAATAAGCAAGGTAACAAAGTTCATCTTAATGCATACTTATATTGCATTGATAAAAATGTGTCAAATCCCAGATATTGCTTTCTTGCCTCAGAAGGGAGGTGTGTTACTTAAGTAGTAAAGCACTCATTAGCAGGCAAAGGAAGGACCTGGCATCAGGGGTTTTGCATGATACTTTTACCACAGTAGCAGTCAAATGCTACTTCTATGGCAGAGAACAAAATTGAATTTACTATAGCTTACTATAGCTTTTTCTTGTTAAATGTTTTTATTATAGAATTTAGGATGTAGAATAAGCTCATTTGTTACATTTGAGATAGTCCAAGATATAGAAAGACAGATAAAAGATACACACAGTAGATACTTGCATTAGGTGTATACTTACATAGTTAATAGACATAGATAACAGACAAATAATAGATGCAGAAGAAGCCATTTCTAGAACAATTAAGGTGAATAGCCACATGTAATGTGTATCACATGTGGTGGTCCTAATGTTAGTATAGGGAGAGGTATTCTCATGAAATCTGTCACTCATGTCTGCCATGGCCCTAATGGTTATTTTTTATTGCCTATCTTATAGCAACCAGATAAACAAAGCATTTTTTCTACATCATACCAAAAGTTAATTTTCTGGTGACCTTTAATGTGGTATGCAAATTAATATAAAGTATTATACCTTATATTTACTATTAATATAAATGCTATTCACAGCTTATAATTGCAACTCACATCACTTATATATGCTGGAAAAAAAACATATATATATATATATGTGTATTACTATTGTCAGTCTGGTTTAAAATACTTGTTTGTTTACTGTGGTTACCCTTGTCTGGTTTAACAACAAGGGTCCTCACAGTCATCCAGCATTTATTAACAGTTTCAGCAATTTACTGAGAGCCAATTTACCAAGAAATAAATCTCGCCAATACAGTAAGTAATACTACCTGCAGTCTTGTATTGCTTAGCCAATATCTGCTACTGAAATACCAATCCCTACTATAGCCAAGAATGACAGTATTGTGATTCAGCCAAGGGTAACTAACCATAGCACAGGCATGTCTGGTGGATGGAGATTTGGGTTCACATACTTCAACATCATACAAGGCAATTGTTACATAATGGAATCCATGGATGGGTCTGACAGTTCTGTGAACTGCATTTGACTTCACACGCAGAGTATGGATTACGCTTTAGGCCTCCAACAGTGGATCTTGATTACATTTTTTAAAAAAATGCTTTTATGGCTCTTCCATAAAAATGTGTCTGACAGTAGATGAATAATTAGCTTCCTATTCGAAATAAAACCAATAAATATTTAATAAAAGTTTAGTAACTTAGCAATAATACAAACAATAGCATGGATGGAATTGATTCTTTTGAGGGCTTGTGGTTCTTTCTGTGAGAAAATAAAGCATTTTGATGATCTCTAGACACCGCTTATTTTCCATAAACACGTTAGATTTAGGCTTATATTTATCTTGCAGTGAGAGGCCATTATGCAGGTCCTATATTCAATCCCACTGACATTACAGCTTAATTATACCACTATCCATCATGATTACAGCTTTTAGCTTCTCCGCCATATAGCCAGGGAGATTCCCTCGAGTCCAGTTTCTTGCTGCCACTGCGCCTGTTCCAGTGTTGCTAAAAATACTAATTTATTCTTTACGATACAATGTGCATGAATTGATGTTTTGTGTATCAATTGCTTGTGCTGTGCATTACATGTGTCCACTGTCAGCATATATCATGGCTGGATGCACAGTGGAATGATACTGAGGCACACTATAACAGCAAGTCAAACAAGATAGCGCTTCAGCCTCAGTTTACCTGATTACCTTTTATACCTATGAGTTGAGTGCTGGATGTGTTAAATTTGTCCACCAAGGTGCTGGGCTTAATCTGGATAATCCAATTGTTTGGAATATAATATGGGCCTAGACAGATTTATCAGGAGAGAGTCACATCAGTGGATTGATATAGGATTTTCTATCCTGAAATATATATAGCCTCAGTTGATGCAAGCAATAAAGAAATATGGCTATATACATATATTTATGCTAGTAGGCAGAGGAGGAATATTTGGTGCACACACTTAACTGTAGAAGTGATAAAAGACCAGTATAACTTGACAGTATTTGCATTACTACTTCAATAACCACTTCACTTTTCATGTGAGATCACTGAATACCATTTGAAAATGTATAAATAGCAGATAACAAGAGCAACTGTCAATGTGGTTCAAAGCAGTCAATTTACTCTTCTAACCCTTTATGAGGTGCATACTCTCTAAAAATAAATAAGGATTGTTTACGGATAAAAATCATATTCCACATGAATTCCAAACCATTACAGCCTGGTTTTTGAGTACTGCGCACTTTAGCTGTTTTTCGTATGCATTTTGATCACATCACATTCATTTGATCCTCATGTTCAAATAGTCACTTGTTTAGGTTAAACCACTCCTAGGAACAATTTGCTCTAATGACATTGGAATATTCTGGTTCAGGAACAAACTATACTAATGGTAATAACAGGCTTATGACTCTGATTGTAAATTCTGTAGAGCAAATTGTTTGCTGTTTTTACATCCAAACAAACTACATATTACCCCCATCCCACTCTGGTGCTTGTTTTTGTTGTTCCCTTTCGAGAAAAAAAAACTGCCAGTGGAAGTATTAATAGAGATAAAATGCACTACAATAAAAGTACAAAAAAAATCCCCTGACATAAAATGACCAGATAAAAGGGTGCTGCATCTTCAGGGATTTGAAAAGGGATCAAATCTATTTTCAAGGTTTGGGCTTAGCTGTTCTGTAAGAAAATAATAATAAAATTGAAGTAAATGGATTTCTACGCTATTGTATAAATTTGCAGCTTTAGAGTAGAAGAAGACTTAGGCTCTGCACTGCACAGAAAATACAAAATATGGCACATGCATTATCCCAAGGAACTTAATCTAATCCTTGTGGCTGAGATTGGTGTAGAACGTTTATTTGGATCTTAGTAAATGTTAAAAGGGGTTGTTATTCTGGTTCGGTCAGGTGATTAAAAATGACAAAGCATAAATACTGTACATTTTGACACATTTAACAATGCCTTCCTTACCCAATATGTCAAGCACAAGCAAATCAAAATGTTAGCCATAGGACTAGATGATTTGCACATAAATTAACATGACCGGATAAAGATTAGGCAAGCAATCCCATTAGATTTTATTATAGACATTAAAGAGAAAGAGGCAACATAATACTAGGGCCACACTGGGGGCTGAAATACGCTGGCTGATTTCAGCCCTACCGCGGGCAGTTGCCTTCTCTCTTTTCTGCATTAAATTGGCTCAGCACAAACAGACTCAGAACGTTTTGGCAAAGAACTGCAGTCTCAGCATTTGGAGCTGAAATCTGCCATAGTGTGTTACACTGAAAGCAGAAAAGAGAGGAGGCTATTGCTGAAATCAGCCAGCGTTTTTCAACTAGCTGATTTCAGCCCCATGTGGCCCTAGCCTAAAGCTCTCTGGAACAGACATTCATGTAACAGTTTAACTTTTAATTTATGTTAAATTACAAAATATCTGTGCATATTTATAGAACTTGCTTTTCTCCAAAGCCAACAAGATCAGTCAAAGCCAACAGGATCAGTTTGAAGGTCTTTCAGATCCCAAAGCTAAAGAACAAAACAGACCTAAAATATTTTTGTTGATTAAAGCTACTCAGTCCATATTTTGCTACCCTTTGACTGTTTCTCACATGGTACAGGACAGAGAACTCCCTCCTACTGTCAACCTTTCAACATGGCAATTAAAAGATCTATATATATATATATATATATATATATATATATATATATATATATATATATATAAAACAGGAATTAAGCCAAAAACTATTTTAATTGTAATACAGACAACGCAAACAATTGTAGAAATAGCCACATCCTAGGAACTTACATCACAACAACCAGCCTATAAATCTTGTTAATGCAAGTAGCAACAAAGTGGTTTCTATTCAACCCTGTTATAGCCATGTGGTATAGTGTACATCCAGGAATTGTCCATAGTTAATTTATGAAAGTGTCCATATAAAAAGATGCAATAAAACAAAACTATTTTTTTATTGCAGCCTATAGAGTTTTATGGAAACTTTAAAGGACTTGAGTATTACTGGTATCGACTGCATCTGGATGAGACGTATTGTGGTATCTGCTATATTGCCGTATTATCTGCCGATACCACTTGGATATGGTATTTCAAACAGTTTTTTATAATGTTTGTTGCCGTGAAGTTCTCACAATGCCTCTTTGATCAATACTAGCCTATAGAAAGTACAAAAGTATTTACCTATCATAAACAGTATGTATTTCAGCAGATTTCTACTACAAATATAAGAGTGAATAAAATACATGCTAAATTGTTTACAAATAAGCCTAACATTTACACGTTTGCCCTATTTTGTTACATTGGAATATACATTTCTTACTTAAATTGAGGTGGCAGCTAGTCAGAAAAGACAATTATATGCATTATACAGGTATAGGACCTGTTATCCAGAACAATCCAGGAAATCATTTTTAAAATTTTGGATAAAATGGAGTCTATGGGAGACAGGTTGTCTATAATTCAGAGCTTTCTGGATAATGGGTTTCTGGATAACAGATCCCATACCTGTATACTGCTGAAGGAAAAGAGAAAGCAACGACAACCACAGAGCTACCTTAAACTCAGCAGTTGCTAGAAGTTTAAACAAACACTAGAATAGACTGAATATTTCAAAATATTTGCAAAATGTATTTTTGCCTGTTACATGGCTTTGTGATCCTCTGGATTCCCAGACCTCAAAAACTCTTTCTGTTAAAGCCTTAATGCATTTCTGGGCACTATGGTCACACTCATAATTTAGGAGCCGTGTCTCAGTAAGGTGGAAGATATATTTACTTGTTTGTTTTCTGAAGCACTCTTACTTGTGTTTTTAACAACTGTGTATCAGACTTCTCTATGTTGCTGTTCATAAGTAAGTCAGAGATGAGAACTCATGAATTCCATAGTTTGTATTGGAAGTGACATTTGACCTTGAAAATATTTTTTCTTTCTCTCCAGCACGGTTACCTTGTTGAATACTTTAATTTATCTCGCCGTGCTGGCAGGTTACTCCATCACAACTGCAAGCTTTGTCATTTATTGGGTTAAAGAGCATCACAGTGGGGCAAAGTGACTGCAACATATTGCTGGTGTTGGAGAGACCTGCTACTGGGTGATAAACTGCATCTATGACTTATATTTCTTACTGTGCCTTTTCTTTATTACCTTTAGTGTCCATCTCCGGTTTATTAAAGGAAAACTATACCCCCAAATTAAATATTTAAGCAACAGAGTTTACATCATAGTCTCTGTTTTTTTCTAAGATCACCTGGCCAGAAATACTGCAGTTCTAACTGTAAGAGGAAGAAGTGTGGCACAAAAGACAGAACTCTGGCTGTTAATTGGCTTATGTGACCTAACATGTTTGGTTTTTTTGATTTGTTTGTGTGCAATGATCTTAGGATCCCAGGTGGCAACCCATAGTTCTTAAAATGGCAATTTTATATTTAGGATTACCCAAAGGCACATACTGCTAAAAAGTATATTATTAAGGAAATAGTTTATTTACATGAAGCAGGGTTTTACATATGAGGTGTTTTATGCAATCTTTTTATAGAGACCTACATTGTTGAGGGGTATAGTTTTCCTTTAAATATATTTTTTTCTATTTGAAGTAAGAATAATATATATGGAATATATGGAAAAGTAAATTAGATAAATCAAAACAAATTTTTGTGCAATATATTTTTTATAGAGACCTACATTGTTTAGGGGTATAGTTTCCCTTTAATGTAGCTTCAGAAACAATAATTTTACACCCCAGGGAAGGGCAAAAGCCTACCAACATTAGGAACCATAACTTGTATTCATAAAGACCCCAGCCTTTTCTTTGCATTTGACAGTATCAAGTTATCCCCTTCTCTCTCCCCTTACCTAACTTGGTTATCTGGATATAATACACAAAAGCCATGAATATCTTGTAAATTATATCCTTATAAACGCTGAGTTCTGACGTCATCAGTTATAAACGGTGAGCTCTGATGTCATTTCTGTCACATGACTCACTGAAACTTGTGTATTATAATAAATAAAGTACCCCCAGTTGCAAAATATGAGGATTTTAGAAGTTACCTCGAAGTTCCATGACCTTCGGCCTCGTGATTTTATATGGTCATGAAACTCCTCTGTAACTTATAATATCCTTATATTTTACAAGAGGGGGTACTTTATTCACTAAATAATCCCCTGATGTTTCTATTGGTATACCCTTATATATTTATTGTTGATGGCAAAAGACTCATAATCATCAAGTTAAGTATTTAACAGTTCTGATCAAGAGCGAGGCAAACAGTCCCCCAATAAAGACAACTACCAATTTCTGCTCACAGCACTATAGCCCTTTACAAGATTACACTACAGAAACATGATCATTTAGTTACAGGAATTAGAGAAATAATTTGAAAATATTTGTAGAAGATAACAATGTAACATTCCCCCAGGGAGTTTAAAATCTAGTTTATTTTCAGCATGTTTTAATCCCTAATTATATTTCCAACTGTTGGAAAAGCCAAATGGACCATTTTGCTGAAAGCATTTTTGTTACTGCAGCCGTGGGCTCTTGTTTAAAGACACTAATGTAAAATGCCGTTCAAAGTCAATTTACTTGTCTTCAGTCACACAAAGTTGTCCTAAATACGATAATTCCATTACTTATATCAAACACATCATTCATCCCAATAGGCATGGCTTAACTCTATGATCAACAATCAAAAAACCAGCTTCAGTTATTTTGCACCATTATCGACTAAGAAGGCTTTATTATAGACTGTGTATAAGCAGAAATAAAGTATTCAGAGAAACTGGGCTAGTGTTGTGTGTGTTGTCAGATGTTAGGGCACAGATCCTTGCAAAGATCTTGATATCTGCCAGTGTTAGTCAATGGATGTCACCGGTATGGTGCCTTCATGTCTGACCCATTTATTTTGCATCCCTTTTATTGTCCATTAGATGATTTCCATCATTAATCTAAATGTTTTGTTCATGCAGTTAGCTTAAATTATTATAAATACTTTGCAGATAATGCATGTGAATAGCAATGCATATAATTAAAAAATGGTGAATACTTTAACTATACAACTCTACAATAACTTTACAAGATACCCAAGCGTAGTGTTACTATTTTAGAATCCACAAGTGTGTTTTTTTGGGTATATACCGTATATGTAGTTTAATAAGTAACAAATACAGATGATGTTTGTATGTCCTTCTGTGACAATTCAGAGGAAATGTAATTAAGTATAAATATTAATGTATATCTTCCAAATCAAGCACCTGGTGTTTTGAAGTTTACTGTATTTATGATGTTCATTGTATTAAATATAAATTGGTATTACCACATTTATATTTGGTTAAAACTTGGATATATTGCTTAGATTAACAAATAACAATGTTTATGTTATGCAGCTCATCTACCTTATTCCAGTGTCCTTCTCTATAGCAACAATAGCAATCTACAAACTGCCAGCTTTCTACAACTACTTCAACTTGGGTGCAATGTTATTACTTTTTATATTATTTGGGTGAGTAATATTCCAAGTCCTTAGGCAACACATTTGTCAACTTTCACTGTAGCCTATAGCTTGTAACGGTGTGATACAGATCAGTATAGAGTAAAAATCCACTATGGAAGCAGATTAAGGGGCTTACTTATAAAATAAGTGATAAGAACAGTGTAGAATGCAGAGGAATTAAATATTGAACTAAAGGATGCCCAGCAGTATTTTTACTGAGTTATTTTCTGCCAGGAAAGTTTTTTTTACTAATTTAAACATTTCTCAAAGGAGATCAAGGTCAGTTTATCAGAATGTGTTTGACTACTCTGAGCAGATGAACACATTGCTTGCTAAGGGATGTTAGAGCTCACCTGGCTGAATATGTAGTGCAATCTTTTCATTGCAGCAAAAAAGAGATTAATAAATCAAACACATCCATAAATCGCACCTTAGTAAAAATGATTACATATTTATAAATTGCAGCTGTAATGCAAAAAACAATACAATACTTCACTGGAGTGTAACCAAATTAAAGACTCACCACCTGGACATGGCGGAAGTCAATTCTAATCAATTTCACCAATGTTTATAAACTCTGGTTGTCTAAAGTACAAAAATAACTTTCCTAGGGATCATTGGCATTCTGTGGCATTCTTTACAGAATTGTATAAGCAGACCCCTAGGGAAGCACCATCATAGCTTCAGCCATAAAAGAGTTGGGGGGGGGGGAAATTCACTAAAGGGCAAATTTTCGCCTCGGAAGGCTTTGCCACACTAAGCTTATTCACTAAAATTCGAAGTTGCATCTCAGTAGCAGAAAGCTGTCAAAGTTTTGCTAGTTAAATTCTTCAGTATGAGCATTTCATAGCAATAGCATCATTCTTTCTGTGTTAATTTGCATTTGTTACTGTTATAACTTTACTGTACTTAATTGCAATTTTTGGCATCCTGTTTGTATTTCTCTGCAATACAATAAATTGTTTAAGCCAGGAAAAATTGTTAAATACTAAAGTTCCCTGTTTTAGTTAATTTATAAAGACATATTTATAGTTTTAAAGATTTTATGATTTATTGTTGTTGACAGGGGACAGTTTCATTATATCATCTATGAACTTTGGGTTCCCATTTTGTTCTATTTTAATCAGTCTCTTTAAAGCGCAAAGTGATTACAAGACACAAGCAAATGTCTAAAATCTGGTGCTCCATTTATTCCACAAATCCAAAATGTAAAAATGCACCAAGTTGATCGCCTCAATCCCTTTTAAGTTTTCCAACCTCTGCTTCCTTCTTACTTACTACTAAGTATTCACATCATAGTCAGCACCTAAACCTAATAAAGCGCACCTGTTTCACATTAAATAAAATGAATGCAAATTTACATTTGCTCCACAGAGAAAACTATTTCTCCTGGCTTTAAGTAGGAAAGCAAACGATTTTCTCTTATATAAGTTCCTTACTTGTGGTTGTTATTTGTAAAATGTTAACATGATTTTTTTTCATTTTTTATTCTAGAGCCTGAATAAGACGTAGACTGTCCTCACAGACATTTTTAAGGTTTTTCCTCAGTTCTGCTTTGGGTATGGAATGATGATTCTGTATCAACATTAAAGCAAACAAATTCAATTAGCACTCTTTGTGGGTACAAGCACAACTGATATGTTTATCATGTATATTTTAGACTGAATCCTCTGCCATGGCTATCCAAAGTCCATTTTACTTTCTAAGAGCTTTCAACTCTCCTTGATAGACTATGTAACCTCCTCATGCTAGACAACTACACTGCTGCCATGAGGCAAAGGGGGGGGGGAGCGGCATTGACTTTTGTTTAGATTCTCATTACAAGAAGCCTGGAAGGGGTGTACTCTGATAGTCAACATATTATCCAGCTCTTTACAGAGATTGCTCATCATTCACATCAGACCTTCCTCTCATCAGACCTACCTCTCTTATGTCTAATTTCTCAAATAAAGTAGGGTCAATTTATTCAGTATCCAATTAACTTTCCTCTATGCTTTTGACA
Source organism: Xenopus petersii (assembly GCA_038501925.1). Classification (NCBI taxonomy): domain Eukaryota; kingdom Metazoa; phylum Chordata; class Amphibia; order Anura; family Pipidae; genus Xenopus; species Xenopus petersii. The sequence continues at coordinate 45,846,782 of CM076689.1, read as the reverse complement.
AGCTCCAATATACAGCATTTCCTTTTGCTATAGTGTATTCTCCATAGTGTCTTATGTTGTCTCTCTAATAAAAAGACAGTGCCTAGTACCTGATGATAACTAAACTTGCATTAACGATGATGGCACAGCAGTTATAGTTTTTAAATGTTTAAGCAGACTTATGGTATGGTGTCCCAAGCATTCCAGGTAACATATCCATACCTGTTTTTTTTTTATACCAGTGACATTTCACATAATCATATTAGTGTATCACTAGCTTTACCCATCTGAAGACACACGAGCAGGGGCTTCCAAAGCACACACTCTGCAGTTTTCTTTTATTCATAACAAGCAAGGACTTTGAATATAAAACTGATGAGTTCCTACTTTATAATGATTGAGACACTAGTTGCTAATATGGCTGTCATTATAGGGCGTATCTGGTATGAGATGGATGAAGAGGTTTTGCATTGATCGGAATAGATCACATTCCTCAAGAGTATTTCTCCTTTGTGTCTTGCTTTTATTCATAGGTGTCACTTAGCCTCCTTCAAAAGCTGCACCTTGTGCAATACAAAGAATCACAGCCAGATATAGCTGTGGAACTCAGAGAAAACACTCGGCAGCCCTGGCCCTTATTGGAAGACTTTCTATTCTTCTCCTGGTAAACAGAACAACCTTACAATGTTTATATTCTGGTTTGGAATGGCACATATTCTGAAACTAAACATTATGTACATCTCTATAATATATTAAAGGGACAGTAACACCAAAACACCAAGGGGCACATTTACTTAGCTCGAGTGAAGGATTAGAATAAAAAATACTTCGAATTTCGAAGTATTTTTTTGGCTACTTCGACCATCAAATAGGCTATGACCTTCGACTACGAACTAAAAATCGTTCGACTATTCGACCATTCGATAGTCGAAGTACTGTCTCTTTAAAAAAAAGTTCGACCACCTACTTCGCCACCTAAAACCTACCGAGCACCAATGTTAGCCTATGGGGAAGGTCCCCATACGCTTTCCTAGCAATTTCTGATCGAAGGAAAATCGTTCGATTAAAATCCTTCGAATCGTTCGATCAAAAGATTTTTCCTTCAATCATTCGATATTCGAAGTCGAAGGATTTAACTTCAATGGTCGAATATCGAGGGTTAATTAACCCTCGATATTCGACCCATAGTAAATGTGCCCCCGTGTGTTAAGTGTATCAAAGTAATTAACATATAGGGGGTTATTTATTAAAGTCCAATTTTTTCTGGTCAGACTTTTAAAGGGAAAAACATTTTTTTGAGATATTTTTTTTTGTGATTTATTAAACTCTGATGATGGTGTTAAGACAGAATAAAAAAGTACTCCAACTCAGACCTGGCGAGTTCATTTAGAAATCAAAGGCAGATGTCCCATTGACATTTTGAAAATATCCTGATCTGTGCTGAGTTTCATACAATAATATGAAGATTATCATGGTTTTCCAGCTTCATGTTTGAAAAAGTCACAGTTTTCAAAGACAAATCCGAAAAAATTGTACAATTTGGATTCTTCACAAGTGTCTTTTCCCGCACATGATTTTTTCTAGAAAATGTATTGATAAATAGGGGATGAAAGTCTGTGCAGATTTGGCCAGAGTGGTTTTCAGAAAACAGTGTGAACATTTCCGATTTTCATAAATAACCCCCATAATGTAGTGTTGACCTGCACTGGTAAAAGCTGTGTTTGTACTTCAGAAATGTTACTGTAATTTATATATAAGTTGCTGTGTAGCTACTGGATGGGAGCCACCTCTGGTACTCCTATCAACAGCCAATTTCTTTATGAACATAACCCTTTCCCATTAACCTTGTAAGCATGTCATTTTTACTTCTAAAAAATCTGTTGGGAAATTATTTCCTTCAGAAAACTGCTTATTTTTAATTAAAATTGACTTCATTTAGCTGAAATTACACTATATTGTTTTTCAAATCCTACACGCATTCAGTCATTCACACACTGGCAAAAGCTGATTGAAAGCAGAGATATTTTTTCATTAGATACACATGCACTTTTTAAAATTATGCAATCAATATGTTTCAGATTCGAAAGTGGGTTTATGGTAAGAATGCATTTGAAAGACTCCTCTGTCGGTGTGTAGGCACTTACCAGCTTCATGCACCATCAGTTCCCAAATATGTATGTTAAGGTATATTTTTCTTGTATATTTATTTATTGTTTTTCTCCAAAGGTAAATAAAAAACAATATGTACATTGAATATAACAGAGGGATAGAACAATTTTAAAATTTTAGTTTGAAAATTGTAATCCTTTATACTAATGACTATATTAATTTTTCCAGTTTAAGCTCCCTTCTAACTATTGGTTAGGGATCACTTTATTTTGTACCAAGATTAAGGGGTGAAACATTGCCAGTGGCTAGCAGCAGGTCTTTTACTCTGAAATGGTCAGCATGCAAAAAATGGCTAATGTGCATAGTGCCCTCTGCTAGTAATGACCTCTATAGTCAAACATTTGTGTATCAGCACAAGAAAGATCCCTTTATATCCAAGTAGTTGTATCCACCATGTGGCTAAAATGCCTACTTACAAGCCTTAATTAAGGAATATTGCCCGTAGTATTAGCAGATCCTTCCTCTCCTTTTAGTTCCACGAATCCCAATATAGAAAGATATAAATCCAAAATAGTAAACATAATAATAAACACCATTTATTAAAAATATATACTTTAAAGGAGAAAGAAAGGCTAAAATTAAGTAAGCTTTATCAGAAAGGTCTATATAAACCCTCAAAGTAGTGCTGCTCTGAGTCCTCTGTCAAAAGAAACACAGCATTTCTTTCCTTCTATTGTGTATACATGGGCTTCTGTATCAGACTTCCTGTTTTCAGCATAACCTCCAGGGCAGGGCTTGAGCATGCTCAGTTTGCTCCTCTCCCCCTCCCTCCTCCCATGTATGCTATTGTAGCACTATAGTAAACTGCTTTGCATTTAGCAGTTATAGCTACTTTCCTTTGTGGGCTAATACCACAGGTGAGCTCTCTTTCTCAGGGGCAAGCCCTTCGCAGCGGGGTGGAGGCAGGGTGTATTGTAATTGTAACTGTGTGCAATGCACAAGAGATTGGGCGCCAGTAGTTTTATTTGCTTAAACATTAAACTGAGTTTATTAACCAAAACCAGAGTTCACAATGGAGCATGGAACATGGAGTAACACATAGATCAATCAATGTAACAAGGTATACTCACTGTATTAAACATAGAAGACTCTCTGCAGAGTAAAGAGTACACGTAGAGAGCTAGGCAGCTTGTTAGAAGGTATCTCCCCAATCTTCAGGTGGAACTCAGAAAACTATATACTTCCCTGAGCCTAACACTTAGGCCCTACTATGGGGTCAGTTATACCCGGGATCTTAATCCCTCTAATATCCTCGTCAGGAGCTTTGAGCTGCTCAACTACATACCCTATCTATCACTCCTAGAGTGATCTATTAAAGGGTATAACTATCACTTCCTGTACTGAGGCTGAGTTCCACCACCTCTAACCTCTGTGGCCTAACAGAGGAAAGGTTCAGCAGCAATGGCCCCTACCTCATGGCTTTTATATTATACCACAGTGCCATCTAGCATCCACTGTGAGAACTGCAGGGATGACATAAGCACAAGGTCCCCATAAGGACCCACTGAGGTGTCCATATTACTAGGGATGTGCCTGTCTGCAATGTGTAAGGGTGTCTAAGATTTTCACATCCCTACACTGTAATCTGAGCTCAGAGCTGTAAGTGAGCAGGGGGAGACTCAGGCAGGAAGTGATGTCACACCAAGCTTATATGGCAGCTTCTATCCTAAACAAACAGAGACAGTGTCTAGAGTTGTTTACTTAGGTATGGTAAAGCATTCCGCAGAATAAATATAGCATTCTAGCTTGCACTATTGTGGCTAATCTATTGGCAATAAACTATCTTGGAGCTTTCCTTCTCCTTTAAAAACAAGTTTGCACTCACATTAGTTTTGAAGTAAAATCACATATCAGCATCTGTGTTGCACAGGTTATTACAGCTTCTATGGAGGGGCCCTGCCGGCATATGTAGCTCCACTGTGGCTCTCCCTGTGAGTCTGATGTGATGTCACTTCCTGCCTTAAGCGTTTCGGCAAGGCAGGGCGTGCCTTTGAGGAAGCCAGCTGATTGGCGATACGCGTAAGGCAGGAAGTGCCATAGGCGCTGATCTATTTACAAATTTTGGAGATTTTTATGGATACAGCTGAGAGACTGTGTGAAGATCGGCAGGAGAAAGTTAAAAGACTAAAACACACATTCTCCCCAATTCTCAGTTAAATATCCACCCTTCTTACTGCTTCAGACCCTCCTTCCCAGAGGATGTAGCCACTCAGTTTGTGAACCACTTCTTTACACATTAATAATAATCACTAGCAGTAGATATATTTACCCATGAAACCATCCTAGCCCTTCAGAACTTCCATGATTCCTCTAATGTAGGAAAATGAAGGAAACCAGAAAATGTGAGGAAAATTTACACTAGGTTTACCCACGCTTACCCAGACCAGCTAAATATGCATTGCTAATGTCTTAGTTTGGGTTTCTTGACCTGGGCAAATGTTTTCCCTTCCCAAATTGAATTATTTTAGAATATTATGCTATACTTGACATTGGTATTTATCACCATAATCGACACTGGCAATTGTAGATGTAACCTCAATTTTCCTTGCTTGCTATTCAAAGATATACAGCAGTATTTGTAGAGCCAGAGAGCGACATAATTTGTTTTTAGAATAAGCAATGCAGTTTCAAAGAATATAGAATAATATCCTCCTGTTGATATTTGGCATATTGATTGTTGGCAGCTATTTTTGTGGAGACTTATCCCATCTTTTTGTCAAAAGTTCAATTATTCATTTGGTTAAATAGATTCTGTTGAACTGAAAGTGAAAGAGGAATATGGAATGGGTAAATTTAGGCATGCCATTCCTATTCAGGGAAAGTAAATATTCAGCAGGTTATTGTTCTCTTTCTTGATTGTGAGTCTATTTTGCTTTGTAAACAATATGTTTGTGCAGATGTAGTTCTATTGTCTATAATGTGCTGGATTAAGAGGATGTGATTCTACCATAAAACAAAACAATGGGTTTGCTTGGCACAAGCACAACATTTCAGCAAGTTTTCTATTTAACCCATTTTGTGACCTTATTGATATTTCTGACTATAATATGAAATTTTATATCTAGCAAGAGAAACCTATATGTAACTAATTAAAACTGTGGGGAATTGGACATAGACATTTTTGAAAAAAGGTATAATAGGATGAGTTCTTTCATCAAATATACATGAGCCATAAAAGGAAAATCAAGTGTCTTGGAGAAGCAAATTCTAAACACAGACGAAATACAGTTCAAGTATAAACATGTACATGTATGCATTTGCTTTAAATACTGGCATGTTTCTATAAAAACTATAGGAATGTGTCTGTATCAGTGAAGAAATGCTGCACGCTGGGCTGGGGGTGGTACAATCCTTCCATAGGCTAATTACAAATAAAAACAGGACTCCAGCCTATGGAAGGATCGCACCGCCCCCAGCTCATTGTGACTGAAACAGCTGTGGAAGATCCCTTAGCTTAGGGTCGGCTTTAATTAAGGTTCGTCGGGCTGGGGGCAGCATTAGGGGGCTTTTGGCTGCAAATATTTGGTGTGCAGCATCTCTTCATTTATACGGACACGTTACTATGATTTTTATAGGAATGTGTCAGTATCACTTTAAAGGTACAGTAACACCAAAAAAGTGAAAAAAAAAACCCCCTTCAAAAACCTCTAAAAATCTGAATGCCTAAATAAAGGTCCAGTACAATCAGAGCAGCTCCTGAAGACTTCTATAGAACCTTGATTGCTTTTACTTTCCAAATTTTTGAATTAGAGTTTCTTGTGGTTTTTAGGTGAATGTTGAATTTTTATAGAAATAAAAAAAAAATTTAGAGAAAAAATGATTCATAGAAAAAGTGACATTTGAATGTTAGTAAATAGGGTTCTTAGTGATATTTAGTGATATATATTCTCTAAACTCCGAATTGGACTTTTAAAAAAATCACGAAATTTTCTGAATTTATTAAAACCTGAGGAATCGGAAAATCTGGCATCTCATACCTGTCGAGGTTGCATATAAGTCAATGGGAGAAGTCCCAATGATTTTTTGATGTGTGCTGGGTTAAAATTGTGAAAATCGTATTTTTTCCTGCTTAAGCAAATTTTTGTGAAAATTTAATAATAAATAAGCATAAAAACTGTAGCAGAAAATGTTAAGATAAATTTGGACTTGACTTCATAAATAACCCCCTAAGTCTGTTGAGCCTCTGAACATTTCATAGATCACGAGGAAGTGTGGAAGCTAATTGTGTCCATCAATTGGCTCATGTATGGTTCATTTGGTGTGCACTGTGAATTATAGAATTTTAAAGCAGGATTTTAAACATAAGCTGTTTAATATGGCACAAATATGATACAATGTAGCTCCATCTTGAAAAGGCATAAAAGGCATTTACCTATTCAAACTATTCAAAAGGATCTCAGTAGTTGTAACATTGCCCATTGTTAGGTTCAATTAGTTTGTTCCCGGTGCTATTTCTATGTGAATCCTGTTGATCTTCTGGTTATTGACCCTTGCTTTGCCTAACTATTCTGAACTCTGTATCCTGACCTTTTCCTGGCTATTATTCTGGCCACTCCAAGCTGATCCTTGCCTGTCTGACTATTCTACATTCTCCAATCCTGATTCCGGCCTGTCTGACTATTCTGCTTGTGCTGGCCCGGCCTACCTGCTTCCACGCTGTGTTGTCTTCCATCCAGTATCCTTGGTGAAATGATCGTGTGCCTTTGCTCGTCCAGAGCCTTTAGCTTTGCTCCTCTCTTAGTAAGACCTGGCAGCATCCATTTAGTCAAGGGCTCCTCCTGAGATGAAAGGCGGCTGTTAAAGGCAGAAGCAAGAGCCGAGACCAGGGAACCTAGCATTGGTTCTGGACTTAGGGTGCCGAACATGACAGTTGGGCTTGCCCCCTAATGGTAGTGGTGCTTGCTGCCAATATTACTACAGCTAATACCAACCTAATATGCCTATTCTGACGTCAATGTGACATTTCTGGCAAGGACGTCCTGAGCTTGATACAGTGGGGCTCATTTATCAACAATGGGCAAATTTGCCCATGGGCAGTAACCCATAGCAACCAATCAGTGCTTGGCTTTTTTCAGGCAGCTGCAGGTAGAACAATGAATGCAACAATCTGATTGGTTGCTAAGGGTAATTGCTCATGGGCAAATTTGCCCAGTGTTGATAAATGACCTCCATTGTGGCCAGTTGTGGGAATGTATGCCAGTATCAGTGGCAAATTCCAATTTCTTTAACCATCAGTACTTTTCCCAGAAACTGCTTATAGAAGCAAAGGATTGACATCACTCAGCCTTATATTCCCACTTAAGTGTTGCGCTGTCTTGACAATAAAATTGTTCTGCAAGTAACATATTATTATTTTAAATAATAATTGAGCATCTCTCAAAATGATCCCTCACTTTAATCAGCTGGAAAATGTCTTTAACATATGCTGTCTCATAGCAAATGATAATTTCCCTCCAATCAAATCAAAAGCACTGTGAGCAGTCTGACCAAATTCCCACTGACTTTTTTCACCATATTTATCAATACATTTTCACTAAAAATACCGGGGGGGGGGGAGGTGGGCTGGTCGGAAGACTTGATAAAATTTTAAACCAACTGTGATTTTTTTGGATTTGACAGCCAGAAACCCTGACTTTTTTTGGATTATAGCTCAAAAACCACAACATTTTTGGATTATAGTACGAAACCCAGTGCAGATCATGATATCTTCTTATTGCAAATGGGACATCTGTCATTGACTTTTAGGTTTGAGATGAGTACTTTTTTATTCGTACTTTTAACACCATTGAAGTTTAATTAATCGCAAAAAAATTGATTTTTTTTTTCCTCTGAAAAAATACGGAAGATGGTTACTGGGAGCTCCTCTGCGCTTTTGTGCATTTAAAGGAAAATTCAACCCCCCCAACTAATAAAAACCCCTACCCCCACCCTACATAGTCCCCCTCCCTGCCCCCCCAGACAGGTGTTAACACCTATAAATGCCCCTAACCCTATAATTATCCCTCGTTGTAGAGTCAGTGCAGCGGAGCTCACGGGCACAATCTTCTGGCGCTTCAGTAATCTTTGGGTCTTCTTCCTTCCTTTGGCAATTTTCGGCAATTTCAGTGCATATGCAGTTATCCTGAAGCAAAAAACTGCTCCAACTGCACAAGCGCAGATACGGCGCTTACTTTACGAAGAAGACCAAAGAAGATAGCATCAGTGAGCTCCGCTGTGCTTGGGGGAGCAGGGAGGGGGGTCTATGTAGAATAGGCGGTAGGGGTTTTTATGAGTTGGGGGGGCTGAATTCTCCTTTAAGGGTCAGATTTTTTTAAAGGGTTTTTTTACAAGTGCACATTGCGGGGAGGGAGAGGGGAGTGAAGGCAATGCCAGGAAGTTTAGGGGGGCTTTTGGTACGGGGGGTTTAGATCTCCTTTAAAGCAATATAAGGTCCAAAGAACTGGCAGCAGATAAGGATTGGTAGAATTCAACCAAGGTCAGGCAGCAAGGGTCAATACACAAACAAAGCAACTTTAGAGCACCTACTAGTGGTGGAGTTACTGGCAACAATGCAGTCAACAAACTTGCAGCAAATATTGGCATCAGTATGCTTTAAACTATGGATTTCACACTACAAGTGACTTTTGACATCACATCCAGATTACCTGGGAAATCGCTGGTGTCTAGTAGGCAGCCATGCGCCTGTTTACACTGTGTCAGTGCTGATGTGAAGAAGCCTCACCAGCTCATTGACATAGTAACATAGTAAGTTAGGTTGAAAAAAGACACACGTCCATCAAGTTCAACCCTCTAACTTTATTTTTACCTGCCTAACTGCTAGTTGAGCCAAAGGAAGGTGAAACAACCCCATTTGAAGCCTCTCCAATTTGCCTCAGAGGGGGAAAAAATTCCTTCCTGACGCCAAATGGCAATCGGACTAGTCCCTGGATCATGCATTCCGAAACTCACTCATTGCTGAGTACTGCACTACTAGACACAGACATAGTTTTATATGCTCTACATACCAACGAGCATAACATTTTATCCAACAACTTGTTTGACAGATATTAAAATCAGGTTGTTTGTGTGGTTTACTGACAGCTGTTCTTCTGTGGATTTTTGCTACATATTTGCATCCAAAGTCCTTTATCCCGATGGTCCTGATCTCTTAATCACATTTGCTTCCAGATTTATGGCAAGATGCATCAATGAATCTATTATAAATTGCCTTGCACTGGAGCTTTGCTGTTTGGCTGAGAACTGAACCTGGAAGAGATAAATTTTTGTTATACCCATTTTCTATGCTTCAGTAATTACACCACACACAAAGGCAAGTGAATTTCTTCAGTGGTATCTTAAGACAGGCTCAGATAAAAATGAAGGAAACGGACTGAAAAAATGCTCAGGAATATATCAGTGATACAGCAAGTGTGATAAATGGCATTAAATATCTCTGCTAAACAAAGAGTTGGGTTACTTCATCTTTCTCTTAGGAACAAATAAAAAAGGCAGTGCCAGGGAATGCAGCAAGGGAAGTTACAAAAGCGGCATCTGTGAGAAGCAGTTATCCACAAACATTTCTTCTTCCATTTCATTCCTTTATGGAAAAAACCATATGACCTGATACCTCGGTTCATTTCTATAAAGGCTAAGAACTATTTTGCAGGAAAAAAATTGGATGAGTAAGTCCCTCTGCCTACCTGTCCAGCTGCATGGTATTAAGTACATTTTCAGTCCTCCATAGATAGTGACATTTACTGTATATATTTGCCCTTTAATAATGTTGGCACAGGTAATACTGATTCTCCTGCTTTTCTTATTTTCCTTTCAAATAAGCTGAGAGGAACTGAGTTCTACCCCTACAGGCTTTACAATCTAATATCCCAACTACAGTCCCTCTGGTCCTCAAAGATGGACCTATTGGCCAAATCCATAAAAAGGTAGTGCAAGAAAGGCATGGTGAGCTATGGGCCTACCAAGTTGTTTGCCATATGCTATGTTGCTTAGGTGTGCCATGCAGACATCTTAGGCTTGTTTGGTAGTGTTTCTCTCCAGATTTGATGGAAGGATGTCACATTCCCATGCCCCCAAACAAGGAAATAATCAGAGAGAAACAAGGTTACAAAAACACTGAGCAATTAGAACTCTTCAAATCCACACAAAAATGAAACTTTGAGACAATAAGGGGAGAAGAGGATGGCAATGAGATAAATGATGAAAGAGAAAGGATAATATATATATATATATATACAATTAGAGGGATCAGCTAAAGTAAAGACAGCATGACTGTAGAGTGAGAAGTTATAACAATGCCATTTCCTAGGGAGTACTATTTCAACAATCCTTCATTTTTTCACACTGACCAAGCTGGTAAAAGTTCCCTATAACTCTGATTTTTATTTCCTGTTGCGAGTCACTGATGTTGAGGGAGTCACAAAAGTATATATATATATATAGACCCATACAGAATATAAGTGGACCAAAACTGGCAAATTCTGGGCAGTGATAAAACTTTACCCAAAACACTTAGTCAAAAACCTCTATGGAGATACAGTAGAGGAAGAAACCTGCGAGAAATTTTGATGCCCTCTAACCCCCAACGCTGCTACGAAAAGAAGCCCCCTCTTTTTGTCCCCTTAAAAACAGTTGTTATAAATGTTCTGGTTGCACTACATGTTGAAATATGATCACCGGTTCGGATTTCCAGCATCCACATTCGGGCAAAACTATTCCCATTAAGCATCGTATTACATGTACAAGTACTCACGTTGTTTATATGATTAAATGTCCATGTGGCCTTATGTATGTGGGGAAAACACAGAATAATTTGAGGGAGCGAATGGGCAACCACCGCTCATCATTACGGGCTGAATTTGAGACAGGCAGGAGTGACATTGCCCTGTATAAACGTTACCTAGAAAAGGGACATGGCCCTCCCACATTTCATGGGCATCGCCATTGTAACTAAACCCAGAAGAGGAGGTGACTAGAGTAAATTTTTGCTACAAAGAGAAACTTTGGATACAGAGTCTGAATACTGTTTCCCCAAGGGGCCTCAATGAATATTGTTCTTTTGTATTATTCTTAAATAATTGTTAATGGAGTATTTTTAATGTTTGATACATATTTATTGTTCTTATCTTGTTTATCACGATGTAACTTTTGGCTTTTTATCAAAAAAAATATGTTTTTCACTTTTAGATTTTGACTGGGGACAAACGAGCATGTCTATTTAAAAAAGCTCATTGTTTGTGATTTTCAGTATCTTGACAAACGTTGTTTTGTTAAATAATACATAATAATTTTTTTGCAAGACCCTGTTGTGCAACAGCCTTTATTCAATATATATATATATATATATATTGAATATATCTATATATATATATTCAATTTATATATATATATATATATATATATATATATATATATATATATATATATATATATATATATATAGATATAGATATAGATACTCAGCTGCTGCAGTCATACACAGGCCTGTCAAAAAAAGGGCCAGAAATGCTGGAATATAGCCCCCAACTCCAAAGGGCACCCAAATCAAAAATCCAAAAATATATTCCCAGTCTTCCCAGTCAGTACTCTCAAAGTTAAAAAGTCACTCTTTATTTAACATGAATATTAAAAAGTAGGCATACAGACCAATTGATCCGCCTACAATTATCAATTATCTTCAGACCAGCACTCCCTTGTAATTTATAGTTGCATAGTATCAAATCCCCGACGTTTCGGTCCACATTTGGACCTTTTTCAAGGTATATATATAATGGTGATTCATCTATGTGCTATGTAAACTTTGCCTTTTTTTTCCAGCTTGAATGATCACCCCTGTGCCTACATAGATGTTTATTTATATAAATTATAGTACAGTTTCTGAAGCAGACACAGCTTTTACCAGTACAGAGCAGCAGTACATTATATTTTATTACTTCGCTACTCTTTTATTTTTCTTTGTGTTACTTTTCCTTTAAAAATGTCTAACAAAAGTACCCAGAATTTATGCTTGTCTTGGGCTGTGTTGGGTGTTTTTTATGCTTTTGAGTGGAGAACCCACCAGCCTTGGCACTTGGCCTGCAGCAGGTCTGGTACATGTTATCCACTAAAATGCAGGTTGTTGGCATGATCTGTGATTATTGGCGTGCTTGTAGGTTCAATATATGCTTTTACTCCTTTTATGGTCTTTCCTCAGGCCTCATTTTTAACTGGCCAGTGTTTACTTGACTGCACACTTCAATATTTGCTGGACTTTTTGCTACATACTAAGTTGTATGAAATGCAGTCTATACTGATTTGTTTATCTTGTCCTCTCACAGTTTTCCCTTCTGTGACTAATAACCTGGATAATTTGATGTGGGTGCTGTCAAAAACATGTTTAACAGCTTTTTCTGCAAATTAACAGTTCTTTAATGAATGTGGTAATTAGGGAAAAAAAGTGTGAACATCACACAAAAGCACCTGTCACATAGACAAGGAACTGCTTGCTTTTTTTAATGAAATCTTACTATAGCATCTCAAAGCCCAATTTGTTTTTACTGATTTTGTTAAAACTATGTTAACGCAACAGAGTTAATGTATTTCTGCAAATGTAAAACTGTGTAAACTGCCTTTTCTAAGGCCAAATAATATAGTTCATAACAGTGTAAGCCAATTACAAGGCATTTCCTAAAAATAGTAAAGCAGGAATTGCTGAGTTCAGCACACCACAACACCCTCCAGCTAGTATGTAGCCTTTTAAAGTACTATACCTGTTTATACAATTTTTAACTTAAAGGGGTGGTTAACCTTTTAAGGGTAGATTCACAAACAGGCGAATTTTCACCAGCGTCAGCTTCGCACAGCTCACACCAGTTTGCAGGCGCAAATGTGCTATGACTACGCCAATTCAAAAATATGCAGAGTCTCGTCCTTGGCACCGAATGCTGGCGACTTTTCACTAGTGTTACTTTGGCAGTGTGAGCACTTATTAGCAAAGATGCTATAGCGTTCATATGTGCCTAGCGAAAATTCGCTAGTGATCTTGTACATAGGTCAATTTAAAGTTGTATGGAAATCTTTATTATAAATGTATGTTCCATATGTTATGAAATGTCTGGAGAAAACCGGTTACCCGAAAAAAGTTTGTTAGGACTTTTGCAAGCAATCCCGCTTTAAAAAAGGAAAAGTCGCCAGCGTTTTTTGAACTTTAATGCATTTTCGGGAAAACAGGATATGATGTAAGTGACAGAAGATTGAGTAAGATCTAGCTGCTTTTTAGCACTTTGCCTGTGTGGTGTTTATACAAAGGGCCTGGGAGCAGAGGGACAGCGTATATTCTATACATTACCATTAGCGAATGATACTTATGAAACTGCACTTACTGCTATAAAGATATAAATTCAGCCAACGCGGACAATGTAATGGCAAATCCACAGAACAATTTGTAGCAGCTTTGAGAGCGCTAACAGATGAAATGCTAAGAGACCAAATAGTGGAAAAAACAAACTCACCTCGCATTAGAGAGAGACTGCTCCTAGAGCAGGATTTAACCCTTGCAAAGGATATTGCAGTTGCTAGCCAAATTGAAACAGCAGAGGCAGAGGCTATAACTATTAGTCAGGGAACTGCTGGGAATGTACAGACTGTGAATCCAGCAATGTGGCATAATAATGCACAGTAAAATACAGATTAATGGAGGGCACTCCAAACTCCGCTACAAAGGAGTGTATTGTAATACCACTTCTCTTATACAAATATAAAGTAAAACATACATCAAAGAAATGGCTGTTCAGTATAATACATGCACAACAGTATAAGCATACATACCACCTAGAAAAATGTTTCAAGGCAAAAAGGAAACCACCACAAGAGACAGAGACACTTGCCAAAGATGAGAATACCCCAATGTTTTGGCACTTTTGGGGAATTCACCCTGTTATTAATGTTATTTTGATCTTTTTATCCAGGCCCACTCTTATTCATATTTTAGTCTCTATTTCAAATTAGTAGCTCATTGCCAGGGTAGTTTGGATCCAAACAACCAATAGCTGCTAAAATTCTGAACTGCTTGCTTGAATAATTTGCAAGCAGAATGTAATATTTATGTCCCAAAATATGCACACATCGACTCTGTGGGACTGATTTAGAAACATTGGTACCAAATTGCCGCAGTGCATTTGCCCATTTCAATGTATATGTTTGCTGTCTTTTATTTCTAAACTGTGTGTAAAATGAATTGCTAATTGGTTGCTATGAGCAACTGCACTTGTTCAGTGTTAGAAAATTCATCCTCATATTGTTCCCTTTTCTGTTCACAAGAAAGGGGTTATTTATCAAAGTCCAATTCTATCTCAACATTTTCTGCTGCAGACTCCTATCAAATCCGCTCAGGTTTTTACGCTTATTCATTATTACATTTTCTAGAAAATGTGCATTGCATTAAAAAAATCAGATTTTCACAATTTTTTCAAATTTTTCACCCGAAACTCCAATTTGTTATGTTTTTTCCCCGAAAACTCTGGGGTATTGCACGAAAAAAATCATTGGGACTTCTCCCATTGACTTATATGCAACCTCATCAGGTCTGAGATGCAGGATTTTCTGATTCGGTCTTTTCCGTCCTCGGGGTTTAATAAATTCCGAAAAAATTTGCAATTTTATACAAAAAAATTTCAGAGTTTAGTAAATAACCCCCTAAATGTTTCCGCTATGTCTTTTGCTCTGTCATAATTTCTGTGCTCTGTTATCAACATTCCTAAAATAAAGAATGTTGTCTGTAGCCTGTCTGAACCCTAGTACACATATGGGATTCATTATCCGGAAACTTGTTATCCACAAAGCTCTGAATTTCGGAAAGGCCATCTCCCATAGACTCAATTTTATCCAAATAATCCAAAGTTTTAAAACGGATCTCCTTTTTCACTGTAATGATAAAACAGAAACTTGTACTTAATCCAAGCTATGATATCATTAATAATTATTGATGTTTACATGATATTCTAGTAGACATAAGGTATGAAGATCCAAAAAATTACGGAAAGACCTGTTATCTGAAAAAAACCCAGGGTCCTGCATTTTGGATAACAGGTTCCATACCTGTACTATGCTTCTCATTAGAGCTGGTAAATAAATGTGTTTTTTTTTTATATCATTTGCTTGTATATAAATGGTCAGGACATGCCCTTTCGGCATCCTGTGACACTGTGCAGCATATTTATAATAATATTCAGAAGGTGGGATATATAATATAGTCTCATTATGCATGGCACACTCCTCGTAGATGGACAGAGCAGTTACACTCGTATCTTTCTGTGTTTTTTTTTTTTTAATTGATAACCTTAATAAATGAATAGTTGATTTGTGAAACCACCAATACGTTTTGTGAGTTTGTATATACATTTGAAAATGCATAATTCTATTTGAGTCACTTTGCTTGCGCAACATTTAGCATAACCGAGCATGACTGGTGTTTAAGCAACTGCCTTTTCTATTTCTTCTCTAAAGGAAAATAATCATTTCTCAGCATAGGCATAAATGTTACCCAGATGGCACCAAAACATTTCCTTTTTATTTTTTAATAAGAGACAAGTTTATCAAAGAGATTTCTCAACTTCTGTTGGTAATGGGAAATCATTTGAAAGGCACACAGTGTGGATCATTATATTGCTTTGATGCAGATTAATCATAGCTAAAGCTGTGTTTTGTAATTGCTTCATTTGCTATGGAGGTTTTGTGTTACAGTAGATGGTGGAAGAATACAGCTTCAGCCTTAAATATTCTCTATGCATAAAATGAGAATCAGAAGGAATGAGAAGGAAAATTGTTTTGCTTTATAGGAATGCCATAAATATGTTTTTTTTAAAATAGGTTTTACATGTCTGAAACCATACACAAGTCCTGTACCATATTAAAGGGGCAGTCTTTTTTTTCTATGAGCATGGCTTTTTAATCTATCTGGGAATCCCACAGCTAATCTATACTTCCCTTTTGCTTTTGTAAGAATTTTCGAAGGAAAATCAGCAAATTATTCCATTATTCTAAGTTGTTAATACAAGTTGTTTTCTTAAATTAAAAATACAGTTCTTCTTGTATTTCTCCTAAATTTAATGTATGCTATACTTAACAGCAGTAATACATTTTACTGTATCGTGCATGCAGTGAGCCAGCTCAGTCCGTTATAATCATCTACCAATACCTCTTTTTTTGAAGAATACTGGTAGCCAAACGCCAGCATTTTAGTGTAGCAGAACTGTTATAGAAGATATGTTCCCTTTAAGTTGCTAATAAAGTGATACTGACACTAAAAAACTACTTTTTAAAATATTAATATAGATTAAAAGTTACCTATAGGTCACGTTGATAATTTTTTGCTGAGAGATTTATTTTTGTAAGTAATATTTTTGTAAGTAAGTTTCTAAACCTGACTGTTTTTTTTCCTAGTTGCTAGGGTAAATCCTTTTGAGACGATTGACGCATTTGTTACAAAACGTTATTATTAGGCTGTGCACGGATCTTAGCTTCTACAACCTATCAGTGTCGGACTGTCCCACCGGGATACCAGGAAAACTCCCGGTGGACCCAGGTGTCAGTGGGCCTCTTGCTTCTAACCAATTGGCCTATTTCATGGTTTATTCCCTATTTTTTAGGCTTAATAATGGAAAAATAGAGCATAGTAAGTAGATATAAAAGACTAGGAGAATAAAGAGGTTGAGTAAGGAGAGGAGAAATTAAAGTTTGGAAAGTGGGACCATGGTCTAAGGTTTTCTGGTGGGCCTCTAGCATCCCAGTCCAACACTGTAACCTGTACAAAAAACAAAGAATGAAAAATAATATGAAAAACAGTTGACAATGATGTTTTTTTGTTTATCCAATTAACAACTGAAGATTTCATAACCACCTTTGACCTCTGCAGTATTTGACTGCAAATATGGCATTTGGTTAGGTCAAACCCCAGTTTTAGTTGTGTGTGTTTAGTTGAGGTATATATCTACCCATTTTGGAAATGGGTGGACATACAGCGCCGTAAAGATACGATGGAGCCTCTATGGGTGAAAAGAGGGCATGACTGTAAGGTAAAGGTGGGAGAGAATAATGCAGGAAGTACAGTTTAGGAAATGGTGTTAAGGAAGTACAGGCAGGGGGGGCTTGGGGTTTATAAATAGAAAAGTGCGGGAGCGAATCCCCCTTTTCCTACCTGAGGCAGCACACAGGCAGAAGTTCACCCTACCCTCCAATGTTTTATGGAGGTACACAAAGGTCATTGGTAGGTATACAGGGAGCTGGTTTACGGGGGAAGAGCTTAGGGTAGAAAGGGGAATGAGAAATAGTAGTTTATTTGTTGCAGCATTTGGCGGTGGGCATGGGAAAACAGAAAGTTAAAGAAGGAGCTATTATGAGTTTCAGGAAGAAAAAAAGGAGGAATACTAGATTACTGGCATGGGGTCCCAAAAAATGAAAAAATACCATTGAGTCAGTGTACTGCGGCTGATAGGTAAACAAAATTCATGAGGGGTGCACATTTTGATAAATATGCCCCCTAATGTTTGAATCACATAAGTGGTGATACACAGCCACTACAGTGTATCAATGTGATGTACACTATTGATGCCATTGCTAAGGGGGTTATTCACTAAACGCGGAATGCAAAAATCACAACATTTTTTGATTTTTTTAATAAAATCGGTCTTTAAAACCCTGAGTATGGAAAAGTCTGAATCAGAAAATCCAGCATCTCAGACATTCAACCTGTCGAGGTTGCAGATAAGTCAATGGGAGAAGTCCCAATGATTTTTTGATGTGTGCTGGGTTTCGTGCAATACCCCCCAAGTTTTCAGAGCTTTCGGGAGAAAAATCTGAAAAAAAAATCGAAAATCGGATGAAAAATCAGATAAAACACTTTGCACCTAAACTCCAATTATTTTCTGCTACAAACTCAGATCAATTCTGCTAGGTTTTTTTACGCTTATTTATTATTCCATTTTCCCGAAAATTTGCTTTGCGGTAAAAAATCTGATTTTCCCCGACTTTCTGATTTTTCATCCGATTTTCACGATTTTTTCAAAACTCATAAAACCCATAAAGCCCAGTGCACATCAAAAAATCAAGTACAATCGTACAATTCGATTACGATCTTATGATTCGCAGTAGGCCGAATTCGGCCCACTTCGACCCCAAAAAAACTTTGATCTCCATTCGATTGGTCTTTTTGGATTCAAAGTTCGAAGTTTTTTTTTTAACTTTTCTGAATAATTCACTGCGATAATTCCCATTGAATATCTTTGTTGATCTATTTTTTGTATTATCTATGTATTATTTTTACTCATTTTTCAATACTCATAGAAACATTATTTTAATATACTGCAAAATGCAATCCATTACACTTTAATAGATTAATAGAAGTGTTTGCAGTGTTAAGTTGTGATCAGCAGTCATTTTGGTCCTATTAAATGCACAATAAAATAATTTTAATTCTATAATATCTGCTTTGGGTTTTGGGCAGAGCAAAGATTTTTCTGAAGATAAAGCTGTCTTATTATATGGTATATTAAGTAGAGTTCAATTTTCTGTCTCTTTATTAAAATATCCTACAACTGTTCTTTTGAGAAATGGCAAGTAAAATAGTTCTTAACAGGTAAAATGTATTCCCACAAGTACTGTGTTTTTGCACTATTAAAGAAGAGAACCGTTTCAAAACAATTGCTTCTATTAAAACCTTATGGTGCTTACATAAACTGCTAAAAGTGACATATAATTTTCCCTTCTCTTGCAGAAAACAAAATGGATTTATGTCAGGATACATTGCTCAGACTAAACCCTGCTCAAGAAAAAACAAATAAAGATGTGGTTTAGCCCTCGGAACAGGAAGGTGAGATGTGTTGTGGAAAGAACAGAAAAGGGTCAACAAATTTTATCAAAAACACATCCACAAATGACATCATACAAGTTTGTTTCAGATTTTCCTGATGGTGAATCTGCACAAAAGAAAAATGATCTAAAACCTTGGAAAAAGAAGAAAAAAAAGTTAGAAGATATTAACAGAGAATGGGGTGTTGACACAAAGAATCAAATAGATGAGAAATGTAATCCAAGCAAAGCCACTGAAACAGTGTCTCAGCATAAACCTGAATATTCAGGAAAATATATTAGAATAGAAAGCACACAGACAGTAAGATATGATACTAAAATGTGTACCACTCCTTCACCCTGCACAAATAGTGCCAAATCCGGACAAAAAAAGTATAGCTCTGCAGATCTCACCAAACAATTTGACAAATGTAAAAATAAACAAAAAAAGACAATGTTGCATTTGGCATCAGTTAAGGATGGAATGCTTGACTTTTTTTGTTTGTTTTTGTAATAGTTAGATGTTGTAAGAGCAGCCACAACACCTTTATCTGCTCTTAGAATATTTGGCAAAAGATTACTGTAAAATTAAGTGTTTTGCTTTTTTATTACATCATTTAATAAAAGGCCATTGTCTGCCTGTCAACATGAAACTATGGGGCAGAAATTTGAAGATTTAAAAAACATTAATATTTCAAGATATTTTTGTGTATTTCGACTAGGGAATAGTCCAAATTCGATTTGAATTTGAAAAAAATTTATGTATGTATATATGTACTGTCTCTTTAAAATTTTAACGTCAACCATTCGCCATCTAAAACCTGCCGATTTGCTGTTTTAGCCTATGAGGGACCTCCTAGAACCTATTTAGAGTCAATTGGTGGACATTGAAAAATCAAACTTTTTTTTAAAAAAAACATCTAATCTAATTCGATTGAATACAATGATTGTACGATTCGAATACAAACGAAAATGGCCTATTCACCCGAAAAAAAACTTTTCTTGATAAATTTCTTTTTTTATTCTAATTTCGAAGTTATGGGTGATGGTGGGTTTTAAGTCTTTTAAGCTCTTCTTTCCTCCCAATATCCCTAAAAGGTAAATCCAAAATATTTATTTCGAACAACAACTTCTAACCAGAACAGGAACGTTTTTATTCTCATTTTACTGAATAAAAAATCTTACAGAAAAAAAATATGTTCAGTATTTTATTTGATAGCTCCTTAAAAAAAATAATTTATAAGACTATTAATTGAATTATTATTGCAGTGCCTCATCAGCCTTAAACGTAGTCCTGTACAAGACATTATGGGACACATTTATCAAACAACATTCACACCTGTGAAGTTTCTCATAGCAACATGTATCTGGTTGGAAAAAAGCCAATAAATGACTGGTTACTATAGGTGCAGATTTCCTCATTGTTGATAAATGAGTCCCACTGGTGATTGTTATGATAAAAACAAAATTGCAAAAATATACAATGACTAGTATCCATACCATATCACGGTTTGAATGAAAGAAATCAATCAATCGTTTTTGTATGAGAGATTCTCAATCTGGTATTTAATCACAGCCATCAAGACTAGATTTCCTTTATGTGCAGAAATAGGAACTATTTTATGACCATTCTGGGATGCCTGTTAGCTCAATTTTTGGTGCCTGCTTTGAGTTAATTTAATCTTTTGGAAGGCAACGGATGCTGTGCCTGATTATCATGCATTTTCCAGGAAATGCTCCATTGGTAAGAAAATTGGTCTGGAACCACTGAACATCTCCAGGAGAATACTAAAATCTTAAACGCCAGCAATTAAGCTTTGTGTGACTATTGTGTGCCTGACAATAACACTGTAGGAAAGATGAATGAAAGTTGATAACCTGGGAGATCAAAATACTTCTTGTACACTCTTTGCTTTTCATTTGGAACTGTGTATTCTTCAAATCATTTTATACTTGTTATTTATTCTGCTATTTTTAACATTCATTTTTAACTTGCATTTCTCGTTCACTGGGAAGAATGTGCTACAAAAATATGCAGCATGATCACTGTAGAATCAAAATGGTTGCAATCGTGTTCTATTTTTTTTTGTAGGTGCAAGCACACATTCATTTGTAGAGTGGGAGAGGAGGAAGCCTTGCTAATATGATTAGTGGCTGTTGGTTGTCATCCATAAAATTAAATTTTTAACTTGGTGACTTACAGTAGGTGACATTTAAGGGTGCTTAGGATGTGTAACCATTTCAGCCACACAAAGACTACATAGAGTAATAAAAGGTGTAAAAGTTACTGGTCATGTTTTTAAAGCATCTCATTGGTTGCTATTGGGTTACTGCACCAGTGTAAGGTTTGCTCATCTTATTGCATATGGGGGTTAAAATGCGAATCAGGGTTTCTTCAGATTTTTACTTTACTAATATATGACTACCCATTAAATATGAAATTTAAATATTAGAACTGGAGTGTCAAGAATTGCTTTACTAAACTCTGCTTTTATCTGTTTGCCAGTGAAAGGCATAACCATAATTGGGCAGGCAAATATTGTGTTATCACAACAAACACTTGCACAAAGATTATTAAAAAGATAATTTTGCAAGATGTAGTTTTTCCTAAAATGACAACCCACCCCCCAATCCTATAGATGGCCTATAACATAAACTCCTTCCAAAACCACTACTTCTTAGTATTTCATTAAAACATGTTTCCATCCACAATTTTGCCTTATTTATCAATAACTTAACTTGAAAAATTCAGCATGGGAGACAATTCTATAAACTTTAGATAGTATCTAGTGATGGGCGAATTTGAAAAATTCGTGAATTTGAAAAATTCGTGAAACGGCGCCGGCGTCTCGTTTTTGATGCCGGCGTCTCGTTTTTGACGCCGGCGCCCGATTTTGACGCCGGCGCCCGTTTTCCGACGCCGACGCCCGTTTTTGACGCCGACGCCCGTTTTTGACGCCGGCGCCCGTTTTTGACGCCGGCATCCGTTTTTTCTGAAAAAATTTTTTGACGCCGGCCAAATTTTTCCCGCGAATTTTCGCGGGTGTTTTGCGAATTTATTCGCTGACGGCGAATCGCGCAAATTCGCCGTGAATTCGCGCCTGGCAAATAAATTCGCCCATCACTAATAGTATCGTAAAAAAAATTTGAATCGTATGATTTTTTTCGGGTTATTTCCCAAAAACCACAAATTATTCGGATTATCAAACGAAACCCAGCACAGATCAGGATATTTTCCAATTCTAAAAGGGATATTTGTGATTGATTTCTACGTGATCTCGGCAGGTTTGAAATGGAGTTTTTTCGGACTTAGCAGCTTTTGAGTTTAAAAAATCTAAAAAGATTTTGTTTGTTTTTTCCCATGAAAAATGTGCTTTCCCTTTTAAAACCCCAACCAGAAAAATGTGGCTTGTAGTAAATAACTTCCCTAATGTCTGCCTTAGGTTTCCAATAACCGCTGCACTATTACTGGACTTGGTCTTCAACCCTTTCTGATAGGATGGAGCTGCTTTCAGGCATTGCCTCCTGTCAGATGTGTATTGCTTAGGGGCCGATTCACTATGGGTCGAATATCGAGGGTTAATTAACCCTCGATATTCGACTAGGAACTAAAATCCTTCGACTTCGAATATCGAAGTCGAACGATTTAGTGCAAATCCTGCGATCGATTGATCGGAGGATTTTTCATTCGATCGAACGATTAAATCCTTTGAATCGAACGATTCGAAGGATTTTGATCCAACGATCGAAGGAAAATCCTTTGATCAAAAAATCCCAGGCAAAGCCTATGGGGACCTTCCCCATAGGCTAACATTGACTTCGGTAGCTTTTAGATGCCGAAGTAGGGGGTCGAAGTTTTTCTTAAAGAGACAGTCCTTCAACTATCGAATGGTCGAATAGTCGAACGATTTTTAGTTCGAATCGTTCGATTTTCGTAGTCGAAGGTCGAAGTAGCCCATTCGATGGTCGAAGTAGCCCAAAAAAATTCGAAGTTTTTTTAATTCGAACCCTTCACTCGAATTTAGTGAATCGGCCCCTTAGTGTGTGCAATTGAACATAAAGGGCAAGTCAACCCCAAAATTAAAATTTGCCTAATAAAAAAAACATATATATAAACAACTTTGTAAAAAAAATTGCTATTGAAAGCAGCATTTGCTTGTTACCTTGTTGTTCCTTTTTAAACAATGTTGCACAAGTCTTGGTTCCTCAGTAAAGACAGGTCTGATAATCAGATGGCATGTCTTGCAATATATTGTTTCAAAAGTTTGAGCCACCAAGGCAGTGAGTAGAAAGGGAAAACACTGCTTTCAATAGCAATACATTTACAAATAACTTAAAAGGCATATGAAATTTGTAATGAATGTATATTGCAATGGTGCTTATAATGATCTTTTCTTAGGCAAAAATTATTTTGGGTTAACATTCCATTCAAGGTTGTGGGGCTAGGTAATGGAGTGGCAATAAAGTGCTCTGTTGTAAATTCTTGGCTATGCCACACACCCTTCAGCACAAGATACATTGAGAGCAATGTTAATAGGGATGTTATTGTAGCAAATCATGCAGTAAGTAGTGTGCAGGGTCATCCCAATCATATACAAATTGAGTACAACATCATTCCCATCTTATCATTCGGTATCCTCCGCTATTAATTGGGAGTATTAAAAATGTGTAACTCCAGTACGTTATGAAGTGTGAGGGGTGGTTAATAGCATCCCCATTACAGAGTGGGGTCATCTGTAAAGTTTCCGCAGTGCATATTTATTTGCAAATGGCTGTATTGCCCATGTTTTTTTCTGAACGCTGAAAGTGTTTCCATTTTTTGTGAATTTGCATTGTGCACAAATATTCGCAAATGGCTCCAAAATACGGTGTTTGCATTGCACTGTATTAGATTGTTGTGCATGAAAAGCGTGTTAAGGCATAAATACAGATTGCAATTTGCTAAATTGTTTTGCGAATATTTTCACCACCAAATTCATTGCGTAACTTAAATGCAGAGTATGCACATAAATATTCATATGGCATAAATATGTCATATTTAAATTTAAATATGTCATATTTAAAAAGCTGTGATGGTCATTCATAGCGTGAATAGAAGTAAAAAAGTCTTCTGTAAGGACCAGCCCAGGACTCAAACTCTTGGGACTCGTGTTTCTGGACAATTTGGTACATTTGCTGAGTGTGCCACAGGAGGCTTTTGGGGCTTGTCTTGATCTTGTTATTATTGTTCTGTATTTTTGAATGTTTCAGTTTGTCTCCTCCCTGTTCTCCACCCTCCTCGTTTCCCTCATGTGTTTTGTAATCAGGGCTCATTTGTTCCTTGTTCCTGTGATTCCTAGTTCCAGAGTTATTTTTCCTGTGATTTTGTTTCAGCTTTCCTTGCCTGCCTGGTAAAGACTTTGTTTTGACTTTGTATTTGATTTTGACCTGTTCCTGTGTGTATCTTCAGTTACCATTAAACCTTCAAGGTCCCTATGTCTGCTCCAATTGTTTATGGCTATTTCCCTGGGCTTCCACCACACCCACTACCAAGTGTAAGACTTACTCCCATTACAGCGGGAAAGCCTTCTTAATCATAATTGGTACAGTACTTACCCAATAGAACTGGACATAGAAGCACCAGCTTTTGCTGTTCTGTCCAGCTTTTGTCGGAACAGAACAGCAGGGGCCCATCTCTTATTGCTAGTAGCAGTACAGAAATGAAATTAAAGGGCTCAGAAGATACTTACCCCCTTTAAGTTAAATTTCTTTATATTTACATGGAAATCATGCTTTGCAGTCATTTGAAAATCAGAGTAAAATTGTGGCTGCATGCTGGGGAAGTCTCAATTGGCCTCTGAAGTATAATCATACTGAGCTGTGAGACACTGAAATTTGCTAGAAATGAATGTATATTTGACTATTTGGTCTGATATTGCTCTCTAGGAACTGGATGGTGAAACTTCTGTACATGTGATTTCTAACCATAATAAAAAAGGCTCAGCTGTGCAGCAGTTAGAATAAAAACAAACTTCATATTTTATCTGTGTATGCTTAAAATCTGATATTCTGGAAGTGTAATCTAACAGTGAAAAGCTGGTGGTGATGTGTGTCTTATACTGTAATTGCAGTGTATTTATTTTCCATATGTACCAAAAAGGCAAAAGCATATTCTTATGTACACATTGAATCATGACATAGGGTGATATTCAAGGAGTGGAGGACCTTTTGAAGGACAATGCTGGTTGGACTCCATTGGTAAGTTTACTTGCAAGCTCTTTTAAGAGCAGTTTTAACCTTAAAAGCAGCAAGTAAGTTGCAGCAGGTAAAACTTAGTCCTTGTGTAAAATGTGTAATAGAATTCTTAATGAAAGTTGAGTGTAGGACTGGCCATGCCGGGGATGACTTTGACGTAGTTGGCCAGCTTAAATATATTGCAATATATGGAAAAACAATCCCTTTTTGTTTAAAGGTAAAGCATTTTTTAGTAGCTTAAGACACAAACAGGGAAATGTAATAAAAGTCACAAAGAGCAAAACAATTCGCACCAATAAGACTAAAAATCCACATTTCGCAATGTAATATTGTTCCTTAAACTGTTATTGCATTGCGAATTTTAATTGCGCACTCATAAGAAGTGCTTGAAGGTGTCGTAATCTTTTGGAGCAAACATAACGACTTTTTCAGTAAGAAGTTTTATTACATTGACTGCGCATTGGCACAAACTATAAAATTCGCAAACGGTCTTTCACTGTCGGAAGTGGTCGCTATACAATTTCCTGGCTCACAAAAGCTATATTAAATTCGCACAAAGCAAAAGTTCGCACAAAGGCATAACTTTTCGCATTGCGAATAGTTTTTCCATTAGCGATTTTTATTACATTCCCCCGAAAATGTCTCAATGTCTGCATTCTGAAGCAATGTCTGTTGTGTTTCTCTGCTCATTTTTTTCCTAGGGAATACTATTAGTAATCAAAAAGTACATTGATCTTCTAGGTCCAGAATTCATACATTTAACTGTCTTTTTCCTCATATCTTACAATGAAGATTATTATATATGTGTCTTATTTGCAAGACTCACCATAAATAATTGCTTCTAACTTAAAGTTGTGGACCATTCATAGGTCATATTTATGTCATATATGTCTCATGCGGGGATTACATGCTTTTGGACCAGTCCCAGCTCCTCTGAAATATTTTTGGTGCCTAGAGATGGCATATTTGTGACTTTTTTTTCCCATATCAAGATTACTTTGTCTAGCCATTTTATTATTCTGAATGTTATAAAAAAAAAGATGCCCCTTCATTGTTAGAACAGTTTTAAAATCCAGACTGGATTCCTTCTGAAAACCAGGTTGGGCTGTAATCTATTGAGCTCTATACTGTTTGTCTATGCTCTTATCTTGTTTGATTTTCATAGCATGAAGCTTGCAATCTTGGACACACAATGGTTGTTGAGTTGCTGCTTCAGCACCATGCTTTAGTGAACACTACAGGTTACCAGAATGATACATCACTTCATGATGCTGTTAAAAATCGCCACATAGCCATTGTCAAGCTACTTACTGTATGTCTCACAGAGTTTCCCTGAATGCAGTGTAAGTTTAAATTACTTTTCATCTAGTGTCCTGACCAGTTTGGGATTTTGAAAACTATAAATAATTGGCAAGGTTTTGTTTCTCCATAAAATAAGTAAATTACTCACCCATTCTCTGAGTTCCCTCATTGCACCATATGATCATGAAATAATATTGTGCACTATTTAGGAAAACATGGAGGTTTACACTAGAGAGGTGTTTCTACTGGAGTTAGCATCAGACTCTACTGGGACTCAAGCCAGGGACCTTTGGGTTTTCTGGCTCTGTGTCTTAACCATTCGGCCAGGTGAGCAGCCTGCAGGGTTGCTCACTATCTATTACCTTGTGATCATCCAGTGATTCCAGTCTTTTATTGACTCCCAAAAATCCATAAAGACCCTATAAATCCCCAAGGGAGACCAATTATATCTGGGATAGGGTCACCTACAAGTAACCTATCCCAATATATTGATAGAATGTTACAAAAATATGTAATCTCCCCTTCCAGCTTATTTGAGAGATTCAACAGAAGTTATAAAAAATCTCCAAAGCTTACAATGGGAATCCGGAATGTTGATGGCCACACTGAATGTAAAATCTTTATACACCTCAATAAGACATACCCAAGGAATAAAAGCGACAGCACATTTTCTGGAAAATGATCCAGCAATACCTAATACTCAGAAAGAGTTTATACTTAAGGGAATTGAATTCATATTAGAACACAATTCCTTTTGGTTTCAAGATAAATACTACCTCCAAACTTGTGGGACCGCCATGGGAACAAGGTTCGCGCCAAGTTATGCAAATTTACATCTAGGATATTGGGAGGAACGAACTATAGCCCCCCTATTGCATAAAGGTGCGGACCTTAACTGCTGATGACTAAATGGATGGCCCCCCAGTCACCTACGAAACAGGCATGGATCCAACTGACGCAAACCCTGATCAAGATCATGTGCTTCCCCCCCTCCTGCAGGGACCCTATTAGGCCTGTAAGCCCCTGAAACTTCCTGTCTCACCCACTGAGCTACACCTGATAAATGCCACTACAGATTACTTAGAATATGTACTTCTGTATTGCTGAGCGATGCAATGTGTGATGGTTTACTACTGCTGTCCTTACTCTCTGTTGTAAAGTTCAAATGCATAAATAAACACTTTAAAAAAAAAAAAATGTGGACCTTGTCCTATGGCGTCGCTACATTGATGATATTGTGCTAGTCTGGAGGGGTTCAGAAAAAACATTAAGGGACTTTGTTAGGTCCCTAAACCAAAATGACTTAAATTTGGAACTTACCTTGTCATATAGCTCAGAAATAATACAATTTTTAGACCTAGAAATATATCAAAAAAACTCCCAGATACAATTTAAAACATATTTCAAAAGTGTAGATGCGAACAATTATGTACTACCGAGTAGTAACCATCATCCACAATGGATTAATAGTATCCTCTACAGTCAGATGTGTAGGATAAAGAAAAATTGTAGTGAAAAAGGAGAAATGAACAAACAACTAGATTTTATGAGCAAAAGATTTAAAGAAAGGGGATATAAAGAAAATATTATACAGAAATCGAGAGAAAAAGTTAATAACATAGAGAGAAACGATCTCCTAAGGGAAAAAGTACCAAAAGGGGAAGATAAACCAGAAATAATATTTTCAACAACCTATAATCCCCTGGCAAGTGAAGTCCAAAGGATTATAAAAAAACATTGGGGTATACTAAAATGTGATGCTGATTTAATAAATTCCATCCCAGATCAACCAAAAGTAGTGTTCAAACGTGCCAATAACTTACAAAAAAAATTGGTGAAAAATTATTGTGAGACCGAGAAAACCAAAAATAAGACAAAAGATTGTATATGGGCAGGTTTTTACCCTTGTTCCCTTTGTAAAGCCTGTAAGTATGGTATAAAGAAAAAAACTTTTAACTCAACGGTAAATAAAAGAGAATTTAAAATTGAACATAACATTAACTGTAGAACGAAAAATGTTATATACTGTCTACAATGTCCATGTGGCCTACAATATATAGGCAAAACAAATAGAGAACTAAGGGAACGCATTAGGGAACATGTAAACAATATTAAAAAAGGTAAAGAAAACCACAGTGTTTCCAAACACTTTAAAGAACAACATAAAATGAACCCTGCAGGTTTAATGTACTGGGGTATAGAGGTAATAAAAAAACCAATGGAGAGGGGGTGACTTAACAAAAAAAACATTGCAAAATGAGAGCAAATGGATTTATAGGGTCGAATCATACATACCTAAGGGGTTAAATATAGATATTAATTTAAGGGCTTTCCTGTAATTAAAACTGAGAATGGGTATTGGGAAAAGAGATTTGATAAGTGTGTATATTATCACTAGGAAATGGGCAATATAATGTAAAAAATTTTCAAAGTATATTGCCAATTTTAGGAAGTTCGAAATATGACATATATACTTGCAATAAGTGGGCAATGCTTTGTTTAAAATGGTGTAAAATATAATTTTTAAAATTTAGTGCACAAAATGAAACGGGTTGCTAGGACAACCGTTACGAATCTGGAAACAGGAAGTATGTCGTAGCTGTTGCTACGACAACGAAGAGAGTAAAAGGCGCACTTGCGCAAAGACATTTCTGAAGTCTTGAGAAAGTCCGTCTGAGACAAACGCATCGGCTGTGACGTCATCCAAGGGGGCCCAGACACTGCACGCTGACTATGCCGGCAAACTAACATCCTTATACAGCGAAACAAATCGGGTGGAGCTGGGAGAACCTTGAATTGACTCTTTATATGTGCATACTTCAAGAGTGTTTGTGAGTGAAATTTTAAACTTTTAAATTCTTTTAATAAATTGTTTTACACGATGTTAAGCATATGTCCTTAGATGCCAAAACGAACGGAACAGCAACAACAAACATCTTTAATGCGAGCAAATATTTAAAACGTCTGTGAGTATATTCGTATGTCAAACACAGGCGGTGAATTATTTATACGCTGGTGAATGGTTGCGGGGTGATTAAACCGCACAGGTGGTAAGACACTTCTTACCTTTAACAGTCACAGGGGTGCCACATACCTAATAAGGAAATACTACACTATATATTTTTATCTCTTCTTTCCCCGAGCTTTTAGCGCTGGTTTATCTACATTTAATCCTTGCTTTAAACCTTGCCTTGCCTGTTCCTACTCCAGTTCCAGTCCTGTTTTGACTTTTATCTTGCCTTGCTTTAACCTTTCCATGACCTTGCCCTGCCTTGTCTTCCTCACTATTCTGAATCTTCCTCTGCTCCTCCTTCCAATCCTGATCTTGTCTTGACCTTACTTTGTTCCTTGCCCTCTCTTTCCCTTTCCTATCTGAATCTCGTCTAACAAGCCTAGCCCTTATCTTTCCCTTTCTTGCTATCCAGTCCTCTTGCAATCCAGTTATTCAGTCCTGCTCCTGTCTGCTGATCTAAACTACGCCTGCACCGTCCTTGTTCCTGTCCAGTCTACTCCCCATCCTGTTTTGATTCTACACCTCTCTCCCTGTCCCTGTTTAGTTTCTTGTGTGCACAGCCAGTCCCTGCCTGAAAGACTTACCCTTTTCTCACCTGCCTCCACAGCGCCCCCTATGCTATCCCTTACAGTTAGCCCCTAAGCTGAAAGTTTTTTCCCTTGACCGTAAGATTTTGCCCATTTACCTGCTTGATTTGATGCTTATAGGCAGCAAAACTCTAGAATATACCTTTGCAAAGACAATGATCATTGCTCTAAACCTGATGTGACAAGCAATTACAACTTTGCAAAGAAAACCGGATGATTAGAAAAAAAATTGCCATCCCCTTCAATATAGCTTCTTCACTCACTTTCTTTACATTGAAAAAACAAGATGGCAGAATATCAAAATGTGTGCTATTAACTTCAGCATGCTTTCTGAAAGCTTTCACATTGTTGCAAAGTTTCCTCCTAATGATCCTAAAAGAAAATCTGTACATATTACAGATAGAATGAAGCTTTTGTGCAGACTGTAACTTGTCAAAGTGTCATCATGACCATTTCAGCACCTGTCCCATCTGAAGTATAAATCTGAATGGCATGCTTTAATACAGGCACTTAGCACCACCTAGCAGTAGGTTATGTTATCTCTTCTGCATTCTGCTCTCATTTTTCATTAAAACATGATTGAGGGACTGTATGTGTGGGGTTTTTTGTTTTGTCTTTGAGATGTTAATATTTTACCAAATGTTAAGATCTATTGTTCTAATCCAACCCTATGCAAGTAAATTGGTTCTTGTATGAAACTTTCTTGTTTGAAATCAAACAATAAAAAGTGTAAACTGATCAGGATTCTGTGTCTTTAATCTTTAGGTCATTGCTGAGATCATTTTTGCTTCATTGATTTTAAGTCATAAGCCTCGAAGACTTCTGTATCTGAATAAGCCTATAAGCAAAAGAGATTAAATGAAGTTCCCTTCAGGTGGTTTTAAACTTTACAATTCCGCTCTTGTACCTTCTTTACAGAATATTCCCCTGTGTAGGAAGGATAGCAAACTGCAAATGGAAAATATGATCTGGACCAATGGACCTATTAATTGCCCCGATGGTCTAGTTAATTTTTTCCCCTTAAGTTAATCTTCTGTGCAAAACGAATTTATATTTTTATAGAGGCTCTTATTCATGTGCTGTCTCAAATTCCTGTGCCTCTACCTGGCTGATGCACAGCAAGCCTAGTCATTAACAAATTAGATGCTGCACATTTTCGCAGTCTCACAGTTGTTCCTAAACACTTCATCTTAACTTCTCTGTCCTGCCAGTTTTTTATACACAGCAGGATTGGTATTGGGCTTTCTCTCAGGTTTCTGGATTTGACACTAGGGATATTAGATTCTAATGAGTGGCTATAGAGATTTGGCTGTTCAAGGCAAACTCAAGCCTGCTGTAGCATTTTTGGAACATGGAAATTAGGTTTCAGAAGGTTTAGTGTATTTTTTTGTAGAGGATTAGCTATTCCTCTGCATGTTCCTGTTGAATATTTCAACATAACTTGATACACTTCATGTAGTATACATTAGTGCTGCAATTTCTGATTTATTTTTGTGCTCAGGACTAACAGGCCCACTTTGCCCCCTACAATTAGGCCCATATCAAAAGCACTAAACTTGTCTATTATTTTTTAGCATTACCTTTGTACAAATTTCTACATGTCGTTTATCTGATTAGTTTAAATTTTCAGGGAAATGAGCATTTTATGATGGTCTTCTTTTTGGCTGTATTGCATATTTTTTATTTCATGTGGTTTGGACAGTTGTTGCATGCTTTATTGCTGACTGTCACGTGAACAGTTGTTGGAATATTCTAGCTGGTGCAGGGCCAATGGTCTCTTACTTGACCTGTGTTTCTAAAAGTTTCAGAACAGCAGTTTTAGCGCTGCTGGAACTTTAACATCAGAGCTGCAATTGTGAACTTACTTCTCTCAAAAACATAATTTTGTAATGCTTTAACCTCACAGACATTGCAGAGGAATTGGTGGTGTTTAGCTGTAGGTTGCTGACTTTGTCTTGCTAGCTAGGAGGTGAATTTCTTGTTGATATTGACCTGGCACCTGATGGTGTGCCATAGATGCAAGTCTACATTGTCTTTGGTCTGCAGTGAGAATTGCTATTGACCAGTCTTTCAGGTGTATCTTTACCAGTTTCTCATAATTTTTAATTATAGTTTAACCAAGGACTCCTTCCATAGACTATTCACAGGTTATCGGTAATGTGGTTTCTCAATAAGCAACACATTCACTCAGTGTGTTTGCTTCACTATAAGTGTTTGATCTATTTTTTTTTGTGGCAGTTCAGACGACTCTGTGCTTTAATTTTTTTTACCTGGTGAAAAAACTGTCATTGTAACATACTATCTGCATACCATACCAGTGTGTTTAATCAGGGGCGTAACTACAGAGGAAGCCACTGTGTTTAATGGTCTAGAACTCCCAGCATGCTGTGCTGAGATTGAACCAATTATCTGTTAATCTGTAGCATTTGTAACATGCCAGATCCCAGCACATTATTGATGCAGCAGGTCTGATTAAGGCACAGAGTCTGCAAAATTAAGCAGGGCTTTCCAAAAAAGATGATCCAAAAGCTTTTTTTTCAGAGTTGGAAGTTAACACCATGATGGATTTGGTTATCATTCTTTTCTTCTTTTAGTCTTTCATTTTCGTGACAATAATCCTGCAGATATTTACTTTGCATATACTTGTAAGTTTTATATGTGGACTATACCTTTTGAAGTAAAAAAAAGATACGTAGAGTTGAAGCCCATCATCTTATTCTGTATTTAAAAAACATACTAGGATTTTTTTCAAAACATCTAGACATTGTAGTTTATAACAAGGGAAAAAAAACAATCTGGAATTTGTCCAAAAGTGACTGTTGTATCACAAGACAAAGCAGTTTGCAGCAGACTTTCTTGGTCACTTGGCCTCCTGCAGTCCATCTGTTTTGCCTGTAATGTTATGTCTTATATTTTTGTATATGTATGATGAGTCCACCCTACTGAAAAACTAGAAGCTGGAAATAACTATTTCTAGCTAATGTATTTAGTTAAGAATCCAGTCACATATTGTATTTACTGAAAAACCCATCTGTGCTTGTTTTACCAGCAATATATTCGGTCTGCAGCCTGTAGACTATACAGAAATGGAAGAGATGAAGTTCAAGTTGGTATTGCTGGAAAGCCAGCAATCGACTTTTGTTGCAACCATGCCTTGCAGTATGTTTAAAAGTGGCTGCTTGTAATTCAATTTCATCATAATATTTTCACAAACCTGCACTACCTACAAAAGAGTTTTTTTTCTCAGGTAAAAGTCTAAAATCATGACATCTAGATGAAACACTATTAAACTTAAATAGATAAGTATATACTTTATTAAGAGGTAGTCCATTAAAAATTAACCATTTATTATGGTGTTCACTGTAGCATTCTACTTCAGATTGAAATATGTCTCCATATTTTATTCTTGTGGTTGTTTTTAACTACTCTAGCAACCAAGCAGTAGATTGAAAGTCAGAATGAAAGATCATTAAGAGAGGGCTGAGCAATTAAAAATAAGAATAACCGAGTAGACGAACCCCAGTGGTCACAATCTGTTCTTGGTTACTGGTATTTAGTGAACCTTGCAACCTGATAGGATTTTCAGTTACAGGTTGGAAATAGGCAGAATTTAAATGCTAATAGGGAAAAAAGTACACAATGCATGAAGCAAACATATGAGGATGTAGTTTCATTTCAATAAAAAAGGAACGATCTATCTTCAGATATATAAAATTGAGGAGGGGAATTCAGTATTTGAATTTTTTTATACATAGGAGAAAAAAAAAAGTATCCCCGTCTTTTTGATCAGAAAAAACACACAAGAAAATATAAGTAAATATATGTTATCACTATATAATTTAAATTCCAGCTAAACCATTTAATCCCGTGATTCTATATATATATATATGGGTTCCCCCCTTTGTTAAGTAGTCCCACAAAGTGCTAGTGCTTGACCTTAATTAGATAGCATTAAATAGAATAAAACTAGGACTCAATTTTTCTTTTAAATATTGTGTATACACATACACAATACATACACAATATTTAAAAGAAAAATTAATTGAGTCCTAGTTTTATTCTATTTAATGCTATCTAATTAAGGTCAAGCACTAGCACTTTGTGGGACTACTTAACAAAGGGGGGAACCCATATATATAGAATCACGGGATTAAATGGTTTAACTGGAATTTAAATTATATAGTGATAACATATATTTACCTATATTTTCTTGTGTGTTTTTTCTGATCAAAAAGACAGGGATACTTTTTTTTTCTTTTCTCCTAGATGTAGTTTCATTGTAGCATCTATATTTATATTATGGATTCTAGAAGACTTCTCCACCTGTGTCACCAAACCTAACTTTTCTACTTAAATGACTTCTCCATCTGTGTCACAAAGTCTTCATTTGCTACTTAGACATCTTCTTCATTTGTGCATGGCCTGGACAACAGTTAATTTAGTTCCACAAGCAATTAAATACATTTTATTGGGTAACTCTTGCATGTAGGAAGCTGTTTTATGGAAGTTACCGGTATGTGTTCTAATTAACCAGTTTGTTATCCAGCTTGCTTGTGGCAGTGATGACATGTATCAGTAATGCAAATTGTTGTGGAACAAATCCAGGGCAGCAAACTTGACTGCAATATTCTTTATTGGGAAGCAGAGTTACACAGCATGTTTCGGACTATACCCTTTGTCAAGTATGTTTTCTTTCCATCCATTCTGTGTTTGGCTCAGTTCTGAGAGAATTAGACAGAGTGCTTTCTCTTGCACCGCAGAGCTCAACACAGTCGCTCAGATTTATCAAAGGTCGAAGTGAATTTTCGAATTAAAAAACTTTTGTTTAGACTGTTGTATCACAAGACAAAGCAGTTTGCTGCAGACTTTCTTAGTCACTTTGTTTTATTTAGTTGAAATTTTATGCAACTTTTTATTTACACAGTGAAGCCTGGCGACATGTGGTGTATTATTCCGCTGTTTATTTTATCCAGCATAATAAATATGCCCCTTAGGGTTCCCAGATCTGCTCATTTAGCAACCCGATCACACTAGTGGATCTTTCAAGGTATGTGCAGCTTTAGTATTGCTTTAAATCCAGTTATTTTATAGCTAGTTTGCAATTGATTTACTGGTTGCTGTTGAGCTTGTGTAAGCTAATATCTAAAATATAGATGCTTTATGAGCCCACATTTTAAAAATGGGGACAGGTGGGGTCAGGTAAAGCAAATACTAATTCTGTGCTGTTCTATATTCAACATTTCATCTGGTTTAGCTCAGCTGTTAACTCTCAGCTGGAAAACAAAGCTGCATCTCTGACATTGTTCTACCCCTGACCCTGCAATGTAGAAAGTTTTTCAAGTGCTTAAATTGTATCTGAGGTTCAGCTGTGGTCTTGCACCATTCAGTCAAAGGGTCAACAAAGATAGAAGGACAAAAGAATGCAAGAAGATGAGCAGGGCTTAGAGAGAATAAATGAAAATATTTTTTATTTTGATAAATACATGTTTATGAAGCACACCATTTATTTAACGGTAAAAAAAACGATTTCAGGGTGGGCATAACCTTGATATATATATATATATATATATACAAAAACAAAAAATGCAGCTCATCCATGTGTTGCAATTAAAATCAGTCTGGTGCATGGGTATGTGGCTCATATCATATACTGAACTAAACAAATTAACCCAGCACTATCATTATACAACTTTAAGGAACAATTGGATTAAAGAGAATTTATCTGAATTTGGCAAAAAGAGACACTTTTGGTTACATGATTTGTACAAAGTATGCATAAGCTGATGCGCCCCGCCAAGGCAGTGTCCATGCACCAGTCCTACCTAAGTGAAAAAAGGGTATTTTTCTTACCTGAGTGAAAAAAGGGTATTTTCTTTGGGAGGAGAAAGGTATACCTGCTTCTCTCTTCATTTGGTATGACCTCTTCCAAAGAAATAGTCAGCATTATGGGCTTTTAAGTAATCTGTAGGACTGTGTTTAGGGAGGCGGGGGTTGGGAGAGCAAGCATTAAGGGGAAAGCCACTTTCCCCAATATAATATACAAAAACAAAAAATGCAGCTCATCCATGTGTTGCAATTAAAATCAGTCTGGTGCATGGGTATGTGGCTCATATCATATACTGAACTAAACA
Organism: Xenopus petersii; assembly: GCA_038501925.1. Lineage (NCBI taxonomy): Eukaryota > Metazoa > Chordata > Amphibia > Anura > Pipidae > Xenopus > Xenopus petersii. The sequence goes on along the minus strand of CM076689.1, from coordinate 45,810,552 downwards.
AATTAACCCAGCACTATCATTATACAACTTTAAGGAACAATTGGATTAAAGAGAATTTATCTGAATTTATATATATATATATTTTGCAACAACATTTGTTAAACATATGCTAAACAAAATAGTGTTTTATAAATTGTTTCCTTTTCAGGCTTTTGAAGACAGTTTCTAAAAAAAATATTTATTTTTCTTAAGTGTGAGTGACAAGCCTGTGCTTCGTACCATGAAAAGCATGATGGGTATATTAGCTGGATGCTGGACACTTCAATTTGCTTGTAAGTTGTCACTGTTCTGCATCAATTAAGAGCTCATTATATGCTGAAATCTGTATGTTGAATGTACTATGTGGACACCCAAACTGGTTTATGAGAATGTGCCTTGGGATTTCTGTGTCACCCTTGACTGAAATTTTTTCTTGTACACTTTTTTGTGGTCCAACCATTTAGTTTAACTACCAGAGAGTTTTCACATAAGCTGTAGGCACTCTCACATTCATGTCTTCAACGTGAAACATGTGTCATGCTCAATATCAAGAGCTTGGGCAATTGCCCTCATTCATTGCCAAGAAAACTTCAGTGATGGTGCACATATTCCATAATAGAACAAATGCCAAAGCAGAGCTCTTACTGTCTTGATGCAGTCAATGATACATTGTATTCAGGCAAAGCACTGTATTCATCAGACTACTAACCAGATGATAGTGGTCCAGTGTTTGTCACACAACCATGCCTCTGAGAGTGAATAAAGCAATGTACCATTTTGGCACCCCTTCCCCAATGAATTAGGTATCCCAAATTTCTTCCCTTAGCTTCACTCAAAAGTTATTGCAAATGAAATTGTTGATTTAGAGTGAGTACAGTCCACAAGAAATAAAAATTAACTGAAAAATGCCATATTCAGCCATTCCCAATTACCCATTCAAATACATGTGTGTGTGTGTGTTCATGCAATGTGTGTGAAAGCCCAGCCTTCCCCATCAAGTTTTTGGCATACTCACATGCAATATACACACACACACACACACACACACACACACATCATACACTGCTCTGTTTCAGAAGGCTATGTGGAATGGAATTTAATATCCATTTATTTTCGATGTCTTTCAGTTGTAGATTACAGATAACTGACTAAGAATTGAAATGTGCAAATAAAATTGCTTTCCTCAGGACTGAAAAAAATACTGAAAACACTTTTCTGTGTGCATATTATCTGCCATCTTAATATAACTTTAGGTAGGTAAATTACTCTTTGTAATACAGGTATGGGATCCGTTATCTGGAAACTCGTTATCCATAAAGCTCAGAATTATAGAAAGGCCATCTCACACAGACTCCGTTTTATCCAAATAATCCAAATTTTTAAAAAGAATTACCTTTTTCCTCTGTAATAATAAAATAGTACCTTGTACTCGATCATTTATAAACTGTAGAATGCCACAGTTTCACAGATTATTTGCAGTGAGAACAATTTAAACATTTGAAGAGGCACATTTATCAAAAGTCTAATTTCTAATTCATGTGAGTTTTTAAAAACTCCCATAAATTCGAACTTTGTCCAATCAAACTGTATTAAAACAAATTGCATTTTTTAAATTCAGATGATCAACCCGAAAAATCGAATCGAATTTTAAAAACTTGAATGTCAGGAAGGCTGCAATCAACTCAAAATTTATCCCTGGACCGCTTCCATTGACTTAAACCACAATTCTGAAGGTTTTAGGCGGCGAATAGTCAAATTTGAGTTCTCAAAGGGCCAGAGTATGATAAATCTTGAAAATCAAATTAATTTTTTAAAAAAAAAAACTCAAATCGAATTTTAATAACTACCTAGTCGAATTTGACAGTTTTGACCATAAAAAAACAAAAAATTCTAATTTTCAATTTTACCTTTGATAAATCTGCCCCTTAGTGAACAAACAGCATGTAACCATAAAAGACATTTCCAACAAATGAATTATCAGCGTATCCCCAATCCTTGCAATAGTAGGCACTCCTTCCAAAGGTCACACTGTATAGACCTCAATTAACATCAACAGAAGAATAGTGAAAGGATGCCATAGACTGCAGAGCTCTGCTGCGTTAGTGCTTTATTGTACACACGACATGTTTCGAGTCACACGGACCCTTTCTCAAGTGTGACTCACACTTGAGAAAGGGTCCGTGTGACTCGAAACATGTCGTGTGTACAATAAAGCACTAACGCAGCAGAGCTCTGCAGTCTATGGCATCCTTTCACTATTCTTCTGTTGACCATAAAAGACATTATCTCAGTGACAGATGCAGATCAGGATGTGGCAACAACTGAATAAAATTCTCTTCATCAGAGGCAGCCCAAGATGATGTGCACATCATAACCAGGTCTAAAGATGAGGTGGCAATATAAGTTGAAAGACTGCTGACAGGGTAGGCAGGTTGCTGCAGCAATGTGCCACCTGCCATATATACCGGAGCAATACCCATCGTGTGCGCACTTAGGAGAACTCTGTCCCCAACAAGGAATGGCAAAGAATTGTGGGTCCGTTACCACCAACAAGGTGCACTCATTAGGAGATCCTCATCTCCCCTCTGCAATGCCACTACCTGGAAACCTTCTGGTTATCGGAAAGGCTGGATGGACCATTTGGCAAAACATCTAGCAACTGTTGTTACCAGCCTTGTTTCTTTTTCTTGGTACCAGCATCTTCTTTTTGTGTCCTGTCCAACAATGATTCACTGATGAAATGGGAGACTCTATTAGAAATATTCAAAAGCAAGAAAAAAGACAGCACTCCGGTAAAAGGAAGCCAGCTTTACAGCAGTAACCTGCAAAATTCATGCACTTTACCATCATTTATTCATCTCAGTAAAAACAATATGTAAAATCTGAATGTGAACATTCATTAAAAACAATTAGTTTGTCCAAAAAGAATTCTGTGTCCTAGTATTTTATTTATTGTTATTTACCCTGCTTGTCCTATGAGGAAAAATCGTGTGACTTCTATATGAGGAGTAAAAATATGGTGAGGGAAGGAGTTGTGAAGCCGGTAGACAAGAACACCTAGGTATATATGCAAACATCACTAACTAGACATTTTAGGTAAATGGGTATATATAATGAATATAAATAGGCAATATCATGTCTCATGTTCAGCCCACTGGGTATTCTTGTCTCCAGCTTCAAAATCCAAAAAGCCTCCCTCAAATTTAGGGAGCACACCCAATCCCCACCTCTAAAGGGAATCCTTACTTGTTCAATAACTTTGACTATCAAATCTTGGATACCATTGGGGGAGCATATGGAGAAATGTTTACACACCGGAGATCCTTCATCTTTATTTGCTATTGCTCTGATGTGTTCCGTTTTCCTTTCATTTAAACAGCGGGTCATACAGCCCACATATTGCTTTTCACAACATTTGCATTCCAACAGATATACTACCCTATTGGGTTCAATCTTCCTAGTGTGACTATCCCCTTTCAATAGGAGATATAAAAAATTATTGTTATTGTAAATAGCCTTTTTAATTGCAGTCCTATGGTTTTAGAATTTCTCCCATAATGTGGTGATGGGTTCTGCCCATGTACATTAGTCCACAAGGTCAAAGTAAACTGTATACAACAAAATCTGAAGTGCAGGTAAGTCTGTGATTTATTTTGATCTTTTGGCCAGAATGTGTGAACTACCACTCGGCATCCATCATTGCAAATGGACATGAGGCTGATTCAGACTATATTGGTGTTTTCTCCACCAGAACTGTAATAGACTAGTTTATACTGTATGAAAGCGTTAATATTCTTGACCCTTTTAATGTGGGATTTTTTCACAGGGGCGAAAGCCTGTTTGCAATCATGTAATCAAGAACCATATGAGATTCCTCGTGGACCACACACAGCACGACTGAACAAACAACAGATGGTAATGTTCTTATTTATCTCAACTATTTTTAATGACTGGCAATACAGCTGTAATATCTGCAGCCTCTAGCACTTGCTGACATACAGCAAGATTTGATTTTCACTTGGCGGATAAACTATTAAATAGAGGAATGTAGTTTTACAGTAATGAAACAAGTGTATATTTTTTTTTTCTCAATAACGCAATGTCCACATTATTTCCAAGAAAAAAAATTAAGATCTACAGTGTTGGCTGTCAATGACCTGATTGTTGGCACAGTATAATTTACACTTCTGGGTCATTCATATTACTTGGGTTATAATATACCTTCTTTATTATGATTTTTCTGTTCAAGTTTCCATTCATTTAACTGAAAGATGTAGTAGGCGACAATGTAAAAAAAATCTTACCTTTTCAATGGCCATTTCAAATATGTTTTGTTTGTACAATGTCTTATATTTTTAACTCAGCATTTGGTCAATGCCCCATTGTTTAAGCTCTGTAGAAATCCTCATGCTAATAATTAAAAAGAGAATTGTTGTCTTTTGATTTTGTCAAGCTGCCCCAGCTGTTGGATGGATGCCACTTCTACTTTCTTGGCTGTTTTAAAGAACACCATAAAGAAGACCTAACGGAACTGGTTTAAGCTGCTGGTGGGCAAATCCTTATTCGGCAGCCTAAACCTGATAGTGATATAACACAATTAACACCGTGGCATACCATGTGGAAGCAGATTCTGATCAACGGTTCTGCACACAATATATTGTATATGACACAGCTTCCAAGTACCATCATGAGAGAGTGCACCAGGGGAAAGCTTGGTTTGCCCCCTACAGTTGGATAATAGAATGCATCACCAGCTTTCAAATGTTACCTGTGCCTCACTGATGAGAATTCAATTTGCATTTTCAGTATTTGCTATCAGTGAATTGGAAAAACCATTTTAATTCTCACACATTTCTACAGATTTTTAAATTGATCATTTTTAGATGGTTCTGTCTTTTAATATAGAATGGGACAATTAATTCAGATATCTATGTCAAGCATTGCAGGTTTAATGAATCTAAGGGGCATATTTTTTTTTTTTATGGTCAAAATTCTCAAATATGAATTATCCAAACTCTTTTCTTATTTTAATTAGAATTTGAGATTTATGAAACTCTGGCCCTTTAAATATTCAAATTGGACTATTCACCACCTAAAACCTGCCTAGTTCATGTATAAGTCAATGGGAGAGGTCCAGGGACCAATTTGGACATGTTACTAGCCTTCCTGACATTCAAGTTTTTTTTCGGAGAAAAAACTCGAATCGAGTTTAGTCTAAGTCAATCCATATTCGATTACAGTTTTCGAATCAGTAAAATTTGTATGAGTTTTTATGCATTCAAAATTCAACTTTTGATAAATGTGTCTCCCCATGATGGAATACCATTTTTCAAGTTCTTAACAAATGTATCCAGACCAAAACTATACCTTTCTTAATATGTTATTCAGAACAACCAATTTCTGTTAATGGGTCATCCATTGTGTCTAATGGCAAATCTGCGTCTCCACTATGCACACTGTACTTGTGGGTCTGTAAGTATTCTGGAGAATGTAATTATTTTCAACAAAGTCCGTTGGAAACAGAATACACCTTAATCTTATTCCTTGAACAAAGACAACAACAATTCCTTATAGTTAGTAATGAATGTGGATTTTTCAGATTTTTGTATACATATAATTCCTAACTCATAGTTAGTCTCTGTTTTGGTGTGCGAGATGATGGGCATTAGAAGTGGAAAAGAATATCGACAGGTTGTTAAGAAACCTAATTTTTCACTGAGGCTACCAAAGCAACTGTCTTGCATTTATAAATAAATGGACAAAATATACTTGGACAAAACACAGCATTTCAATTTTGTGGTAGGGGCAATTCCGTATACCTAATGAGTGTTGCTTTCTTGAAAAGAAAGTATTTTCTGTGCTCTTCTCTGCTGCTAAAGCCTGTGATTGTTCACTTTCATTTTCTTTCTATTATTGTTCATACAAAGCCATATACTTTGATCTGATTTGAAATTGTAGTCAAAGACAAAAGTTGAAACCATGGCATTATATGACTTTAAAAATCATTGTGGTATGTTTTGTTTAATTGTTATATTCACAGTCCTTTATTTATTAGTCCTGTATAATGTAATGTGTGTAACACACATACCTGCTGATCATTGATCGTGGTCTGCATCTGTGTTTTTTTTTTTTAATGTTCATCTGAATTAGTTTTTACTAAGTGTGTGGTATGAGGGGGGCTGCCCTAATTTCCTTGTCACTGAATTGATATACAGTAAGTTCATAAATGGGTTACTTTATTAATCTGCTTTTTGTTTTGTATGTTTTTCTTCTGTTTATGTGTATGTCTGTTCTTTAGCCATCCATGCAGATTATTTGATATACAACATACAGTATCTGAGGGGCAGATTATTTACAGGAGAAGGAAATTCCTGCACTTTTTTCCTGACTTTTGGTGAAATGCCAAATGTCTTGTTAAACATTGGATATTGGAAAACATGAGAGGTTTTTCTAAAGTAATTATTTAAAGAGAAAATAAACAATGTTAATTCCTTTTCTTATTTGAAACCATATGCAATGTATTGCGAAGATGTTGGAAAGGTTACCACTGGTATGTAGATAAATGTTGCTCTCCTGTTCCTAATGTACTGAGTTTAAAAAAAAAAAACAAAAAACAAAACATTCAATGAATGTACCTGTACATGGTATAACTGTTAATTCGTTGACTCTTAAATTTGCCATTATTTTCCTTTCACTTTGAAATTTGGGTTGCTATAAAAATTTTTTTACCAAAAACAAATTGCTGTGAAAATTCCTGAAGCTACTTTTGTCTGTGATCCAAGATTCCGAAGTAAACTTAAGTACATTATGCATCGTCAAACGAGTGAATCTTTCACTGATATGCCCACCTGGAAAGAGCCAAATCAGTCTAAAGGGCTGGAATCTGCAGCTTTAATATCTGTTATTCTTAGGACAATGGCAGACAGAATGACTTTTCTTGTCACCTGGAAATGCCTGACGGAGCCTTGGAGGAAAATTTACTTTGAACAGGAGCTAATTTGAGCTTTTTGCCCCCTTGCTCCAGTGCTAAAAATGCTCAAAATTGCTGTCTTCTATTACCCTACATGTTTTAGGTTATGGAAAATCAGACTACAAATCCTTATATTAAAGTATGATTTTTCCCTATTTGAAAATCTGCAGTCAATGTGTTGCCATTTTACAGATTAACTGTGGCAAAGGAGTTTAAAACTCATCCGCTTTTCACTATAATCTTAATTATATTTATAATCTTATTATAAAATTAGCAGTGCATGTGTTTTAATGAAGAATTACTGTACATTCCTACTGCCCAATGAAGACCATTCATGGTGTTCACTCATTTACAATCTACAACTATTGACTTTTCTAAATTGCTTTGATTGATCAGCCCACATCAAGAGTTTCTCATTTAAACTTAGCTATTATTTTTTTCCTGTACATTGCAATAAATTTTCTGTGTGTGTGTGTATTTATATATATATATATATATTTATATATATGTATATTGTGGTGAGGTCACTACCAAGATACCTGGGAAAGTCCAGGACGGAGCTTATTTATGCCCCAGGTTCCTAACAGAGTGGTTTCCGGGACTGCTAGTCCAGCCTGGGTGTTTTGAGTTGTCCTGAGGTATCTCAGGTGGTTAATTAAAAAGGCAGCTCAAGCCAGAGTGGGGAAAAGAAACAGGAAAGCTGCCTGTGTGAGAGGGATTGAAATCACCAAAAGGTTTGGGATTTTATATCTTCCTGTATGTACTTTGTTTTGGGGAGACAGGCGGTAGGCCTTCTCCTGGTAGTTAGGAAAACTGACCTGTATTAGTTAGAAGCCCATTAAGTGGCAAGGATTTTATTTTGAATTGTTTATGTTGTTTTGCTGCAAGTGAAAATAAACAAAAAGAAACAACCCCCTTATGAATTCTGATTGTGCCGTGGGCTGCTTTACCCCCAGAAAGCTGATCCCAGCTAACTAAACCCTTACAATATATATATGTTCTGGCAGCAGTAGGAAAAAAAACTACATGTATGTATGTATGTATATATGTATATATATATATATATATATATATGTGTGTGTGTGTAGTTTTTTGTCCTACTGCTGCCAGTGACTCCCTTCCTCAACTTGCTTGAGGAGATGGGATACAGGCAGGTGCCATTCTTTAGACACTTAATAATGCAAGCTTTGCAGCATCCCAAAATCTTGTGTATGTGCCAGAATGGGGACCCCATGCCCATGATACACCAGGAGTGAGGAGGGAGGGTAATATGAGGAGGGCACTGGAATCTAGAAAGTGCTAAACGGAAAGTGAAAATAAGTACCTGTTCCACCTCTATGCCTGAGGCAGTCAATATATGATTGACAATTTGTAAAAGCCTTTATAACAAGTACAGAAGTTTTATTTAAGAAAAAACAATATTTTAAAAGTACTTTTATTAAAAAGCTTATGTCTAATAATAAACATGGGAAAGTTGTGCTCACTACTAATTTTTAAAACCATTAGGCAGGATGCAATGCGGTTGTGACCACAAAATACATATAGACAAATACAAGAGTCCTCTGCACTCAAGCCGTTATCAATATATTTAAGACATTGAGACAATTTGTGCATACTGCTACTGAAAATTCCTTACCCTTTAAACAAAACAGGAATTGTTTGTCCATACAGTATATTGCAATATATTTAACCTGGCCAACTATGTCAAATCCCATATGTATGCACAAAATGTCTCAATGTCTTCAATATATTGATAATGGGTTGAGTGCAGAGGACTCTTGTATTTGTCGCTATGTTTTTATGCCTAATGACTGTCCCCTTTTAAATGTGAAAGCAGAGTATTCCTTTCTGCTCTCTTAAAACAATGTAGCAAAAGTCAGTACCATTATGGCTTCTGCTACATTGAGCTACAAACAGTGCTGTTTTCTGTGCCATGTTTGCCCCATTTGTTAGTAATGTCCTTAGTTAACCTGGCACTTTTATTTTGTCCACTGTCTGTCCTTTTTCAAAACATTGCCCTCTAATTCTGAAAGGAAGACACCATAAAAAATGTAATCAGCAGGCTAATGGCTTTGTTTTCTTCTAAATGCCTATTGAATTATTAAGTTTGGTAAAGTAGTCTGGCTAACCTTAGGGTGATAGTGGACGATTTGACAAATGGCGAGCACAGTTCTGCTAGAAGAGACTGATCACAAGGTCAGCGTACCCTGAAGCAATACATTCATCTCCTGCATTTGTGCAAAAGACTTGATCAGGAAACCTGCAGACTGCTGCAACGTGTGTCTCCTGTGCGTCCAACCTCAAAAACCCATAAAAAACGGTCATATACAGTAAATAAACCAGCTGTATTTATTGATTATTGAATAGAACATCTGGTGGATTTGATAGCAGTTTGCTGCTTTTTATGTTTTTGGAAGATGTTGAGCAATGTGGTGACTCCCACTCTGATGTTTAAATGCAAATATGCAGGGAAGAAATGTTCTGTCATCACAAGAAATGTCTGAGTACAGGTAAGGGATCAGTTATCCAAAATGGTCGGGACCTGGGGTTTTCTGGATCTTTAGTTAATTTGAATCTTCATAACTTAAAGGGATACTGTCATGGGAAAAAAATTTTTTTTCAAAATGAATCAGTTAATAGTGCTGCTCCAGCAGAATTCTGCACTGAAATCCATTTCTCAAAAGAGCAAACAGATTTTTTTTATATTCAATTTTGAAATCTGACATGGGGCTAGACATTTTGTCAATTTCCCAGCTGCCCCATGTCATGTGACGTGTGCCTGCACTTCAAGAGAGAAATGCTTTCTGGCAGGCTGCTGTTTTTCCTTCTCAATGTAACTGAAGGAGTCTCAGTGGGACATGGGATTTAACTATTGAGTGCTGTTCTTAGATCTACCAGGCAGCTGTTATCTTGTGTTAGGGAGCTGCTATCTGGTTACCTTCCCATTGTTCTTTTGTTTGGCTGCTGGGGGGAAAAAGGGAGGGGGTGATAATCACTCCAACTTGCAGTACAGCAGTAAAGAGTGATTGAAGTTTATCAGAGCACAAGTCACATGACATGGGGCAGCTGGGAAATTGACAAAATGTCTAGCCCCATGTCAGATTTCAAAATTGAATATAAAAAAATCTGTTTGTTCTTTTGAGAAATGGATTTCAGTGCAGAATTCTGCTTGAGCAGCACTATTAACTGATTCATTTTGAAAATTTTTTTTTTCCCATGACAGTATCCCTTTAAGTCTAGTAAAAAATAATGTAAACATTAAATAAACTCAATAGGTTGGTTTTGCTTCCAATAAGGATTAATTATATATTAATTTTAGTGATGAACAAAAATTTTCCCCCCAGTTTTGCGCAAAAAAGACGCCCAAGGACTCTAATGGGTGAAAAAATGTGTCACACATCAAAATGGTATCATAATGGTTAGGGATGCACCTAATCTATCATTTTTGGCTTTGGTCAAAATACGGTAGGTTGTTTATGACAGAACATGAACACAGTGTTCAAAGTGCAATTTCCCCAATTATAATGCATACTGCAGCTAACGTGTTTAAACTTTGCACAATTGTGCTTGCAACTCAGCGTGAAAAATATATGCTATTACATAGTTACATAGTTACATAGTACATAGTTAAATTGGGTTGAAAAAAGACAAAGTCCATCAAGTTCAACCCCTCCAAATGAAAACCCAGCATCCATACATACACCCCTCTACTTTTAATTAAATTCTATATACCCATACTAACTATAGAGCTTAGTATCACAATAGCCTTTGATATTATGTCTGTCCAAAAAATCATCCAAGCCATTCTTAAAGGCATTAACTGAATCAGCCATCACAACATCACCCGGCAGTGCATTCCACAACCTCACTGTCCTGACTGTGAAGAACCCCCTACGTTGCTTCAAATGAAAGTTCTTTTCTTCTAGTCTAAACGGGTGGCCTCTGGTACGGTGATCCACTTTATGGGTAAAAAGGTCCCCTGCCATTTGTCTATAATGTCCTCTAATGTACTTGTAAAGTGTAATCATGTCCCCTCGCAAGCGCCTTTTTTCCAGAGAAAACAACCCCAACCTTGACAGTCTACCCTCATAATTTAAGTCTTCCGTCCCTCTAACCAATTTAGTTGCACGTCTCTGCACTCTCTCCAGCTCATTTATATCCCTCTTAAGGACTGGATTCCAAAACTGCACTGCATACTCCAGATGAGGCCTTACCAGGGACCTATAAAGAGGCATAATTATGTTTTCATCCCTTGAGCTAATGCCCTTTTTTATGCAAGACAGAACTCTATTTGCTTTAGTAGCCACAGAATGACACTGCCCAGAATTAGACAACGTGTTATCTACAAAGACCCCTAGATCCTTCTCATTTAAGGAAACTCCCAATACACTGCCATTTAGTGTATAACTTGCATTTATATTATTTTTGCCAAAGTGCATAACCTTGCATTTATCAACATTGAACCTCATTTTCCAGTTTTCTGCCCAGTTTTCCAGTTTAGACAAATCACTCTGCAAAGTGGCAGCATCCTGCATGGAACCTATAGTTCTGCACAATTTAGTATCATCTGCAAAAATAGAAACAGTACTTTCAATGCCCATTATTAAATGAAAATCTTAAGTGTTAAGATTTTGTTTCCCCCAGTGCTGACTAGATCAAGTTGTACCCATGAGCCACCACCACGTAGTTTGATGGTGTTAAACTAGAATACAATTTTAAGCAACACTTTTTGAGATTATAAACTCATTCACTTCAGTCCCTGCCATAGTGTAGTTTACAGTCTAAGGTCCCTATCACATTCACACACAGTAGGCTCAAATTGAACTTGTTGGTTTTAAACCAACAATGAATGAAACCAACACGAATGAGAGGAATCACATTTTATGCAACTCTTTACAGAGTTATACATCATTCACACCAGTCCCTGCCCCAAGGGGAGTTTACAACCCAAGATCCCTCTCACATTCTCACACACTTGGATCAGTTTTCTTAGGGACCAATTAACTTGCCTTTATGCTTTTGCAGGAAACCACAAAACATGGAGGTGACCCACACAGACAGAATGAGTACAGACACACTTCTTGCAGTAGTTGCTGCTTTCAGTAATAATATATATTGTACTCTGTGTACCATACACCACTGCTGCTGAAAACAATTGAGATGGAATCTTCAAGGCTTTATTGAAGTATACATCTTTCTATGAAAAAAAACACCCCCATCCTTGGACATAAGTGCTATTTCTATTCCTCATTGAGCCAAAGGCTGATAACCTTTCCAAGACCAGATTTATAGACTAAAATAGAGCAGCTTTGTTCATTTTGGACTAGGTAAAAAAGTACATTTTCAGTTATAGTTAGATTTTATGGATTTGGCCACAACATGCCCTACTACTGTGTAATATCTTATTTGTACAATCATAATGAATTTTCTGTTCCAAACCCTCAGGCAAACTGTTTTTTTTCTGATCATTTATAAGCACAGGCCTGAGACATTTTGCAGCCTTTATGTGACTGGAACCATTTAGCATTGAAGGAGAAATAAATCTTTAATATTTGACTTTCTTTTTTTTGCTGTTGCATAATGTGACATTGCTGTGCTTTATTATGATAACAGAAAGTCTTGGAGGCTGATTGCTTTCCTGCAAGTCTCTTTAAAGCTGACAAGTGCTCAAACAGGAAAAAGAGAATAGAAGCCCAGCAATTTCTAGCCCCTTTTGTCCCAGTTGAAATGTGAATTTTATGTGTGTCTGTGTTTGTATAAATTAATGCTTCAGGCGGAAATAATTTCATGTAAATTCAACAAAAAAAAAACAAAGGAGCCTTTAAAAGTATTCTCTGACATGCTGGAACGCACTGTATATGCTATGGATAGATTTTATATTATGTTAGCACAATTAGTAATTATTTTAATTTCAAGTGCAATAAGGCCCATTAATATATATCAAAATAGAATGTGATTTGTAGGGGACACATAATTCAAACACAATTACAGTTTAAAGATGATTGTTTAAAAACGTTGCTTATTTTCTCATATCCTAGATCCCAATATTTACAGGACAATAGATAAAGTCATATGATAAAGTTTGGGAACCCCTCTCAGCCTGCACAATAATTTTCTCTTCTTTCAACAAAAAAAGAGAACAGTGGTATGTCTCATTTCCCAGGAACATCTTAGTACTGGGGTGTTTTCTGAACAAAGATTTTTAGTGAAGCAGTATTAAGTTGTATGAAATGAAATTAAATGTGAAAAACTGGCTGTGCATAAATGTGGGTGCCCTTGTAATTTTGCTAATTTGAATGCATGTAAATGCTCAATACTGATTACACAATACAGTTTTTCAAAGATAATAGGGGAAATAGCAGATGTTTAAACCTGATAAGAGACCTATCCACAGAGACTCAAGGATGACATTGCTGCCAAAGGTGCATGTACTAAATACTGACCTGAAATAGTTATGAACTTATGCATTTGGTTATTTTGTGGGTATTAACAACTTTACCTGCAGAAATCTATAGATACAGTAGATAGATGAAAGTTAGAAAGGAAAGAGAATTATCATTGGTGTATGCTATAAACCACCTTGTATAAGTGTCGAGTATGAAGCCCAGCTACTCTTGCAGATACAAGCGGCTTCACAGCTGGGTCAAGTTGTTGCTATGGGTGACTTCAATTATACAGACATTGACTGGGGTAATGGGGTTGCCAAGACAGAAAAAGCTAGTAGGTTTGTAAATATGCTGAATGACAACTTTTTATTCCAGCTCGTTCAAGAACCTACTAGGAATAACTCTCTTTTGGACCTTGTAATAACTAACAATACTGAACTCATCTCTAACATTTGTGTGGGTGAGCATTTAGGGAATAGTGATCATAACATGGTCTCCTTTGAGATTCTGTTGCAGAACCAATTCTATAAGGGAGTAACTAAAACACTAAATTTCATCATACTTTGACAGTATAAAGCCATCTCTGCAACATATTAAGTGGGAAATGCTTTTCACAGGGTTAAACACAGAACAAAAATTGGAAGTCTTTAAAATGCTGCTTAATAATACTTGTCAGTATTTTCCCCTTGTAAGCAAGGAACGACGTTGCAAAGCAAAACCTTTTTGGTTCAACAGAAGTGTTGGTGTTGAGGTGGGTAAGAAAAGACGTGCTTTTAAGGCTTTCAAATTAGCTGGGACAGCCGAATCATTTATAAGGTACAAGGAGGCCAATAAATCATGCAAATAAGATATAAGGCAGGCTAAAATTTATATTGAAAGGATATTGCAGCAAGCAGTAAAACAAATCAAAAATTATTTTTTAAATATATTAATAGAAAAAAATTAAGCAGGAAGGGATGGGACCTTTAATATCAGTGGGGGGTCAGCTGGTTGATGAAAACAAAATAAAAGCGCAGATTCTGAACTCATATTTTTCGTCTGTCTACACAAATGAGGAACCAGTTAATGAAGGTTTCCTTCTTAATAGTCCCAATTCTAGTAATACAACTAATGATGCATGGTTCACACATGAGGAAATTCAAAAGAGACTAGAGCATGTTAAGATAAACAAAGGTACGGGGCCAGATGGTATTCATCCCAGGGTACTTAGCGAGCTTAGCTCTGTGAATGCCAAACCTCTTCACTTAATTTTTCAGGATTCATTGAGGTCTGGCATAGTGCTGAGAGACTGACCAATTGCTAATGTGGTGCCTCTATTAAAAAAAAAGATCCCGTTCTCAGCCTCAACACTATAGCCCAGTTAGTATGACATCAGTGGTAGGCAAGCCTTTCGAAGGGTTAATAGAGGATAAGATACTGGACTTTATAGTGTGGGCCAGCATGGTAATAGATCTTGCCAGACTAACTTAATTTCTTTTTCTGAGAAGGTAAGCAGGGACCTCGATTCTGGGATGGCAGTGGATGTGATTTACTTAGACTTTGCTTAAACATTTGATACAGTGCCACACAGAAGGTTACTGGTTAAATTAAGGAATGTTGGCCTGGAACATAGTTTTTGTACCTGGATAGAGAACTGGCTAAAAGATAGATTACAAAGAGTGGTGGTAAATGGAACATATTCTAACTGGACCAGTGTTGTTAGTGGAGTACCACAGGGCTTGTACAGAACTATAGGTTCCATGCAGGATGCTGCCACTTTGCAAAGTGATTTGTCTAAATTGGGAAACTGAGCAGCAAACTGGGAAATGAGGTTTAATGTTGATAAATGCAAGGTTATACACTTTGGCAAAAATAATATAAAAGCACGTTATACACTAAGGGGCAGATTTATCAAGGGTCAAAGTGACTTCAAGGGAATTTTCGAAGCAAAAAATTCAAAGTAATTTTTTGGATACTTCAACCATCGAATAGGATACTACGACTTTGAATTTACTTCGAATTAGTTTCGAAGTAAAAATAGTTTGAATATTCGACCATTCGATAATCAAAGTACTGTCTCTTTAAAAAAACTTCGACTTCAATACTACGCCAAATTAAACCTGCCGAAGTGCTATGTTAGCCTATGGGGATCTTCTAGACCATTTTTCCAAGTCTTTACATATCGAAGTAAATTTGTTCGATCGTACACTAAAATAGTTTGAGTCATCAATACGATCGATTCAATTTTACTTCGATCGTTCGATGGCCAAATTCGGTGAAAAATCCTTTGACTTCGATATTCAAAGTCAAAATATTTTAATTCAATGGTCGAATTTCGAAGTATTTTTTACTTCGAAATTCGACCCTTGATAAATCTGCCCCTAAATGACAGTGTGTTTGGAGTTTCCTTAAATGAGAAGGATCTAGGGGTTTTTGTAGATAACAAGTTGTCTAATTCTGGGCAGTGTCATTCTGTGGCTACTAAAGCAAATAAAGTTCTGTCTTGCATAAAAAAGGGCATTAACTCAATGGATGAAAACATAATTATGCCTCTTTATAGGTCCCTGGTAAGGCCTCATGTGTAGTATGCAGTGCAGTTTTGGACTCCAGTCCTTAAGAGAGATATAAATGAGCTGGAGAGAGTGCAGAGACGTGCAACTAAACTGGTTAGAGGGACGGAAGACTTAAATTATGAGGGAAGACTGTCAAGGTTGGGGTTGTTTTCTCTGGAAAAAAGGCACTTTCGAGGGGACATGATTACACTTTACATTACATTAGAGGATATTATAGACAAATAGCAGGGGACCTTTTTACCCATAAAGTGGATCACAGTACCAGAGGCCACCCCTTTAGACTAGAAGAAAAGAACTTTCATTTGAAGCAACGTAGGGGGTTCTTTACAGTCAGGACACAGTCTAACTATACTGATCCACCATTAAGCTCAGGGACTGAGCCCTGAACTAAATCTTTCCAGTTTTAGCAGCCTGACAGTTAGAAACATTAACAAGTGTGCATCCCACAGTCTAGTTGCATTAACCTAACTTACCAGGAATATATTAGAGAACAAACTGGAAGTTTTCTCAGATTTCACAATATTGGTCTTTGCACTGACCCCCATTGTTTGGGAACCTGTGTTGGGTGCCTTACCGCTGCCTTCTTTGCATTATACTCCACTCTTTTTTTCTCATTGGTTAAACAAATGTCTGTCAGGCTATACAAAGATGAACAGAAGGAAGCTAGGTGCTAGGCACAGCATATATATATATATACGTGCATATGTGTGTGTGTGCTTGTTCCTGCAGTGGTGCGGCTGGTGCCAAATCCACCGTTGTCCATATCTGAGCCCTTACTCTGATTTCAAAGATCTTCAATATTTATAACAACATATAATGCCACCTGGCAACAAATGGTTCCTATGAAAAATCCGTTGCCAGGTGCGCCTTCTGAACTTCAATATTTACATTGCAAGTTGTGTAAGCACAAGTAAAGTTATGAAAGAGCACAAGGACCAATTTACACCTTTGTTCTCCAGCAGCACTCTCTTCAAATTTCTCTTTAACTTCTGTCAGATTCAAGGTTACTGGATATTTAATGCCTGTAGACACTGGCTAATTTTATACGCATATAAATAAGAGGATATTGATTTTTTTTTTCACCCCCCTTACTTGAAGTGAACACACAGCGAGGCTTTGAAATGCTGCAGATTTCTGCATCTAACGTGCAGCCCTAAATCAGGAATTGGTGTGTATGTGGGTAGGAGGGGGTTATTTACGGAGGAGCTTTGGAATATACCTGAACTAATTCACTGTCATAACTGGCTTAAAAACTTTTTCATACTTGGCTGTTTAATAAATAGGATTGGATTCACAGTGTCTTTTGGCTGTTTAGGAAGCTGTTTTTTGTGCATATGTTGGCCTTTGAGGCATAATATTATTACAATTACCCTGTATTATACTTTGTATGGTGCTGACATATTCCAGAGTACTGTTCATGTTTATATTTAATTCATACAACTGCAAATAATAATGGTGAATTTGGGGTTCTCCAAACCCCCTACTGAAAATTAGGGGCTTGGGAATGTTTATAATATCTATACAGCAATACAGCTAATGGATTCGAAATAAGCACATGCATTACAGGGTTGGCAGCTCTCTCTGTTACACTGGCCACATATAAATTCCATATGTTCTAGTGCTTAAGGACAATTAAAATAGAACCCCATACTGTGTAGACTCCAGGTCAGTGTTCCCCCTAAATGAATCGTTTTTTAACTTTATTTGCATGCATATTTACAGATGATCCTGCAGGCTTAAACATAAGTGCATAGGACATATCAGCTTTGCCTGCTACAGAGACATGGTGGTCTATAAGATGGCTTATTGGACCCAGTTAAAAAGAACAGACATTAGCTGGTTGTTAAAATTCAATTACCATGTGTTAGTTAGCGGACAACTCCAAACATAGACTCATCCCTTTTGCGGAGAGGGTTAAGAAGCAGAGATATGCAGAACCTGGGAATTCCTGGAAGCAAAACACGGATCCTTCACCACGAGTGACAATTAATCGATACAGCTCAACAAATTAAATTGGATCTGCAGCTGAATGTCTGAATTGTGGCCATTGACATGTTGCTGTGCTGACACAGTCTATGATTAATTAGAAGTGGAATACCAAGTATTTAAAAGGCCTCAATATTTCTTTTAGAAAACCCAGTAGCTTCCAGCTAACATGACTTAAGTTAAACAACCTTTAACCAGGATTTTCATGTTTCTCCTCAGTTTTTGAAGTTATATCTTTATTGGTTAATCATATGAGGGTTCTACACTTAAATGGCTTTCTTCCCTTGTCAGATGCAACTGTCTGGTGATGAGCTATTAATTACACAGTTCCTTGGACTTATTTACTTACACAGATGCTAAATTGCAACAGCATAAATAAAAGTTGTGATTGGTTGCTGTGGGTAACTTCAATGGTGCAATTTAGAGCATCTCTGAATTCAGCCGACCATATGTAGGTCGTTTCTTAATTGGGTTGATTTTGATTTGTGGCTGTAATAATTAGGCATTGGTTCAAATTCCCCTATCATCCTAACCTGCTTAACTATTGGTTCTGTTTTTGCAATTTTGTGCTCTGAATGCACTCAGTAACCTAGCACCTGTTGAGATAAAGAGGCCTAAGTGGATCCACAGAGAGACAGTTATTCTATAAACATCTGAGCAAAGGTCACAAATCTGCTGTTGATATATTCAGAGGTTATTGATGCCTGTGTAAGAATGTTGCATTGAGACAGAGACTTCTCAGCTCCCAGGGGCAAAAAAGACTGTGCCGTCACTGTCGCAAGTCAGATTTAGATGCATGAGTAGTCTAAGGGGACAGCTGAATGATGCTCCAGCAGAATGCTTTATCAGAAAAAAAAACAACCAATTACTGGGGATCATCACACTTGTGAGAGGATTACAATACATCCTTATTCATTAGCAACCTTGCATAACCTCTGCATATAGCACTCTCTTTACTAAATCAGTGTCAGGTGCTGGTGTAGTAACTGCCATGCAGGGATCACTATGGTTAATTTCCTGGTGTATTGAAAACCATCTACTTAATACAGTATTCCTGGTACCTGGCAGTTTAGTATTACCCATTGGTCCATGGAGTCTTTGACCATTTCCTGTTAGCTTCAAGGCATGCAAGCAGAATGTTGTCCTGTGTTAGGCAGAGATCAAAATTAGAATATATAGAGTAGGTGATACCTTTTATTGGCTAATTTAGTAGATAATAAAATGTGAGATTTTGGGACTACATGGGTCTTTGCTTCTGGCATGATAAAATGCCTACACCAGGAATCTAAGTTATCCATTTCTTCTAACTTCCATGCAGTGATTATTACATTCTGGCTCTTCTTCTTTGTCTCCATCTTCTGATCAAGTTGGATGTCTGTTGTGTAGTCTGGGTTCCACAAGGACCCTAATGAACAAGGGTAGACAGCAGTAGGATAGCTCTGTCATAGTATGTTCTAGGAAAGGCAGATTAGCTAGAAAGATCAGTCTTCTGCTACACCTATGCCCTGAAGCATAACTAGTCTAATGTGAAGGGATCACAGTAAGAATAGTTCAGGCTTAGTAGTTACTCCCTTAACATTTCTACTAGAGGGGATCCAGATCACTAGCTGATCCCAAAGACGTATCTTACAACCTGCAAAGTCTCTCCACAGTGGTGTAAGTGGTAAGCTTTGTATTTGATTACTACTGCACAGCATTGAACCTCTAGGTCTTAATATTGCATCAGCTGAGAGGTGTTGTTGCACAAAACCACTCACATCTCCATATATCAATGGCCCAGCTGAGAAAAGGAGTCCAGTGTAGCCGATGTTCTATGTCACTAAGCTACAAAACTGTATTCTGGGCCAGCTTGGGGTTACACATTTTTTATTTTTTATCAGAGTAGAGAGCTGTACTGGGGCCTTGAGGTACAGGCTGCCCTGAGTTTAAGGTTTTGTAGTGGCATTCTTTCTGTCCAAAGTAAAGTTGCCATCCGGCCAGTTCTTGGCCAGTGTCGATTCAACCAGCAGAAACAATAGATGACAGTAATGTTATTAATATGATGACAGGTATGTTTTTTTCAGAAAATGTGTAAACCCTGGTCCAGAGCCTGGCCTTCAATATATATATATATTTTACACTGCAGATCCAAGTAGTTGATGTCAACACTGAGAATATTGGCAGTTGAAGGTAATCAGTGGTTGGTGGCTATTCCTTGCTTTAACTGGTCTCACTTCTTCATTTTATTCAGAATAAGGTCACATCACATCCACATCTTAAGATGGTTTTCTAAACTCTTACTGCAGAGCACAAGATCAGCAGAACTCACAAAATATTGCTGGTGGAGGTTACAAGTTGCATGTGCAGCATTTACAGCAAATTAATACCATATCATACCATGTCTCCTGTGTATAATGTGTGTAAAAACCATAAAACAGGTGGTTTGTACAGTATTTTCAGTATATATGAAGGCATTTTGGCCTTCTTTGCTTTGGCAATATAATGGGACACTTGCAAAACAAAAAGAATGTCAGGCTGTAATTTATTCAGCATCTTTTGCTTACTATTCCTGCCACTTTGAGCACATTGTTAGAATTAAGAAGCCTAGCAATAGACATGACAACCATCAAGACATAAGGCCAATCAGTAGATAAAGTCTATTTGTGTAGATACAAGGAGCTGTAGTTCAACAGCTGACAGGCTACAAACTTAAAGGAAAAATAACCCCCAAATAAGAAAAGCCCCTACCTACTACCCTAGGTAGTACCCCATCTCTGCATCCTCCCCACTTAGTTTGTTACCCCTGAAATTGTCCCTAAGCATTTGCTCACGTATCCGTGCAGAGTAAGCACAGTGGAGCTCATGGGCGTCATCTTCCAGATCTCTGGTCTTCTTCGGGTCCTCTTCCTTCCCTGAAGGTCCCCATAGACGCAAAACTTTTTCTTGCCGAACGACCGATTTTAGCAAAGTCCGACCAATCCTTCGAAATTATTGTGTGGTTAGTGGGATTCGAACGATCGAACATCTTACGGTTTTTCGGCGGACATCTGTCAGGAAATTGATCGGGCAGGTTAAAAAATCTTTATCAGTCCCAGTGCAATATATCTATGTTTGCAGGGCCAAGCAGACAGCTACCCTTTGGTTTCCTGGCAAATTGGTCTTTTTAGTTGATGGACAATCCGCACGATCGCACGATAATTCGAGATAATCTCACGATGACGATTGGATCTTTTAAAAATCTTTACATCTATGGCCAGCATTAGGCAATATCTGGCACTTTTGGTGCATGTCCAATTGCTATGAACCAGAAGACTGCTCCAACTGCGCATGCACCAATATGGCGCTCACTTACAGAAGAAGACCGGAGATCCGGAAGGTGGCGCCCATGAGCTCCACTGCGCATAAGATGCACCGATATGTGAGCAAACTCTTGGGGGCATTTTCTGGGGTAACTAACTAGCGGCTAGTAGATAGCGGCTTTTCTTATTGGGGATGGTTTAGTTCTCCTTTAAAATTCCAGATCTACAGTGTATATGATAAAATGAAAATGCCAAAGGAACAGTTAAAAGAGTAGGCCCTGTCTTTCAGTCCAACAAAACAGAAAAGTCTCACATCAGAAATGTGGATGTTGGTAAACGCAACTTTTATATTTAACAAAATATTTTTTAATAATTTATTTTAGTCGCATCAAATATTGTTATGCGAGGCCCATAAAATTTACACCGTCGTGCACAGAAGACAGCGCCTCGTTGCACACTCTTATTTCAGGATGTTGACACTAGACAGCTGATACATTAGATTGGTAAGTTACCCATTGCTGCTGGAGCAGTCAGAGGGGAAGATACACTGATGTGTAGATAATAACATATTAAAATAGTTCATATAGTTAGAAATAACCGGTATCTGTAACAACATGAAATGGGTAGATTGATATGAATGGAAAAGCTAATTTGCCACATATTTCTCAAAAATATACTGTTTGATTTCCTTTTTATATGCACTATGGCTTTCACTTTCCTGCCTTATTTATGTCAAACAGGGAGACACATATAGTTACCATTTTTACTTTTAAAAAACCTTAACCCTTTAAGTGTTGGCTGCTTTTCCTGTAAGCCAGATCAATCCTATATTTAACAGAAAGGGAAACAGGAAACATAGAATCCACTGCGCTGGGGTTATATTATATGATAGACTGTATATAAAGGGTAAAATGCAAACTATATACAGGTAGGGGACCCATTATCCAGAATCCAGAAATCCTGAAAGCTCCGAATTACAGCAGGGTTATCTCCCATAGACTCCATATTATCCAAATAATCCAAATTTTAAAAAACTATTTTCTTTTTCTGTGTAATAATAGAACAGTAGCTTGTACTTGATCGTAACTAAGATATAATTAATCTTTATTGGATGTAAAATCAGCCTATTGGGTTTATTTAATGTTTACATGATTTTCTAGTAGGCTTAAGATATGAAGATCCAAATTATGGAAAGATCCGTTATCCAGAAAGCATCAGGTCCCAAGCATTCTTGATAACAGATCCCATACCTGTATATATAAAATGGCCATTTACAGACAGAAGTGCAAGAACATTCCCCTTACTACTAATGCAGACAGTGTTTTCTTATGGGGTCTGGTTGTGTTGGATTTGTGCATTGGCAAAGACTGGCCTGCAACCCCAATGATGCATTTTGCACAAAATCACCATTAGGTGTAGAGCAAGGGATTATTTCAGCCTCTGCCATCTCCCATTCCCAGACTTGTGTGTCTGAATGCCTGTGTGCCTTGCCCTTGCCCAACACAGGCAGCACTGTATTTATGGAGTAGACTTTGATCTCTGCTCTCCCGAAATGGAGTGTATAGACCTACAGCAATTCATCTGGGGTAGAAGGCAGGTGCAGTTAAGGTTCCCATTATTATTTGGCTAGCATGGCCAGAAAATCACCAGCTAAGGCTGGGGCCAATATTACAAATTTACCAGCAATGTACTTACCAATAAATTTGTCATACAGGTTGACTCCCTTCCCTGACATCCTCCTCTTAAGGTCAACCTCTGCACCGCCAATTTTCCCCACACATGATGTCATTGCCCTACCCACAAGTGACACCACCATCCAGTCCCCCTCAATGGATGGTATTATTCAGGAAACAAGGCGTCAACCCTATGCGCGATGTATAAAAACATAGTAGATTGTGCCCATTATTTTGCACTTGCACTCTGCCTTCCATGTCATAAATAAAGTGTTGCTCCTCTAGGAAAGACTAATATTCAGCAAAATGTGTTATTATGGAGTAAACAAAATTGTATCTATATGAACTCTCCAATCAGTGACCTTGTCTATTCATAATAGCCATACAACTGGGAGGCTGGACATGCTTCCTATTCTGTTGAGCAGGAAGTAGGAAAGGAGATGTGTTTTATTCTTTAGAAAAACAGAATACATTCCAATATTCACAGCAACCATTAGATACCCCTTCATCATTAGGTCCCATCTTCTTTTACATTAGATTGTAGCTGTGTCTTAATATAGCTATATGAGTTTTACAAAATATTGTTTAGTATAGGAAGTCTGTTTTAGCTATAGTTTCCCTTTAAAGGACCAGTAACATCACAAAAAAGTGCAAAGCACACTCTCCACTATCTGCAGTTTGAAAAATGAATTGAAAAGGAAAACTATCACCGACAGAGGCTGCCCGAATCAATATATACATTTCTGTTGTCTATGGCTAAACTATAAACAATGGCAGAAATGTAAACAAAGGAAACCTAAACATTCAAAACAAATGAATGTAGATTTGCTCAGACATTATTGCTCATATATTATTTATCTAGATTTCAAGATATTAGCAATTTTGACACTGCTGATATAATGAAACTGAAACAACAGCTCCACATGCTGGTTAGCCGAACGTTGGAAGATGTTCTTCTTAGGTAAGAAATGTTAGATTACATTTGCACTGTGCTTAGAACAGCAGTCAGAGCAATATTACACTGATTTAAACTGTTTACGTTTCCTTTAACAGTGGTTTGTTCAAAGCCTTAGCTCTGAAGTGAGTATTGTATAAGTTCTGAAGACAAATAAATATCAATGCAGATGAATCATTTCTAGGGATGCACCGAATCCACTTTTTTGGATTCGGCCAAATACCGAACCGAATCCGAACCCTAATTTGCATATGCAAATTAGGGGTGGGAAGGGGAAAACATTTTTTACTTCCTTGTTTTCTGACAAAAAGTCACGCAATTTCCCTCCCATCCCTAATTTGCATATGCAAATTAGGATTCGGATTCGGTTCGGCCAGGCAGAAAGTTTCGGCCGAATCCGAATCCTGCTGAAAAAGGCCGAATCCTGGCCGAATCCCGAACCGAATCCTGGATTCGGTGCATCCCTAATCATTTCCATGTTTTGATGTTACTGGCCATTTAACTTAAAGAGGCAGGCAGAAGGAACAGTTGTCAGCAGTAATGGGCAAATTCACGGTGAATGTGTGCGTTTCTCCGCCGGTGAATACATTTGCGAAATTGCCGTGAAAATCGCCATCGGAATTGTCGCCAGGTTCAATTTTGACGCCCACAAACATACCTCCCAACATTTTGGAAGTAAAAAGAGGGACAAAAAATTTTTGCGCATGTAGTGTGGCGAATATTTATGACCACGCCCATTTTTGTGGCCACACCCCCTAATTACAATGTTCATTTTACAATTTGGCAGGTTATGAAAGTTTGAAAATATTTCTCCTTATCTAAACTGTTGCAATTACTAATTTCCTTGTCTCAAAATTGTTACAAAGTATCTTATTTGCACCTGTTAGCTGTTCTGGGCTCTCTGCCAAAAGCCAATTAATTTGGAAACTGTTTATTTTTCTGGCTGTTCAGTGCAGAGAAAATAGGGACTTTCATGTACAAACGAGGGACTGCAGGTTGAGGTGTCAAAAGAGGGACTGTCCCTCCGAAAAAGGGACAGTTGGGAGGTATGCACAAATTGTCAAAATTCACATGAATATGCCCATCACTAGTTGTCAGCACTGGAGATTTGCCACTGAAATTTGGCCCATATTAATTGAAAACAGACAATACATAAAAAAAAAAAACTGATGACAAACAATGCGTTTCTACATGAAAAAGACGCACATTTTAAACAAATATAATTTGCCCTGAGCAGATGGTTCTGCAGTGCTGTAAAATCACATTCAAGGCCTTTCTGTAAGCAAAAGTAATCAAACTGTAAACTGTTTAGTTATCCCGAGGCTGTATGCAGGAATGAATCAGCATTTACTTTTGAAAAAGAACATAATGTCCCCCCCCCTTTTTGTGTGGTCTCTTCTGTAAAAATCATATTCAATTTCAGGATAATTAAAAACAAAAAACAACATAAAATAACAGGACAAAAGATTGTCAGGTAAATTTGCAAGGACCAATGACATGGATCCAAAAGCTTCCTCACAGTGTCACTCTGATTAAACCTTGTTAGCCGTCCCCAGAGGTGGCGGTTAGGTGATCAAGAGTTTCCATTAAAGTTCCTTTGTCATTTGAATGTCTCAATCATTGCAGATCAGCATCGGCACCTAACAATTAATCCTACTTGTTCCTGCATGTTTTCAGTTAAGCTTATACTATAATTGACCTTTCCTTTGAGTTATGTGTTCATTTACTGGCTGATCTCTAGAGACATGGTCCATTCTCTCCTCTCTGTCCAAAATAGGCACAGTCTATAGGTTTGGCTTCCCTTGACACTCCCTCTTGGAACATTGTGCTGGTTTCCACCAGTCTCCATTGTGGCAATGGCAGATGTTACAGTCATCCACTTTGACCTCTACTCCTGCTGGGATGATGATGGTGCCTGCAAAGCAGTTAGGACCTAAAAGGGAAACAAACAGGATAACAGAAGAGTTTAGCTATTCCAGCAACTGAAGATAACTAAGTAATTTAAGTAATACCAACTGGAGAAGAACAATACGTTCAGGTTTATAAAATTCACCCACTCTCCACTATGGAAATGTATCAGCAAAAAAGCATTCATTTAATGATACTCGTGCTCAAACGTGCTTTCTTTGTTAATCCCAACAGTCTAATCAGCAGTGATACATTGCAATCAACCTTAGTCAATTACCAAATACATTTTCCTTTGCTTTAGTAGATGTATACTATATCTGTAATGTAAGCACAACCCATATATTAAGAGGCTCAAGTGCACTGCCCTGTGATTAAAACTTATGGAGTGGATGAACCAATTGTCAGTCAGGGCATGCCCTCCAAGAAGCAATATAATTCTTAATGAATCAGATGAAAGTCGAGTGTAGGACTGGTCAGACTGGGGATGACTTTGACATAGTTGGCCATCTTAAATATATTGCAATAAATGTACAAATAATTCCTGTTTTCTTTAAAGGGTAAGGCATTTTCTAGTAGGCACAAAATGTCTTAATGTCTTAAATATATTGATAATGGAGTGCAGACAACCTCTTGTATTTGTCTTTTGAATTTTGTATGAATTTTGTGGTCACAGCCTCATTGCACCCCGCTTAGTGGTTTTATAAAAATTATTGGTGAGCACAATATTTCCTTGTTTGTTATACAGTAATTTAAACAGGAGCAGTGGCCAGCTTCATGTTGTAGTTCCCACCCTTTCCAGCTATAGTCATAAAAGGGCAACCAAGTTTGGGAGTTTTACTTTGAAAGCAGCAAGTAAGTTGCAGGTAAAACTTAGTCCCTTTGTAAAATATATAATTAAGCAATTGAATTCTTAATGAATCAGATAAACTTGAGTGTAGAACTGGCCAGAGCAGGGATGACTTTGACGTTGTTGGCCAGCTTAAATATATTGCAATATATGGACAAACAATCCCTGTTTTGTTTAAAGGGTAATGTATTTTTAAGTAGCTTAAAGCACAAAATGTCTCAATGTCTTAAATATATTGATAATGAGTTGAGTGCAGAGGACATCTGTTATTTGTCTGTATGCCCTCCAAGAGATTGCTCTAGTCCAGACTTGTAAAATAGATGAAGGTTTATTATTTAAATATTACAGCACAAACTCAGCCTAGCCTTTATATATATGGTTCCAGCTATCCAGCCATCAAGCCATCAAGCATAAAAGCATCACACATTAAGATACTACTTGCAAACCCAGGAGGAGCCCTGACCAAAGCAAAATTACAACGTGTAATTAACAAAATTGTTACTTAAGCTAACAGTATATTCTCATATACTCTGAATATTCTCATGATTTCCTTGGATGCTCTTTCATATAGTTATACCAAATTCACTTGAACTGACTAACAGTATATTTCAATAAAGTATATTCTCATATACTTGGTATATTCTCATGATGCCCTTGGTTGCTCTTTCATATAGTTACATCCAATTCACTTCCACTGTCTTACAGTATATTTCAGCACTTAATAAAGGGTAAGTAACCTGCAACCATCCAGTTGTTATTGAATTATACATCTCGGTGCTGTTCAAGAACAGATGAAGGACTGGAGTTAGAATGTTACAAATACATAAGAAGCAGTAGAGATAGAGGAAACATATTCCAAGCATGTTCCAAGCGGAGAGTTAGCATGAATCCCACAGGCTCATGGATCATGACTGCTATCCTGGATCCATATAAATGTTTTCTTCATTGCTATTCAGTAGCATTACTGCTTTATCACACTACTTTATATTTCCTTTAATAGGCTTAGTAAGTCCTTAGTCTATAAAGCTTGCAATGTAAGTGTTAGAGCCTGGGGTTCAGGCAAATACAGTGACCTGCCCAAGGCAAATATAACTGAGTATGTAGATCCATTATAAAATAACTTGGGCTTTCAGTCCATTTAGAAATCATGTGGATGGCATGAGCCAGGTAACACGCACATAGACTTATGGCTACTGCTCCTTTAGTTGCATGGTTTTCTAATGGATGCTATAACAAACAACGGATGCTCACAGCATTGTTTACATTTTGCAGTAAGAATGTCCTTAAAGTGGACCTGTCACCCAGACACAAAAGGCTGTATAATAAAAGTCCTTTTTCAAATTAAACATGAAATCCAATTTCCATTTTTTTTTTAAAACATTCATAGCTGTTGTAAGCTCAGTGTCGGACTGGCCCACCGGGATAGCAGGAAAAGTCCCAGTGGGCCCAGGTGTCAGTGGGTCCTCATGCTGCTAAACATTTGGCCTATTTCATGGCCATTTCCTATTTTTATACAAAGTGGCTAAATAGATGGAATAACAGGTTATAGTATGTAAAGAAAAGAGACTAGGAGAATAGAGGTTGAATGAGGAGACGAAGAATAATAGTACTAAGAGTGGGCCCCTGGTCTAAGATTAATTGGTGGGTCTCTAGTCTAAGGTTTTTGGATGGGCCCCTGGTGTCCCAGTCCGACACTATGCCTTAGGCATAGTGAATTAGTGAATTACTTTCACTTTCTATTCAGCACTTCACTGCTCTCCACACATTACCCTATTGTCTTCGCCGTTTAATTGTGGAGCCAGGGCATGGGGATGGACATCAGGTCCCCCATTCTGGTGCACAAACAAGATTCTGAAATGATGCAAGGCTTGTCTTAATAACACTGTCCACAAATTGGTTTCTGCCTGCTTGCTATAATTATGAATTCCCAGATTGAAGGAAACTAGATTCAAATAATTTATATTGTGTAAATAAAATTCATTTTGCTTGACTAATGTGATAATACAGGATTTTGAATATTTTTTTTGGGTGATGGGTAACCCTAAAGGTGTGTCTTTTAAACCCAAAATATAAAATATTCCATTTAC
Source organism: Xenopus petersii (assembly GCA_038501925.1). NCBI lineage: Eukaryota > Metazoa > Chordata > Amphibia > Anura > Pipidae > Xenopus > Xenopus petersii. The sequence goes on along the minus strand of CM076689.1, from coordinate 45,781,931 downwards.
GAACAGCACCAGCAGTATTGAGCTGATTAATGTAATTGACACGCACAAGTCAACACTAGTGATTGTGTAAAAGTAACATTCTTTGATATCTGGAAGAAGAAGGGTTAACATTTCCTTATTTGAAATTGCAGATTTGCTGGGGGTTAATTATAAATTGGTACCACTACGTGGTTTTCCTTTGGTGCTTAAATGCTTTATTTATTTTCTTTTTATTTATTTATTCATATATTCATTTAAATGTGTTGCATTCCCATAAGGGGCTTATCTATAAAATATACCAATGTATGTGCAAGCTCTCTCTGCTACATTAGGGTTACAAGATCTATTTTATAACTTTATGGAATATGTTTCCCTCAGGGTGACACTTTAATACAAACCTGCATGTTTACTGCATATATTTTACATTGTTACACATGTTTATGGAAAAGCATTCACCCAATACTACCATAAATAGTCTATACTCAATGGCAATCCATGTCTGAGCACAGCTAAGTATATTAAGTATTGAATGGGGGAAATTAATTCAATGTTCCTAGATTTATACCCAGTGTGAGGAATCCAATCCAATAAAATAAGGGAAACTCCAAGCAGCTGAGATCCTAGTTTAATTCCAGAAGCAACTGTGTGATGCTGAGGAAAGCTTCCAGTGAAAAATTGCTGGATATGTTCTAAGGTTAATTGTCGTAGGCCGATAGTAGTCTATACTACATCATTATTGTACAGAATTCAGCATCTACACTGAACTATCAGGATGTAATTTCTTATATTTCCATTGTGGAGAGGAAGTACAGAAGGAAGTAGGTTAGCTAGCATCATGGCACAGTGGTGGCACAGTGGTTGGCATTTCTAGCTTGTATTACTATGGTCCTGATTCTGAACTGGAAACCACGTGCAGAGAGCTGTATGTTTTCTACAAGCCTGTGCGAGTTTCCACAGTCTTTAAAATGTAGTCCACATTCTTTATATAGTTGCTAAATTTATATGATGAAAGTTACTAAGCCTATTATGCATGCATTGTGTGACTGTCATATAGAAATTAGATTGTAAGCTCCAAGGGAGTAGCCAATGAAAGCCTTTTCATGGGGAAACATATTATTATCTATAAAAACATAGCAGTTGGTTTCTAAGAGGGTGGCTAAGCATCCCTCTTTTTTAATTATTCTATGTTCAGCAGGTGCCCACTATTACAGCAAGGGTTACACTAGGACGCCTGTCTACAATGAGACGCTGGCGCCATTTCACAAATTTTTCTCCATTTCGGGAAACGCCACAGATTCGCCCATCACTATTGATTAGCTGCCAAATGATCTATATGGTCAATAAAGAGAATATGTCACTTTTATGGAAGTTGCTGTGAGTAAACCATATCCAAGTCAAGGAAACCTCTTCCTGGTGTATATGACGTACCCTAGAAGCAATAAAGCATGGTAAACATTGGAGCCTATCTAGAGAGATACAAATATTATTTCAAGCTGTTGTTGGTGACTAGAGAACATATTGGTGGCAGACGTTGCTTTATGGTTGATTTTAGTTGGCAGGCATCTTCCCCACGGCATTGTTAACAAAAATAATTTTCTTCCTGGCCACTGGCAGGCTTGTAGCTATTTATTAACAACTACAATTAATTTTAACAGATTTGCCAATAAACACAGTTGTAATGTTGTATCAACTGCTGCAGTAAATCAGAATGTGATACAATAATAAGTTCCAGGGACAGATATTGTTAATGCACATAAATGTCAGTACCTTAATATGTCATGGGTGTTTCAGTTTGGTAAAAGAGACTACACTTGCACATCCTGGCCCTACAAAAAAATATGGTGCCTGAACTGCCGTGTTGTAGCAAATGAACGGTTGCACTCTCCCAAATAAAATGAGGGCCAGAGGAGAAGAGAGCACAAATTGGGGGAAAGCAGACAATGAGGCAATTTTACTAAAGGGCAAATTTTAGCCTCGGAAGGCTCTGCCACACTTCATGCAACTTCGTCAGAGGTTAATTTGCAGTACATACACTTATTTATAAAAATGCGAAGTCACGCTGGTGAAGTATCGCCAGCGAAAATTCATCAACTTGGGCATTTCCAAGTGAACTTTTGCTAGCATTACTTCCTAGGGAAACTTCATTAACACAATTATGCTTACGTCAATTAAAATAGGGCACATATACTGCTAAAAAATATATGTGGGAGCAGATTCACCACTGCAGAAACTATGCTGCTACATTTTTATTGAACACCACATGTTTTGAGCTATGGGCTCTTACAATTCAAATCAATGTCATATATATGTCTTTATTAGTGATGTTGGTGAAATAGCTTCAAGTAAAATAAAAAAAAAAAAAGAAATGTCCTAGACATGAGCCCATCATAAAACACATGTGGCATGCCCCTCCAATGGTTAAAAAAATGTATATATATATATATATATATATATATTTAACAGTAACAGTTACTTTTAAACATAATCCCACTTTAAAATATGAAAAAAAGCCAGCATTTTGTCTTTTTTTTATAACTTTTTGGCATACACAATATGATGTCACCAGATATAACCTGGTGAAGCAGACTCTGGCGAAAAGGATAACAGTAGAAACTTCGCACTTTGATGAATTTGCGGAGTAACGATCGTTTGCCTGAGCAAAAATTTGCCTGTCGAAAGGGCGTGAAACTTCATTAATGCTGTGCTCTTTCGTTAGTGAACTGTCCTCTATAGCTTTTAGTAAATTGGTGATGTCCCTGTGAATTGTCATTTTGGCGAATTTTTGCTAGTGACAGCCACTTCGCCGTTTAGCAAATCTGCCCCAATAATTGGGACGAGGGGGGGTCGAAATAAGCTGTGAAAATGGGAAAAGGAAGAGAGGAGAGAAAGAAGACATAAAGAGGATAGTCAAAGTGACATATAGAAAGAATGGCTCATAGCAAGAGGGTGGATAAATTTCAGTGTTATTGTGTCTGCCATCATCAAGTTACCACAGAACCCAGTGTGATGCTATAATACAGGATGCAAGGACATTTTCTTACATACCCTCTAACTGCATGTGATACTGTCGGTGTAAAAAAAAAGACTGAGCGGGCAGAGTGCCCAGGTGTATGGCAAGTATAATGTATAGGATTTCCTTGTACCAGAAATATTTAATAAGGCCCTGTGTCTCCATTTAGACACTTCCCTTTAAATCATTTCGTAGTAAAGTTGCAGCCACAAACTTAGTAAAATAGTAATATAGTAAGTTAGCTTGAAAAAATACACGTCTCTCAAGTTCAACTTTTTAAGCCTGCCTAGTAACTGCTAGCTGATACAGAGGAAGGCAAAACACCCTGTTTGAAGCCTCTCCCTCAAGATGGCAATCGGACCAGATCCTCGATCAACTAACTCTGTAATCCCTAACTTGCTAGAAAGCCATTCAACACTTTCTCAAAGCTATCTAATGTATCAGTCTGTACGACTGATTCAGAGAAAGAATTCTACATCTTTACAGCCCTCACTTTCTTCTGATTGGAATGGGTGACCTTGTGTCAGCTGGAAGGACCTACTGGTAAATAAATTATTATATGATCCCTTTATATATTTATACATAGTTTTCATATCTCTCATATCATATAGCGCCTCTTCTCCAGCATGAACAACCCCAACTGGGCCAGTTTTTCCTCATAGCTAAGATTTTCCATACCTTTTACCAGCTTAATAGCCCTTCTCTGGACCCTCTCTGTTTCAATAATGTCCTGTTTGAGTACTGGAGACCAAAACTACATGGCATATTTAAGATGAGGCCTTACTGGAGCTCTGAACGGTGGAAGAATAAACCCCTCCTCCCGCAAATCATTGCCCCTTTTCATACAGCTCAAGACCATGTTTGCCCTTGCAGCTGCTGACTGGCATTGCTTGCTACAGCCAAGTTTATTATCTACAATGACTCCAATGTCCTTTTCCATTATGGATTTGCCTAGTGCAGACCCACTAAGGGTATAGGTGGCTAGCATATTTTCACATCTCAGGTGTATGACTTTATATTTTTCAACATTGAATCTCATCTGCCACTTAATTGCCCAGATTGCCAGTTTGTCAAGATCCTGTTGCAAGGATGCTGCATCCTGGAAGGAATTAATTGGGCTGCATCATTTTGTGTCATCTGCAAACACTGATACACTATTTTCAGTGTTGGACTGGGGCATCGGGGGCCCACTGGGAAACTGAAAGGGTCCTCCACCCGACTTCCAACCTCTCACCATTCCCCGTACCCTCCACATGTGTACGTGGCGGTGGTGGTGCCAACTTCCCATGCACTATGATCGGGTTGGGCTGGGGAGAAGGGAGGGGACGGTCCGCCTCAGTCAGTGGGCCAAAGAAGCCAAGGTTGGAGTTGTTCCTCCAACCTAGTCCGACACTGCAAATGAGCACTTGCAATAAATATGAACCAGATCTGTTTTCAGCCAGTATATCCTGTCCCCATGTCAAATCAGATACGGTCATCAATGTAGTAAAATCAAGGTGATGTTTAGACGCCTACTTGTTGATGTGCAGAAGTCTTACTAACCCCCAAAAACATTTTGGGTTTTTTTTCTTTTACATATGTGTAATAAGTTTGTAAAGAGTAACTTCACAAAAATAGACATATCAGTTTTGCTGAACAGATGAATACTAAACACAAATACTGGCATTCTGGCAAAAATATTGCCCTATTTTTTTGCTTGGATTGTTTAGCTTCATTTGTAAAGTATGCCATCTGTGCTTAAAAGAGCATTGCTATATAATAATAAAGGGAATAAGATAATCATTGAAACAGATTTTCATTTTACCAAGGTTTATATCCATAAACTCTTTTTATTCGAGTCTTGCTGAATGTGTCCAGAGTGAATGAGTCCTCAAGCATCACTATATTTCTTGATCCCTCTGAACAGTCACAAGGGCCTTTTGTCTCAGAACCTTTATGATTGGGAGCAAAAAGTGTTAATCATTCCAAAAACAGTTTTTAATATTTTTTAAGGACAAGTGTTCCCCCCAAGCATTGAGAAATAACAGCTGAATGCTGGGTTCCTCTCCATATAATGCAGGGTCCTTTTGCCTTTCAGTGTTGTTGCTCTTAGATTTCACAACACACACCACAACCCTTTTACTTTAGATCAATAGGGAGCCAGCCATTAAATCTGACTTAATTAAATAAAGAAGCCAAAGTCCAAATTCTCCTGAGACAACGGGTCAGATTTTATGCTGGAATGGTCCCTGTACGCCCTTTAAATACTTTGTATTAGGAATTGTCTTTGTGGAGCTCTCAGGCAGTGAATGAAACCAATGAAAAAATTACCAGGGACCTTAAGGGCTGCATATTTATGACCTCTCTCTCTTGAACATTAAACTCCCTCCTCTGTCTGCCTTCAGTCTCAGAAAGATATCTGGCTATGGCAGTGTCTTGTTTATATTTGTAGTTTACCAGAGCTTTTGCTGCTTATTAATTCAAGTAATAAGCCATGTCAGTTGTAGACAATACTATTTCTTTGTAAAAATTGTCAGAATATACTCTGCATGTCCCGCTATTTACTTTTGTCTCATGGACACATTGGTGGGCCATAACAGTCATCAGGACCCCTATCAGCACATAAGACGACCTTGTACAATTGCAAACGATTATGAGAATATGAGCTCTCTTCCTGGATCTCATCTTGTGGGGTGTTGAGTACAGGAGTGGGTTTGGACAGTATCAGGGAAAGTTTATTTAGTGGAAAGAGTTTGTGTTATAGTCACTCTAGGAGTAAAAGATAGTGGCAGATTATTTTAGGTAGCAGCTTTCTGGTTCGAATAAGGAGAGTATTTGGGGTTAGCACCCTCGCGGTGATCAAGCAGCCAAACAGGGACGAGTGGGTGAGCTCAGGAGCAGGAAAGTGGCAAGAAGCAAGATCCCCTGTGGGATCCCTACTGCATCAGAACATCACCAAGAAAGGCTGCACTACCCCCTGAGAGGCAATATCAGAAAGTGTGAAGGTTTTCCACAGTGTTCTGTGTACTTGGAGAGTTATACTGCCTGACTGTTGTGAGCCATATCATCTGCCATTGTCCAATAAAGAAGTTATTTGTTTGAAGCAATTAACTGGCCTGCTGTTACTTTCAGCATGATTGATCTGTGCACCAAAAGACACCCAGCATCCACCTGAGGGTAAGGTGCTTAAAGTGGTCTCTACACACTGCTGGGAGTTGCAGGGAGTTGCTCACAGCCTAAGGGTATCTGGGGTACACTGTCAGCAAGTCACACTACTCACACACGTCTCATGCCCATCCACAGGTGTGCTACACCTGCCTGACACACAGGTATTGGGCACCATTAGAATGTTGTATCATTTCTTCATGGTTGTTGAACAGCGCAACATTAACATCAAACTTTTGGTTCACTACAAAGTGTGTCCATCTGATTCTGTGCACAGACAACACAATAAAGACCTGGAACCCAGTCCTGCTACTTCAAAGGTTGGTTGCATAGGTATCACATCAGCATGCCTATTTTAGGACTATAGATTCCATTCAAACCATCCCATAACATATAGATTTTAACATTTGTTAAAATATTTAATATTCTGTATATTAAACTGACTCATACATTCCTTGGAAAGTGACAATAACCTGGAGATGACTACTGATATAGACTTCATAGGCCAGGGCTTACTGGTAGCTTTCCAAAGAATTTGTATAGCCCCCAATCTGCTCTAGAATGTCAAAATCTATTTAATACAATCCAGCCCATGAATGAGACGAATGACAAAAAACTGTTTCAATTCATGTAAAAATTTGCACATCACTGTACAAAATGCGTTTAGCCCAAAAATGCTCTAATGTGGAAAAAAAAAATCTTGTCTGACATTAGCTTTTAGATTGCAGAGAATGCAGATAAGAGAGACTGGGCCTATTTATAAAGCTGCATATTTAATCTAAAAAAGAATACAATTTAACACAAATATACAGAAATGTGGCATATAAGTACATATGCAGCAGATATGGTTGAATTTTTTAAAAAAGTGCACGCACCACAGTACACCTATATTTTACAATTTTCTTTGAAACTGGGGGATTATGTAAGGCTACTGTAGAAGAGAGAATACTAAAATGCACCAATAACTTGGTAAACAATAGTAGTTTATGCAGCAGGTAAATGTGAGCACTGAAAAAACCTTACAGCGGAGGCAACAGCCCTCTGGTGTTGGCAAAAACTAATGAGTCTGCTCACACTCACTGTATACAGAATAGCACGTAAGGGACAGACACAGTTCCACTAATAATGCATAGTAAGAGTTAAAACCTAATGTGCCCAATAAAAAGTTTAATTTCTGTTTAACTGTTGTTGCTTTTAGGATAAAAGACAAAAATAAAAAAAGCAATTAGTAATTGGCGTCTCTTTGTGAAAGTAGAGAGAAGCATATAGAAGAGGGGAAAGCGAGCTCCGACTGATAGCTGTAAAATTAACGATGAGCAGAAATGTCATTTCATTACAAGTGAAATTAGATTTCACAAGTCAATGAGGGGGAAAGTCTCTTTCTATCCCTCTGCCTGTGTGGTTGGCCTTTAGCTGTATATTAGGACCAAAGAGGTATATACTGTACCTTGCTTGCTTTTCCCCGCTCTTTAAGGATCATTGTGGTCTGTTATTTTACCTTTGGGTATCTGAACCTGTCATGGCCAATTTGTTTTACATAGGCAATCCCTAACAAAGTGAACCTCTGGCCTGCTGTAGATATAAATGATACTATTGCAGCAAACTGACAACCCAGGGAACTAAATAAACAGAGGAGGTTTGTTCTCTTGCAGACATCTTTATTGTAGAGCAATACAATAATCATAGTCTACCTACTTACAGTACATGGACTGAGTGTGTACAGTCACCAGATCAAGATCCATGCTTGGCCCTTGCAAGGTAGACAACCCCCTCCCTTTATTCACTATTGTGACTTACAGTTAAACAGAAGCCCATGCAGTCGATATCTGTGTGCTAGTAATCTACATACTGCATGTGCCTCACAAGGATCAAACATGGATTAGCTTCAGTTTCCCTGTTTGTCCTGTTTAGCTCAAGCAACATCATAAAGCAAAGATTTTTTTATCATTAACACAATTGCCAATAGTATATTTAGCTGCTATTCTGATCTTTATAAAACTATGTATAAAAATGACAAGCAACCACTACACACTTCACCATTCAATCATCAGACATAGTGTGTGAAACACAGAAAGTTTATCAAACTGAATACTAAATACAGTAGAATTCTGGCATAGAATATAGCAGCTTTGTGGATGGTGTTTTCGAAAAGAAAAACTGTTGGTTACGGTAAGGGATTTTAGAAATAAACCAGGTTTTAAGGTGGCAATGTATGCCGCCCCCATCCTTTCCCCCAGCAGTAAATCTACATCTTAATTCACTAACTTGCAGAGACATCTACCAAAGCTTATTAATCATGAAAAGGTGAGATCCTACATAAAAAGATAATGTCAAATACCACTTAGAAACACAATGTTTTGGAAATGATATTGCACTGTTTTGTTTAAAGGGGAGGGTATTTCTTGGTACAGTAGCTTAACACACCTAATATATTGATATGGGTGAGTGCAGAGGAGTTCTTGTGTTTTTATGTAATTAAATAATTACATAATAAAATGGTTTAAAGCACAACTTTCATCATAATAATCATTATTATTTATACAGCACCAGCAAGTTACTAAGTGCTTTACAGTAGTTTATAATGAACAGAGGTCTTACATTAATTTCACAAGCAAAAGTCGGAGAGTAAAATGGGATCGTAGGAGCCCAACTTGCAAGACCTTACAATGTAAACATTCACTTTTTGCAATCATTTTATATTATGCCCTGCATGCTGGGCCGCAGTAGCATACCTATTTGTCATATGTGTAAGTGTGAGAAGTGCTATAACCTACCTACAATTAGGTGTGACTCCAACAGTCCCAACACCCCCCTCATTAGGCCCCAGTGAGGACAATGTGCATGCTACAAAGACAACTGCAGGTAAGAGCCTGTGTGTCCCTAAGGGTGGGCAGACTGGCATGGGGCCTGAATGCAGTTTTTACCCATGGGCCTTGGTACCCTAGTTACACCACTGCGCTGTGCTTTGGGGATGTGAATTTTCTGCCTGATGGCTTATTGAACTGTTTTACAGTGGCTGTTATCATATAAAAGAGAAAGCTATAGTAAGGTGCCTTGATTCTGTGTAACAATTTCTTTGCAAGTTGCCCTTTATTAGTTAGATACAATTCATTTTATCTTTGGCCCCTGCATGCTGGACCCCTGTAGTATACCTATTCATTGACAACAGTTTAGTAAGTGATCCCTTTCAGTGCTGAGGCAAATGACCCATAGGGAAACTTTTCAAAGACAAAATGAAGTCCAAGGTAAGTTACTCAATTTGATTTTATTCTAAAGCACCAGAAAACCATTTCTGTTTATATTACATTTGCATTGATAGACGCTGGATGAGAACTGATGGATGAATTGATGGCAGAAGCTGCTTAATTGTCTGCTACCAATTACTTAAGTTATTAAGCACAAGAGAGTAAGAGATGCTTTGAAATGGAAAAAATCAGGTCTAAGTGTTAATGTCTTTTCATTAAGGCTAATTAAAAGTATAACGCTGCAAAAGGTCATTATGCTGTTGAGTATTTATTTATTGGAATCTTGAATGATCACTGCCCAGTTTTTACAGAAGTGAAACTTTAATATGTGAAATGTTTTTAGCATAAATCCCTTTAAAAATGAAATAGGAGGATATACTATGTGTTTAGTATTTTGTTCAACATCTCTTGAGTCTGTAAATTCAGTAGTCAGAAGTAGTTTGGTTGCTAGTGTCTATCTTACATTAGAATCCTAGAGACTTTATTATGAATATTTTAGCCTCACAGAGCAATTTTTTTTAACCGCTGGGGTCATGATCCTTGATTGTCTGTTTACAGTCTTTGCACTCTTGGCTTTGACTCCTGAAACAATTTTGCAAATTATTAAATGACCTAGCATAGAACTGGCTCCTGTAACATTTACAAGTAACTTTAAAATCTTTAAAAATATTCAATGAGTGTTAAATGGAAAGTTGCTTAGAATTACTGTACATTTCTTTCATTATTCAAAAAACTGTTTTTGGGTGGTAGATAACCTTTAGAATGATAGGAAAGTGTTGCTAAATGCCCAGTGGCAGTTGAGACTTCTTCTGACCTGTCCATGGTACTGAAGTAAATAGCCTAAAGGTGACCATAGACTTAAAAACTAAACTTAACAAATTGTATGGGCTATGTCTGCATTTTTTAACATTTTAAAATTTATAATAGAATATTAATTTGGATTAAGAGGAATTTTTTCCAAGAAAATTGGATTTATTCTTTAAATAAATTAACCCTGCAGGAGCAACATGGAACAACTGCCCTATGGATTTGCTTTTTATAGTTAAGGTGCAATGTCTGTCTGAACCCCTGGAAGAAAGAAGAAGGCATCCTGCAGCTACCAGCTACTGTACATGGGATATTTGCAATGCCAAATGAAGAGGCTTTGCATGTTGTACCTCTTTTAATACATACTAGTTGGAATACATACTGTATCAGAAGCAGGTTTTGTTAAATACACAAAAAGATAAAGAGCAAATGATTAAGGAGGATATGAACAAATATATGCATCTAGGGTTCCACCTATCCCGTTTTGACACTTTTTTGAAGGGCTGTCCAGGTCAAAACTGACTGCATGGTTTTCCAAATGAGTTTGATACAAAAATCGCCCCATCATAGCCCCACCACTCTATGACACATCATGCCCGCTACTTCATGGCCCGCCCCTCCTGGTCCATATCTAGTTGGGAGGAAAGGTGGCAACTCTTTATATATACTGTATATTGCACCCATATACAAATATAGGTGCAGTTAGGGCCTCGGAAAATGCAGTTCAGCTGCAACTACTGTGTATTCCCACACTGTACACTCAATTTCACCAAAATGCTAAGCAATTGCTCATGAATTTGTTAGAAAATGTCCTGTTTTTGTGCACAGTAACCAGCTCTCGGAATATGCTAATAAACACTGCAAGGTGCAGAAACTTTTCCAAGCCTACACCCACAATTAACATTCCTCACTTATTATTTCTCCTGGGGTTCAATATTGGAATTTTTGCACTGTTCCAGAAATGAGCAGCAAGGGCAACATGAACCACAGGTTAACAGCTTTGCCTTGTTATAAAAAGCTGCATCTTGACCTCGTTGTTGTAAAGCAAATATAACCTCATTCACAAGGTCATTATTGTGGTGTGTTGCATCTGTTCCAGCTTCAGCAGCCAGCTTGAATTAGCGCACATTTCATTTAGAATTTAGACTCTCCGGCAAAGACCTAAATAACATTCGACAAATTTGACGTAGGCGTACAGCATGCTTCTAGTTGCTTCCCAGGAGGTGTCTGCACAACCATGATGGGAATTTAAAACAGCATCTCTTTTCTCTCCTTGTCTTGGATGTTATATCAGAGTTTAAAAAGAAAACTTAATGTAAACAGCTAAGAGTGCATCATGTTGTTGTAAATGTGGCATTTCATGAATCTGGCTACAGGTCAAGTTTATCATGTTACCCTAGATCTCTTGGCCATGATTGCATTGTCATATTCAAACATATTTCTTAGTGTTCAATCCAGAGTAAAAATTGAATACAGCTTCTAATCATAAAGTGAGACAATAAAAGTCCTTATTCCACTCTTCCCCTAGGTGCATGCTATAGAATGAGAGCCAAGCACCAGATTTAAACATTAAGAAATCAGTCTTATTTGCTTTAGTCTAATGGGAGTTGAGTTTTAATATTCTTTCATCTAACATTCAGCATGAGGTCTCTAGAAGTATCTTCCCGGTTCTCAATCTCAATTTTTTATTGTATGATAGCCACTCTATTGAAACAGTGCTACTTCACACATGGGCAATATAGCTATTGCTAGTGGGGAAATACTGTGATGAGCTTCCTCCCTACTCATTGAAGTACCCCACCAAGACCAATAAGACAATATTAAATAACCCAAAAACCTTAGATTGGCATGTTGCTATTAAAGTTTCCTTTACAGATGCCAGGTTTCTGTTCAAAAGTAAAATATAATAAAAGTCAAAATATAAAAAAGCTGACAATATGTAGCTCATTTAATGTTTCACTGCATTTGATCAAGTTTTATATCTATGAACCATGTTTATCCGTTAGCAAAGCTAAATTGGTTTCCTTCGGCATCTGTAAAACAAGTGTTGTCTTATTTGGATGGTTGTTTGCACTCAGGTAAGCAAATTAAACACTGAGATACATGGTAATATAAACAATATTACTATCTAGAAGAGTAAAAGGACATATTCAGTGGGGCAAGTAAGGTGGGCACTTTGATTATGAATATTCTCCCCTTATAGAGACATTTCACTGGGGTGTAATAACATTTTCCCCCATGTATGTCTACAGTATATAAAATGGCTTTGATGTGGTTTGAACTAGAACGTGCATACAGCCAATCATTAGAATTCTAGAATAGCACCTTGGCCAGCGGGTAGCCAATCACAGCATTAAAGCATTCACTACCCCAAGGTTAACAGAGTTGATGGCAAGAGCAACACAAAAGATGATCTATCCAACTTGTTTATTCAAAGCATAGACCTTGAAGATCAGACTTTAGCTTTGTGAGGTTAATTTCCAGTCTTTTTTTATTTTTAAAAAACCTCCCTTTAAATATTTAAGACATTAAATATTATTAAATATTTAATATTGTTTCTTACTGAGTACATTCTATTCTGTTAGACTCAAACACTGCACTCCAAGAACAAACAGAAACGCATAATACATCCTCATTAATCTGCACAGGCATTCTTTTGAAGTGCCATAGGATGAATGGTATTATAAGAGCATGATCAGCTAAGGATATATCCCTTTCAACTGCCGCATCAAATAAGGAATCTGCAGCCTGAAAATCTGAACACCACAAAATCTATTCAAACTGGGAGTTTGGACCGGTGAACTGGCACATGACTTGGGGAAGAAAAAATAAATTAAATATTTATTTGTTCATGTATTGACATTAAGTTCACACTTACTGTGGCATAAAGGGGTTACATTAATTCCATCCCTGGCAAATGTAGGAGAAGCAGGGGCCACCCTGACTTTCTGAATTACAGGAATAAGAGAAATTCCTGGAGAAAGGTGTCCATTACTGCAATTATTTTGTAGCATTTTCAGATTTTTGTTCTGATTTATGAAACATTTATTCTCAGATCAATGCTATTCATTTCCTGAGCTAATAGCAGTTTTTTTTACATTTCTTACGGCTTTCTGGGATTCATTAAAACTATTAGCATGAAGCCAATCTGCAATGTTCTAGGGCACTGGTTAGCACTGAATACATTGTAAAAATCACAATGGGGCCTGGAAAGTTTAGGTATAAAAAAAATTAGCACCAACTGCCATGATTTTTACACATTAAAGACATGCCCTGCCGCAACTGTTTGAATTTGCACTCATGTGCACTTTTGCACACATTAGTGATCTAGCACTTGTATCCATGGTCATAGTAGATAGTAAAATGACTCCTATAGACACCTCACACTCCAGCTGAACTATCAGTAGGGAGATAATAATCATGCATTCAATGTACCCTCGGGTATTACGATCACACAAATCACAGAAAGAAATCGCCAGCGCCATGACTCGAGTTGACCAGCTGCTATAAATGACAAAAAGACAATATTTTACACAGAGAAATAGAAAAATTGCCAGGGCAATTTTTGCTCTCAAAAATAATTATTACAAAAAAGGAGGTACCACACTTTGGCCAAAATATGTAAGGTCACGTGCCACGTCAAGGCCCCTCATTGTACGTGAGTCCTACACTATTTGTGAGCATTCTAAGTATGCAGTGCAGTGCATTTAAAATTAAGTCCCCCAGCAAACAGTGTGACTGAGTAGCAAGACCAACAGTGCACTTACTCTTTAAACAGAAGCTCTAGTGAGAAAGCAGGGAGATTTTAAGCCCCAGCCCATTAACATACACCTGTAAATCATTCCCTGTTTTAAAGGCTGAATGGCAGCTATAAGCAATATGTGGCTACAATTTGTACACGAAACACAGAAACAAATATTTACAGTCTCTGCATGGTTTAAACTGTAACCACATCGACTATAATGATGTAATATCTGTACTATTGGTAGGCTCTATGTATAAACAGCAATAGCTACTGCTAAAAGCAGAGCCTTACTAGTGCTATTGGTATGTGAAATAATTTTTATTATTGTCTGTATTCTAGGAATGTATCAGTGCAAAGGCTTTCTGTTTACTTTGTAATATAAATTTCCACAACAAGAAGGTGCACAAACAGAGATGAGCAGAGCCCAAGAAAAAATGTAACTAATTCTGCAAGTAACACATTATCAGACTGAGTATCTATGTGATCTGCGCAGCCTGCTGTGCTTCATTCTAGCCATTAAATCTTGTACTTCATCATTAAAAGAGAAACATAACTACTTCATAAATACAGCTTTGTTATTTAAATGACAGAAGAACATTAAGAGAAACTCATACCCTCCATTCATTTATTTGTCCGTGATGAATGCAGCCAATGACCCCAACACTCTCCCACTGTAGCAGATACTGTATTGGCCATGGTGAGTGCCATATCTACAGGATCAAAACTGAGTGAGTAATTAAAGGATTGTAATCTGCATCTAGCCATTTGACCTGAAATAAGCAGGCTGCTTCTGCCCAGACCTTCCCAGTTATCTCAAACCATTTGTCATTCACCTTCTTCTGCTCTCGCATAAAAAGGCTGTATATAAATGATAGGCAATGACAGCTATATCCTCTTCTGATTACACGGAGTGTAGAGTAATTACACAACTATTTTCTAAATATATCAGCATTCGTTAGGATAGGACATTTGTTTTATAAATGTTCGCCGTGGTTTCAGTCATATTTAAGGAGACATATACAGTTGAGTTCAGAATAATAACTGTGTTTAAAAAAGTGAATACGCTCAAAATCCTTATAATTTTATTTCCATACACGCAAATGCATTGGGAACACTGCACATTCTATTCCAAATCAAAACATGAAGAAATGTTTATCAAATTTGTATTATTCCTTTACAGAAAGTGAAGAAAAGGGAATATTAGGCTGTTCCAAAAAATAGCAGTGTCTGTATTCTTTACAAACAAACATTCACTGTATAAACTGAAAAAATGTTTCAAGATTTACTGTAACTTTCCTTTGAATCACTGAACTAATATTTAGTTGTATAAGCAGTGTTTCTGAGAACTGCTGCACATCTGTGTTGCATTCAGTCAACCAACTTCTGGCACCTGTTACATTCCACAGTTCCTCTGCATTTCTTGAATTTTTTTCAGCAAATTTTATGTCACCCCACAAGTGTTCTATTGGATTGGAATTGGGCGACCACTCAATCTTGTCTGGAACCAAGATGTTGCTCATTTACTGGTGAGTTTGTGGTCATTATCTTGTTGAAACACCCATTTCAATGGCATTTCCTCTTCGGCATAAGGTGTCAGGACTTACCTTCCTGCACAGCTCCTGGGTTCCAACATGGCACACTCTGGAATGGCAGTGCCGGTGCGCATGCACAAAATTAGTCGTGCCACTATGATGTCAGTGTGCACGCTTTCTGATGCTCAGCACATGTGCATTGCGCATAAAAGGACACCAGAGGCTTGAAACTTTGTGAAGTGGCACTGAGCATCCTTTATTTAGCTTTTCTGTGTATTTGACTTGGCCTGTCCCTGGTTCTTTGAAGAACCTCTTGCCTGTCTGATCTGCCATTTGTCTTCTGATTTGGATCTGACTGTGTTGTTTTCCTGGCACTCCTGCCATTCCTCCACTAGGGTGCAGTCCTGTTAGCCAACCTCAGTAACTGATTCCCCTCAGTGGGAGATGTAGGAAGGCAAAATGAGCTCTTTTTGAGATGTATTGAAGCTTATCCATGATCCCTGGTATGTGATAAATAGGTCTAACACCATAGTATGAGAAACATCTCCATAGCATGATGCTTGCACTACCATGATTCACTGTCTTCACAGTGTACAGTGTACTGTGGCTTGAATTCAGTGTTTGGGGGCAGGGCCTGGCTGGAGCATTGGGGTCGGACTGGAGCAGTGGGGCCCACTGGGTTCCAAACTACCAGGACTTTGTGTGCATGGTGCAATGCAGGCACTGCATATAATTTTTTTTGGGGCCAGCCGATCAGGGAGAGGGGCCCATGAGGGCCAAGGCTCACGAGGTCCAACGCTGTTAGGGGGTCATCTAACAACTGCCTGTGGCCCTAGACTGAAAACAAACAATCTTGCTTTCATCAGTCCAAAAAATTTTGCGCCATTTCTCTTTAGACCTGTCAATGTGTTCTTTATCAAATTGTAACCTTTTAAGCACGTTTTTTGTGAGGTCTTCTTGCCGATTGGTTTCACATCGGCGCCTTTTACTTGTAACAATACCCACAGGTAACTTTAGACCTTCTTCCTGGAGCTGATTATTGGCTCAGTCTTTGTCATTTTGGCTAACCTTCTATCCATTCAAATGGTAGCTTCATCCATGTCTTTCAGGTTTTGGTTGCCATTTTAAAGCATTTGAGATAATTTTAGCTGCGCAGCCTATCATTTTCTGCACTTCTTTATATGTTTTCCACTCTCCAATCAACTTTTAAATCAAAATACGCTGTTCTTCTGAAAAATGTCTGTAACAACTAGGGATGGGCGAATTTGACCCGTTTAGTTTCGCCAAAAATTCACCGCTGGCAAAATGTCTCCAACGCCCATTAAAGTCTATGGGCGTCAAAAAAAATTTGTTGTGCAGCGAAATTTTTTTGACGCGCGTCTTTTAATTTTGAGGGACGATGCCATACAAATGTATGGGCGTCATTTTTTTGGTGAAACAAGGCAAAAAAATTCGCCCATCCCTAGGAACAACCCATTTTACTCAGATTTTCAGAGAGAAATGCACTATAACCAGCATGCACAACATTTGCTGCCTTCCTTCCTAAAATAAGGGCCGTGATTGACACCTGTTTTTTCACAGAATGAATGATCTCACTAACTGAACTCTGCACTACTATTATTTTGAACAAACTATTATTTGAACAAGCCTCAATTAATGATTCAATTACACAGAATCAGCAGCATGCATGTCATGACCAGGCCCGGATTTGTGGCAAGGCCTAGGACGGCAGAACTGTAGGGGTAGCATGCAGCCCAGCTGCTTTTTGAGGAGCACTGGGGACACGCAGCTTCGCAAAGTTCCATGTGTGCGCTAGCCGGAAGAGGGGTGCCGTCAGAGGTGTCCAGCAAATGCCCTGGTCATGTCTGTTGGCTTTCTGGTCTCTACTACACCTATTAGTAAATTATTTGCTATGTAAAAATATAATTTCTACCAAAAACAGTGATTGGTCTGGTTTATGATGTCGGACTGCTATTATTCTGAACACACCTGTACCTTCCACAGCAGTTTTGTGTCTCCTAAATGTTGCTGGACTACAACTTCCAGCATTCTCAAATATATTATCATGGTTTGATGAATGATGGAACTTGTAGTCTAGCAACCAAAGAGATAGATTTTTAAAGCAACATTGTACTCCGGAGCCAGCAGCCTAATAGATACAGCTATGTCCTTTAAGTAAAATCCTAGCCGCTCAGTTTATATTTGACTCTCTGTTGTTGGTTTCATTCCAGTTTTTTTCTATATTTTAACACCCAAACATCACTACATTATAATTTCAGCAGCTACAATGTCTTATGTAAGAGTAAGATGACTGATGTTGAGCAGGTTTAGGAGAATTCTCTTGAATCAGTAATTATACCTGGGATACCAGCAAGTTACATATACAGGCATACATCACTCTGTGTATTGGCTTTTTAACACTGTCTTATGGTTTAATCCCCTGTCCCTTTTTCCCACAAGCTTCAAATGCCAACACATTGGTTGTTTTGACTGCATAATGCCAAATGGAGCAGGAAAATATTATAGTGCCCGAAAAAGTGAATCAAAGGCAATTGTAAGTAGTAAATAAACATGGCATCTAACATTCTTGTGATAAAGTTCAGGACACTGAGGCAATACAAACATGAAACTGAAGGGGAAATAGTTTATTTACTCGGCAATACAACTTAGACTATTTACTCGGCAATACAACTAAGACTAAATAACAATAAGTAATTTGTTGGCAACAAGAGTTGCCTTTAACAAGAGCCAGTGCTCTTAGCTATCAGAAGTTGGTTTCATGGCATTAATTCAGCTTTAGTACCAAAGGCTTATTCCATAGCTCAGTACAATGCATTGTGGTGGAAAAAGAACAATATGACAAACAGGCTACAAACAATCAGGTCAGAGGACACTGCCCATGGGGTCTTCCTCTCATCATAAACTCTTTAAGACATCATACTGACAGCCAACTGCAATAGGAATAGCTACTGCAGACAATACGCATAGATGAACTTTTTTTTTTAACCCATAGTACAGTATTTATGTTTAATTGCAAGTTGCCTTCACAAGAATTGTGCATGATGCATCAAAATGGACTCAATCACGCTTGCATTTTGACATATCAGTCTAGCATTTTTAGAGTTGTGGTTATGTCGCTTGCAGAGTGTGTGTTCAAAATGGCATTTGTGTCTGACTGACAAGTCTATTGTGCCTGGGAATCCTGGTGCAACCGACAGGTCCATGGTTACAGTAGCTCCAGGGTTCTCCTGTGCCAATAGGTGCAGTTTTCATCATCAATCATCTACAAAACAGGCATGATAGATGCTTTGGCAACTATGTAGAAGGGCTGGAGCATGTTTGTGCACAAGTACCATAACATACTGCGTCAATATGCAATCCATATTGTCTGTTTTGGCACATGCAGATGCATTTGTAAATGGTTTCTTAAATCAAATATTGACTTGCACACCATCTTTACATCTACTTAAATCTTTGCTCAAGATCAGCTGACACCAATAAGCACCTTGGTGTATTGTCTTTCAATAATAAGAGGGATTTGGGGGAATAGGAAATGTCCTATTCTAAGCAGCTTTGCAATTGGTCTTCTTTTAATTTTTATATACTTTTTAAATTATTTGTTTTCTTTTCTGCTTCTTTCCACCTGATCCCATCAGCCAAGAAACTATTCTTCTGTGAGAGAGCCCCCCATTCAACTAAAAACCTCTTATTCAAACCACTGCCTGGCTGCTAGAGTAAACTGGATCCTAGCAACCAAATAGATGCTGCATTTCCAAACTGGAAAGCTGCTGAACAAAACATTTAATCATTCAAAACCTGCAAAAAAAGACCAGTTGCAAATTATATCAGAAAATAAGGGTGTACATCATATTAGAAGTTCATTTAAAGGCAAACTACCTACCGAACACAGGGATTTATTTTCGCTTTAAACATCTTGATAAAAGGGCAGTTAGAAATGAATGCGATGAAGAAGTATTTTAGTGTTCCACGAAGCGTGTTCCGATACAAAAGATCAGATGGCAAATTTTGAACATGATTTTAATAGCACAAGGCAAGGTTCATATCCAAGACTGAATACTCCTCACACTTCCGCCTGCTCCTGTCTGAAAATGTGGCAAGACTTGAAATGGCATATCCCGGGAGAGCTTTTGTCCTCTTATCGCTTCCAAGGAGTATCACAGCCTGCAGCTTTCTCTTTCTATACTGCTGTGGGGGTTAATCTTGTATGGCTGCAAGTCTTCACAAGTTCAAAGAATATGGTGAACAAATTGGTACTTATCCATGAGCTGTAGCAAAAACACAGTACCCAGGAGTCTTTCAGGTCAAAGGATAAAAGCAATAGCAAAGCCCAGTTAATATTAAGAGAGACACTTTTACTTCCCTTCCCTTTGCAGCAGGTTTGTCCTTGTGCTTTAGTATTCCTGAGAAGGAGAGCTGTTATTAAGTAAGAAACAGAGGAGGAGATTAATAGAGCTACATCACTGTGCCCTATTCAACCATCAGACTGCACTGAAACCCTATAAGAAGCCCAGTATGATGTTAGCTGCTGTTGGGTGGCACAGCAAAATAACGGTATAGTTGTTTAACCCTTCCAGCTCCATCACTTGTGTATTTCAGTTTAGTTTGCAACACAGTAGTACAAAACAAACACCCATTCTGCATAATAGGTTGTGTTGTGACAAGCAAATGGGCTTAGATGGGTCTAAATGTATTGTGGTTCCTTGTCCCTCTCTTAGGACTATGCAGTTGACATCCTTGGAATATGCAGTCTAAATCCTAGGAATATGCAGTCTAATATAATATTATATATTCATACAGGTCATGCAATGGCAGACTGTACAACTTTCCTTATCCAAAATCTGTCCAGCACCTTCCTTCAGCTACAGGACTGGCAAGAGCACTCTCCTAATGCTTTGGCAAACTTACTAAAGACTGGAATTGATTTTCCCATAATTAATAGGGTCTAGTTTAATAAAAGGCTTCACCGCTACATCCCGTATCCTCGTCAATTTTAACACAAGCAGAATGCTCATTGGCCTTTACTTTCAAGAGAGTCCAGCACCTTTTGCTATTAACATTTAAGCAGCTAAACTATATCCATCAGGTGTATGCTTTAATACTGGTGTTCTCATATCACCATCTGTCCTAGACATGATTTGAGGGCAGAGTTGCTTTATTACTAACAATAGAAAACTGTGTACTCCACACTGGAGAGGTCTCCGGTGACATAAACTATATAACTATACAACCCCATACTGTGCAACACAGAACAAAGGCCTCTTCCTTTTATGAGATCACTCCTGAAGTTTTCTCTTAACTGGCCAGAATTATCCATTAACAACAATATATCACAATAGCATTTATCTAATATCGTATTCGGCAGCCATGAAGGATTCTCAGTAATTCGATATTTTCCACATTTATCAATACTTTCCTGACAGTAAAGAGTTTTAACTGCCACATCAATTTTCAGAGTGTCTACCACTCCATCACAATGCCATGCCAATGATTTCCATGCAAGCCTGCAGATTAATGAATTTCTTTTCTATTTTATCAGTAAATATCAATTAGGGACCCTAATCTGGAAGGTTAAAGAGGTGTTGCTAGACTCCAATTCCAACTCCAATTCCAATATGTAAATTTTGTCGCCCGCATTAAAGTCAATTGGTGTCCTAATAACGTTGACGTGCAACAGTTTTGATGCAAGCGACTATTCTGACGCTCGTACAAATTTTTTGATGGCGCAGAATTTTCACCGCAGTTTTGCTAATTTATTCACCAACAGCAAAATTCTAAAATTCCGGCTAATTTGCGCATGTCAAATTTATTCGCCCATCACTAATGACTATAAATCTACACAGGAATTTAGTGATAGTGTTTGTAGAAAAAGACAAACACTGCAAAAGCTTATTACCCTAAACATCCCTTTCTAGAGTTTTCACAGAAACAATACAAAAATGGTTTGCTTTCACATATTAAATATGATGAGAACTTAACACATGTCCGCACACATCTGTGTTTTACTCATAATATGTGACACTGAGCTGGCAAATCAACACATTTCTCCATTTAGCTGCCTTCCCACAGAGACAGCAAGTTAGAATTAGGGATGGTTTGAAATATAAAACAAAAAAGCAAAATCAATCTCTTGGTTTGACAGAGAGATTTAGAAGCAGCTTTGGACATGGAGGGCAAGAGTCACTGCAAGCAGTTTTATTGCTGTAAATTACAAGAAATGATTCTTGGTTCATGCCATTCGCTGAGATTAGGAAGCAAATATTCATTAATCAGTTATGGATTCATTTTTCTTAGCATCCACTTTTTTACTTAAAAGGGAACAACAGACATGTGACCGATATATAAGCAATAGTAGTTTGGGGGGGTAAATGTTACTTCAAACTAGAGGGATGTTAGGAGATCCTGAGGGGTTACATGACCATATAAAGGTGCAAGATCATAGTTCCACATTGTTGTGCTAAGTACCATTGCGTCTGCACTGACTCTTTTACTGAGTTGTGTGCAAATGTGCACATTGATGCTGTAAAGTCCTGTTGCTCTGAATGTGGAAATATTTCCCGGGTTCCTACAAAAAGACTGCCACCAAACGAATCACACCAAAATGTAATTTTCATGTATTGAGTTTGTTTTTAAAGTAGGTACTTAACCTTTCTCTCCAAGAGTAACATTCATTCTGAAGCTGGTTTCCCAGACTTTGCCAGTGCACTTTTATTGCTCACTGTGCTTATGATCATCTTCAAAAGTTTTATGTCCTTGCAAGTCAATGCCCTGCTAAGAATACAACTTTCCTTTCATGTCGAGGCTTGAGGAGGTTAACTGATTCACATATGTTAATGACATATGGGGAAAACAGTGCCAGACTTGAGTAACTAGGGCCCACCAAACACATAAGCGCACCTGCTACTGTGCCCTCCCACAGCCCATTCTATGTACACAGATGATCAGAGTCATCACAACATGTCTACAGGTGACACAGCCCTGCGCTAAAAATGTTACACCACTTTAGTTGTAATTGATATGGCAGTAATATCACTCCATTAATCCTGGACATGCCTGTAAAATCTCTGTGGAAAATGTAGAATGAGACTTTCTGAAACCCCGGGCTGGTGCTCCTATCAGCAGAAAACTGCACCGGCCCGGGGTTATACCAGTGAGCACCATGGAGCGATCCTCTTTCGGCTTCCTCTTTCTTCTCGTGCATGCGCATTCGAGTGAAAAGCTTTATTTAAAAAGTCAGCTATTTCATTCTACTGCGCATGCGTCTGCCCTGGTAAATTTGAAGAAAGAAGAAGCTGGAAGAGGATCGCTCTGTGGTGCTCATTGGAATAACCCCAGGCCGGTGCAGTTTTCTGGTGATAGGAGCATCGGCCCGGGGTTTCAGGTGCGTAAATACATTCACTTGGTGGTGCCTAACATTTGGCACCCCCAAGAGTGAAACGACTTTCCTTCTCCTTTAAGCTTTTTGAAAAGTAAACATAAATGTTTATTTGGTTAAAAGACTGATATAAAAAAAACTGTATGCAATTGAATCTATTCAAAATTTGAATGGCCAATCAACCGCCCACACTTTGTTTTGCCATCTTGGCACCCTGATCATAATACTGTATATTCAAATAGGGAGGTGGAATTGTGCTCTATGGAAATAGAAGGTGTTATTAGCTGCGTTCCCATTTTTAAATGTATCACTGTTTAAAGCACTAGCCTACAGACAGAGCAAGTTACTGGGTTCAAACTTAAAACAGACTAGCATGTCCTCTAAACATTCAATGTACTTCGTACTTTTATGCTAGAGCAGGAGTCCTCAACTTTTTTTTTAGCCATGAGCCACATTCAGATATAAAAAGAGTTGAGGGGTAACACAAGCATGACACACGTTCCTGGGTGGTGCCAATTCAAAAAGAAGAACCTGCTTTGAGGCCACTGGGAGCAACATCCAAGAGGTAGAAGAAAAGAGTATTTTAAAGGTCATATGGGCATAAAGTCATAGTTTGCACAGGTTTTATGTTTATAGTTAGTGGGTGCTCAGATAAATAGGGTTTAAAAATTAAAATTAGAATTGTACAACACCAGACACTTTTTATAAGAGAAAAAGAGCTTTGTTTACAGTGCAAAGTGTTAAAATGAAAAAAAAAAAAAGGTGGAGTAATAATTGCAAATAATTGCATACCAAAAGGTACAGTTAGAAACCCTTGTCCTTGCTTCTTTGAGACTAGCTGTTCTACTCACACACATCTATATAAAGAAAAAGAAAGGAGAATTTCTTTCTAGAGAATACTCCCCCCAGAAATTCCTGCTTTAAACTCTGTACTGACTCTTCAGCATAAAAAAGCCAACTTTTTTTTAAATGTCTAAGTTTCTATGGAACTACACTGCTTTTTTATCAGCTTATATAGTTTAAAGTATATCAGTGAGCACCATGCCACCATCTTCCTTCTTTCCATGGGATTGTTGCTGCTGGCGTACTGTGGTTGACTGGCTATGGGGGTTAAATCAGTGTGACTCCCAAAAAATATTTGTGAGTTGACATGTTTGACCGCCAGTAATTTTTGTCACTTACCCCAGGCTGGCAAATTGTTCTTCAAAAGTATGCCCCGGCCACAAGTGCTTTTGAAGACCATAATGCCACCATCTTGTCCTGGTGTCTTAGATATCCCCTGTACCTACTAAAGCTTGTCACATGGGCAGTACAGAAATCAGTGAAGAAGCCCATGGCAACACAGGTGATGAAGGAGCCACTAGAACAAAATGATAGCACAGTGTTACCTAAACAGTACCCCAGATGATGAGTTTTTGAAGAAAAGGAATGCCAGGGTGAGGTTGTTGGTAAATTATTAAAATTAATGAAGGTTCTAACAACCTGGTAGCCCCCCAGTGATTTCACCTTTCCTTCTCCTTTAAATATGTCTCCTAATAGCTCGGTTTTATGACTTTATATTTGATGAACAGAGAAGTAATCATTCTTTTATTGTGTCATTTGCCTCTTTTTTGTGCTCTTGGTCTCTAGAAAGCACATGAAATAGTTCATGGCAGAATTGTTGCTATAAACATATGCCAGTCAGGTTCAATGCCAATGGAAACTACTGTGTAAGTATAACAATAAATTGCCTGTGGCACTCGTGACTTAAGAAAAAAATTAAGAGTTATTGGCTGCTGTAGGAATCTAGTGGAAAGCCAGAAGTTACTTTTGGCTTTTTTTTTTAAACTTTAAAAGCTGAAATATTGGTATTATGATAATGTAAAAAAAATGTATCATCAGCAAAATGCTACAAATTAAATTGGGGTGAAATAAACATTGACATAAGAATAGAAAAAAGAAATGTGCACCTCTGAGAATATCAGTAAGGACAGGTGCCAATGTATAATTATTATCCAGAAAGCGCCAGGATACAACTTTGCCTTTTCCCACTCTGTGTCCTATTTAATCAACAATTCTAAGTTGTTGCTTTTCTTCTGTCATAATGAGACAGTACCTTGTACTTCACTGTAACAAAGCTGCATAAATCCATGTTGATGGCAAAACAATTCTATTGGGCTTTATTAATGTTTACAGTTTTTTTTTTAAGACTTGAGGCAGTGCTCTCCAAGATGTCCCATGGTATGGGATAATTATCTGCTATTTCATGATTCTGGGTGCTGGGTTATTACAGGGGAGTCCTACAAAGAGGTCTGTAGAGATCTTGATCATAGTAGGAACATAAAAATTGAATTGAATCCCCTATAACCTGTTTAGGCCTGGCTCTGCTCTCCTCCCCACCACTACTGGAGAAACCTGTCTCATGGCTGTTAGAAGAGTCAGTCCCATCTAGAACTGCCAATCCCGAGTTCACGTTCGTATCTTCTTCACACAATCTGGCAAATCCATTGGAATGAATAAACCCTGGAGCAGCCTCCCTTTTCATATTGCCCACACTAGATTTTCTTACTGTCACCCAGCTGACTGCAACAAACAAGGGAAAAGCTGTGCTCACTGCTAATTTTTAAAACCATTAGGCGCGGGTGCAATGAGGCTGTGACCACAAAATACATATAGACAAATACAAAAGTCCACTGCACTCAACCCATTATCAATATATTTAAGACAGGGACATGTTGTACATACAGCTACTAAAAAATGCCTTACCCTGTAAACAAAACAGGGATTGTTTGTCTATATCTTGCAATGTATTTAAGCTGGCCAACTACGTTAAAGTCATCCCATATCTGGCCAGTCCTACGCTCAATTTTCATCTGATTCAATAAGAATTCTATTGCTTCATTATATTGTCTAGACTCTATATGTATTTTGTGGTCACAGCCTCATTGCACCCCAGCCTAATGGTTTTAAAAATTAGTGGTGAGCACAACTTTTCTATAAAAGCACATCAGAAGGCAGGTGGCAAGAACCTACTTCATTTACCATGTGCTTTTAGGTATATGTAGGTGTTTTGCCACCAGCCTTCTGACTTGCATTATGAAACTAAATAAATATGAAAATATTTATAGTCATGACTGAAGTGGAGTTTATAATAAGTAACATGTAGCTATTGCTTACAGCTGTCAACTTTGCATTAATCCTTTGCATTTGCTCCCCCAATACGCTGGCACAACCCTTTTTCAATTGCTGTCACATTATAAAATGCTTTGACTGACCAGGTTAAGCAGATCTGAAGCTGGCTAAGAATAATAAACCACATATCAGAAGATAGGTGCTCATAAAGCATATCTGACAGCATATCTAACAGCAGTTGAGCATCCTGCCTCCAGAATGCAAGGGCCTTCAGGCATCTCCACCAGATGTGAAGCAGATTGACTTGCAAATTCAAAATCCTGGAAACAGTGGTCAAAATGTAAATCTCAGTTAGAAAGCATCTGCGTGATAACCTGCGGGCCTTTTCTTTAAAGAGAAACAGATTTATTTATTGGTGGCATTTAGGAAAATGATAGCTGTGAACTCAGTATTTAAAGGGGATCCTAACACTTTTGCTCTGTGGTTGATGGAATATACTGTAAATTCCAGCATATTTTATCAGGTTAAGAGAGACATATACCCTCCACAGCAATGTTGCTGAATTTACAATTTAGTTAACGCATACCTGAAGCTCTAGTTCAGCAACCATAAAGCTGAAATCTTAACACAGAATTGCAGTCCAGTTGATGCAAGAGTATCATCCAACAACAATCCTGCCAGCTCTGTTTATATTTGGTTCTCTAGGAATAGGGATACAGTTACATGCACTGAATATTCCAGCTCTAAATAAGTAACCACCATTATATCCACCATTCTGATGTTTGATTACAATATAATATTAGCAAGTACAATATGGTAGATAACAGGGAAATAACTGATGTGGAGGCTAGAGCCTGTAATAAAGAATTCAGTTGTAGCTGTTATTAAGCTTGGAGAGCTAGGAGCAG
The DNA here is from genome assembly GCA_038501925.1 of Xenopus petersii. Classification (NCBI taxonomy): domain Eukaryota; kingdom Metazoa; phylum Chordata; class Amphibia; order Anura; family Pipidae; genus Xenopus; species Xenopus petersii. The sequence goes on along the minus strand of CM076689.1, from coordinate 45,755,057 downwards.
CAATATATTCAGTTTTAGGGAAGGCATATCAGCCTTAGCCATTTTTTTGCATTTTGCACTGCGTGTTTGACAGACAGAGACCTGTAGCATGGCCTTTGGCCTTTTTGTTAGTTAGTGCAAGATAAAAAAAAGGTGGAGCCATTTAGGCATTCTACATTTCAGAAACGGTAGGTAGGGAGCAATAGGACAAACAACCCACTTCAGGGCCCTGTCCTAACCACCTGCCCTAAGGCTGTGCTGTGTGTCCTAGTGGCCTGTAGGAGCATAGGGGTAATTTACGACTGCAAGTGCAGAGTGCAACTCAGATGCAATTGCCATGTTTTTTACCCATAAGGCAGTGGTTTTCCTTCTAATGACATTGAGGTCACCAGGGGGATGCAGTTGGGTGTGTAGTTCAAAGCAAATTGAACACAGTTGTATTGAGAAGTTCTTTTGGTTGTTGTCAGCAAAGGTGCATCAGCACCAAGCACAACAAACAATACAACAATATATAGAAAACCAAGGAGCAAATGACTGCTGCCAAATTAGATTTTTTTTGCAAGGATAAATACGTGCTTAACCTTGCCAAATCATGGGCATAATGTTAACACTGCATGGCATGTGCCTAGAATGGATATTTCTTTCCATCCATGCAGACATTTCCCTATATTACACTAAACATCCATTTGGGCATGCAGAAGGAAGATATAACTTTTAGCCCCACTCTGTGCCAAGTAACAAAGGACAACTGGAAACATCTATTATGTTTTGCTGTTTATTGCTCAGAAGGGAGATTTATTAAACCTCTAGAAACACTTGTTTTTTTTCATTGCTTTTTCTTTGCATCTACTTGCCAAAGGGGAAATGTTAGAACAATCCAGATATATCAGATACATCAAGCATCAAATGAAATGGGGTTGAAGTTACATTTTAGAAAATGATAAGAAGGATTTAGAGTGTTTGTGTGTGTGAAGGAATCATTTAAAATAAAAAGTACTTGTAATAAATACATTTATTCTCTATCTTAGGAATTTATCCCTAAGGCTGCCAGTTTACAGTTCCCAGCATGTTTTAATCTATAGTATAAAAATACGATGCAAAAAAAACAGCTGTGGAGCAACTCTGCTATAAAAGGTTCATGTCCCCTTTAAAGGGATTCTATCATGATTTTTATGGTAGCATTTTTTTTAAATTACACTGTTTACACAACAAATAGTTCATTCTACCATAAAAAATGTAATTCCTGAGCAGTGTATTTTTTTTGAGTTGTAATATTTTTCAGTTGTAGTATTGGGTGTGTAGGCAGTCTTCTCAGGTCATTTTGCCTGGTAATATGATTTCAGAAAGAGCAAGCACTTCATGATGGAACTGCTTTCTGACAGTCTGTTGTTTCTCCTACTCAAAGTAACTGAAGGAGTCGCAGTGGGACTTGGATTTTTACTATTCAGTTCTATTCTTGTATATACCAGGGAGCTGTGATCTGATGTCAGTGAGCTGTAATCTGGATAATTTTTCATTGTTCTGATGATGGGCTGATGGGCTACTGGGGGGAAAAGGGAGGGGGTAATATAGTACATAGTAAAAAAAAATAAAACACATCCCTCAAGTTCAATCTTTTAAGCCTATATATAACCTGCCTACTGCTAGTTGACCCAGAGGAAAGCATAAGACCCCATTTGAAGCCCCTCCAATTTGCCTCAGGGGGTAAATATTCCTTCCTGACTCCAAGATGGCAATTGGACTAGTCCCTGGATCAAGTTGTACTACAAGCTATCTTTCATAACCCTGTATTTCTTCACTTGCTAAAAAGCCATCCAATCCCTTCCCAAAGCTATCTAATGTATCAGCCAATACGACTGATGCAGGGAGAGAATTCCACATCTTCACAGCTCTCACTGTAAAAAACCCCTTCCTAATATTTAGGCAGAACCTCTTTTCTCTTGATTGGAATGGGTAACCTTGTGTCAGCTGCCTTTACCTACTGATTAATAAAGCATTAGAGTGCGATAAAGTGTGATGTCACTCTAACTTGAAGTGCAACAATAAAAAGTGACACAAGTTTATTACAGCAAAATTCACATGACTGGGGGCACCTGGGAAACTGACAACATGTCTAGCCCCATGTCAGATTTCAAAATTAAATGAAACAAAATCTGTTTGCTCTTTTGAATAAAGGATTTCAGTGCAGCAGTCTGCTGGAGTAGCACTAGTAACTGATGTATTTTGAAACATATTTTCCTGTGATAGTATCCCTTTAAATACTACATGGCCCATCTTTTGGGACCCATAAACCCATCTTCTCCTGTATGTGCAAATGCATGCCTGTGATGCTGCTTTTCAGAGAACATTGCCTGTATTACCATCAACAACACAATGCACTGCAGCATTTTCAAAGGGCAACTTGATTCTAAACTTGTAATTTGGGCCACATATGCAGGTCAGCAAAATGGCCAAATAAAAATTCTGTTGCCTGACCCCTGGATCACAACACTTCTGCAAAATAGTTCTTAGGTTCTGGAATAACCAGGGTCAGATTCATCCATATCTTGATCTTGAGAATATTATTATAGGTGCAGATGCTTGCCATAAAGTTAATACATGGCGTTATCATCCCTCTACATACTAACTATGGAGTTTAGTATCACAATAGCCTTTAGATATTATGTCAGATAGATAGATAGATAGATAGATAGATAGATAGATAGATAGATAGATAGATAGATAGATAGATAGATAGATAGATAGATAGATAGATAGATAGATAGATAGTTAGATAGATAACAACAACTGCATTGTTTTTCCAGAGCACAGTGTTACCATATCCCCTCCCCAATAGGATCTGAAGCCTTTTGTCTGAATGTCTCCAGCTTCAAGGTCCTATTCTGTTGCCTGCTCTAAGAACTTTATATAAATGCCCCTACAGAGGGAAAAGCAGGATTCCCCTGCTGGTACACTAAATTATTCATTTTTCCCATTAAAATGTCCTAACTTTGCCATTATAATGTCCTTTATTTCTGTGTTGCTAAGTGCACTGCATTTTCCTTCCTTAAGCTATGCTTTTATCCCTTCCTGTTTATTCCAATATGAAAGCCCTTTAAAGAAAGCTAAGATATGCAGGTATATACCCGTCTACGGTATATACCCATCTACTGTATGTCAGTGTTTGAAATAAATTAGGCTTATGGATGGGCAGCCCTGCACTTTTTATTTGGCTGCTGTGGTAGTATAAAAGCTACTGTTCCTGGGGCTGCTGGCTTAGCTCTGGCACACACTGCAAGTGTTTTAATTGTTGTTACTTTGTGGTTGTGCTGTGAGAGGCAGGCTTGGCTTCCAACAAAGGGAAAATACTGTCATTGCAAAAGGGCAAATCAAATAACATCTCTGTGTAACTAAGGAAACTCAGTGTCAAGATGAGCATCTTCCTTATCAATGTTCTGCTTTTATACAGCCTTCCCATAACCCTTTGGATGATGAGACTAGTTTCTAAATATAATATGTTTATATAATATTTATATTATATTTGGCCATTCTTTATCCATTTAAAGGGGACATATACAGGTTTGGATTTGCTTCTCTGACACAACAAGGCAAGCAGTACCCCACGGCATCACTCCGCCTCAACCGTTCATGGATACTTGATGTTTGCCAAATGCTGGGGAGTGGGAGATTTAAACAGCTGGCAAATGTCCTGCATGCCAAGTCCCAAGTGCTCTGGGAACAAATACACATGCAACTGGGCAGCATTCTGCCCCTAAAAATCGTTCCACCTTAGGCCTGGGCCTTTGTGACTAGAGAAGGTCCCTTTATCATGACTCCCTGGCAAATACCATCCTTATGATATATAAAAAGGGTAGTGACGGTTAGTCATGGAGCGTGCAATCATCATGTGTCTGCTGGAAAATGATTGGACCAAAATAGCCCATAGCTAACAGCAACAGTAGGAGAGAGTGGGCACTTTGCAGGGGGCACCCACCCCCAGTGCAAAATCAGTGTCAGATTATCTTTAGACAAGCAGAACAACATTAAAACCTGATGTAACATCTGTCATCATTTGCACCAAAAAGAGGCAGGGACAGGTGGCCCTTTGCAGGACGTATAGCAGAATTAAAATTGCAAAACAAACAAAATTTGCAAGATTAAAGGGAAAGTAAACCCTCACATTTCCTTTGCCAATCCTTTTCACAGTTCCTCCGCTGGATCACCAAGTCTATATAAAATTGTAGATCAGCACCACAGGGTATGGAAAAAAACAAAAAACAGAACCTAACATAATATTGCTACATTTAGTGCAGTAACCAGCGTGTTACAACACAAATCTGTGTGTGTCTTGAACACTGAGTGCATATCAAACAATCGATTTCTCCATTGTTATGGTGCAGATCGTGGAGGTGAACATTTGCAATACAAAGAGACTCCCACTCCTGTGTATTCAACCTGTGCATCCAATCACTGCTGCAACCTGAAAATATGTCACACGTAACGCGTTTCACTGAGGACAGCATTTTTGGAGATCTGAAGAACTCGCTAGGTTCTGTTTTTTTTTCCATAGCCTGTGGCGCTGGCCTGTTGCAGGAGCAGAGTTCCTAGTGCTTCATACATGTACAGCTAGTGCAGCAAGTGCCCCAGGTTTTTCTTTAAATCAGGTGTAAGATGCAAGAGAAGTACCTGTAATATGCAGTGAAGAGAATTTGGAAAATTACATGTGTTAGTTTAACAAGTTCAGGGGGAACACATCTCCGTCTGTTCATGTATCTTGCCAATAGGAGCTGTACTGGGGACAAAATCAAGCTGACATCAGTCATTGTATTTTCTGGAACATTTTTAAGCATTATAAAACATAACTGTTTTATTAGGCCTGTTTTACTGCTTTATGAGTTGCTCTCTATGAAATTACTAGGCTTTTATGGCAATAATATACTTGATTTAGACTGACATTAAAGTGACACTAAAATACATGCTGCTTACTGTATATTAAAGAACATGCAAGAGCAACACATACATATTATACTTGCACACATATCTTGGATCAAAGTCAAGCCTTATCCCATCTAGGATGGAAAGTGTTTCAGCATAGTGGCTTATTTATAAAGGCGTAGAAAAAAAAATCAATATAATATGTCTTCATTTGCAATGATCGTTGTTTTTTTTATACACCTTTATAAATAAGCCACTATATGTGCTGAAATACTTTCCATCCTAGATGGGATAAGGCTTGACTTTGCTCCCGATTCTTACCTACTGGTGGTCATGTAAACCTAGGAATCACATCTTTATAAATGTGGTGTACAATTGCACCTTATGTGGAAATGTGGGATATACCATGAGAAATTGTAGTACAGGTATGGGATCTGTTACTGTTATCTGCTGCAGATCTTTGTTTCACTTTGGATATAGTGACAACACCGGCAAAATGTAGGCTTTAGTGGAGTGCAATAGGCCTGCCAAAGGCTGGGCAGGATCCTCCAGTGCCTGGATAACTCAACTAAGATGGTTTGGAGTTTGGATGCCGGATTTCTGTATTCACCTTTAGAGATGGGTGAGAGATGCAGTTCAGCATGAATGTCGTTTTGTGCTCGAGCTATAGACAGTGTTGGGAGCTGTATAAACCTGGATGCCTGCTTCATCTCTATGTGAGTTTGCCTGGAATGGTAGAGAAAGAGGATCTAGGATGTTTCTGCGTGTGCTGCACTGAAAGATGTCTGGAGCCTTCATCGCTGTGGATGCCTATCAGCTCTGTGTGAGACTACCATCTGTGTGACTCCCTTGGGTGAGTGTTACCTTTGGGAAGGGTAGGAAAGGATGAGGATCCAGCGATCTCCTGTTTATGGAAACAGGCTGTTTGTGAGCCTGCCACGTGGGAGCAACACTTTCCTGTGGGAAAGCATATGGGCAGGTAGCGCTACCTAGAACTGTACTCTTTTGGGGACAAGGGATGGAACTCTTGGGCTGCCAAAAGGAGTGGTGCGGGACTTTGCCTGGCAGGGTATCACCAGGACTGGACTGCAACATGTTCTAGGGTAGTGGGTCATGCTTTAAATGCATTTGTCTGCGAAACTTTACCTTTTACTTCCCCTTTAATATCACACTTATTTTATATAAAGTCATATTGTTATATAATAAAAGTGTGTGAGTGATTTGTTTCCTAATGGGAATATCCTCAGGAGTATTCCAGGACCCCATTAGGTGGAGGCACTGCCAGAGAAGAGTTTTCCCAGTACCTTTCACCTTGCAAAGGGAACTCAGGACCCGAGTTGGTAAGCTGATACACTTGTAAAGTGTAATCATGTCCCCTCGCAAGCGCCTTTTTTCCAGAGAAAACAACTCCAACCTTAACAGTCTACCGTCATAATTTAAGTCTTCCATCCCTCTAACCAGTTTAGTTGCACATCTCTGCACTCTCTCCAGCTCATTTATATCCCTCTTAAGGACTGGAGTCCAAAACTGCACTGCATACTCCAGATGAGGCCTTACCAGGGACCTATAAAGAGGCATAATTATATTTTCATCCCTTGAGTTCATGCCCTTTTTTATGCAAGACAGAACTTTATTTGCTTTAGTAGCCACAGAATGACACTGCCCAGAATTAGACAACTTGTTATCTACAAAAACCCCTAGATCCTTCTTATTTAAGGAAACTCCCAACACACTGCCATTTAGTGTATAACTTGCATTTATATTATTTTTGCCAAAGTGCATAACCTTGCATTTATGAACATTGAACCTCATTTTCCAGTTTGCTGCCCAGTTTCCCAATTTAGACAAATCACTCTGCAAAGTGGCAGCATCCTGCATGGAACCTATAGTTCTGCACAATTAAGTTCTGCAACAATAGAAACAGTACTTTCATTGCCCATTTCCAGGTCATTAATTAATTCATTAAAGTATATTTTGATGAGGATTGGTCTTCCTATGATATATACAAAATAAGGAAATGCTCCCCATACAATAAATCTAAAGCTCTGATGGGAATTAATAATTAATATTTAAGTCAGGAGCTAAAGAAGTTGCTCCATACAGTAGCTGGACCTCTGAGGCCCAACTGAGATAAAATGGGTCATTATTAAACTGTAAAAGTAATTCATTCTCTATGGCAGGAAATAGCAATATCTGAGAAACATGCATTAAATGCAAAAATGATTGTGAGTGGGTGTCGGAAACCCTTGGTCCTTCGTTACATATTCAGTGAGTGGGGCTACATTTTTGATATCACATACAGGGAAAAACAATTACAATGTTTTAGAGTAATATTGGTTTTTGTAAGGAACAGTAACCATAATTTGAGCCCCTAGTGATATATTTTAACAGTTAGTATCATGAATTTCCAAGTTTCAGCGTTATTTCCCAGGGGCTTTCATTTGTAACTTTGGTAACAGGCTGTTCTCTTCCTTTCTATATGGCACTTCTCAGAACACAATGTAAAATTACTCACGTCACATATATATATACTTAGTATTATTTGTTTACTTGCCAGCAGGGATTACTCATAACAAACTATAGAGAGATTGCAGTAGGCCGCTTGATTACTGGAACGGCAAAGTATCACTAGTAGTGATGGGTGAATAAATTCGCCTGTCACAAATTTGTGGCAAATTTCCACATTTCGCCGCAGGTGAATACATTCCAGAATCTCCCGTGAAAATTTACAAGGGAAAATTCCCTGCGTCTAAATCGCCGCGAGTCAACACTTCGGATGCCCATTGACTTTAATGCCAGCGTCAAAACTGACGAGAGCGACCTTTTGGACGCGTCAATTTTGATTTTCACAATTTTTTCGCTGTTTCGGGAGAAATTCGCCCATCACTGATCACTAGGTAACAAGATAGCTTAAAATTATGATCAGCACAAGCCCTTTATATTAAACCCATATTTATGTCCCTTTAAACCTTTCCACCCCTCTCATGAGCTTAATAAGGTCCGTGCTGGAATAATATTAGGAGAGTGTCTGCCCCAAATGCTACCTGATTCAGCCAACCCTGTACCTTCCCAACTTTACCCCCAATGTTTAGGAACCCCCAGACTGGGCAAGAGGGTCCATCGCAAATTCACAAGTGTAGGGAGTTTTCTAGTAAAAAAATTATAATCAACTCATAAAATTACCAGAACAGATTTTTGGTGTGTAACAGAAGTATCCTAGAGAGATCAGCTGGAAGAGCTCTACTACATGGGTATATGAATTTCTTTTCTTTTTCCCTGCAGCATCCCTACTATGTTGACATTCATGTGCTTCAGGTTTGTTCTATGAAAATGTTTTGGGGAAGTGGGGGCACACCAAGATATATGCCCTGGGCTCCCTGGTACTTTCAAGTAATGTAATATCATTCCCCCTTTTGAGAGAACCACTAGAGGCAAAGTAAGGTTGGATGTAGGCTGTCTGCCAGTTTAGACATGGCTACAACACTTTGACCTAAGCTAAGGAGATAATAATAAAGGGAAAATAATTATACATTTACCTCTTATTAAAATACAAAGGGTGACAAAAACTGAAGGCATAGGGGCATAGTGGCATAGTGAAAGTAATGAAAGAAAAAAGACCATTTACAGACAAAGGGAATTGTTTTGAATACACAAGAATTGCATTTATTTTATGTGAATATTTTGAGGATATTTGTTCTTGTAAATTCATTTCTCACTCTCATCGTTGCTGTCCTTGGAATGGCAGTCTGTATTAGTGAAGGATAGAATCATATGGGAAACTTGGCCCTTATAATCTTAGAGAAATTGATATTAATGGGTTTTAATTTATTTTCATCCCAAAGCTGATGGTGGGACTGACTGCCAGTGTAAATAATTCAGTCCTTCAGAGCTACACACACTCATCCTCTTCATCTGTGAAAGCAGCATTACTGTCAGCTGACAAGCAGCTATTGAGGAAAGTGCAATGGTGTGTGGAAGCCTCTCCATAGAGAATGTTTGGCTTTCAGACTAAGAAAAGATTCTGGTGCAGTGTGGATTGTCACACCTTTCACCTTTCTTTTTGGCATATATTGTTATATGAAAGGAATTCAGTTTTGTGAATTTGCACATAACAACGCTGCAGTGAAATGCATACCTATTAAAGGGATACTGTCATGGGATTATTTTTCAAAATATATCAATTAATAGTGCTGCTCTAGCAGTCATCTGCACTGAAATACATTTTTCAAAGGATCAAACAGATTTTTTAATATTTAATTTTGAAATCTGACATGGAGCTAGACATATTGTCAGTTTTCCAGGTGCCCCCAGTCATGTGACTTGTGCTCTGATAATCTTCAGTTACTCTTTACTGCTGTTCTGCAAGTTGGAGTGATATCCCCCCTCCTCCCAGCATATTATTTTTGTTAAGGTTGCATATGAAATAGTTGTTTGTTAAATATTGCAATATACATGTTCCCATAAATCAGTATTTAAGTAATATTTTCTATGGAACAGAATACTAACAATGTTTTTATGGAAGTAGATCATAATGGGACAACATCCCTAAAAGTAGACCTCACATTAGTAAAGTATGGGCTCTCCTGCCATGTAAGCGTCCTGCATATTGCTGTTCAGTATAATCTCCATTAGCTTTGTCTTTACAGAAGACTTTAGTTTACCTTTAAGAAATGTGAATCATAATAAGCAAACATTTGTTGAATATTAAAATCTTACTTACAATTTGTGAACGTGAGACATATTTAAAAATAAGCTTTTACAGTAGAAAAAGGGTGTAAAAAACATTGTCAATTAAATGACTTATTTTTTATATTGTTTATGAATATACTGTATTGTGTTTGTAATTAGAAATGCAGGTTAAAACACAAGTTGTGTGTATTTTAAAATTTTGAACAGAGCTTTATAAATAAGCCCCTGAGATAATAGGGGAGTCAGAGTCAAGCCTGCAGCCACTCGGCCTGTATATACATTTAATAGCAAAGCATGTTATGGTACATAAAAGGATTGCTGGGCAATAGGAATATCCCACCATTGGCAGTTCCCAGAAGGGCTGGAGCAGGCTACACAGCGGCATAGTCTGGATCGATATTCACTGCATCTGGATTAGCCACATGGGCATGCTCACCATTCTTGCAGACTGGACAGCACTGCTCAGGCTCGTAAACAGGGTTCACACACTCTGGAACAGCACAGTCTGCCACCACACAGTGCACTTCATTGCTGGGCTCACATCTGCACCATTCGCATGGAGAGGGCTGGGGAAGAAAGGGAAATATGTTAACAAAAACCATGTTAAGCTTTCAAGTACCTTCAAGTATTCGTGCATCCTTTCAATTCCCTCTCATGCCTTCATCTCCATTAGCAGCATCCACAGAACTTGTATGTGATGTACAGAACAGGCGACCTTTCATAAACACTAGGAGATGGGTATGCAGATAGATATGTATATATTTATTTTCCAGCCACTTCTATTCTGCCCCTTCTTTTCTTTAATAGCAACCAGACCTACAGTGGTTATGAAACAGGCAAAGTCTGCACTGCAAATCTGCAAATGGGGATTGGGAAGCTTTCCTCTCCATCTAGTATTAATGTTTGTGGCTCCATGTGCCAGTATGTTCCTCTCCTTATAATGATCTGTAAAGGAACTTAAAACACAAGACAGGGGGAAAAATAATGTAATAACTGCCTTGATCACACAGGACTGCTCACAGATCCAGTGCCTAGGGCAGCACTGGACCTGAATACTACTGTTAATTGTTTAAACCTGTGTGAATGCTTAATAAGGAATAGTCTGTAGCTAGAGTGGAACACACAAGGAGGAAATCAAAATCATTATGGCAAACGCAGTGAATACAGCTATTTCATTGGCATTACTCCTAACATATTAGTTCTAATGTGAACTACACACACTGAATCTGATATGGTATGATATGGCAATGAGTTTATAACTTCCCTAAATCTAACTTTTGTTCCCACCTAGCTCTCCAAAGTAAACATTGCACATTTAATCACCAATAAAAAGATGCTGAAAAAAATAAAGAAAGCTGCAAGTTGCAATCCAGCAACACTGCTATGAAAGATGTAATTTTAAAGAAGAATATGCCATAAGAACACCCAAGAACAGGTGTTAGAGGATTTGATATGATAATCAGCATTACCATCAGTACCAGCAACCAGTTATATTGGGATTATGCACCAATTTTTCATTGCTAATATTACACTGTAATCAAACATCAGAAGGATGGATATAATATTGTTTAGTTTAGTGCTCCACCAATAGTAAGATGAAACCAAAAACAAAGGGTCAAGTGTATACAGAGCAGGATGGCTGGACTGCCATTCTTGGATACTCTCGATTGGTTGTTACTGTTGTTGGACTGCAGCACCCATCATGCTTAACCTATGATAAAGTTCTTGAAGTTGTAGTCTAGCAACTAGTGGGTAAAACATCATGGAAGGTACAGTATACAGTATGTCCTAAATGCAGAGTGACTGATGCAACCCTAGTGGCCAAGATTGTTACCAGAGTATTTAGCAATTTGGAGACCTGAAAAAGGGTGAGGATTTTACATGGGTTGCCTCAGGACCACATGACATGAACCTTTTATAGAAGTTCTGCACTGAGGGGTTACTATTCCCTCAATTCACAATATATAAAGTATTCTGGGAGTTCCTAAGTGCAAGGTGGAGCCATATTTTTGTATTTTGCACCTTGCCCCACACTTCTCTCTGAATTGTCTCATGTCTCTAAACTCCTTTGTTCCCCCCCATGAATACAGAGTTGCATTCACGAGGGACAAAGGTATCCCCTCCAACCTTCTGCTTTTTCTTTATACAATCATCACTGGCGACATTAATCACATACTGTATCTTGTAGCACCTAAACTGCACTATACATATCACTGGGAAATATCAGCAAGACAGAAAAATCTGATCTCACTGTGTAATAGTGGTAAAGATGATTCTCATTGGAGAATTCTCCATCGTCTGTAATTAAGATGCAATCTTTGGATAGTTGAGTGTGCCAATATGGAAATTTTGACTGAGATTAACATCTCCCTTGACTACCAACTGGAAGAAATCCAGACAAGAGCGGAAGAGCTCGGTGGCAAAACACCTAATTCTTTGGGTAATGCTCTGTTTAAAACATTCCTCTAATCTGCCATGTGTATTTGTTAGCATTTTTACAGCTGTTCAAGGCTAGCGAATATATTGGTGCATTATAAATATTATAAATATTAGAGATAGAAATGCTTGTTTCTGTCAGAGCCGGGGAAGTGAAGCCTCATTTTTTAGTATATAACATGCAGACATTCAAATATGGGCATAAATATATTTCTGACATGCCAAGTCAAGTGTTTGAAGATATATAGGTTGCAGTAAGTGGGATCTAAACACTGTCACACAAACACACTTTGGGGCACATTTACCTAGGGTCGAATATCGAGGGTTAATTAGCCCTCGATATTGGACTGCTGAATTAAAATCCTTCGACTTCGAATATAGAAGGATTTTGCGTAATTCGTTCGATCGAACGATTGAAGGTATAATCCTTCGATCGAACGACTAAATCCATCGAAACGAACGATTCTAAAGATTTTAATCCATCGATCGAAGGATTATCCTTCGATCAGAAAAACCTTGGAAAGCCTATGGGGACCTTCCCCATAGGCTAACATTGGCCTCGGAAGGTTTTAGGTGGCGAACTAGGGGGTCGAAGAAATTTTTAAAGAGACAGTACTTCGATTATCGAATGGTCGAATATTCAAATGATTTTTAGTTCGAAACGTTTGATTCAAAGTCGAAGGTCGTAGTCGAAGGTCGAAGTAGCCAATTTGTTGGTCGAAGTAGCCAAAAAAAACATTCGAAAATCTAATTTTTTTTCCTCTATTTTCCTCTATTCCTTCATTCGAGCTTAGTGAATGGGCCCCATAATGTTTTGCTGGAATACAAATTCCAGCATACTTTAGCATATTATCAAGGGTTAAACATGCCAGGAGTTGTAGTTTATAAATATCAAGTTTGTATTCTTAAAGGAATCATATACATTGCTAAAACTTACTCATTTGCTCTCCCTAGTTCTACAAAGTTCACATATGAAGCTTAATTACGGATGCAAGAAAATGCCCCAATGAGCATCACCTTTACCAGCTCTACAACATCAGTTTCACTTCTATCTGATATATTGGGAATCTGATATATTGGGATTACTGTGCAGTATTTACTTATGGACTGGGCAGGAAGGGGCAGGAGTTACTTGCAGACTGGGTGAGGAGGGAAAATCCAGAGGGCTATGTTGAGAGTTTAGTTCCATTTCAAAACCACTTAAAAAAGCCTGTGCTGGATAGTGCTAGAAAATTAGGGTATGGTAGTTTAGTAGGTAGCACCTCCCATTGATAGTGATTTGAAACAAAATTAGTGGTGTGCAAGGTCATTAATAGTTAAATATAGAGAAAGAGAGAGAAAAGTATGACCCATAGATTTGCACCATCCCACACTGGTTAACTGGATTCCCAAAGCAACAAATTAATGTAATAAAATATAACTTTTATTAGATATATCCTTTGGCCTTTGATAAAGCTTGCGGATTAGCAAGCGAAACGCGCGTCAGGCGCTTTTAGAATTTTAAAACTGTTAGGCAGGGACGGTGTCTTGAGTAACTGCGGGCTTAACAAAACGGAAGGGTGGAAGGGTGGAAGGGTGGAAGGGCGGTAGGATGATGTGGGTAATATCGGTATACTGACATAAGCTGCGCTGCTCCGTGGCTTTGTCACTCTCTAGCCGGCGGTTTGGTCTCAATAACGGAAGGGTGGTGCGGGTGAAGCCGACAATTAAATCTGATTAGAGAAGCCTCCTCTCCTTGCCGGCGTTAACGGCTATTTGTAATGGAGGAAGCGGGCGTTTGTTTCTCTGCATGTACTGGACGGTCCGCACACCAAGTATAATTATTTTCTGTCTAGCTAAACAGAGTAGACGGATCTCGCAACTCGGCGGATTCGGTCTCTCTTGGCTTAGAAACATACCAAGTTCATTAAGGCTATTTAAGGATAAGGGACTTCAAACTGCCCAAATAGAGTGAGGTCTGTAGAATTGGAGCTTATTCACGGACCAGTTCGAGGTTACACATATAGTACCACTGAACCCTACTTCCACCTGATCCACATATACATGGTGGGTTATTAGTACCCCAAGACTGTGAGTGAAGTTTGGGGTAACTCACCGCACTTTTGAACGTAAACCGCATTGTTCTGACAAGCAAATACCGGTTATTAGCTGATGACCTTGAGTCTACCTCAGCTCCCCTACCTAACCTTTATTTTAATGCACACTTCACCCATATTTTTTCTCATTACAATTTTAGGATATATCTAATAAAAGTTATATTTTATTACATTAATTTGTTGCTTTGGGAATCCAGTTAACCAGTGTGGGATGGTGCAAATCTATGGGTCATACTTTTCTCTCTCTTTCTCTAGTGCTAGAAAATGTAACAACATTTGGGCAGGCCTGTACTTGTGTGCAGGCCACATAGACCTGGGCTTAGATTCAAAGTTGAGAAGGCAGCATACCACCCACTGGCGACATCTGAAATGGGGAAATGTGCCAGTGATAAGGGGAACAGCACCAGGGAAGCAGTGGAGAGTAGGTGAGGGAGATATGAGTGGGAGGGGGTATGATGTGGTGCAAGTGACCTATGGTCACACCAGTGTTAAATTCTGCCTTGCATTTGGGTGGATCTAAATAAAATAAATATATAACTGGAGAACTCTTTCATCGTGATCAAGGTTAGGAAGCCTACTGTCAAGGGGAAGGTGTAGAAAAAGTATTCGTTTTTGGGAATGTATAGAGTACAAGTCTTACAAGAATCCATCTTTAAGGATGCTAGGCTGCAATTATATAATCTCAGTCTTAAAACTACTCCTTAGCAGGAAATTGTCTTATATGTTCATAGTTTTTAGGGGTCTTATCCCTGATTTAGTGCTGTTTATACCTTCAATAGCAGTGCTGCTCCACCAGATGTTGATGATCTTCTGAGCAATTTTACATTCATTAGTTTTGACTTTTGAGGGTCTACATTTCCTTGAACAGTCAGTATTTGGTTTCTAGGAATGATGCTGTTCTGTTTCCAATGAAACACTTCCCAAGCCAAAGTGACTAACATGGTTTCAATGAACTGCTCCAGCTTTTAAAAAGATTGCTCATAACAGTCATTTACTTAGAGTAATGCAAGCTAACAGACAGATAATGGAAGCACTAGAAGCTATTTCTTCAATATAAATGTGACTTTACAGTTATTATATTTATGCCATTATTATAAACAAATTTATATTTTGTGCCAGCATAATACCCTGGTGATTAACTAATATTCTACTATTTGCGGGAAGTAGTGTAATCAAGTCAACAAATTAACGGTTCCAGGAAAATAAATATTATACTAAATAGATTGTAGCTACATTTTTCTCCTTGTTTCAAATCATCCTGAATGGTAAGGAAGAAGCAACCTCAATGCATCCGTTTAGATATGATATTGTTGTTTCATAGCTAATACAGGGCTCAGAAAATTCCCTTGACCCAGCTATGGGTATTGCTTGCTTTACATTTAAGGAGTTATCTACCACTAAAAGGGGGTGTGCAAAATGCAAACTGGCTGTAATCGACATTTTTTTGCACTATTCATCTTGCTTTCCCAGATTTATAAATTGCCATAGGTCTCTGCACTCTGTTGTAAGGCACTGCATTGGCTCCCTTGAATACACTGCTGTATGCATACGGCCCCATCAGGCCAGGCTGAGGCCCTTCCAATCCTTAGCTTGCACATCATTCAAACAAGCAAATGGCGGATGGATGCAATGGGCAATAAAGACAGGACTAATCTGTGTCCCCTGATTCATGCACCCCAATAATATAGTGAATAAAGTACCCCCTTTTGTAAAATATAGGGATATTATAAGTTACCGAGGAGTTTCATGACCATATAAAAACACGAGGCCGAAGGCCGAGTGTTTTTATACAGGTCATGGAACTCCGAGGTAACTTATAATATCCTCATATTTTACAACTGGGGGTACTTTATTTATTATAATACACAAATTTTAGTGAGTCATGTGATAGAAATTACATCACTACTCACCGTTTATAACTGATGACATCACTACTCACCGTTTATAAGGATATAATTTACAGGATATTCATGGCTTTTGTGTATTATATCTACAATATAGTCCATATAACACAACTCAGTAAGTTTTATTCAAATTTTACAAACAGTGAGACAACTTCTGGAACTCTCTTGGGATCTCCTACTCTGACTTCCTCCTCCACTTTAATTTCCATGTATGCTCTTTTTTTGGAAGAGTGGGTCAACTGGTTCTGCCTTAATCTATAAGGTTCACAACATTTATCTTTGTGAAAAAGTCAATGGACAAAAAGGTTACTACTATATGTCATGCTTCTTTATATTGTTTTCTTTATAAGTGGCCAGGGATATGAATGTGTTGGGACAGAATTGCTGCTGTTACTAGTGTGTTCAGTAGATGGCCCTTATGTAAATCTTCCTGTTGTGGCCATTACATAACTGTTCTACCATTCGGACTGCTTCAAGCAGGCTTAAACAATCAAGTATGGGGGAATTAAAAGCACCATTAAACAAAAGACAATGGCAACACGAAGTAGTACAGGAAAGGAGTTTTATAGTGTGATGGTGAAGAAGCAGGGCTGTGAACTCAATCACGAGGGGAGATTAGTTTAAGCCAGATCCTTCTTGCCAGTCAATTGTATAAGTTCCACCTTGCAAGCCCTGATTGACAGACTTCCAGCGACCCTAAGAGGGTGGCATGCTCTTAAAGCAGAAGTGACCCATATCCAATTAAAATTGAAATATGTTGAATTGAGGAAAAAGGACATATAGGCACACTTTGATGAAGAACACCATTCTGGAAAGACTTGAGTGTCACTATCCCTTAAATATTTTTTTTTAGAAAAGGATGTTAAAAACCAGAGTTGCAGTGAACGAAAACTGAAATATAAGAAAGGGTGATTGACCGATAAAATTGCTTTATGGGTTTCCTGCAAATTATTAATAGTGACTACAGGAATATTAATTTTTTTTATGGAATAAATTCTTTAATAGTGTCTGGTGAGATTCTCATATCTCAATACTGCTACAGCATAGACTACAAGCATTAGCATTGGGAAAAAATGACTTTTATAATAAAAATGAGACTTCTCATTCATGGGAATTGTATGTAGATATGAACCCACACTATAGTGGATGCAGAACAAGTCCATCAATCCAGGCCCAAATACATGCACAGGTATTATGGATATTGGTCGGTTTTGGGATTGGAAAGGTTTGAAAATGTAATCTGCCAATGCACCAAGTCAGTCATTGTATGGTGCTTTGCAGATGACAAAGGTCTTTATATTCTAGAATTAGTCCACTTTTATTTAAAGGGGTAGTTCACCTTTAGGTTAACTTTTAGTATGTTATGGAATGGCTAACACTAAGCAACTTTTCAAGTGGTGCTATTTTTTTTAATTATTTGCCTTCTTCTTCAAAATCTTTTCAGTTTTCAAATGGGGGTCACTGACCCCATCTAAAAACAAATGTTCTGTAAGGCTACACATTTATTGATATTGTTACATTTATTACTCATCTTTATATACAGTCCCTCTGCTATTCATGTCCGTCTCTTATTCAAATCAGTGCATTTGGACCTTAGCAACCAGACTGCCGAAATTGCAAACTGGAGAGCTGTCAATTAAAAAGCTAAATAACTGTGTTTTCCAGGACCTATTATCCCAGCATCTTTGCAAAATTGCAGTCAGGATTGTTAAGTGGCAGGTGACATTCAGTATCTATAAATATAAGCATTTAAAAGCCTGCAAGGTACTTATAGTCTCAATTCTGTGGTTGTCTGAACTTTTCAGTTTAAGTGCCCCTCCTAGCTCATAAGGAGATTGCAGATAAAATAATGGTATATGAGTAATTCAGACATAGTTTCAAGAATAACTATGACACCAAATACATTTTCACCACAAATCTCATCCTATCTGACCCCAAGCTTGGCTTTCTAGTAGAGCAAATGAGTATACTCCCCAAATCATACCCTAACTGCCATTCTATCTGAGCTCCCCATAACTGCTTGTAAAGAGGCACAATGTGAATTGTTTAATAGTTAATGTATAGTTAGTTTGGCCAACTGTGGAGTATAATAATGTTAATACTGAAAGGGAATAAAGAAAATAGGAACAAGAAATACAGTGGCCATTCTGGCAGTGATAGAAGAATGGACAGCAGTCTATGTTAGGGAAAGGAGATGTATAAGGATTGTGCTGCCATTTACCTGTTATGACAAGATCATGGTAACAAACTGGAACTGTTTATGAAAAAGTCTACCATACCTCATGTCTCCTGGTTACATAAATACGCGAATCCTTGATGGAGAAGGACCTAGGAGTACTTGTATATTATTCAGCTGCAGCAGTCAATATTAGTCAAATAAGCAAGTGCCAGCAGGGTCTGATAGATTCATAGTTGGAAAATGTATTTCTTCCCTTCACAAAGCACTGGTAAGTCTCCTATCTAGATTACACAATGCAGCTTTTGTTTCAAATAAAGGCTATGAATAGTATTGATTATGAATAAATGCCAATCAGGATAAGAATGTTTACACTGGTCAAGGAGGATATAATCTCTATGTATAAATATATAAGGGGATCATAAAATACACTCTCTTACTCATTAGGAGATCTTTCCAAATGACACTGATAAAGGGGAAAGGTTTTTTTTTATGGTAAGAGCTGTGAAATTGGAATACTTTAGATTTTCAAGAAGGGGTTGGATACTGTTTTAGCAGAAAAGAAAATACAGTTCTTTTGTATCAGGAAGGAAGATTTTCCTTTTGGTTGTGCACTTTCCAACTTCCCATAAAAGCTAACTGCTGATTGGTTACCATCAGTGGCGTAACTAGATATTACTGGGCCCCACAGCAAATTATTTTTCAGGCCCCCAAAATGTTTAGAGTTTCAGTTCGTGCTACATAGAGTAAAATTAATTTCTGACTTGCTTCCCCTCCTCCCTTACCACAGCTTGATTTAAATTGCATACTTATAACTGTAGATACAGTTGCTGCTGATTCAATTGCAGTTCAGTCTTTAGAGATATCGCACCCACACCTTGCTTACAGTCCTTATTTAAATACACCAAAAGCATTACAAGTGAAGCTGCTTAAAGGCTAATTATGTTCCACATTTTCCCTCTGCTTCCCAAGCAAAGTTTATTGAGCTCCTATTGTGCAGTTATAGTAAAAGTAGACTAATTCTTTACTGTTAGCTCACTGGGAAAATGGCTTTATTTAAACTGCACATATCCTCCTCCAGGGATGTAAGCTGTAGGTTATGGCAGGTAGATGTCTGAAACTAGAGCAAGGACTTATCAACAAGAGCTGCCTTTATGGGGCTTGTATATTCTATGGCTTTATGCTTAAACTTCAATTCTGTTTTTTTTTCTCAATCTCTACAGGGCCCTCAGGGAGTAGCTAGAGCAGGGATCAGGAACCTTGGCTCTCCAGCTGTTAAGGAACTACAAGTCCCACAATGCATTTGCCTTTAGACTCCTTCAAAAGGCTCCATTATTGCATTGTGGTACTTGTAGTTCCTTAACAGCTGGAGAGCCAAGGTTCCTGATCCCTGAGCTAGAGGATATAGAGCCTGAGAGCAAGGTACCTTCTTGCCTTTTTTTCCTTATTGCCATCCCATCTATCTGCCTATATATCACTAATCTATAGTCATGAGATATTTTGGATCAGTCCATCCAGACTATGGTTTCTTATGAAGTGTGCCTGGTGAGATCCTTTTAGATCCATGGAACCAAGAGTGGCCAGAACTCCTGCCTTCAGCACTCTCTTTGTTACTTCTTTAATAATACTATTTTCAAAGTAAAAGTAAACTTTATTGTCATCTCAGCAGTATACGAATACACAGTGAGACGAAACGTTTCACTTGATGTTTTATGCAATTATGCAATACTGCAAAGCATATTGGTGCCTTATGCTACCTGCAATGCTGGGCAACTAAAATTAGAATCAGGGGATGCAAGCTGAACTGACAAGAATTCTGTAATTCAAGCAATATAATCCCCATGAGTTATTCATGTGCCATGGTGATACAGTATGTTAAGATTCCAAAAAGAAACCCAAGAGAACTTGGCCCAGACCCTGCACCTCCAACATGCACCCAGAGAAGTGGTAAACTACAGTAATTCCACAGGCACAGGAAACAGATATTTCACAGCAATGCACATGATGGGCACTGATAAAGCAACTGTAAATATACTATATTTGCGTATATCTGTGCTACTAGTTCTTAAAATATCTTTTTATAAAAAAAAAACATTTATCGTACTATGAAAACAGCTCTGTAGGCTTTGATGCTCAATATTTGTACAATATCTGCAAATGGATCAGACGTTCTCCCCTTTAACATACAACTAATCACTAATTAATCAACATTATTCAGACGCCCATTGACTTTAATGCCGTCGTCAAAATTGATGCTTGTGGCAGAATTGACGCGGGCGTCAAAATTAGCGTTTCACTAATTTTGTTAATAATGTAATAATGTTTTTTTGGCTAAGCGAAACGAGACCCATCCAACCATCACTAAGAGCTACTCAACAAGAACAAGACAATCCTAGGAAGGCATCATTTTTAGAGGGCAGGTATATAAACATACCCAGATCTATGCAGTGAATTAAAAAGATAGCCATCTAGTGGGAATTGGTCATAAGACAGGACTCCATATGTTTTTAAATCTTTATTTTGACACCCATTACAAGAAAGAAAAAGAATGATGGTTCCCATAGGACCTTCTCCCTAAGTGTAGAAGAGGGTAGGACAGGCACTAATGGGTATGCTGAGGTGAGAGTGGAGGAACTTGACTGGCCTGCACAAATTCTTGACCTTCACTCTGAACCCCTCAACTGAACAGCTGTAGCATGAATAGGAACATGAGGAGGAGCCACACTTGATCTCCAATATCAGTGTCTAAGCTCGTTCAGGCTCTTGTGGCTGAATAGAAGCAAATCTCACCAAGAATGTTCCAAATCAAGTGGAAATCCCACTCTCACCCTCGGAGAAGACTTTGCTACCCTTAGTTTGTGATTTTGGATACAGAGGAATACACCGACTAATTAATTTTATAATTTTATTTACATCCAATAATCCTACATTCCCATTTCCCTACAAAATAAATAATAGTCATATTTTAACAGCCATTTTTACGCTGGTACACGGTGCTATATCTGAGCTGTCTTTATCAACTCTTGTCCTAACATAGACTGCTTTATCAACTCTTGCTTCTGCTTTCATGTTGGCTGGCAGTTGGAGCACCCTTACATCCAAGCAGGACAGCCAATAGCTGACAGGAGAGCTATGCTAACAGCAGTCAGCATACAGAATGAATACAGAGACAGGATTATTTATGAGTGGGGAACACATTATTTAGATTTTATCTTTGGACTTTACATCCCCTTTAATTGAAAACAATATACTTAGAATAAACTACAGGGGCTCTATTAATAAGGGCTGAAGTTAGAAATGTCAAACTTTGCAAGTTTCGAGTTGGAAACAATTCATTTCTTTGCACTTCCGACACATTTCTTCTTCAACATCCTTTTCTACTAAAATATAAATGACATGAGTACTCCAGCTCGGCCCTGATGGAATCTCATTATTTCCTATGAGAGGATGATGAAATCTTTTTTGCCAAATATTAAGAAAAAATATTTTGTGTCCAGGATGTTGAAGCAATTAAAATAATGGAATTTCAGTAAAATTCCACTTCTTCTGTGAAGTTTCTAGTCCAGAGCTGACAATTATTTCACTTTTCCGTCCAACTTCACCAGAAAGTTTTTTGAAGTTTGATTAACAGGGAATTCCTGCTTCGATGGAGACCATCAAAGTGCAGTGAAGCAGAAAACTTTCCTACCGTGATGATGTCTAAGTAGGGTCTGTACAGACTATTGCTTTTAAATAACACTAAATTATTTTTTAAGATACTACAGTGCTAGGCTGCTTTCTCAAAATGACTTCTTTTTTTTCATACATAAAAGCAAACTTTTGATTTCTGATGAAAGTGCACATTGTGTTATTATGGGTCATCAAAAAATGTTTTAAAAGGCAATTTTCACATTTAAAGAAGCCTGTTAACAGGAAGCAGAAGTAGCAATTTATTAGAAGCCTGTGAAGCTACTGGTGATCACTAGCCCATTCTGCAAGAACTCACTACCATTAGCTGCTGCAAGATCTTCCCCACCGAACAGCATAGGCACTGAATGCTTTTTTATACTGCTCCTGCAAAATGCACTGGATGGGATAGAATCGTGTCATTAGAAGTTTAAGAGAAGGAATAAGAGTCCAAGTGAAATCTTAGATTGCATATTATGTAGACAACTGCTATCTGCCAAACACAGGCAATATGGATTTCTAGATTCACAGTGCAGCCCAATGTCTTAAATGTGCTTCCAAACATTCACCCAAAGAGTTAGTTTGATTATATCTATATTTTGTATGTATATATTTTTTGTTATGAAACCCCCCAGAGGGGCCCAGACAAAAATACTGGGAGCCACTGACTGGGAGGTTATGAACTAAATATACTAAAAGGGTAAATCTAACTTACATTCTCTCCCTTCTTAATAGCTATGGGTGTTTGTACCTCTCCAGTACTCTTGTACTCTTTGCCATCATCAGCCCCTTTGGTACTGGTCACACATCAAACAGTGACACACAGACAACCCTACTTCAAGTTTATCATCCAAAAACATTTTATTGCACAAGATAATCACCTAAATCTTTGATATACATGGTGTTTTTTGGAGAAGATCATTTAAAGGGGTGGTTCACCTTTAAGGTAACTTTTATTATGTTATAGAATGGAACTTTTTATTATATTATTATAATAATAATATAATATATATAATAATATATTATATAATATTATTGTATATTTAAATTTTTTATAGTTTTATAGGTATTTGACTTTTTATTCTGACTCTTTGCAGCTTTCAAATGGGCGTCGCTGACTCCCTTCTAGAAAACAAATGCTCTGTAAGGCTACAAATGTATTGTTATTGTTACTTTTTATTACTGATCCTTCTAATCAGGCCCTCTCCTGTTCATATTCCAGTCTCTTATTCAAATCAATGCATGGTTGCTAGGGGAATTTGGACCCTAGGTACCAGATTGCTTAAAATGCAAATTGAAGAGCTGCTGAATTGTGTTTCTGATGGAATTAGTTATTTGAGTAAGCTCTAATTCATCTGCTAGGAAAGGAGCCCCCCATATAAGATATATTTGATCTAACTGTCAATGACTATCTGACATCCAACTGCTGCATGAAGACAGAATGAAGAGAAACAGACCATGAGTGAAGAATAGTGAATATAAACTCGAGTATTTCAGAAATGATGCAGAATATTTAATTGATTGTATTTACAAAGTTTCTTATTTCAGTATGATGAAGCTTATATTAAATTTTCATTTCATTGTTCCCCTTTAAGGTCCCAGCAATTTTTTGGGGGGCCAAGCCCCTTCATCGGGTGATACTTACAAAGTGTATACTAACACTTACCTATATGTGGAAACCAATAAAAGAGAATCTTATACTTTATTACACTTTACGCTGGGTCAATTTTAATTTGTAGAAAATATGGTGGTGAAACAGTACCTAGTAGCAATGGTGGCACAAAAGTCAGAAAACCTCTGTTTCTATATTGCTGTGTGGAACTAATTGATGTTTTTGGTGAACAGGGGTCAGCAATAGCTGTGTGTTGCTGAATAAGTAGGGATATTAAACCCGATAATGGTTGGGAGAGCTTTTTTTGTTGTGAATGAAGTGGAAGCGCATTATAAAAATCAATGATCTCATTAAGGCTCAAGTCACCATGTTTTCACACTTGTGCACTTTGTGCTCCAGAATGCATTCACCATCACTGTATTCATGAGGGATGACAGGCGTAATAGTATTTCCTACACCTTACCCATCCCCTAACTTGTCATTCAAACAGGCAAGTTAGGGAGTACCAGTAAGTGCAGTGTGCAAAGGAGGCCTGTTATTAATGCCAGTTTTATGGCAGAAGTGAGCTCAATTGTGCCTACTAGCTCTGAACTCTACCCTTCTACTATCTCATAACATGTCATTTTATTACAAAATAATACTTCGGCTCCAATAATATATTTTGGTGAATGGAGTGCATTTCTTACAAAACCAACTGCATTTCCAGTTACAAAACAAAAAATTAAGTCCAAAGGCTCTAAAAAAAAGTCATATACAGGTATGGGCTCTGTTATCTGGAAACCCATTATCCAGAAGGCTAAAAATTATGGAAACCCCATCTCCCCTAGGCTCCATTATAATCAAATAATCCAACTTTTTAAAAATGATTTCCCTTTTCTCTATAATAATAAAATAGTACCTTGTACTTGATACAAACTAAGATATAATTAATCCTTATTGGAAGCAAAACCAGTCTATTGGGTTTATTTAATGTTTAAGATTTCTAGTAGACATAAGGTATATATCCACAGCAGCAACTCAGCATTTAGAGGACATGCTTAAAAAAATGAAAAAAACCTTATTATTTCCTTTTTCTCTGTAATAATAAAACAGTACCTTGTACTTGATCCAAACTAAGATATAGTTCATCCTGATTGGAAGAAAACCCATCTTATTTACATGATTTTCTAATAGACTTAAGGTGTGAAGATCCAAATTGCGGAAAGGCCCTTTATCAAGAAAAAAGCCCAGGTCCCCAGCATTCTGGATAACAGAGATATATATATATATATATATATATATATATATATATATATATATATATATAGCGAAAGGCAGGCTTTGAAAGAAATAGAACCATGCCTTGTAATCATGCACATTATAAGGTTACGTCCACATACTAGAACTGAATGTACTGACATTTATGCACAATGGGAAGCAAGGTCTTCACTAACCATTTACGTCATATAAATAAGGAAAGAAAAAGAGCAGAGCCTGCTTGATATCCATTTTAGGATTCTTCTTGTTCTTAGAATCATAAAGCTGATATTCTTTAAAGAATTTCTTTTTATTTTTTATGGTTCCAATAAATAAAGTGCACATCAATATTTAATACGCATGGGAGATTTTGAAAGGTCTAGAACTGATGTGATCAGCATGAACATAGAAGGGAAAAAAGCAGCCTGTACAAAATGGTTTATTGGCTATAATTTTGCTTACAAGGGCCCCACTCTCACATTCTTAGTCCATTCCCAATACTGCAACATGTTCCCATGTATATGAGCATCGAGAGCAAGGCTGCCATCTAAAACCCACTTATTCCAATACACTTTTGGAAAAGTGTTAGATTTGGACTGCCTTGGTTATTTCTGCACAGTACTAAATGTTGTTTCTTTAGCTTCCAGAAATGACTAACCCCCATAGTGTATTTCTTTGGATGGCTGCGCTGTCAGAAGGTAAAGATGCCAAATGTCCTTCATTTATTATCTGTTTTTTTTTTTGCAATGTAATGATATATATATAACATAAATGTGTAAATAAATGTATTAGATTTGGACTGCCTTGGTTATTTCTGCACAGTACTAAATGTTGTTTCTTTAGCTTCCAGAAATGACTAACCCCCATAGTGTATTTCTTTGGATGGCTGCGCTGTCAGAAGGTAAAGATGCCAAATGTCCTTCATTTATTATCTGTTTTTATTTATAAAGGGTGGACAATTTTATGCAGCTTTTTTTTTTACAGATTAAGGGGCACATTTACCTAGGGTTGACTATCGAGGGTTAATTAACCCTCGATATACGACCGTCGAAGTAAAATCCTTCGACTTCGAATATCGAAGTCGAATGATTTTGCGCTATTCCTACGATCGAACGATCGTAGGATCTTAATCCATCGATCAAAGGATATTCCTTAGATCAGGAAATTGTTAGGAAGCCTATGGGGACCTTCCCCATAGGCTAACATTGGCCTCGGTAGGTTTTAGGTGGCGAACTAGCGGGTCGAAGAATTTTTTAAAGCGTCAGAATAGTCGAATAGTTGAACGATTTTTAGTTCGATTCGAAGTCAAAGGTCGTAGTCGAAGGTTGAAGTACCCCATTCGATGGTCCAAGAAGCCCTATTCGACCATTCAAAAGTCTAACTTTTTTTCCTCTATTCCTTCACTCAAACTAAGTAAATGGGCCCCTAAATATCAATCGCTTCAGTCCCTAACACCAGTAGAGTTTACAATCCAAGGTCCCTACCAAATTCACACACAATAGGATTTAGAGAAACCACATTCACACAACACTGTACAGAGCTGATACATCAATTACATCAGTCCCTGCCCTCAGTGGAGCTTACAGTCTAATGTCCCTATCACAGTCACACACAGTAGAGTCAAGTTTCACTTATAGGGGGGGCTAAATGTAATGAGAGGAATCACATACATCCAACAATTTACAGAGATTATACATCATTTACATCAGTCTCTGCCCCCAGTGGAGCTTACAATCTAATTGTACAGATTTACAGATATTGTACAGGTCAGTTTTATATGAAAGGGAACTGGAGAACCCAGCGGAAAACCACTTTGACATGGAGAGAACATACAAACTTTTTACTGTGCCCAAGCAGGGATCAACTCAGGATCTCAGTGCTGCAATGTAATGATATATATATAACATAAATGTGTAAATAAATGTATTCACTATTTTTGTGGATGGCACATAAGTTGTCAGACCTACCTTAAACTCCTCCAGAATTTTGTAGCTTTTCCCATGATATTCACAAAAGTTTTTTACTTCCTTACACTCTGGACAGCATCCATTGTGTTCTACTTTAGTACACTTGGGGTGAATTTTTGGGCACTCCGGTTGGTCACAAACAGGTCCATCCTCTGTACAAACGCAAGGGCAATTAGAATGGCCTGGAAAAAATCTCTCCCGAAGTTTGTATACAAAACCACTGTCATCCACGCAGCCCTTGCCCCTGTAATCATCGAAAATCAAGTTATCATTACTAGAGGTTTGGTCTCCTTCATCTGCAGCATAGTCTTCCTGGGTTATAGCAGCGGAGGATGCTGATGCTGTGATTGCCAACAGAATCATTGAGGCTGCAGAAATATGTAGAGCCATCCCCCAATGCCGGACCTGATATGTGTCACTCCACTAGGAACTCTATCCAGCTGCTGCCATGTGGGTCGGAAACAAGCTGCAAGGAGACTAGTACACTTAGGAATCTGGGGGATAAAAAACACCAATTTTCAGTGTTAGAAAAATGTGAGCATTGTATATGATAAAATAGTCAGCATTTCACAGCCTTTATGTATGCATGCATATACTGCATACTTCTAACAATACAGAGCTACTTGTATACATAACAAATTAGGATAAATCACTCTGGAGAACCATAGCCGCCAAACAAGTGATTTTTTATTTAGTGTCACTGCATGTTTCAAATCTAACTGATCCTTCCTCAGGTGTTGAACACTGTTTGATGAACCTGATACAGTGAGAAAGCAAAGAAAGTTTTTACCAACACTTATTGACAAATTTGTATACATAACAGTGTGCATTAAAACAATATATTCATGGCACAGATGTGGACTATACAATGGAATATAAGTGAATTTAAAAAATCAATATAAGTTTACGATATTGCTGTTTTATTACAGGTCGAAACTGAGGAATCCAGAAGAATTCCAAGCAGTCTGATCAATTTTACGATTTAATAACACTTCCCTGGCTGCCAGGAACAATCAGAAAGTGTTAATACATGAATGCTGCTCAGTGTGATTGGCTGCTTTGATCAGTCAAGAACATTGGGTGCCAGTGTACAGTGCTGAGTACCAGCACCTATTACAGACATCAATCCCTGATGCAAATCACATGAGGGGGTTAATGATTTGGACAATTATAATAAGTTATGTAGTCTATATAATTAATACTTTTTAAGCACATGTGGCCCTCACACATTTGTGATAAAAGCCAAGTAAGTTAAGGCACATTAACAACTGTGCAAGTGCTGGAGTACTAAGGGGTGCAAAACTGTGCCTATTAACACTCCAGCACCAGCTGCCACCAGGTAACAACATTTAGGGTTGTCTGGATTTGTTTTGTGTCGTTTAGCTGCTGTGCCATACTAACTGTTTGTTTCTTGGCTTTCAGCTTGCTTTGTTAATGCTTTTTTAATCTCCTCATTTCCATACATACTGTACATGGCACTCAGTTAATGTAGGTAACACTCAAAACCTAAAAATACTGATATCAGTGTCTGGGGTCTGGCTGCACTCTGCGCCACTTACTAGGGCAGCTCGTAAGTATACAGTGTTAATGTGGCCTGCTGACATTCCCTAACTTGTGTTTCTGAATAAAGAGCAAGTAAAGGGTTGTCTTCTATGTATCTTTCCGTGCCTGACACTCATGAATACAGCTTCATGGAACAGGCAGTGCTATATTCATGGGACGAATGTAGTTCTCTGCAAGATGAAACAGAGTGCAGAGACCTCCAACAATTCATATAGTGTTGAAGGTATGGTGCAAAATGTAAAAACTTGACTTACTATACCATTTTTTTTACTTTGCATCCTATCTTTCACAGCATAAATGTAACATAGTAACATAGTAAGTTAGGTTGAAAAACGATACACGTCCATCAAGTTCAACCATGGAGCAAATGTTTTGGGCTTCTTTTCTAGCTCAAGGCAACCAAGCTTGATAAAAGGCCGCATGGCCTGAAACGTTGCTCTGATGCCCTGAACTGAAATAAAGGCTTTTTAAACAAATAGAATTACAGTCTGGTGCTGTTCTGCAAACAAAGGCTAGCTCAAGGCAACAACAGCCTTTAGAAGGGAAGATATATGAATTTAAATATGCTCCCAGTAGCTCCCCATATTTGTTTCTCCTGATTCGCTGCAAATGCTGGCTGCTGTCAGGGACTAACTTACATTATACAGTACACAGATAGTCTAAAAGTCCCAATACAAAGCTAATTAATAATTAATTTACAATAAATGCAGCTCAGAAACAATTGCATACGGCACTGAGAATTTCAAAATCAGCACTATGTCATACGTGTTTGGGACAAACAAACTTTACAGCAGGTTTGCTGCTGATCCTTAGGCTTAATATAGCAATTCTAAACATTTCATAGCATTTGTACATAGGTTTTTTTTTATAGTTTCACAAACAGTATTGTTTAGTGTTATAGTTTTAAACCTTTTTTTTGTATCCTTCACTCTCATATATTCCATATACTTAAGTAAAGCTTTAAGGCAAGATGCATCCTCACCTTGGCCTGAAGCTTTAGTGAGAGATTCCAGCAACTAATGTACTGTATACAATTGCAATGGTTGCTCTGTAACAGATTTAAGAAAATCTTCATGTTAAGGAATATGTTTAGTAGGAAACAGACTTACTTAGCGGCTAGTGAGGAGCATGGGGGGTCAATTTATGTTTGACATTTTAGAATTGGTAAAAAATAAAAAGGAATTAAAAAAAAAGAATAGTTATTCATGGGGCAGTAATTGAAACTGTGTTGTGACTATTAACAACTCCTTTACAGGCCACAGATAGTTTGATGTCTTTTAAGTTAGCCTTGTTTTATTCTCCCCGGTTACTCAATTGTGCAGATCAGGGCAAGGTGCCAGGTTTAATCATGAAATATGAGCAAGAAGAGAAATTTAAGTGTGTAGAGTGTGCTGATTTATATGTTTTACTGAGAGCTGTTCCACACGCTTCAAACAAATAAATACCTGATCTGTTCTCTTCAATGAAATCCTTTGCAGTTAACAAATCTCATTGTTAATTATGGTAGCCTATGTCGAGAAATCCCACCATAAACTCAAAATAGTACTACATAAATTCAGCTTCTGATTTTACTGCACACCAGGGACTGAGAAGCCTAAAGCAATGCACATATCCCCAGCTGATGTTTTTGAATAAGGCCTCATTCTGCTCTGTGCAAACAACTTTTGTGTATACATGGAGTAAAATCCACTAAGAATTCACAGTTGAGTTTAACCTCTTCCAAAATCCTTCCACTGCTAATTCTGATTGACACACTAAGTTGTTCTGACTATGGAAGCGCTTACACTATCGACTCTCTCTGTTGAAGTCATATAATAGATCAGGCATTATTGTTTCGAGCCACTAAACTTTGACACATGGAATCATAATAACAAAATTGCTACTCTCTGTCCAATATTCTGCTTGTATCTCTTTGCAGCAGTGGTCTCACACTCACTTAATTAAGGACATTAAGCCACATCCCTTAGAGTGTATTGTCCAGTCTTCTGGGTGGCTTCAAAAAGGAATCACTTTCAAATAATGAAATTACTTTCTCTGCAGGGGATGACACTCCAGCTAATGGTCTACTTGCTGCTCTGAGACATATTTATAGACTGGGGTAAGTGCTTTATTTAATGCAGCTCTACTGCTTTCATTTTTCATTGACTGTAATGTTGACTAAAGGTCCAGTTTCCGGTTTATGGGATTTATGGTTATATGTTTGTGTTTTTCGAGAAAAAGCAAAGATGAGGTTGGTCTGAAGAAAAGTGAATGGAATTTGTCTGTGAAGGCTTTGTACTAACGGATGTCTGAAATGTAGATTTTGCCACCTGGGGGTCTGTATGAGGAAGGAAGACAGAAACTCCTGAAATGTGTTGCTTACAGACGTGTTATTGAATTCAGTAAGGGGATTCTACCACTTTACCAAATCCCATGGGTGTACAATCCCTAAGGAGGTGCAGTTATAGAGTTCCACAGTTGGTATCACACTGTCATTTTGACAAATGTGCTCACAGTAAGCTCTGTAACACATAGTAAGATGCCTGAGAAAAGGGGTGGGAATGTGTAACATAAAAGATTTTTAAAATGTAACCAAAATAATAGATGTTTTACAACACTCCAGTAGGTGATTGCTACAACTCCCAGCATATCTGTATGTACAATTGGGTGGAACTCTAAGTTTTTGTTCATAATTACTGCAAATTGAATGTCCCTATCTCTGTTAAGGTGAATGTTATAGCTGAAGGGCATGTTACATAATCAATGGGAAGAGAAAATACATCAGGACACAGCAATGGGGCAACATGACTTTTCCACTGAAATTTATAGTATGTAAAGGGACAATGAGTGTGCCACAAAAATGGTATCTTTTTAACATATAAAGAAGTGGGGCCTATTTACTAAGTGACTGGAGGCCCAACCACCTCACTGCTGAGTTCCATAGTATAACACAGAGTTCAGGGTGAATAAATTCTGCATTTTATTCAAATTTGGAAGAAAAAATAAAAAGTTCTTTCTCGGCTCAAGTCTAACTCTTTAGGGTGTCGGATCAGTGAATGGAGAGTGAGTCCCCTCTGGTGAATCCACTGTTCCATGTAAGTATTACAATGACTCACCATGAAACACATAAGGACTGTGTTTAAAAGAGTAAAAGGCAGAGTAGACTTAAAATAGACCAATAAAGCCTCTATCTTGTATTTATATAAATATACATCCTTTGTAAACTTATCTTTAATGGGTTCAAAAAAAAAATAATAATAATAATGATGATGATGATGATGATGATGATGAATAAAACAATTATCCACAGCCTTATTACAAGTTTCAAACAGAATAATGGTTTCCCCATCCAATGCTTCCCCACACATTCTTGCATGCTGCATAAAACTGTAAATACTGTGTATGAATGGCAAAATGTAGTCACTGAATCAAATCAACTGTTTCATATATGTGCAGGTCAGGAAAAATACAACTTGTTTAAAGAAAGGTTTCCTTCTAAATTGTCCTGAGCCTCTAGAAAAGGTGTAAAATTGAGAGCAACAGCCGCATGCCTGGATAAAATGAATGCTACACTGACACTGCAGTTTTCTCGTAGCCTTCACTGAGAGGAGACTGTGGATATTACAGCAGCATGTTTGGCATTAAGCAATTTTGTTAAGCGACTTGTAAGGTTCCTCTGCATTTACAGGCTATAGAAATGAAGGCTGAGTGTCTGGGAGACTTGGAAATTCCTTATCATTTAAATCATCTTCAATAATCCTTTCTCAAAATGCTACAGGTTACTTTATTATGCATAGAGACTGGGATAGATAACATGCAACCTGCTTGCATTATAGCTGCTGGCAAAGTAACTTCTATGTGGATTAAAGTCTCCCTTAAAGTGAATTTGGAAGAGATCAGATGTATTAAGAAAGCAATGAGGGGCCCTGTTCACAAAAGCTTACAATCTAGGATATGGAACTGGGATGTTGTGTAAATAAAGGTCCTAGACTTGGACCGAAACATTGGCCTGTTTTAATGTAACAAAATAAAATTATATTTTTAAGTAAATCCCAGTGTGCACTCATGCTTTTTGGATTTATATCTATACATGTTTATATGAGTAACACCTGGGTGGTTTTTTGATTCCAGTGGAGTGCAGATCTATATATACAGGTAAGGGACCTATTATCCAGAATGTTCGGGACCTGGGGTTTTCTAGATAATGGATCTTTCTGTAATTTGGATCTTCATACCTTATGTATACTAGAAAATTATGCAAACATTAAATAAACCCCAAAAGCTGGTTTTGCTTCCAATAGGGATTAATTATATCTTAGTTTGTATCAAGGACAAGGTACTGTTTTATTATTACAGAGAAAAAGGAAATCATTTTTAAAAATTTGTATTATTTCATTGTAATGGAGTCTATGGGAGATGGCCATTCCATAATTCGGAGCTTTCTGGATAATGGGTTTCCGGATAATGGATCATATATATATATATATATATATATATATATATATATATATATCTATATGTGTGTGTGTTCGCTTTAACTAACATAATGCTTTTATTTCAGTGAGTAAATAAATACAGAAGCATTTTGATGGTATTAAAGTACAGATATTAAAATAATCCAGTAGGCAGGTTGTTACATGAGAGGTGCAATGCCTGATAGCACATGTTATCAATTTCCTTACCTTTAAGGGGTTAATCCTAAAGAATAGCAGGACAACCTTGTGCCAATGGATAACCATCCATATTTATCCCATCCTAGGTGTCAGAAGGGCCCATTTTAGGAAGATCTAAAGAGTGTCCTTTCAGGTTCCCATCCATGGCACAGAACAGAAGATTTGGTATGCATACAGTATTGCCACCAGGATTCCCAGCTCTGCACAGCCTGGTTTACTAATATGCAGCGATAACCCCACAATACACAGAGATTAATCCACAGCTCATTGTGACCTTCTGGTACTTGCACTGGAGTCCCAACTGCAATATATCCCTTTCGGTTGGGTTCCCCTCAATCAGCGGCAGATGAGGAGGCGGTGTGTGTATGTGCATGTGTATATTATGATTTCAGCAGCACAAACAGCAACAGCATGAAGCTCAGCCTCTGCCCAACCTGGAACACCCTCTCCGTACCATGGCAATATGTTGCTTCAGTGGGAGGCTGCAGTCAGAAAAGTAGCCAGAGGATAAAAAACAAGGGGAATTCATAACTTTTTACATTTCAGGTGATCACCCTGCAGTGTGAGAATACAATAAATACAACCAACATTTTGCTTCACAACCAGAGTCAATTCAGCAGTCAGCACCACATGGAGATGATAATATGGGGGAGCAAATAACACCCCAACAATGATTAGCTCCCAAGTGGCTGCTTTTTCATCATTACGAACACATCAATGCTCTTGTCTCCATCTAAACACTGCTTGCCTGTAGCACCCCGGACATAGTTATAATCCGCACCATGGAGAGCAATGCGACTCATACAACAGGCTGTTTGTCTTCAGCACCACGGACAGCGGCTTCGAGCACTGCCAAGAAGTGATCTGACTTGAATAGAGCTCTGCCCATTGACAAGCGACGCCAAGCAGAGATCAGCACCACGGACAGCGGAGAGTCGCGCTGAGCTGTTCCCAGAGAGAGTCGCGCTGTTCTGAGCAGTTCCCAGAGAGAGTCGCCCGGCAGCACAATGGCACACAGCGCCCCTGATACACTCACTCACAACAGCAGCAGCGCAGCGTTTCCTCCACTGCACAGCAGGACGCAACAGCGACACAGCAACGCTCCAGTCCGTAGCAGAAGAGACGCTAGGGGGGAAAACTGATGAGATAAAGAACAGAATCACCTTACGTGGGCTGGTGCTCTCCCCCCTTCCCTTCAGTTAACTACTTGTGTAACGCTGCAAGGGAAAAAAAATGTCTATGATAGTGATGTTTAACTTGCTACCATTCAGCTATCGCAGAATGACAGCCGGCACCATCCATTGGTAGTTAAAGGTCGCTGGAAATTTTAATGCAACGGCAGCGAGAGGGTCCCAAGTTAGACCTAATTTACAATGCTGACTTGTTTAAAGCGTCAGTTGAATAGTAAATAGGTCCGTAAATATCATTTAGATCCCTGCAATTGGTTCTACTTTTCAGGTAGCACATAAACATAAAGTTGTAAATCATTTCAATGATCTGTTTAGGCATCTGCATAGTTCACGGTGCAGTGACCACTATATTACTATTTTAGATACCGAGGTAAATAATATTACTTTACAGGTAAGACATCACAGGTCTTTGCTCTGCAAGTGTTGTATATGGCAATACATGTTCACCCTTGAACATTATAAATCCTTTAAGCCTGAGCCTGCATTTTGTCTGCATTCAAGCCCATGGATGATGCATTATCCAACGTTCATTATTTTGCTTTTCTGTGGTCGAAGTATTTACTGAAGCCGCAAACTGATAGGTTTAAATACTGTTAAAGGGATTCTTGTACCTCTGGGAGTAGAGAGAAGATCTCGAGGATCTTTGATACTATAGAAATGCCCAGTTTCCAGGTTTAGTTCATTGTTATTAGGGATGCACAGAATCCACTATTTTGGATTCGGCCAAACCCCCGATTCGGCTGAATACCGAACCAAATCATAATTTGCATATGCAAATTAGGGGTGGGGAGGGTTAAATATTTTTTACTTCCTTGTTTTGTGACAATAAGTCACGTGAGTTCCTTCCCCACCCCTAATTTGCATATGAAAATTAGGATTAGGATTCGGTTCAGCCAGGCAGAAGGATTCGCCCGAATCCTGCTGAAAAAGGTCGAATCGCGAACCGAATCCTGGATTCGGTGCATCCCTAATTCTCATACACTCTTACCGCTGTAATATCTTTGGTTAGAACTGGGGGAAAAAAATCATTGCTCGCATTATGATAGCGGTGCAGCAAATGCAAAATGCATTTGATTGCTATAATGAGTATATTAAAATAAAGCACAGGACCATACATAGGCAAAACATGTATTCAGGCTGAAGAAATTGCATAAAATGAATTCTGTTGCTGTGTTTGTGCAAATGACTGCATTATTTACAGTTGCATGTACTCTTCTTCGGGACCAGATTCGGACTGTGCCATCAGAGCCTCCAGAGATCAGGTAATCCCAATTGTGATTGAAGGTTACACACTGAGTGAACATCATCCTCGTGTCTGTCCAGGCTCTCCAGCTGAGAGGACCAACAGCTTGACTGAGCCGTCATTGCTAGCCAGGGATACCAATTGACCTGCAGAAAAAGGAAATCGGAGAGGTAAGCTTCGTGCTGAGGGTGCTGCTGAGAATAATGATTGGATTGCTGATGATGTGCGCTGAATTAATGCATTTATTGGAAATAACTTCAATGCAATCTTGATAAATCAATTCAAATAAGATGCCTTGTCCAAGCCAGCAAATAAACTCATAAATCCCAGCCAAGGACAGGTTTACCTGTTTGTTGCCAATAACCCTTGAGAGGAAAAATATTTTAGGGCTCACCCGAGTTTAACCAGTTCTTCAACCCATTGTAAATAAGTCGCAATTTATGTAGTCACAAATGGTCCCATGTTTTATATATGGGAAGCCCTGCAAATTCATTCCATGATACTAAAGTAGTTTGTGTTTTAAAATGCATGGTTTAGTATTACCAGAACATATGCAATTTATTTCATTATAAGGGAAATCCGTTACCAAGAAAGCTCCAAATTTCAAGAAGGTTATCTCCCATAGACTCCATATTAATCTGTATATTCATAGCAATCTGGATAATATGTCCCATACCTGTATTTATCTAATTATGGAAGGGACTAATAGAGGTTACCAGCTATTTATGTGTCATATAAACACATATTGTATGTTTGCATATATATATATATATATAGAGAGAGAGAGAGAGAGAGAGAGAGAGAGAGAGAGAGAGTATGCGCTGCTTCTCTGTATCTGATGCAGACAAAATATTTTTTATGTGCTCCAGCAGTGCATTTCTAATGTCTTTTAATGTTGACTTTACTTAAACAACCCCAAGTGGACATATAAACATGATGGGGTTCCTGTACAGTCTCAGACTGTACAGTGAAGTGGGCCAAGAGGAAGAGAACATAAAAGAGCAGTCAATAGAAAAAAAAAATCTCTATGGATCCTATGGATATTATGTCCAGCAGTTTATCTATCCTTAATGCTTTCCAGGGCAGCATTAATTATACCAACATTCCATGTTCATTTACAAAGGACCTACTGTGAATGTTAGTATTTCTAATGAACAAAATAAAAATCTCAACATTTTTTGGTGTGATAACACAACAGCACCCTACTAGCTGATGTCTTAGCTGAGCCCACATATTTCGCAATCTTGGTTTCAAATCAGTACTGCAGTGGTGACCTCATATAAACTTGCAAATCTTCCCGACTGGTTAGTTAGTGAAGATTGAGGGGGAAAGCTAATAGAAATCCAATCTGATCTTATATGAGAACATACATCAAGAGGGTTGTTCCATATGCTTTTAGTTTGCAGCTTTATCAGAAATGCGCTTTTCAATCTCAATTGTCACTCAATTGTCCTTCAAGTCCATCGGACCATGTCGAAGTCAGGATTGTTTTGTTTGAGTTATCTGGGAAAACACACAGTAGATGAATAGCAGAAGTATCAAAGATACATGAGGGCTAACCCTTTCTGTGCTTCACTCCGTCTAGGATGTTCCCCCTATATATCTTATTGGTACGAGTAGCGGCCTAGTCTAGTTCCTGATAACTATTCTATTACTTTATTATGGAAAAGCTTCTAACCTGATACTGGGTTCTCTTCTCTGTACAGGACAAATAATCTAAAAGATCAATTTTTGTCTTTAGAACAAAGTATGGACAACTTGGCATTTATACCGGAGACATTTGAAATAACTTACAAAGAAATCTAGTATTCTAGAATTTTTGTGGCGACATATGTGCTAGACTTTCACCGTGTGGTTTATTTCTCCACAATCACCACAGTTTGTTGTGCTGAAAAAATGCCGATGTTATAATTATTTGCCACTTGCCTTCCATATCAACCAATGGGCAACATATTTGGAAAAAATTGGCAACAGGAAAGCCTTGTTTTTTAAGAAGAACAGTTCTAGCACATTGGAAAGGAGCTTCTCTTACAAGACTGATCAATGTTTATGCTAGTGCAGATATAAAAACACAACCATACTGTCATTTTGTATCAGTGACACAAAATAATGCATGTTCACTTTTCACTACTGAGGATCTTTTTCAAATTATACGTGTTCTAATTTAATGTTTGATGGTGTATAGACAACAGAAGTACCTACAGTATGTACATGAGCCAGAACTGGAAATTCCTGAAGATGTTGTTCACTTCAAAAGAAATAATACAGAAGGGCTTTTGGGAGGAAATAGGGAAACATTATGGAAAACACTTCATCAAACAATGGAATAATCGCAATAAGCTTCAAAACACATTTATAAAACTTGGGGAACCCAAGGTTTATATTTATACATTCATCTATAAAAATATTTATTACAAAAATGTAAATACGGATAAGGTGCTGTATCTCTTTAACGTGAATGTAAACCTTCCAAAGAGGCATTTACAACAGAAGTACAGATAGAATAGGTATCATCCCTACTACCTCAACTACTGCCTGGTTGTTTTCTGACAATACTGTGTCATTTTTATTTTATGGAGCTATTGCTTTGTCATCCTATAAACTGTAGAATCAATTCTATCAAAAATCTGTGTCTTTTTGTCAATTGCTGAACTATGGCTCCTATTACCTCAATATAACAAAGAGCTGATGGGTGATTCTGGTAGTTATATTCAGCTACAACTGAAAAGCCAGAGGTTTCTGATCCTTGCTCTGTGGAGAAGCATGACCATTCTCCTAGTAGCAGGTAAATTGCCTGTGTTGCTTGCTAGTGCTTAGTCTATATTTGCCTTAAATTCAACAGAGCTGAATCTCCCCTTAAATATTACAAATACCAATTTGTCATTCCATCACCTTACATATACTGTAAAGAAGGAACTAATAAAATGATGCATTAAGCCTGATCTTCACATTGCATCGTACAGCACTATGTTATTGTCAATGTTAATGTCTAGAGATCAGTCCCTAACAAGAAATTATGTTGCACGTGTCCTTGTTTTACATGTTTAACAATACATGGAACCAAATTCCCTAGAGCAGATGGGAGACAATGTGTTTCATTCATTATTCAAATAGCAACAAACATACTACGTGCGGCTGGAGCCTTCGTAAATGTGAGTGCTATTGACCAGCCAAGGAATGTGATAAGCGTAATCAGCTTGCCAGTATCTAAGCCAATCATTATAAAAATTACACAAACAGATTTTTTCTCCAAGCAAACTCTCAAACCACACAAAGTCCACAATACCTTTCATTGTACGAAAACTCACAGAAGGTTTTGGATGAACTAAACATACATTTCTTTCCTATACATAAGCTGCACATTTTCTAGATTATTGAATTGAAAATGAGATCTCTCTGGTTTGGAAAGCCAAATACTTGTACATTGATTTATTGATCTACTAAAAAGTCATGTCCTGTGTTTTTGTCTCCAGCAAGGGGCAATTCTAATTCCAATTTTCTGCCCTAGTAGAACTGAATCTGGATAATTGTCATGGTACCATGCATTGGGGTGCAGTGGTAAATTATCCTGTGCTGCATTGACTCCTTGTTGGCATGCACTCATTTGTGGGGTTTGGCCAAATATGGAAGTCACCCTTTAATATTAGTACTGTTATTCTGATAATACCAACCAGTACTCATACAATATTTAAATGTGAGTTTAATCTATAAAACAGCTTCGCCTCTTGAGTGTAAAAATGTGTTACCTTCACTTGTACTGTTCTTTAAAAACATGACAGTAAGACTTTGGCTTTGGTTCAACTGGATACTAAATATTCATGTGTTCTAGTTTTCATGATACCCCTGCTTTCTTGTTTGCCCTTTCTTTGAAACCCGAGGCTTTGGACATCCCTTCTCGTGATGATTTCATAATTCAATTGCCATGACATCATAAACTCTACTGACAGTCTAATGTAGCAGATTCTCCAACAGACTCAACCATGTCAGCAGTTTCATAGAACTGAGTGTGCTTTTCTGCATCTGTAAATGTATTTCTTCAGCAATAGCAGGAGAAAAAGTACAATATTTGTATGGTGGAATCTCCTTACTTTACATGGACTGAATGAAGGGAAAATGTTGGGATACGCCTGCTGATATTACAGAACACATTATTTCAAATGCAGTAAACTGTGAGACCCTGCCAATGACTATTCATTGTTCCTGTGGCTTAATAGTGTTTGGAACACCACCAGACAATATACAGCAACAGAGCTAATGTTAGTGTGTGGAAGGGAGTATTAATCAGAGAGATGATTGCAGCCCGGGTCCCGTCGCTGTTGTTCCCTGTGTGATTTCGCTTCTGTGAATTTTCTGTCCTTTTGCTTTAATACAACAGATGATGTAAAGGGGAACAGCAATACTTTCTCCCATTGTCCCTTTCCTTAGTCAAGAGAGCGAGAGGGAAGATCAAACATCTCAGGAAGACAGATAATACACACAGTCATCAAACAGGATTTCATTCTGTACAATGAGTTCTAAGCAGAAAATGGTTACAAATAATCAAAACATGGTAAAATCGCTTAAAATAAACAATTGCTCAGATATGGTTTAGAGCCAATGTAGTGTTTCAATCAGTTTGGTAGAATTGGCCTTTCTGAAACTATATAAAGCATTTGTTTAGTAGAACCACAGCAACAAAAGTCTGCAAGGTATATTTATCAAACAGCAGGTTGCTGCATCATTTATTTAACTCTTGTTTCTTGGAAATTACTACCACACAGCTGGTGTGTGTGAACAAAAAATGTTTGGGCTCCAAAATGGACCAGAAGAACAGGCAATTTGCCCAAAAATCCAGCTCTGCCTGGGTTTGGCAACAGTGTATTCTTGTGAGGCAGATAAGCCTTGTAGGCATCTCCTATTCAGCCCCTCCTACTCACTCCAATTTTGCTTATCATTCAGATGTAACAGTGGGTACATAGAGCAAAGGAGAACTACACTTGCTACCTGCAAACACCTGCACCGAGTGCTCCCTATGTATATTGCACCTCTGCACCCAAAAGATTTGCATCTGATTTGCACCTAATGAATGATTTGGTAATTCCATTTCTACTGCCTGAAACATTTATTACTTTCACTGATGCAAAATACACATCTGCCAGTGGGGAAGCAAATAAGCAGGTGTCTGCAATTACACTGGAATTCTGGTAAGTAATGTTGCATTGTGGGCACACATTACACCTGCATTAGTAAATGAGTGCTTTTGTGTCTTTTACCTGTAACATCTCAGGAAACATGCCAATCAGGCAGGTTTCCTAGGTAACCAAGTGAAAAGGTAACCTATGTATTTCTGGATAGCAGCTGTTGCTTGTAAATGTAACTTCTTCTCTTCTGTACAGCAACACAAGGTTTGAATAGGAATTAATAAAGAAAGGTAATAAAAATGCAAGACTTTTTTGTCCTTTGATTCCATAAGGGAGGATCTTTCCACATTCTGCCACCCTGTTGTCAATAGCCTAATGCTGCCTGAGCTGCCGACTCTGTCCACACTTCTTGATGCTGTTGCTGGAGCCATTCATACACTATTTTATAGCTTTGAACCCCTGCAGCTCTTGTTCCCTTCTGAAGGTTCATTAGAGGGTAATATTGGCAAGTAAAGTTGACATGGTAATTGCAAGGTGTTAGATAACAGTGAGATAATAGAGTAATAGAGCACTAGTAGGGATACCAATTAATTCACAACTACCTGTATAATATACACATCTCCCATTCAATTTCATATGATGCATTTACCAACATACCTAGCCAATATATTTAAAG
This sequence comes from Xenopus petersii, assembly GCA_038501925.1. NCBI lineage: Eukaryota > Metazoa > Chordata > Amphibia > Anura > Pipidae > Xenopus > Xenopus petersii. The sequence goes on along the minus strand of CM076689.1, from coordinate 45,713,938 downwards.
TAAGGTGATTGTCCCCTCATTTCTCATAAAGTAGTCGCAATAATCCCCATAAAACAGGGCTGAAACTAGAGGAAACCATAAAAGGCTTGAGGTAGGGAGTTAGTTCTACAGCCTTAGATATATGCCTCTGCTGCCTTCTCCACCCCATTATTAGTGAGGATGAGTTCTAAGACAGTGCTATACCTGAGCAAGTATTGTACATGGTGGCAGGTTGGGGGTGGAAGGAAAGGAAGAAGTACTGTTGGGACAAAAGGATCAGCAATGGGTGTTTTATTGTTGGTGAGTGGGTGAGGGGAGGATGAGCAGAAACCTTGATCTAGGTGACCTTTTCTCTCTGGCCTGGCTTTGCCACATAGTTCATGTATATGTAGTGGAGAAAACAGAGTCAGTCTCCCCATCTACTACCCTTAGTTAAAGGGTCTAACGGCTAGCAAATAATATGGTTTCCCAAACAGTTTCCTTTTCATCTGATCTTTCCAGTACTGACAAGACACAGACACACAAGTTCTAAGCACAATCTCTTAGCCTCACATCACCCTGAATAGAGCATGTTACGATTTCTCTAGTTAACCAGTGGAGATCTGCATTGTAAACTTTTATGTCTGTGTGGTCGGAGCAGATATCAAATCTTTTCTGCGCTACAAACTTTCCATTTTTAAATGAAAAAAAGGGAAATGCAATAATGTGGCAAATCAATAAAAGTGAGAAAGTTTGAATGGCTTCATTAGTTGCTGAAGAATTGTGCCCAGTGTTAGCAGCTAGTGCTCATTTAAGTCACTCATGATGGAGAGGGATAAGAGTGGCGAGGCAGGCCACATGTTACTGCACAACAATACAAGCGCCTAGTAAGGATGTTAATTAAACCTGGCCTACAAGTGTAATGTGTTTCCCTGTCACAACGGAAAGGTCAGCACTTGGCACATGGTGACACAGAATCCAAGCAGACGAAGGCCTGAGTATCCTGAGTTCAAGTATTTGTAATTATTGTGCTGTCAAACTTTTTCCATGTAGCGGCCTGATAATCTGATTTATCACAAGGCTGCAGGCCAGATTATGATCAACTCCTGAAATAACTGTTTCCAGTGGAAATTCTTTCAGAGGGTCACATATTGCACATATTGGGGCAGCAGTGGCACAGGTTTCTCAGACACTTTCAAGTGCCCTTAGGTTCAATGATTCCTTTAAATGCATGTATTAAATAGGTTTTCCAGTAATAGGCTGTTAATTAGGCCCAATGTATTCTAGCTGTGGCCCTCCATATGTAATTGAAGCTCAGCTCCCAGAATCCCAGCAAACAGCTTAATAGGGGGTGCTGGTATTTGGAGTTCAGTGACATCTCAAGGGCTTCACTAATTCCGGTGGCCATAATCATTCCTGCATGTTCTTGTTACACCCCTAGGAAGAGTACAGACCAATTAGAGCAATTATTATAGCAATTATTGTTGTAGCAGATCTATGACTTTATGCACCCTGCATCAGTATGGAATTTTGGCTGGCATTGCAGCCCTTGAAACCAAACTGTAGAAAATATAAAGGTGTGGGACACATCCAAAGCAGCAACTAGACTGCAATAGCTTCTTTATTGGGGATAGAGATACACAACATATTTCGGGCAGCGCCCTTTGTCAAGGGCGCTGCCCGAAACATGTTGTGTATCTCTATCCCCAATAAAGAAGCTATTGCAGTCTAGTTGCTGCTTTGGATGTGTCCCACACCTTTATATTTTCTACAGTTTGACTAAACTGGGATATCAAGCACAGGATATCCCGTGGGAAAATCCGACCAAGAAACTAGGTGAGCTCCACGTGTATTCTGATTTGCAAGCCCTTGAAACCAAACAGCTCCTTTAAAATAGGACTGTTCAGTTTAAATGCAAACAAGAAGTAACCATTACTCTCTGCATTGTTATTAACTGACAAAATGGGGTCAACTTAATAAACGTTGATACATAAATAAACATCTGTTGCAACTAGTTAAATAACAAAAGGTGCAAAATGTAAACAAAGTCTAGTAACCCATTTCAACCATTTAGCAGGTGTCATTAGTCAGTCAGCTGTATAAAAACAGATATGTAATTGGTTACCATGAGTTCTTATACCTGGGCAAGCTTTTCACCATGCAGCAGCAGCTTTCAGCTATGTGTAACCTCCAATTAACCCTTTTACTGCTGGTCAGTCTTAAATGAAACCACACGTTACTAAGCCAAGAGATCCATAATACAGAACCCAGAACTGTATACTCTACAGAGCTTAGAACTCTGGTTGCCAAATGTCATGGATATTACAATCCCTGGCACTTAACTGGTTAAATATTTTTTTTTTTTAAATGTCACAGGAGCTGGGCTAACCAATTGCCCTTCATTTTATCATTGTTAAAACCCCTGTGTTTCCAAACTCCCCTTCTAGAGATTTTACTTTACCTTGTCGGCTGTGATACTTTTTTGATGACCCATAAAATGAATCATGCTGTCAAGGCTTCCTGCTTTATAAAATGGGAAGATTGCTGTGCAATGTGATTTGTGGCTCTATGGGGGATTCATGGGAATTTGGATAGTTTCATTACAGAAACACACTGTGGGAAGTAACACAAATATTTCTGAAACTTCAGACCAAGGCAAAAAAATATATATGTATATTGTTTTTTTAAAAGCATCAAACACCGAAGACTTTTGATGACTGTTTTGTATCTCAGATACAGAAGGCCAGACACACACTCAAAATTACATCAATAAGTCAATTGGGTATTTTACATCACCTGTCTGATTTGAAACATTGGCTCTTTTCCGGTAATACAATATACTACACAATTTGCTAATTTAAAGTTTGAATCTCTCCTGTGTCTGTGAGTTTCTCTTGCTCTTAGCTCTGTGAACCCTATGGATTTCACCCCTCATGTATTAAGGTGACACATGTTTTTTCATATCTCAGTTACCTACCTGGTATACTGTAACTGGATTCCAGTTTTTACTACATCTGCTGGGAACTATTATCTGTAGCAGCTAGTTAATTGTGCCTTATTCTGCTATCATGCCCAACACAGTGCAATAAAAACACAAATCTATCATATCCCCTGGAAAACCTATGGCCACCCTACATTCAATATCTTGGCTGCTGAAAAAATGATGTGGCTAAACAAGTTGCAGAGCACATACAGTAAAAGTACAATAAGGCAAAGTCAGGTTTTCTCCTGGTGGCAAAGAGACATAATGAAAGACCATTGTAGGCTTTAACAATGAAACTACCAACTACCAGGTTCATATAAATCTGTACTAATATATGTGCATTAAAAAAACAGGAAATTTTCATAATTTGGGATGATTTATTATGCAAACAGCATAGAAAGGTTTATTTACGAGGGACTATAATTATTGATGTGATGGTTTCTGCCTCAGAGGAGGAATTAATTAGTCTTCTGGTGGTGTGGGGGAAATAAAGGCTGTGACATATTAATAGAACTAATAGAAAAGACTGTTATATTCTAGAACAACTCAGGGAAACATTGCAAGAACAGGTACAGATGATGCATGAAGGCAGTTTGGGCAAGCTGGGAATACTCTTTGCCTCCAATGCAAGGTAGGATATGAGTGCACAGGTCCAAGTTCATTGCATTACACTTTAGATTCTAATGGGGTTATGTAATAAAAGACACTAAGTTTGTCCAGGAGCCTTAACTCATAGCAACCAATCAGCAGGCAGCATTTATGGGTCAGCTGCTTAAAAACTAATTTTGGTTATTGGTTGCTTTAGGTTACTGTACCTGGGAAAACATGGTGCCTTTTATTACATATTGGGGGTCACTCTTCAAGTTATAGTATGTTTCTACCTTTCGCACTATAATTGAAAAAAGGTTCAAAAATAACAAGGAGAAAAGCACTCTGCTTGATGTATCATAGATTTAAAAAAAAAAACTTTATACCTTCTGTCTAAAGTCAATTACCTTTGGGTGAATGGGGATACCTATGCCCACTTTCTCACATCTTTAAAGAAGAAGAGAAATAACTCCAGCATGCTCTGCAGACATTCCTTATTGGACGCTACACCAATTATTCACACTGTATTTTGGATGTAAAGCTCTTTGAACACAAATGCAGTAAGTAAAACGTGCAGCACAATTTGGGTGTGATTTCCCAAAATGGACATTAATTTGTTGGCTAGCAATGGTTTTCTTGTGTCCCTGGAGGCGCAGCCAACTGCATGTCAAGTGCTCTGGTCAAACCTTATATTGGACTGGGCACATTGAATATGCAGCAGGCACCAACACAATTTAGAAGCAGGTACAAGAAGGGAAGCTTTTGGGGCAGGTGGGGGTTATTTCTACACTTACTCGAAGCTGCTGTACACAAGGCAATAAGGTCAAATGTTCAGGTCTAAAACATCCAATTTCATTTACACATAAAGTACTTGTGACTCAAGCTTATTTGTATAAGTAAAAGTTGAAAGCCAGCAGCAAAACAAGAACGTACCGGCTTCCCCCCCCTCCGGCAACATTTTTTTGGAGGGGCCCGGTGCGCGTTACCCCCAGTGACCACTGGGTCTGCTTCCTCTAACGTTATGCCACTGTTGAAAGCACCTGTGAGGTTTGAGATGATTCTGATTTATACATATAAGAACAAACTGCTTGATAGTAATAATATAATTTAAGAGCACAGTGTAATGAACACATATAGTGCTGGTTTGTGTAGTTATGCCTGTTCAAATATCACATCTGAATTGTGACTGCTGCCCTTGAGGCTAAAAATACAATACTGTGCTGCACAAATCAGTGGCCTATGAGAATAACCTTTTATTCTGTAGCATACTGTATGCAGAGAATAAAACGAACTTACATCTGTATATTTAGAAAACTTGGTATTTTGGAAAAGTACATCCCTAAACCATTGAGAAACTGGAGAAATATGCTACATTATTTAGCAGCATCCTGTGTGTGTGATAATATATTGATATATGTTGGGAAATAGGGACATTACCAGCTTCTTTCAGCTCAGGTGCCTCCTTCCGCACTCTATTCGTTAGCACTGTATGATTGACTCACAAAAAAGAAATAGCATTTGGATCTGACATGTAATGACTCATGTTTTATAGCGTTCGTGCAATTTGTCAATTGGTTATTCAGCTTTTTAACAGCGGTTCCCATCTGCTCAGTAAAAGGCCATTAGTTTCAACTTGAGATCCAGATTCATCAAGAAAGCTGAACGTTATGCTATGATATTTATCCTACCTATGAATGGAAAAAGGGGAGTTTGTCATAGCGAGGGTTTGTGCTATAATAAAAAAATATGGCATCAGCTGATCAAAGTGTTCAGCCACTACATCTGTGCAGCATTCTGGTCTGCTTCTATCACCCATCCTACACTAAGGGGCACATTTACTATGGGTCGAATATCGAGGGTTAATTAACCCTCGATATTCGACCATCGAAGTTATATCCTTCGACTTCGAATATCAAAGTCAAAGGATTTACCGCAATTCGTTCGATGGAACGATCGAAGGAAAAATCGTTGGATCGAACGATTAAATCCTTCGAATCGAACGATTCGAAGGATTTTAATCCATCGATCCAACGATTTTCCTTCGATCAGAAATTGCCTAGAAAGCCTACAGGGACCTTCCCCATAGGCTAACATTGGTACTCAGTAGGTTTTAGGTGGCAAAGTAGGTGGTTGAAGTTTTTTTTAAAGAGACAGTATGATTATTGAATGGTCGAATAGTCGAACGATTTTTAGTCGAAGGTTGAAGTAGCCAATTCGATGGTTGAACTAGCCAATACGATGGTCGAAGTAGCCAAAAAAAAACTTCGAAATTCGAAGTATTTTTTATTCTAATCCTTCACTCGAGCTAAGTAAATGTGCCCCTAAATAAAATGCATGGCGCGTGTTACCTGGCTCTCTGATGAATGGTGTACAGGTGTCTATTGATGCTGCGGAGTCATGGAGCTACCTCCAGCCTAGACCTGGAAATGCTGCACTGTGGTTAACAAAACATGGCATATTGTGTCCAAAATTGCACTCTGCACTTGTAGTTGTGACCCCTTACTATTTCTTTAGACTCCACATCATTGTCTTTATCGAAGATATTCTGCTAAGGCTCAGTGATTGTGTTTATGATTAGTAGAAATTTATGAGCGGCAGCATTGAGATAATGTGTCTGAAAGGCTATTTATTCTTCCTTGTTCACAGCCTGCTTCAGCAGATCTAATCCTGTTTCCTTTGTGTGTCCCCAGTACATTTCACTGTTTCTCGAGAAGTTTATGAATGGGGACTACCTCGAGCCAAGTAAAAAATTTAAGAGCGATTGCAGATAGCTGCATGTTTATTATTTTATAACAGTACCCAAAAGCATTTGTTACTGGTAATAAATCCATGTAATATTCACAATACAGCCAACATTAAGGCTATTGTATGGTAACTTGGTATAACCAGCCAATTGTCTCCAATCGGGATGTAGCGAACTGTTCGCCGGTGAACTAGTTCGCGCGAACTTCGACTGTTCGTGTCCGCCGCAAGTTCGCGAACGTCGCGCGACGTTCGCCAATAGGCGTTCGCGTCAAAATCGTTCCACCATTCGACCGCTAAAATCGAAGGATTTTCGTTCGAATCGAACGATCGAAGCCATTGGATTGAATGAAATCATTCGATCGAATGTCTTCGATTCGAATGAAAATCCTTCGATCGAACGATTACAATCCTTCGATCGTTCGAATCGAATGATTTTCGGATGTTCGAAGTTCGCGAACAGTTCGCGAACTGTTCGCAATTTTTGCCGGTGTTCGCGAACGGCGTTCGCGAACACATCGGCGGCGGTTCGCTACAACCCTAGTCTCCAAAATATGAAGATAATATTTTGAATTGGCAGCTGCATTGGGAGTAGAGAACAGCTGTATCAGTAGCCAGATCCTGTATGCGTGGGAAACTATCCTTTTGCATTGATAAACAATTAACATGAAAAAAAAGGATTATTTGCCTGGGTACAAGTACTATAACATATTAACCTTAAACTTGTGAAAAATACTGTACTCACAGGACTTAAAAAATGTATTATTTATTTAATACAAAACAGGACTAACGTTTCGGCTGTACAACAGCCTTTCTCAATTTATACTCCCTTCAAAGGGAACAAACAAGAACAGGCTATTCTATTTATAATTATAAGCCAGTGAATGGCATACTATACACCAGGAGTGCCCATACTAATGTGAGGACTACTTTTAGTGTCCCATTAGGATCTACATCCATAAAATAATTGTTAGTATTCTGTTCCATTATTTAAATATTGGTTGATGAGAAAATGTATATTGCTATATTTAACAAACAACTATTTCTTATGTAACCTTCACTTAATAAATATCGGAATGAAAAGAATGAAACAGGAGAGTGATTTAGACAAGCCTTTTATTGACAGTGTTTCGAGATCTGCCTTTTGGACAACCCTGCTATACCCACACAGATGGAGCAAACTTAACAGCCCACTCACTATATAATATTCATATATTTCCACAAAAAACATGCAATGTTGTATGTAGTAGCACAACCTGTAGGATATCTTTCTGTATATGATGGTAGCACCATGCTTAGCAGATATGAGGAATATATATTTGCTGCCAGCATGTGACACTGTATAATATTGTTACTGAACAGATTGTGCTGCAAAATAGTTCCAGGTAACTAAGCAGTGACATACTGAACTCTGGTTCTTTAGATGACTCTCTTCATTGCCAACACACAATCCCTCCTGTGCTTTCAAACTGTATGATTGGCAGTCCCTGGTATATACATTGTGCCGGCATCAAGCATGTCAGTTCGTTTTTTTTGCCTTTTTGAATTCAAAGTGTCTGCCTGATAATGTTAATTTCATAGCAATCAAAATAAATTTATTTCGACTATGCGGACTACAGTAATACTCATGTAATATATATCTGTGCTGGATTCTGTAAGACATTAAAAATGGGGTAGAGCAGCAATGAAAAACAGTTTTCTGAAAGGTGCATTATGGGCTCTGCAGGCTAATTGGGGCACATTTACAAACAATGGGCAGTTTGCAGGTAAAGCTGGCCACAGACGCAAAGATTTGCCTGCAATATCGAACGATCATCTCCCGACCTGCCACTAAACATTTGGATCAAACAAAGCAGTAAAGAACAGATCAGCCGATGTTCTGCCCCACAGCAATCGTAGGAAAGTTTTTGTCCGACAAAGCTGGAGACAGTCTCCCTCTGAAGATCGTCAGATCGGCAATACATACAGATATATGATCGTCAGCCGAAATCTTTTAACCTGTACGATCGACTGATTGGCATGGCAAGATAAATGTCGGGACACTCCACACATGATCCAAAAATCATACGAATCGAGGATTTGTACGATCGGATCTTTGCGTCTATGGCCAGCTTTAGTGCTAACATCTGCTGCAGTGTCTACATTCTTAGATGAAAAGGCAAAATACCTATTGGTCTCTCAGCCGCAGTACGTTCATTTTTACTTTGAAATGATCATTAGCATAAACAATTAGTAAAAGAGCTAAAAGCTGTCCATACTGGGTCACACAATGGACTGATTATTTTCTATTTTCACATAATATAAGTATATATATACTATACTATATAAAATTTGCTAAAAGTAAAAACATATACCGTATATATTACATGCTGTAAAAATAGTTTGGTAATTTTAGTATATACTTGAGGGATGTCCAACCTATGGCCCTCCAGCTGTTGTAACTCCCACATCCCCCTTGCAGCCAGAATGCTGGGAGTTATAGATTAAAAACAACTGCAAGGGCTGCCTGAAGGACAAGCAATGGATGCAATATCCACTCCTCAAAGAGGGGGCTGAGCATTCTTACATTGTAAGGACCCCCCGGTCTTCTCCAATTCCAGCCCTGCACATCAGAATAATGGTGCAGAAAAAGTACAGAACCAGGGTTTCTATCTGAAGGCAATGCATCAAGGATCATAACAAATAAAATAAATCCAGTTATACACACAGTTTATTCTTGAGAATTGACATCAGGGGCAGCCATGACCCTACACTGGCTAAAGGATGCTGTGAAATATGGCTCATCACAAGCAAACAGTATGACAGCTCTCACTAAAATCCATATAAGCAAACAGGGCCACCATCAGGGGGGACAGTGAGTACAGGTGTCCTGGGCCTGAAGGGGAGTCCTGCACTTTCAAAAGAGCCAGGCCCCCCTTGCAGGCCCGGATATGTGGAAAGGCCACCTAGGCCCGGGCCTAGGGTGGCAGGATTTTAGGGGGGCGGCATGCTGCCCAACCAAACTCACATTGGTTCAAAAATACTGGGGATGCGCTGGAGATACAATCATTTTTTGAATTTCATGTGCACCAATTGGAGCCATTGCTCCAGTCCAGATGATGAAAATTTGCATTAATGAAGAGCAGGGGACAGGGGCGACAAAACGGCAGTGGGCCTAGGGGCACCCACTATGTAAATCCGGCCCTGCCCCCTTGACAGCGCCGAAGCCATCCAGCCATTTGCGAAGTCACAGTGTCACAATCAGCCGAAATGCGGAAGTGCCGAAAAGCCAAAAACAGCCAAAGCCGAACTCCTGAAGCGGCGAAGAGACCCGAAGCCATGAAAATAGCCGAAGCAGAACTCCCGAAGTGGCGAAAAGACCCAAAGTCACGAAAACAGCCGAAATTGAATTCATGAAGTGGCGAAAAGACCCTAAGTCACGAAAACAGCTGAAATTGATGTCCTAAAGCAGCGAAAAGACCCGAAGGCACAAAAACAGCCGAAATTGAATCCCGAAACTGCAAAAAGACCCAAATCCACTAAAATAGCCGAAGTAGAACTCCTGAAGCGTTGAAAAGACCCAGAGTCACGAAAATAGACGAAATTGAAGTCCTGAAGCGGCAAAAAAGACCCGAAGTCACAAAAATAACCAAAATTGAAGTCCCGAAGTGGCAAAAAGACCTGAAGACACAAAAACAGCCAAAATTGAAGTCCTGAAGCGGCAAAAAGACCCAAAGTCATGAAAGGAGGCGAAGTTGAAGTCCTGAAGCCACAAGTTCAATTCCTCTGAACACCAATTTGTGTTTTTATTATTTTTAATCGCCTGGCCACCAATGTATTATTTTAATACTCTAAAGGCCCCTGCCACAAATGTTTTTTTAAATATTCTCTGGGGCCCCAATTTTTTTTTAACTTGTAAGGGTGGCCCTGGCGCCAATGTTTTGGTTTTAACTTATAGGGGGGCTCTTTCACCAATTTTTTTTTAACTTGTAGGATGGCCCTGACCGCCAATTTTTAAAAAAAACTTTTAAGGGGGGCCCTGGCACCACAGTTATAAGGGGGCCCTGACCATCAATAGCTTTTTATAACTTGTGTGTGTGGGGGGGTTACCTTTTTTAGCACTGATATCTGTGTGGTCTTTTAACTGTGATGTGGAGTGGGAGGAATCTGGGGTGGAGCTTGGGGGCTGGGGTGGGCGGGGTCCAGGGGGCCCGATAATTTTGTTGTACAGGGCCCCGTGATTTCTAATGGCGGCACTATAAGCAAATATGCAGAGGACTGTTCATTATGCAGAATAAGCTGGGACCTCGTACCATGCTGCCCGTTTAATGTACAAAGAGTGGAAGTTGAACGTTATTTGCAGCGTTTATTAGATTTTTATGCCTGACTGTTGCTTTCTAGCACGGTGGCCTCTGATTACAAGCTGGCATGAATAATTCACATACTTGGCAAGTTACTCACTGAGGACCTTTACACCTGAAGAGCCATTATGAAACAGCCCAGAAAAAAACATCTTATGACACAAATCACATTTCATTTGTGTCACAGCAGGGATTAATAGGAATTAACAGGTTCATCAGGGTGTTGAAGTGAATCTGCATTTTACAACGTTTCTCAGAAGGAAAATACTAAATTTATAATGACGGGTTCCCGGTACATATTAGAACATGTTTTTTTTATAATAAAACACTTGCGACTTGGAGATGCTATGCAAAGGCCAATATTTGGGTTATTCATCCAGTTAGTCAAGGGGCCAAAGAGCTGCATAATATTCACATGAATAGCCAATAGAGCTGTTCTGCTCGTGTGACCCCTTTATGTATACATTTACCAGTGACTGATGCACATGCAGAGTGGGTAATCTGTTTACACAGACCGGCTGTGATCCAATGAGAATCAAAGATGTTCAGAGTAAAATTGTCTGGTTCGGTCCCTTAGGTGCATTTGGGCTTGTGCACATGCCTTAAAGCCCTTTAAATCTAAATTACAGAATATTTATTGCCATGTTCTAATGGTCAAAGTATGGAGATGAGTGAACAATTTTAAACTAGAGAATTATAATATTGTATTCTTCATATACAGTATACAGTATAACCATAGAGATAGACTTCATAGAGATGTCCAGGTCCAAATCAACATCACTGAGTGGAACCATGGATTTAATGCCTAGTAAATGGAAGGTATAAAGTACAGTTTTCTTCTACCTATACTAATGCAGAGATACCTTATGTCAAAGGGCTAAACTCCACTGGATATTTCGATCAGATTTTGTGGGTCAGATTTTACCGCAACAGCATGAGATTTCTATGATCTTGTGTAATCGGATCCACTTATAGCTACAATGTAAAGACGGATCAGATAATGTCAGATGGTATAGTTTGTTCCTGCCTCTACATTTGACATTCAATGTAGTTCAATTATCTAGACGCATGCTGCGGTCACATACGACAGTCGTGTTGAATCAGATGGAAAATTTGGCATGTAGTTTACACATCAGATTTTTGTAGTCCCATCATATTTTGACCCACGAGACTACAAATCATATATTTTTTATCAGTCCCATTATATTATGACCCATGAGACTATGGATCATATTTTTGTATCAGTCCTATTATATTTTGACACATTAGACTACCATCGACTTTTGGATGTGATCTTCAATCTGACACAATTCTACAAAATCTCCCATGGAGTCAAGCCCTAAGTCACCATACAAAATATTGATGCTAGACAGTGCAGTAATAAAGCACTTGAACTTCCTTTACAGCAATTGTAAAAGCAATGATTCCTTTACTTTTGTCATCTTGCACTGCATTGGCTCTATATGTTACCCTATAGCACATATTTTGTAAGCTCGTTGTGCAGCTTCAGTCACCACTGGAGACAGTACAGACAGGCACACAGCCTACCAACCCTACTAAGTCTTACAGGTGAGTGCATCCACCTAGTTGAAATAAGGTGACTCTCAGCTTCTGTTAGGATGTAAGATCTTTATATTTGCAGTTGTCAGTAGTATAAATTTCTTTTTTTTATACTAGAGAAAATTACATCAAATTTTTGCCCCTTGATGTTTTTCCTACATGAATTCAGAACAGCAGAGTTGGCACAGTAAATGCACAGCAACTTTCCACCTTTACATTTATTTATCGCCTTCCTTGTGCTACACCATTCGACCTTATAGTCTTTTATAAATGTGTTCTATTCCTGCACGAGTAGCCCCCTCTGCTCGGGGACATTGCTGGACTTCAAAGCACTTCTCAGAGAAATGGCCTTTTCTGTGAGCATTTCTAATAGGACTCTTTGAAGTCTGAATCTGCAGCTTGGTGATGTAGAGCTCATTACAACAAAGCATTGTAATTGCCACACAGACCCCTACAATCAGCTAACTTACAACTATATTTCCATTCAAGCAATAACACCTAACACAACTAAGGTCAATCATTTCATCTAAAAACATATATAAAAAATATTCCCTGTTTAACACAACCCATGTATCTTCCATGCAATTTTCTTTAGATAGTAAATAACTGTAGTAAAAGGATCTCTTTGCCTCAGAGAATATCACTGTGATCTCAGTCATTTATATGTCATTTAATCCCTCTGTGACTAACAAGATCCTTATACAGGAATATATGATGACACTTGCCTCCATGTATGTCCCCAAAGCAGTTTTGTTATTGTTTCCTCAATAAATCAAATAAATTGGAATAGCAACATAAAGTGCATGTCATATTGTTGACTGTATCCTTACTAGAGAGATACTAATGGTTTGGGTAGTGCTGACTATAAAGAGTTTGCATTGGAAATGTGACAATACTGTCTGTTGTTTTAATAGTAATTTGGCCACTGGGGCACTGTGTCATTCAATACTATAAATGAGATTTCCTTTTAACTCAGCAGAGGAAGAAATAAGGCGGCACCTGCCCATAGCAGTAAGCTGAGTAAGCAGATCAATTCTTCTCAGCATAGTTTTTGACCTATTCTTTGACATGCACTGACAGTTGCAAAGATATTGGTGCACAGCACAGTATTTATATTTTAATCTTCCTTGTCAGTGGCTGAAATGAGACAAAATATAAGAGTTGAACTGAATAAGCTTTATTGGTGGCGAAATAAGATTACTCAGCAGAATGACTGGGTAGACTTAGACTTACTGATAGATACTGTATATGATAACTTGGATGAATGAGAAACTTCATAGACAATTTAACCTATACTCTTATAGATGTGGCACAACCTAAATCATCCAGATTCAGAATAGAAACATTTTCCTATTTCCTACTTTTCATGGTTATATCCCAGTATGCAATGATAAAATGCTATGAAAGTTGGTAAAATATAAAAAAAATGCCCCAAAATTTACAGGGAGCCTCAAGGATGTACACAACCCTCCAATAGCTGCAGTTCCTGGAGCCCAACAGCTTTGGAGCCTAAAAGCTGATTGTAGACATCACTTGGCACTGCAGAGGGTGCATGTCCATTCTGTCCAGGCTCTACAGATATTGAGAGGTATGAAGCAGAAACATCCCAGGGATTTCCTGCTGTTATGTCTTAGTGGACTTTGCAGCCCACCTCAGAAAATATACTCTAATCTTGCAGGATCTTTCAGATTGCTAAATCAAATACATTCAGGAAAATGAGTCTGCATGCTTAATTAATAGATTAATTCCAGCCAGACACAAACAGGCAGGGGTTTTTCTTTTTACCCAATTCACTAAATCTAAAAAATAAACTAACGCAGCACACGCTGGAGCTTATTTGATCCACATGATTAATATTTCACCTGAGATATCTTAATCAACACATCATAACAAACGAGCAATGGTAATTCAAGAATCCGTGTTCAAAACGACAGTTCCTGGCAAAATGTTGGAGTATATAGACAGTTGTAGTCCACCAACAGTTGGCTACAAATAATTTTCATGGTGTGTGTTCCTTTCATGTATAATGTAGACATATCTTTAGTATAATTAAGATACATATCCAGATTTGGTTGGCCAGTTTGATTGATTTTGACTATGCTGCTCAACCATCTGAGCATATATGGCCAGCCGGCGGTTCATTCAGAGAGATTATCCTGCAACCTTGCTCTTCTGATTGTTTAGTTGGGTAGCAGTACTATAAGGGCAAAGACACACACAGCTGCTAGCAGTAACTACTTTTTGTGGCTATGATATATCCTGTACAGAGGTTCACGTGCACACTCAGGCCCTTCTATTAAAGCTTCCACTTGGTGCTCAACCTAATAAGGGAGAAGGCACTCCCAATCTCAAGTAGAGAAAAGTACAAGCTGGCACACACAGCGATTCAAACTGGGGTCAGACCCTTGGTGCGTTTATTGCATCACAACGTTTCGGTGGCACTCCCCCTTCATCAGGTGTTACAGAGACAAACGTGATCATAGATTAAATAGCCATAAACCCACCCCCATATGAATAAACAATTGGGTGTCTGTGTTGGCAAAGTCCATAACCAATAGCTTTCACACTGCAATAATTTTTGTTTAAAGTCTTGTCCCTGTTTCTCATTTACTTTTTCCAAGATTTGCCAACAAATCTGTGAAATCCTATATTTGTTATCATGTTTGGCTAGGGTTGTTTCTTGTTTTTTCTTGTTTATTTTATCCTCATTCCCTGGTTGATAATTTCGTATTACTGATTTATGTTCATTAATGCAAACTTTTATTGCTCTTTTTGTCTGACCCACATATGCCATGCCACAAGGGCACTTAATACAATATATTACCTATTTTAAATTACACGTATGGAAACCTTTGGTGGGATATGGGGTTCCTTTTAGTGGATGCATTACACTCTCCCCTTTGATAATGTCATTACAATGGCTGCAGTTATGGCATGGATGAGTTCTTGTAGGGATTTTTTTTTAAGTAATGTTTGTCTTTTTTGTTTAATCAGATCTTCAATATTTTTTCCTCGTTTATAGGAAAAAATCGGAGGAGAAGAGATTGGCTACTTTTGGATCATTTCCCAGGATACCCCAATATTTAATTATTGTCTGTTTAATAAATTTAGAATTAGTATGATATGTTGATAAATGAAATTTTTTGAATGGTATCTTTTTTTCTCTGCTGTAACAGGTTTTCATTGGGTATTTCACCTATTTTTTCCCCGAGTCAATAAACGTATCCATCGTTTTTCCTGATTCTTGTTTGAATAGTTCATCTGTAGAAGTTATTCTTCTAACCCTCATCAGTTGGCTTTTGAGTAACCCTTTAAACAAGTTTGGGGCATGAAAGCTGGTTGGTCTCAATAAATTATTACAATCCGTGGGTTAAGTATACAGGGCGGTGTTACATATGCCCTCACTTAAAGATGTATCCAGTGTGAATTTTATTGTGGGATGGACCGAGTTAAGCTATAACAAAAAAGAATTAAGGTGTTGCTGTGAACCTTTCCAAATAAAAACAGTGTTGTCCATATAACACATATAAGAGTCGATGGAATCTGAAAAATCCGCATTAGAGAATATAAAAGTCTGTTCAAAGAAATCTATAAATATATTTGCATATGCAGGTGCCATGTTTGCACCCTTTGCACAATCCTGCAGTGTCGGACTGGCCCACTGGGATACCAGGAAAACTCCCGGTGGGCCCAGGTGTCAGTGGGACTATTGCTTATAATATTTTGGCCTTTTTCATGGTCATTCCCTATTTCTTTATGGGAAAAAAGGCGTAATAATTGAAGATTAGAGTATAGTATGTAGAGAAAAGAGACTAGGAGAATAAGGAGGTTGAGGCAGGAGAGGAGGTATAGTAGTTTGGAAAGTGGGCCTCTGGTATCCCAGTCCAACACTGCAACCCTGTACTTGTAAGTAAGAATCATTGTTGAAGAGGAAGTAATTATTGGTAAGTACCAATTCCAACAATGTGCATAAAAAAATCACCTTGTATTTAGGTAACTCCATGTATCCTAAATATGTGTGAATGCATTCTACTCCTTCCTCATGTGGAATAGTCGTATATAAGTAAAAATTACCAAAGCACCGGAAGAAGACCCAAAGATTACCAAAATGCCGGAATATGGCTCCTGTGAACTTCACTGTGCTGACTCTGGAATGAGGGGTAATTACGGACTTAGGGCCATTTAGTTGTGTGAGCACCTGTGTGTGTGGGGGGGAGCAGGGGGGGGGGACTCTGCAGGATAGGGGATAGGGGTTTTTATTAGCAAGGGGGGTTTGGTTCTCCTTTAATTGTACATTGCAAACCTTTAAAGGGGAAGGAAACCTACTCGGCGCAAACCCCCCACCCCCCCTCCCGTTTGTTGCCCACCCTCCCTCCTCCCCCCTGGCCTACCCGTCCCGCTGGGCAAATGCCCCTAACTTGTTACTTACCCTTCTGCACAGGTCTAGTCCAGGGAGTTCACAGGCGACATCTTCTTCCACGCGATCTTCTTCCTGCTGTGAACGGCGCATGCGCAGTAGGATCATTTCGCCGGTACGATCTATTGCGCATGCGCGTGACTTTTAGTGCATGCGCAGTAGATCCGTACCGGCGAAATGATCCTACTGCGCATGCGCCAAAACGCCGTTCACAGCAGGAAAAAGATCGTGTGGAAGAAGATGTCGTCTGTGAACTCCCTGGACTGGACCTGCGCAGAAGGGTAAGTAACAAGTTAGGGGCATTTGCCCAGCGGGATGGGTAGGCCAGGGGGGAGGAGGGAGGGTGGGCAACAAACGGGAGGGGGGGTGGGGGGTTTGCGCTGACTAGGTTTCCTTCCCCTTTAACACCTGCTTGAAGGTCGTGTAAAATTTTGGAGCAAACGTAACAACTTTTTCATTGAGAAGTTTTATTACAAACACTGCGCAAACTATGAAATTCGCAATCGCTATCCTACTGTCACGTGAGGGGCAAAGTGTTTGCAAAAGCAAAATTGCTCACTTTGAGAACATTTATTTGAATTGCAAATGAGTTGTGAGTGACTTTTGCGTTAGCGACCAATATTACATTTCCCCATTTGTGTCTTAGTAAAGCCAATTATCACTTTTGTCTATTTTGTAGCCATGACAAGTATATGTGCTGTGTGTCTTCACTCCAAAAGCAACCCTATGTGGATTTCAGTTTGGGCAATGTCTTCATTTCATTGTTCGAATACAGAATTTGTTTCTACAAAGTTCTACAAGTTAGCTCTAACCCTAAACCGTGTCTCATAGCTTTTGTGCATACATATTTTCATTTGCCTATTGATAGCCAACCCATTGATGAACCTGAAGATCACCCATTACATTAGTGAATACTTGCCAAAATCTTCTCTGCTGCATTTAGTAATATAGATTTGCTCAGTAACAATTGCTGGTGACGAGAATTTATTTAGAAATCAACGATGAAGATCAGATGTAATTTTAACATGTCTGGATGGGTCTGAATATCAGTAAGTATTATCCTCTCAGTTTTTCTCCAAAGGGCAGTCTCTCATGCAGGTGAATATTATAGGCTGGTTCTCATCTTGTTAGGATACAAAGCAATAATAGCTACACAGAAAAGATCAAATCCTTGAAGCCATCAGGTTGTTCCCAGAGTGATATATTATCAGAACAGGTTAGACCGTATTAAGTTTAATTAACGTGTAACCTTTAATTTGACTCTGTTGCCTGATTTTTTTTATCTGATAATATCATTTCTACATTGAACATCTTAGTGGCAATTGACCAAGGTAACCACTTGGCTGTTAAAATGCTGCTATATCCAATTTATCTGACATAACTCAAGTCCATCCATTATTCAGAGAATGAAGAGATGGGGAAAGCACAAGAGAAAGCAAATGCTGCTTTGTATATTGAAATATGACCTTTTTAAAGAAAGAAACAATGGTTTTACTCTTGTGCAGGGCTCACATCTACATACAATCAGCAACTCAGCACCACAGCTGAAACTTTTTTGGGACTCGTCCCACCCAATACACCTTGAAAAAGATGTTCGGTATTCTGTTATACATTACAATAGTAAACCACTTTCTCTTCTGTATCTCCTCCCTTTGATTTTAAGTTACTATAACACAGGCTCAATAAAAAGCTTTGATTCAAAAAATTGTAAATCACATAAAAACTGTAGGATCCTACATGGTCCATACATTTCTGAATTACAAAACCTGATCTCATTGAAGCAATGACTCAATGCTTAATCTCACCAAAGGGTGTCAGTTAGGATTGCTTCAGGCAACATGCTTTTACATAGGATAGATCAATGGTGAGCACCTAGACTCAAGGCAGTGAAAGGTTTCTCTGCTGTTCCAGTCCTTTTACTTCCAATGCACCCTATTCTGTTGCTTGAGATTGGCAGTGCTCCAATTACTAATCTCTAATCTTCTGATTATGGACAAACATTTAGGTACAATAATATAATGCTAACATACATATTGAGTCCTACAATTATGTAGCTAATCTACTATCCAATTTCCAAATGTTTTCCCGACCAAGCTAGAAATACTTTAGAGGCTGACATTTTCCCTCTAAATGTGAGATTGTTATTACCATGGATGTCTAAGGGATAATTGGCACTATTGATTTGGAGCTCTTTATTGCGCCCTCATGAGTCTGTTTCACATTCATATAATTCAGTTGTATCTTGCCCTCAAACAAGCTCATCAAAGAAACCGTATATCTTATGTTATGGCTTCTATACCAGCCTACGGCCAATAAAGCCCTTTGAAGATAAAGATCTATGCCTCCAAAGGTGGCCCCAGTAGCTTCTCATTTTCTTTTCTAAACAAGTACAAAAGTGGATTGTGGATTAAAATTATAAACATACATGTAGCACCAGCCTTTATGACCCATGTAACTATTGTAGCTTAGTTTAACAGCTCAGGGCACACTGAGCATGTGCAGTGCCACAGACACTGAAAAGGTGATCCAAGAAGATCCAATTATGGGGAGCTGCTGTGGACAAGACATGGTCAAGACAAGTCTTGACCATTATTGTTATAAGACCGTTGAACCATTGGGCTGATACAGTATGTTCAGCATAAAAAATACAGCTTTTCTAGGCATATTCATTTTAGGCTTTATGTCTTATCTAATTCATTAATAATTATATGTTTGAAGTTTTATGCTTGTTACACATTTTATATTAGATACAGGACCAGGATTTTTGTTCTCATTAAAAATAAATCTAAGCTAAACTATTTGCAGACAAAGGTTGCAGATTAATTTGCTGTAAAAACACAGCAGATAAAATATATGCAATAGCTAGTATGCTGAATGAGGAAAAAAAATGAGTTCATTATGGAAAAGGTTTTGGCGAATGGATGCAGCGCACTTAGTTCTGCATTGTTACTTTAAGTATAAACCAGTCATAGATTTTTCTAACTTTGCAATAAGAAAGCTTGAGTGTATCACACGGTTTGTGGACAGACTAACAGCAGAATAAAAAGAATGAAATCAAATCGATAGGATATGTTTTTATCCACATCTGAAGCAATTTAAAGCAATTCTCCAAATCAATGCAAATAGACAGAAATTCTTCTCAGCGTTTACTACCAGAATGGGGAATTATTGATCGGTCTATTGGATTTTTTTTTTTTTGCACAGGGAAAGACTCTTGCTTGGACAGGGATGAGATAGCATGAAAGAAAGTATGTTCGAGAAAGAAAACCAGGACCACTGGGGTGAATTGTTATGTTGTTTCAAACAGCAAACACAATGTTATTTTTAGACCTTGTAGATCAATGGCAATACATCTGAGCTCACCTCAAGTTAACAGGCTTGAAACTAACATAAAGTTCTTAATTCAAATAGAGTGATCAATGCCTAGTGACCATAACATCACCCTATATATAATGTATATATTATTAAACGTCTATATCACAACTTGACATAGCAGTTAGTCATGTAAAAGCTAAACTGCCTATTTTAAAGGTTTTGAATTTACAAGGCAGAAAGGACAGTAAATGATGTATTGGAGGGGACCAGCTAGAATATCACACCAGCTAGAATAGTGGTAAGAAGAGGCAGCATGACTGACTAAGGTCTGGAGAGGAGAGCTTCTGGTGGGGTGTAAACCTTATACTTACAGATAATCCACCCGCGCTGCAACCTTATCCACTAACCTCCCTTTAAATAAGACAACACCCATTTATTTTGTTGGATAATAATGGCCTCAGCATCTTCTTTATTAATTCTTCTGCTCAAACATTCAAACATCAATAATCATAATAAATATTATTCATATTCAAAAGATATGCAATATTTAACATCCATAACATTGCATATTATTTTGTAACCCTAACTATTTTAAACTGTCCTGATGGCCTTGCGCAGATGGTCCTGGGATTATTGTCGCAGTACACCGACTCAATGGTATTAGTCATTTTTCCACCTGGGGACCCCATGCCCGAGCTGGCCACTTATCCATTATTCCTACTTTTTTCCGGAACTCATAACAGTCCCTTATTTAAGTCTGTTTTTCCCCAGGACCACCGCCAAATGCTGTGACAAGTCCCGTAAGTCCCATCCCAGCAAACCAATTACCTGTATACTTACCAAAATCTTCCCCGCCATCCCAAAAAACATGGGAGGATAGGGTGGGCTCGTGCTACCTGTGGTCCCCAGGTAGGAAAAGGAAGTACCCTCTCCCGCACTTTCTATTTATTACCCCCCACCCCAGCCCCATCCCCCCATGCCTAACTTCCTTTTCTCCTTTCTTGCCCATACTTCCAGCCAATTCTCTCCCCCTTTACCTATCAGTCATGCCCTCCTTCCGCCCATAATAGGCTCCCTCGTAACTTGACTGACTAAGGTTTGGAGAGGAGAACTTCTGGTGGGGTGTAAACCTTATACTTACTGATCATCCACTCATGCTGCAACCTTATTCACTAACCTCCCTTTAAATAAGACAACACCCATTTTTAAAGGAAGTACCCTCTCCCACACTTTCTATTTATTACCCCCCACCCCAGCCCCATCCCTATGCCTAACTTTCTTTTCCCCTTTCTTGCCCATACTTCCAGCCAATTCTCTCCCCCCTTTACCTATCAGTCATGCCCTCCTTCTGCCCATAATAGGCTCCCTCATACCTATTCCTGTGTGGTCTTTGTCTACCTGTGCTTTAAGATCTTTTAGGTCAGATATCTTCTGTGGTTCCTAAAAACATTTCTGTTTTCCTATGAAGGTCAACTTATATAAACTTGCAAAACATAAACCCAATTTATTATTTTAAAATAGGTATTCTAAAGCAATTTATATGAGCTTGCCAATAATACAGGACTCTGTAAATCAACACAAGTCCAAACAAGATGTACAGTATCCTCTTGGTAGATGGTCTGAGCAAATTGGCAGTTTGTGTATCTGATTGGAGAGTGTTGACAAATGTGTGGTTATGCCAGTGTGCAGCCACAGAGATGGATCCCCATCGTCTTAAAGTTGATTAAATAAGAGCCACATTTAGTTCTCAAAAACATGTTGTTGTAAACTTCTGCTTAGTAGATGCCATTCCTGCAGCGCTATGTTATCCTGATATCACCCCTGTGTCTCCCTGAGCAACTGCATTCTAGCCCACAGACTGAACTGTTACTCTGGGAATCAGCAGGAATTACTGTTAATCTAGTTCAACAAACTGAATGTTTATCCAGACACCCTCTACGTGCTGAGATGATTACCAGTCTCTATATATTTTTCAAGGTATCTTATATTTTTCTTTTATCTTAAAAGACTGACTCACTAGTCTCCTGTGTTTTCTTCTCTCTTTCTTGCAGTCTGGAGCTGTTACTATGCTCTTTTATAAAAAGTTATCAGTAAAAAGGCCATAATTCTTTCATGGTGCATGGTGCCAGTGGTGTAACTACCAGGGTGCAATTACACCTAGGCCCACACCCCCTTGGGGCCTGCCAGAGTCACAATAATGTATATCACGGATGGAAGGGCCTGGAAAATTTTTCAGCACGAGTGTTGGGAGGGCTCTAGCCCTAGGTTCCAGAGGGGAAGGGGGGGGCTGGCGTGGCTAGTTATGAAACTGCATAGTACTATGGTATTATGGAAACCCTTATCCACAATTTCAGTATGGCTTAAGTTACTTTAGGGCTTAATTTTCATACTTTCTTACTACTTTTTTCCTGCAGGATCAACCCCTCTCCTTGAGGTATAAGTTAGAGATCTCCACAGTCCGCTTCAGTGAAATTCCGCCAGTCTACATTCATTTCTATGGGATTTTTAAAAGAGTATTTATCAATGGGCGAAATAAGTGAAATATGCCTTTCAAATCCTTTCAAAATCCCATAGAAATAAATGAAGATGGCTAGAATTTCACTCAAGCAGACTGTGGAGATCTCTAACTTTACTCTTTGATAAATCTACCCCCTAGAGTAAAATCCAAAGAGATAGAACCATGTACTATCTCATTTTATATAGACTAGGGAACAGGGAACAGGAATTATATCACTACCCCATGGCCTATCACAGTAGGGACTGTTAACTTCTTACATCCCAACTTTTTTGGGGCTAAAACATAATTATGGAAACCAATTTTTTGTGTGTAGAGAAGTGGGTGGTTAAGTAAATACAAATTAAGTATGAAATTATGTGTTTTCACACACTAAACTAAAGACTAAAAATGTATGGATAGCTTGGCAGCTTATATTTCAAAACATTCATGCAAAAAAGGTGCAAGAGTGTGTAATTGCGCCAAAGATTAGGGAATGTTATGGGCTTAGTACCAGTCCTTGGATATATTTCTGCTTCAGAAACACTGCTAAAGTTTAGATAAACAAGCTGCTGTGTAGCCATGGAGCAGCCATTTGAGCAAATGATACACAATAGATAACAGATAAGTTCTGATGAATCCCATTGTATGCTACAGAGTGTGTGTTATCTGCTGTGTACCCTGTACCTTTTCTCCTTTTTCAGCTTTCAATGGTTGCCCCCATGGCTACACAGCAGTTTGCTTATATAAACTATAGTAGAGTTTCTGAAGCAAACACATCAGTTTTACCAGGGCAGCACAACAGTACATTATATTTTCATTACTTTCAAACGCTTTCATTTTTTTGTTGTTACTTTTCCTTGAACAGAGAAACGAATGACATGATAACCCAGAGGTTTTGTAGTATTGTTTTTATTGTTTCAAAGGAACTTTAAGTACAAGAGTAATGTAATGTATGAACAGCAGTCAGCAAATCTGTGTGTAACACATTGCAATGAATGTTATGTTTCCACAGAAACTGCAGAGACACAGTCGGACATCCCAGGCTTATCCCAGTCTAAATTACAATCACCCACTGATGTTCTACCACAAGAGAAATACACAACAACGTGGCTGATTTGCAGCAGTTGATGGCTCTTTTTATTTCCTCACATACAGATATAGATGTTCCCAAAACGGCTCTCAGCATTCCAGTAATTACTTCTATTCTTCTGAAGATGCATTTCATTTTGCTTGGGAATGTATCAGTGTCACCATGTCTGGGTGCCAGACAACTGAAACAAACATTGATTTGCAGGCTTCTCCCAAAAGCTAAAAAAGAACTGTCCAACCCTTGTATTGTTAACCCTTCCATTCCAATTACTGAATGGCAATTGAATGAGCCCTCCTTCTTGAGCATCTAGGGGCAGATTTATCAAGGGTTGAAGTGAAAATTCAAATTTAAAAAAATTGAATTCCGAGCTATTTTTTGTGTACTTCGACTAGGGAATAGTCCAAATTCGATCCAAAAAATTTGAAATATCTAAATTTATCATGTACTGTCTCTTTAATTGCCGAATTGCTATTGGGGGACCTCCTAGAACCCATTTGGAGTCAACTGGAAACTTTGAATCGAATTAGATCGAATACGATGTTACTCCGATTCATTTGATTCGCATTTGAACGAAAACGGGCTATTCACCCGGAAAAATAAACTTAGATTTTTTTTTTAAATAAATTTCAGTTGGTCTTTTTTTATTCAAATGTTGAAATTTTTTCTATTCTAAATTCGACCCTTGATAAATCTGCCCCTTTATGACAAAGCGCACAAGGCTGGATGCCATGGTAACTTCATTGGCTCAAAGGTGCCCTCAATCCTTCACTAATGTAGCTGGTGAGTTTAGAATGTCTCTGGGCAGGATCTGCTTTAACTTCCACCCTTTCAAGGTATACTGTCATGGGAAAACATTTTTTTTTTCAAAATGAATCAGTTAATAGTGCTGCTCCAGCAGAATTCTGCACTGAAATCCATTTCTCAAAAGAGCAAACAGATTTTTTTATATTCAATTTTGAAATCTGACATGGGGCTAGACATATTGTCAATTTCCCAGCTGCCCCAAGTCATGTGACTTGTGCTCTGATAAACTTCAATCACTCTTTACTGCTGTACTGGAGTGATATCACCCCCTTCCTTTTCCCCCCCAGCAGCTAAACAAATGCACATTGGGAAGGTAACCAGATAGCAGCTCCCTAACACAAGATAACAGCTGCCTGGTAGATCTAAGAACAACACTCAATAGTAAAAACCCATGTCTCACTGAGACGCATTCAGTTACATTGAGAAGGAAAAACAGCAGCCTGCCAGAAAGCATTTCTCTCCTAAAGTGCAGGCACAAATCACATGACTGGGGGCAGCTGGGAAATTGACAAAATGTATAGCCCCATGTCAAATTTCAAAATTGAATATAAAAAAATCTGTTTGCTCTTTTGAGAAATGGATTTCAGTGCAGAATTCTGCTGGAGTAGCACTATTAACTGATGCGTTTTGAAAAAAAACATGTTTTCCGATGACAGGATCCCTTTAACTATGATCATTTTTAGTTTTTGAATTGCTGCTACAAATGTTTTGTAAAACGAATTTCTGAATAAGGTGGAACAATAAGCTGAAAGAAACACCAAGTGAGCAACGTCACAGAATACTTTTCCTTTGGTTTGGGAAGAAATGTAATCAACTTCTAGTTACTCTTTAACTAATCCCTCTAATTACGTGTCAAGATCTCCTGGAAACCTTTGTTGTACCACTTGTACATAGACATTACTCACACGATCAATCAAGAACTGAGACTATAAGGAGGTGTTGATCACCATTGCTGAAGATGTTACAGATCAAGACAAGTATCACGTAACTGCACTCCCGTATTGATTGGGCAAAGGCAGATGTTTGTTAACAAAGCAAGGTTCCTAGTTAACAAATGCAAGGGCTAACATGAAAGACTAGGCTTTTTCAATGTAAAGTATTTTACATTCAGCAGCTCTCCAGTTTGCAATTTTAGTAATCTGGTTGCTAGGGTCCAAATTACCCTAGCAACCATGCATTAATTTGAATAAGAGACTGGAATATGAACAGGAGAGGCCTGAATAGAATTGCCTGACTGTACCTGCACCAATTTTGATATGATTTTATTTAGGTCTTCATTAAGGGATAAGACTGAGGAAGTAATACTATAACTGGGTAATTTACATTCATGTATTCATTTTAATCTCAATTTTTAACTGGAAAAATATATGTGAATTTTAGCCATGGAAACTGCCAAGCTGAAAAAGAAAGCAAATTATTATTTGTGGAGCAGGGTTTCTCAGGCAGAATTGGTGACTCATGTTCCATGTGTGTGTCTCAGATATGGAGCCGGGGTAAGCAAAATTCATCCTTTAGGAAATAAAATAATTGGCTTGTGACTGAGGCTCAGCTACAGCTCTGGAATCTCTATTAAAACCATCCCTTCTCTTTACTAAACACTCCCATTACTGTCACTGCTCAGGTTTGCCATAGCAAGTGTCTGCATTGTGAGATGTATCCCTGCGGCTGTCTGTCTCCCCACAATCCCTGACACTCTTGCAGCTAATACTGGCCTGTCAGGGGCGCAGGGAGGGAGAGGCAGCAGTATCTGCAGACCCAGAGCTTGCAGGCTTGAGCCGTTATGTACACACCTTCAGATCAGACAACAACTGCCCAACCCATGTAGCAGATCATATACACAGCCATTAGCAGACACTCCAGCAGTGGCATTTCAATTTAACTGCATTACAGAGCAAGTGCTGTGACTCTGCATGAGGGACCATTAAAAGGGACATTAATATAGTAAGTATGTCTGTATATATTTGTATACCCGCTTTTGTAAACACAGAGCTGTACATTTGAACAATACATAAACAGAGCAAGAGGGGGCTGATACAATAATAGAACACAAGTGAAAATGTCCAATGACATTCAGGTTTAATTACAAGAGGAAAGAGCACCCTGCCCTATAGAGCACATGGTCTAAGCTCACAAATATTGAAAAATGTTCATATGAATTTGTATACAAGCTGGTTCAAATCTTTAGAAATGAGGAGTATGCCACATTTGTTTTAGCGTCGGCTCATGTATAGGGCATTAGAGGATCTCTTTTGTCTTTATTTTGCTTTCATGGACATTTGTAATAATAAGTGACAACATCTCTAATAAAGACACCTATATGACCTAAATGTACTGCCCTATTCAAATTCACCCAAGCGTAAAAGTACTAAGGGAATTTCGCTAGGCAGAAATGAACGCTAGAGAAAGTTCGTTATGCAATGCTTGCGCTGATGAATTAACGCTAGCGGAACTTTGCTAGTGTTCAGCTACAGAGACACAACTTCCCATCTTAGTGAATTAGCATTGTGGTATCGAATTTGGACCTGATGAAGTGGAGCAATGCGTGCCGGAGCATTCACAGGCGGAAATTCAGCCTTTAGTTAATTTGCCCCTATGACTGTACAAGCTGAAAAACTGATGCCTTTCAACTAGAATACATTCATTTACATAGGATTTAGATTCCCTTTATTACAATAAATACAAAACAAAACATTTTCTTTAATATATTGTTGAACATATTAAAAGCATAAAAGCCCTGTTTAATGGGCTCACATTAAACACAGGTGTATGCTGCCTCATTAAAGGGTTTGTATTCTTTCAAAGTAACTATGTTATTGAATGAATTCCAAATTACGGAATGGCAATATATATAGACTCCAAGAAAATAATCCAATTTTTCTTAAAAATGATGCCCTTTTTCTCTATAATAATA
Source organism: Xenopus petersii (assembly GCA_038501925.1). Classification (NCBI taxonomy): domain Eukaryota; kingdom Metazoa; phylum Chordata; class Amphibia; order Anura; family Pipidae; genus Xenopus; species Xenopus petersii. The sequence goes on along the minus strand of CM076689.1, from coordinate 45,686,733 downwards.
AACAGTACCTTGTACTTGATACAAACTAAGATATAAATAATTATTATTGGAAGCAAAACCAGACTATTGGGTTTATTTAACATTCACATGATTTTCTATTAGATTTAAGTTATGAAGATCCAAATTACAGAAAGGTCCATTGTCCAGAAAACCCCGTGACCTGGCCATTCTGGATTACAAGTCATATACCTGAACAAGGTACTGTTTTTTTTATTACAGAGAAAATGGAAATTTTTAAAAAATGTGGATTAAGTGAAGTCTATGGGAGATGGCCTTTCCATAATTCGAAGCTTTCTGGATAATGGGTTCCCAGATAATGGATCCCTCACCTGTATTATTTATTACATTAATGTGTGATTAAGGTTATTAATTGTTATTCAGAAATTGACATCCTAACCTGCTGAATTTGTCTTTTTTGGCTGCAGATGTAGCGCAAGGTCTACACTGCAACCCCATTGGTTTATATAAATAGCACAAAGCTTTACCAGTATACTGTGCATTTAAGCATCAGCGACACAATGGCTAATAATGGCTTTCTCTGAATATCAGAATAAGGAGTACAGCACCAAGGTCAACTAGATAATTTGCTTGTTGTCAGAGCAATAATGGCTGATCTTGAGAGCCACACATGGACCAATATAATCCTGCTTAATAAAAGTGAAGAATATAAGGCAAGGGAAAAGGCAGGTTAAACATACATCTACAGGCAGAAAACTGGGAGGACAAGCATTCAGTTGCCCTGAACTGCTTACACTAATCCTCATCCCTTCATTTACTTCTGTATTTACTGAGAGCAAACTAACAAATTCTGCCCCTGAGAGCAGGAACCAATTAAGCTAATGTGAAAGTGCTAGGGAATAATTGGCGTTAAGATACTGGAAAGTAGCCATAATACAATGTGGAGCAAACAAGTGAGACAACTGGCAAGCAAGATCACAGAAAGCAATAGGGCTCCACAAGGAGCACACTTTGTTTTGGCTGCTGGACTAATGTGTTATCAGGGATTTCCCAAGAATGGCTGCAAAACTGTGTTACTAGATGGATCATCACTAGTAAGTAGTATGTGATATTTACAGACATCACATGTTATATCCAAGGTCAGACCGATGTTGAGAAAACAAGAAGGGAAGCATTAGCGACCATTGTTAACACTCCCATGCCACTTTAAATTTTGATATATATGTATGATTTTTTCAATAAATCTTGATTTTTTTCACAAGTATTCTCGTTGAGTGAGGTACTATGTTAAGATAACAGTGGTATGTCTTTCATTTCCCAGGAACATCTGAGTACTGGGGTGTTTTGTGAAGAAAGATTTTTAGTGAAGCAGTATTCAGTTGTATGAAAGTAAATCAAATGTGAAAAACTGGGTGTGCAAAAATTTGGGTAGAAAAGAAGTTGGGGAGTACCTCCCATCAAATAAGAAAAAACAGAAGATGGTGTGCAGGGTCAAGTGGTAATTCATAAGAGAACAAAAAAGAGAAAGAACTGTCAGACCTGGGTTTTACAGCAACTGTGCAACAATAAAGAGAAAGAACTGATCCATGTATTTGCACCCTTCCATCATGGATGAGAGGGTGCAAATACATGGGTCAGTTCTTTCTCTTTATTGTTCTCTCAAAAATGTGGGTACCCTTTGAATGTATGTAACTGCTCAATACTCATTACTGGCAACACCAAATTGGTTGGATTAGCTTGTTAAGCCTTGAACTTTATAGGCACGTGTGTCCAATCATGAGAAAAGATATTTAAGGTGACCAATTGCAAGTTGTGCTTCTGTTTGACTCTCCTCTGAAGAGTGACAGCATGGGATCCTCAAAGCAACTCTCAAAAATATAAAAACAAAGATTGTTCAGTATCATTGTTTAGGAAAATGTTACAGAAAGCTATCTCAGAGGTTTAAACTGTCAGTTTCAACTGTAAGGAATGTAATCAGGAAATGGAAGGCCACAGGAACAGTTGCTGTAAAACCCAGGTCTGGCAGGCCAAGAAAAATACAGGAGCGGCATATGCGGAGGATTGTGAGGATGGTTACAGACAACCCAAAGATCACCTCCAAAGATCTGCAAGAACATCTTGCTGCAGATGGTGTATCTGTATATCGTTCTACAATTCAGCACACTTTGCACAAAGAATATCTGTATGGCAGGGTGATGAGAAAGAAGCTCTTTCTGCAATCACGCCACAGAGTCACATGTTTTATGCAAAAGCTCATTTAGATAAGCCGCAGTAATTTTGGAACAAAGTGCTTTGGTCTGATGAGACAAAAATTTAGTTATTTGGTCATATAAAAAAGTGCTTTGCATGGCGGAAGAAGAACACCGCATTCCAAGAAAAACACCTGCTACCTACTGTCAAATTTGGTGCTTGGGCCCCATGCTTGGGGCTGTGTGACTAGTTCAGGGACTGGGGCTCTTGTTAAAGTCAAGAGTTGGATGAATTCAACCCAATATCAATAAATTCTTAAGATAATGTTCAAGCATCAGTCACAAAGTTGAAGTTCCGCAGAGGTTGGATATTCCAACAAGACAATGACCCTAAACACACTTGGAAATCTACAAAAGCATTTATGCTTTTTTAAGTACAATATTCTGGAATGGCCATCACAGACTCCCGACTTGAATATCATTGAAAATCTATGGGATGATTTGAAGCAGGCTGTCTATGCTTAGCAGCCATCAAATGTAACTGAACTGGAGAGAATTTGTATGGACAAATAGTCAAAAATCCAGAATCCAGACACTCATCAAAGGCTTTGGAGGTGTCTAGAGGCTGTTACATTTGCAAAAGGAGGCTCAACTAAGTATAGATGTAATATCTCTGCCCAAATTTATTCACGCATTCCATTTTATAAGCAGAAATAATGTTATACTAGGAAAAAGAAGAACCCATGGGAAAGGCCATGTGACAGAGGCAATGCTATAAACTCCTAACTTAATGGATTGGTTCTCTAGAGACCCACGGTAACTCTCTTATATACAAAGAGCCGGATTCAGTTTAATGTAAAAAAAAAAATTTAATTCAATTGCAAATATCCCCATAGACTTTAATGGTGTTTTCATGTGACAAATACAAGATAAGTGTTTAATATTAAATTGGTCACAAATGTATAGATTTCCCAGATAAAAACTGATATTATCCCTTCCATACATATACTGAATTTCGGATAATAGATCCAGTTCTGTAATTTTCTATGATGGTGTAGGGTACTAGGGTAACAGCTTGACTAATAAAAGACATAAGCAGAACATTTATAGGTATTGACCCGGGAATATTCACTACACTGCACAGAACTAATTCCAATTATATATATTTATATATATGGGTGTTTCGGTAAGGACCAGCACTCCAGTTTTTCTTCAGATAATGTGATTTATTTCAACATGCTGTATCCCGGTATAACGTCTTCCTCAATAATGATCTAGGAGCTCTGGCATGCAATGACACACCTCAGTCATAGTCACCAGATGATATTATTATTTAGGAATCACTAGCAAATACAGAATGGCAGAACAAAGGAGTCAGAAAAATGACTAGCAACAAGATGTCCCTGGAAGATGCATATTTACATTTCACGTTATTATAGCTGTTTATTAATAGCGCTCCGTGTTCTGCACGGCTAAACACAATGCAGGGAAAGCAAGAACTGGGTTGACTGTTTATGATTTCTAAATGCTGTTAATTTGTTGCAGCATACGGCAGTGGTCCTGGGAGGCTGTGGAATTCAGAATATGAGTATTATTTGTTGGAAGTGGTGTAGTGGGCCAGCTCAGGCACAGAGTCCCATGAGTACCATTGAGTCATTATATTGTGGCTGATGGTTAATCAAAGACATAGGCCCAAATTCACTAAAAGACGAAGCACCTAACACTAGCCTGAATTCACTAGTGTTACTTCGCACCCTTACACCTGGCGAATTTGCGCAACGGACGTAACTACGCAAATTCACTAACGTGCGCCTTTTTCTGAACGCTACCTTTTACACCAGACTTCCTTCGCCACCTCAGACCAGGCGAAGTGCAATAGAGTAGATAGGGATTGCTTCCAAAAAAGTTAAAACATTTTCTAAGTCCCAAAAAACGCTGGCGTCTTTTCACCTGGTGAAGTGTGGCGAAGCGGACGCTGGCGTAACTACGAATCTTAGTGAATTTGTCCCATGGAGTATTGAAGAATGAACATTGCACATGATGGTAAATACAGGACCACTTGCCCTGTGGCATTAGGCTAGGGTTAGAAACTAGTTAACATTAATATTAGTGGCATACTGGTTAAAAAGTTGTATGATTTACAAAATGTTAATACAGAAAAATGTTGGTTTAATTGTTCGGACCAGTGCAGTATTTGTTAATAAAATATGCTGTGGCCAAGATTATCCAGCAAAAATTGCTGTGGTCTAGTTATTGAGAGAAATAACAGTTAATGGTGAGAACTATGACTGAAGGGCAGAATAGTAAAGAAAAGGGTAAAAGAGGTAGTTGACCTATCTGGCCTACCTGCTGGACATATGACCCATTGTACTATACACATGTTACGCTTTTTTGGGCAATCCTGCCAATTAGGGGTTAAGGGTGTCCAGCTAGTGTATGAGCATGGGTTACATTGTGAAACTACACTCAGGGTGGAGCCTTCGCTAAATGGAAGCTTCCCCTTTAAGATGGTGTAAAACTACAACCCACAGGCTAATTAGTGTTAAAATAGATAAATTGGATGCCAGGAGGTTCTTAGATAGTGAAACAAGTTATTGGCACACAAATATGCAAAGGCAATTGACCACAGGTTTACGCACGCAGGAGCTGCAGCAGGATTTAGCATATCACAGAGGAGGAAGGATAGCATGATGATGATGCAGCATGTACAGATGTCACTCCCATAGTCAAATAGTAGGCAGAATATCTCGCTCTCAAAGACCAGCGACCAGTGTGAAACAGGATCAATCAAGTAGGGGTCAGGCAGTGCTCTGCTAAACTGAATTCCCTATCACTGAGTCCCTACACTAAAGGCAACCTTAGAAGCCTTTGGGAGGCTACTCCCTGCTATTCTCCTTGATGGAGCACACAACTGCTCATACTACCTGAATCTGGCTATCTCTCTCTCCTAGAGAGACTATTACAGAATCAGCCCTAATGATAGCTAATCCTCATTCACGGGAGATCCTGGTTCCTGACTTCAGCACCAAAGGTACAGGTCCCTTTGGGGTAAATGGCTTTACTGGGGCCTTGGTGATCCCAGGCTCAATGAGGATTCACCTAGCAGCACAGACACCAGGAGCCAAAGAGGAAGAGGCCACTCCCTACACAACACTATATAGCAGTGTGGCAGGGGAGTGTCATTACACTCTTTGACCAATAGGTGAAGATGTTACACTTAACCCGTATAAAGGGCTGGCCCCAATAACACGGGATAAGAGAACTTAAAGAAAGGTAGGGATTATCTCTATAGGAGCCTAATAGATCCTATAGGTCCCTACACACACATATGACCCACTGTACTATACACACATATGACTGCACTGTACTATACACACATATGACCCACTGTACTATACACACATATGACCCACTGTACTATACACACATATGACCCACTAGTATACATGCATACAATATAGGTTCTCAAATCAACTGCTGAGCACAAAGGCAGTTTTGAGGTTAATAAGCTGGAGGCTTGTTGCTGAAAGATAAAATGCATGTGTACTGACACCCAGTGTGGTTCATATATGGTAAAATGTGAATGTTATAGAAATTTTCTGATTTTCTTAAATTTAAATCACTTTTAAGACATGAATGTTGCTTTCACATCACGTTATTAATGCTATAGGGCATAACATTGCTTATGCGTCATTTTTTCATTGCTAGGTGACTCATTGCTAAACATTCATAATAAGACCATTTCCATTCCTGAGATGAATACCATAGAAAGTTCTAGTGGAAAAGAACAATGAAACCTAGTGTGTAAATTAACAACCCAGTGTATTCTTTATTTGGCGCCAACATGTATTGTTATTTGGGAACATTTTGGAGTTATCTTAAATGCTACAACACATGATTTCACCTAGAACAAGGAATCCCTAAAAGTACAACCTATGCATAGGACCATATTTTCAATATAGGCACCCGGCAACCTGTGTCTAAGAGGGCAGCTTTAGGAGGGGGGCTTCAGTGCATATATAGAAATAAATACAACATTTACAAAATAAATTCCTCGCTACTGTATTGATCCACATGTGTCCAACTGGAGTAAGCAGAAAGACTGTCTTATGTATAATTTTATTGGGGAGTGAAAGGTGGGTGTAAGTCAGTAGCAGTGGTTCTTACTACAGCCCTGTCGAAAGAGGTTCTACAACATACAGATGAAGCCGTTTTGGTTTGTGTGTTTGACACAGAATAACTAAACCCAGATATCCCACTTATCCCATTTAACACAGAAAACTGCGTCACAGCATCCCATCTAATTAACGCGTTCACCGTTGTGAACAATGGTCTTTTGGTATGCTAATGAAAAGGCTAAATGCATTAAATGAGTTAAGATGACTTAACACAGTTTCTTCAATTAATCCCGAGTCATGACGCATTTAACACACAAATGCAAGTGGCTTCATCTGTACCCCACAGAATGTGTGCAACGCATTGGATTATCGATCCTGCCAGTGTTTGTGTTCTCCCTAGAAACTTTTGCCAGCTCAGTGGGATGAAAAAGTAGTCAGGAGAAGGACATAATGTATGGATAATCAGATGAAATCACAGCTTCCTGAAGCTGCTGCAATCCACAGCAACATGGCACCTTTCATGGTAAAAATAAGCAAAAGCAAGAAACTCCTACAGCCAATGAACACTGGGTGTATTTGGATGAGAATGGGCTAAAGTTGCTTACAATTAAAACAGAATAACAGAGAACAGAATGGTATGCGTACCGTACAATTATTATGAAATCATTGGTAATAGGGAAACCTTGTTTAAGTGGTAAATGCAAGTGTATGTAGTTTACCCTGGATAGCAAATAGTAAACTGAAGCCTCTGCTGCTTTGGGACATATTCTGGCTTTCATCTGTGTTTGAGCACTGTGGCAAATTAGGAAGCAGCCTGCCCAAGCCTTTGCAAATGAAACACGCAACAATACCAATCTCTCCAGTTTAATTAAAGAGGGAGCGTTATCAGAGCTTAGACACCTCAAGCAGAAACATTAAGAAGATCCAGTCACTGAATGAACATCTGCTACTGTTTTCTGATCATGGTTAGTTTAATTTAGACCATTCTTCACAATCTGACAAAGTTAATCTTTCACAGTTTGTTATATTCCCATTTAACAACACACACACACACAACAAATTAGAGCACACTCTGTTAGTACTCCCAGGCCTCCGGGATTATCACTACTGTTATTACATTTCTTAACTGTCAAGCTTTTTTATATGTGGAAAAAACATTATTATTACACTTTGTATCAAAAATCAAACCATATCTCTAGGGTGTCATGAGACAAGGGGCACAATGCTTGCCATCATGACACACCGGGCACAATGCTAGGAAACCCACTACTTGGTTCTATGAAACACTGGACACAATGCTTGATGCCAAGCACCTAGAATAGAATAAAATGCTTTAACATCACAACAAATGATGAAATCTATCCCAAACTCCCTTTCCTGGTTGACAAATTGTTTCTGGATCACCAACTCTAAACCAGGTGATAGTTTTGCTTAAACCTCCATAGTTGTTCCTATCCCAAAGGATGCAAAATAAAATCCTTGACTTGTAACCCATAAACTGGAATTCAGAGTGAATTGAACTATCCTCATGCACCAGCAATGAGGTTCTTCCTGACTTGTTCCACAATAGTCCATAAGCAAAGGATAAGTGGGGTAACACCTCCCTCAGCCCGCTTGGACCAGCTAAATAATTCCCCAATCCTGAACACCCCATAAAACACAAAAGAGAAAGCAAGCCAAAACAAAGTAATTTCATAGCTCAATCTGCAAACTTTTCAAGTTATCCAAACAATGGGCACACTGCTTGGCACCATGACACAAAAGACACACTACTTGGTGCCACGAAACACTGGACACATTGCTTGCCTCCATGACACAGCAGACACACTGCTTGGTTCCATGACACAACAGACACACTGCTTGGCTCCATGGCACAACAGACATATAAAAATAAGGGCCACCCCCTGGGATCATATGATTTACTGTGCACACAAACATACCAACAAACCATACTTGATAGGTCACATGAGCCAATTAACAGACAGAATTGTATCTTTTGCTTTCACACTTCTTCCTGTTACAGTTAGAGTTGTAGTGTTTCTGGTCAGGTGATCTCTGAGGCAGCACACAGACCATCACAAAATGGTGACTCAAGGCAAAAGATGTAAAAGGGCAAGATTTACATAAATATATAGACCAGTAGTTTGGTAATATTCTTTTTTCCTAAGTGTTCATTTTGGGGGTATAGTTTTCCTTTAAGTAAATAGTAATGGGCAGTTTTGCTCATCACTAATATTGTATATATCTATCATGTTTCTGTGTTTTCAGTACAAATATAGCAGCTCGTCTGCAATGACATGCATAGCTGGGGTGATCTATAGGCAGGAGAATGCCAGCCATATTAAGGGTTAAAATAAGCATACAAAAACATTCCCACTAGCATGCAAGGTGTTTATTGTGACATCAAATTTTTATTCTGCTGTAATTAACCAGTCCACGCAGTTCACTTGGTGATGTTTACACAGGCACTTAGCATTCAAGAGCAGCACACATTATCCTGTCACTCTCTGAGATGAGGCACGGCGATGGGACCTAGCATGACAAGTGAATGCAGATATCAGACTTCTGCTTTTTTTTAATGAATGACACTTTTCAAATTTAATTAACTATAGCTGACAAATATATAAGAAAGTAAGCACTTCAAAGCCCCCTTAATAACTGAACTTGATAACAAACATGTGTAGGGGTAAGCATCAGTTTAGCCTTTTTACCATTTCAGTGCCAGGAGGACGTCTGTCATGTTTGACATGTGTTTTTAGAAAACGAGGAAATTAAATTATCAAATGACGTCACGGGCAAAGAGAATGAAAAAATAACCCAAATACATCACCCTTTGGAAACGGCCTTATGTCAATAATATTTAATCTCCTTTTGAAGGTAAGATGTATTCCTTTCAAGTTTGCTGTTAAATGTGTTTTATGTCATTAGTTTGTTCCTGTATCTGTTTCACTGGTTAAAAACATAGCAACTTCCCCTACCTCTCTCCCTGCACAGAATATCTATGTCTCTGTAATGAAAAAATGCATTAGTTCCCTTGGCAGCATGATATTAGAGGACAGATCTACTTCAGCTAAATAAAGGCAGAATGATAAGGTTGGTTTATTGGTAATTGGAGCAATCACATTGTTCCTGTATCCATCATTCAAAGGCTAGTGAGGTGCTTTACTGACAAATATGTCCCAGAGTGGCAATACACAGCTGTACGGGTACACCAGACAGGGAGTCCGCCAACTTAAGAGCGCTACATTCACTACGTTAGCAATCTGTCACTTGCAATGCTTTCCATAGACATTTTCTGAGAGAAGATCCTGTTCCCTATAAGCACCACATACTCAGGCTTTAGGTTTATGTTCAGTGAAACATATGGGCATAGCTCATTATGCACAACCATCCTATGAATGCAAGGATGTTATTGCAATACTTCTAGTGTAAAATCAATTATCTTCATTAGGTGTAATCATTTCTTGGACTATATAGGACAGCAGTGTTGGATTGGCCAACCGGTTACCAGGAAAACTCCCGGTGGGCCCAGGTGTCTGTGGGCCTTTGTGCTGCTAAACATTTGGCCTATTTCATGGCCATTCCCTATTTCCTTGAGAACAAAGAGGCTAAATAGATGGAATAATAGATTATAGTATTTAAAGAATAGAGACGGGGGGCGTGGCCAACCTTGATGGAGGAAGCACGCGTTGACTAGGAGCTCCTCACCTTAACAGACCTTTTAAGCCCGAAATTCAGCAACCAGCTCAGTCAACCAGTCGAAATCGGGTCAGGTGTTCTCAGAGGCAACCTGCCATTCAACATGGGCAAGAAAAAGCCTAAAGACCAACCCGCTACCATGTCTCCATACCTTCAGAGATCACAATCGCAGAAGACGAAGGCCATGCGGCAAGATGGCGCCGATAGACTTATGGCACGCCATGAAAGTTACTCACCGAGCGCATCTCCCTCCTCACTGCCGCCCGATCCTGAGAGCCCACAACATCGTCTTACAGGTCAGTCCCTTGATATTGATATGCCCCCGGGCCACTTACAACCGGTTACTGCCCCAATACTGGCGCAACACCTGGTGCAGCTTAAAGAGGCCTTACAAGACACCATCACGCATACGGTCTCACGGGCAGTCACCGCGGCCATTAGGGAGGTTCAGAGGGATTTAAGTGACCTGGGTGAACGCACAAATTGGAGACATACACTGATGATGTAGCTCAACGGTTGGGGCTTTTGGAAGATGAAAATTGTTCGTTACGAGAGGAATTGGCGTTCCTTAAAGACACCTGTGAAGACCTGGAAAACAGGTCTCGCAGACAAAATTTACGATTTCGAGGAATCCCTGAGACAGTGGGGGGCCCTGATATTGTGCAATACCTGCAGGAATTGTTTTGTACTCTTTGCCCCCAAGCATGCTCCAAACTGTGGCTGCTGGACAGGGCCCATCGCTCATTGGCTTCGAAACCCCCTGACCACAAACCACCCCGTGACATAATAGCGAGGTTTCACTATTATGAAGGCAAGGAACTGATAGCCTCTGTGACTCGTTCTATGCAATCCGTGGACTTCATAACTGCAAACTGCAGATATTTGCAGACCTATCACTAGTCACTTTGGCTAAAAGGAGGGAGTTTAAGCCAATTACACAGAAGCTGAGGGAACATAAAATCCCTTATCGGTGGGGTTTCCCCTTTAAGCTGGTTGTCAATCATCGGGGCACGACACACACACTCCTGAACCCAGCAAGAGGAGGTAAATTGCTGACAGCACTGGGGCTCCAATCCAAGAGTCAATCTGCTTCACCACGACAATCTCCTGCCAAAGCTGCACTCACTCCTCAATGGAACAGGGTTCCTACCTCCTCACTAGAACCCAGGCTTGCGCTAAGTCCCTCTCCTCCAGCAGAAGATGGATACATTTTGCTTAATAGTTTGTTCTACCTCTGATTCAGTAAGTTACCTAAGGTCATTTGGCAGGATGCTGACTAGGCCTGTGTTACTCCATATGTTTCCTACCCCCTCACATAGAGCCAAGGGCTATTTTTGGCTCACGTATGACTTCATTTTCTGAGCCACGAACTTTACTTTCCGGACTTTTGTACTGCCTGAAGGGCAGTTCATTTCTCTCCTCAGCTGCCGGATGTTCTATACAGTTACTTTTGTTTTTGTTTTTATTATTTTCAGCCTTGGTACTTGATTTCTTTTGTCTCTCCACATTCAAATCTCATTGGGTTAACAATGCATGCAATGTATCTAAACTTATTGTTACTGCTCTGTTGGGAAAGTGTTGTGAGTCTTATATTTAAAATCAGCCTTAAGCTGCTAACTGACGTCATGCTGCTTTTCAGATATAGGGTACTTTCCCAGAAAGTCACCACCTCTCTGTACCAGTATAGCGCCCAGCCATCCTTGACTCAATTATGGTTAAGTTGATATCGTTGAATGTCAAGGGACTTAACAGTATAACCAAAAGATATTTGACTCTCAAAGAATTGAGGATTTCAAAGGCTGATATTGCTTTCATACAGGAGACTCATTTTGACGCTTCTGGCTCACATAAATTGAGCTCTAAATATTTCCCTACTGGTTACTATGCTTCTGGCAATCAGAAGAAAGCTGGTGTGGCCATACTAATCCATAAAAACTGCCCCCTTATTGTCAATCAAGCCATCCGAGACCCTGAGGGTCACTATTTATTGCTTTCAGCTACTTACACAGGGATCCCGATTAGTTTGCTCAATATATACTCCCCCAATAAAGGGCAAAACGCTTTCCTACTGAAGATCCTGCAGTCCCACCTAGACACTCTCCACCCCTATTTAGTTATTGGTGGTGATTTTAATATGACTTTTTCGCAGACAATGGACCGTTCCCAACAGGCCCTGAATCAGGCGACCCATACTCTGTCCAGAAAATTTAGGCAGCTAACACGACAGTTCTCTTTATTTGATGCCTGGCGTATCAACCATCCAAAAGAGAAACAATATACCTTCTACTCCAACCCCCACAAACTTCATACACGTATTGATTATTTCTTGATTTCCCATCCCTGCTAAAACCTCCGCTATTCCACTGATATACTTCCCATTACGTGGTCCGACCATTCACCTATAGTCTTACAATTACACCTTGCTGCACTTCCAGGCAGAGAACCGCATTGGCGATTGAATGAGACTGTCCTTCATGATGCTGACACGGTTCAACAAATTGAGTCAGCGCTGAAGGAATATTTTCAAATTAATGTAAACTCAGTACAATCCCTGCCGATCCTGTGGGAAGCACACAAGGCTACCATTAGAGGCAAATTCATTGCCCTAGCAGCACAGAAAAAGAAGTCATATCTTAGCTCCTACACAACCCTGCAGGCTAGATTAGGAGCCCTTGAAAGCTCATACTACACCCACAATTCACCCACCCTGCTGGCGCAGATTTTACAAGTTCGAGGTGAACTAAAAGCTGCTAGGTACAAGGAGGTTGAAAAGGCTATGACCTGGACCAAATTAAAATATTATGAAAAAGGTGACAAGCAGCATACACTTTTAGCAAAAAACCTAAGAGACCAGAAAGCTTCGACAAGGATAGCTGCCATCAAAACTCACTCAGGCCAACTAACATACAACCCCGATCAGATTGGGCAGACCTTTCACGATTTTTAACATAAATTTTATAATCTGAATCTGCAACTGCCCACCGATACCAACCCCGACCTAGACCCTCTTACATATTTTCTCATGGAAGCAAACCTACCAAAATTCGTGGAATCAGATTTACAAACACTTAACCAGCCCATCACTCCAGAAGAAATCGCGGCAACGCTTAAGTTGATGCCTAATGCTAAAACTCCAGGACCTGACGGGTTTACATACAAATATTACAAGATTTTCCTTCATATCCTCTCTCCATTTCTCACAAAACTTTTCAATGACTATCTTCAGGGCACCCCCATTCCACACACAGACCTCACTTCATACCTAGCTTTGATCCCCAAGGAAGGTAAAGATGCAACGCTCTGTACTAACTATAGGCCCATAGCCTTATTGAATTCTGATTTAAAGGAACAGTTCAGTGTGAAAATAAAAACTGGGTAAATAGATAGGCTGTGCAAAATAAAAAATGTTTCTAATGTAGTTAGTTCGCCAAAAATATAATGTATAAAGGCTGGAGTGAACAGATGTCTAATAAAACAGCCAGAATCCAACTTCCTGCTTTTCAGCTCTATAACTCTGAGTTAGTCAGCGACTTGAAGGGGGGCCACATGGTACATTTCTGTTCAGTGAGTTTGTAATTGATCCTCAGCATTCAGCTCAGATTCAAAAGCAACAGATATGACCCATGTGGCCCCCCCTCAAGTCTCTGATTGGTCACTGCCTGGTAACCAGGGTAACCAGTCAGTGTAAACCAAGAGAGCTGAAAAGGAGGAAGTAGTGTTCAGACTGACATGTTATACGTCAAATCACTCCAGCCATTATACATTACATTTTTGGCTAACTAACTATATTAGAAACATTGTTTATTTTGCACAGCCTGTCTATTTACCCATTTTTTATTTTTACACTGAACAATTCCTTTAAAATTGTTTTCCAAGATCCTTGCTAATCGTCTTGCCCCCATTTTGCCCCGTCTCATACATCGGGATCAGGTCGGTTTTATACAGGGCCGACAGGCGGGTGACAACACGAGAAGGACCGTTGACTTATTGGACATTGCCCATAGGGAGAAACAACCAATGCTCCTACTTAGTCTATATGCCGAAAAGGCTTTTGACCGCTTAAGTTGGCCTTTTCTATTTGCACTTCTCCGCCATCTGAACCTTACCGGTCCCTATTTGACTGCATTAGGAAGCTTATATAGCACCCCTACAACTTATCTCAAGCTCCCAGGTCAGGCCCACAGTCCAATCTTGATCACCAACGGCACTAGACAGGGTTGCCCTCTCTCTCCTTTATTGTACGCCCTTAGTATTGAGCCTTTAGCAGCTGTCATTAGGAACAGTAAAGACGTCACTGGGGTACAGGTTAATATTGAGCAATTTAAGTTGTCACTATTTGCTGATGATGTACTATTAACTATTACTAACCCTCTATTATCCTTACCGTCCTTACATAGAATACTGGAGGTATATGGTAGTTTATCGGGACATAAAATCAATTTAACAAAAACGGAAGCCCTGCCAGTGCGATTGCCCCAAATGACCTTAGAAATCTTACAATCCAAATTTAAATATAACTGGAAATCTAAATTCATTACCTATCTGGGCACGAAAATCACTCCTTCGTATAACCAGCTATTTGCCTACAACTTCACTCCTCTTATCACTCAGACGAAGGCCACCCTGCAAAAGTGGAGCACTCACTCTCTTTCCTGGTTTGGGAGGATTGCTGCATTGAAAATGAACATTCTCCCCAAATTTTTGTATCTATTTGAGACGCTGCCCATTCCGTTCCCCCGCAAAACTTTTCAGGATATCCAGGCCTCATTCCATAACTTCATCTGGGGAAATAAACGCCATAGGATATCAAAGGCAACGTTAACCGCTCCTTTACGAACTGTTGGCCTTGGTGTTCCCTTCCTACAGCGATATTATGAGGCATCCCACCTCCGACAACTATTGGCCTGGTCTCACTGGGACTCTAATACCGTCTGGGGCCATATTGAAAATGCACAATCCTTGGGAAGTCATCTAAACTGTCGAATATGGTCCCCCAACAATAAACCGCAGTCGTTGTCCGCTCTCCTGCACTCTACACAACACACTCTGAGACTCTGGTCTGCTCTCAAGACGAAATTCAATCTAAAGTCGGCTTATTCCTTGAATGTACTTTACTTGAGAAACCCAGACTTTTACCCGGGTACATTACAGGGATTTTATTCTAGGTGGCAAACCACGAACATGTGCAGGATCAAGGACTTGCTAACTACCACCAACTCACTCCTGACCTATGGAGAACTCTCCCAAAAAGCCCCACTGGCTCATCTTCAACTCTTTGAGTACTTCCAATTACGTAATTTTTTGCAGCCGTACATACAGCAGGCTAAAACTGCGCTCCTACACCATTTGAACTTTTGGCTAGGTCGGGCCTGCCACAGAAGGGCTTAATCTCCAGAATTTACAAAATTTTGCTGGACACACCGCTGAACAGCCGCCCCAACCACCCATATATGCTCAAATGGGAAGAGTCTTTAGCGAAACAATTGAGTGCAGAGGAATGGACTGCAATCTGGTCTAATGCACAGAAAATGGTCACCTGCGTCAGGCAAAAGGAGAGTGTATACAAGGTGCTTATGAGATGGTACCATACCCCGGATAAACTGCATGCTTTGTTCCCAGACCACCCGAACACCTGTTGGAGGCAATGTGGTGATGTTGGTTCGTTGCTACATACTTTTTGGTCCTGTCCTAAATTACATACACTGTGGGGTGATATTGAGACCTTACTAACCAAACTAACCACCTATGTCTTGCCCAGAGATCCTTTAACCTACCTTTTGGGTCTGCCATTCCCCCGACTGCGCAAACACTCCCAGATCTTAGCCAATCAGATTTTAACTGCTACAAGACTGGCTATAGCAGCTAAATGGAAATCCACAGATCCCCCAACCTTAACTGAAGTGATAACTAGGGTTAATAGTAACCGTTCCTTTGAGGAACTAATTGCTTTTCTTCAGAACAAATCACCTCAATACTTAAAGGTCTGGTCTGTTTGGGTACTTGGGGGTCTGGCTGATTGAAACAAACATGCTTGTAAGTTAATTGATTTCAGGTTTGCTCCCACTGAAATATACTTTTGTGCTTCATTGCTACAGTCTCGCAATATGTTCTCGACCCAAGGCTGACTGTTCTGGTTTGTTTTATTATTTTATTCCCTCCTTTCCCTCTATTACTCCCTCATTTCTCCCCTTTTCTCTTCCTCCTTCCCCCCCACTTTCTCTTCTGCCCCCCCCTTCCCCTCTTCCCCTCTTTAATTATCCTTTGATCCTGAAGGAGCCTCATGGACCCTGTGCTAGTTCAACACTGTTAGTGATGACTTGTGTTATTTTGTATGCTCATGATTCTGTATGACTCCTTTTTGCTAATAAAAAATATAAGTTACAAAAAAAAAGAATAGAGACTAGAAGAATAGAGGTAGAGTGAGGAAAAGAAGAATAATAGCACTGAGAGGGGGGTCCTGGTCTATGGCTCTTTGGTGGGCCCATGGTCTAAAGTTTTTGTGTGGGCCCTTGGTGTCCCAGTCCAACACTGTAGGACAGTGTAGTATAATGTCATAAAATGCACCTAAAAGTTCCAGGTGCAGTTACCCATAACAACCAACAAGATGGTTCCTTTTAAAAAGGCAGTCACTAAATTGTAGCTGCTGATTGGTTGCTATAGGTGATTTGATTTACACCTTTTATTACATACATTCCCCCTTTATTTGTAGTCGAAAGTAGGAGAAAAGCATGAGAAGGAAACAGCATGTAAATATTATCATAGTTTATATTACAGGTATAGGATTCATTATCCAGGAAACCTGTTATCCAGAAAGCTCTGAATTACAGGAAGGCCATCTGCTATAGACTCCATTTTAATAAAATTGTTATTTTCAATTTTCTCTGTTATAGTAAAACAGTACCTTATATGGGGATCCAAACTAATATATAATTAATCCTTACTGGAGTTAAAACAATCCTGTTGGGTTTAAATTATTTTTAGTAAACTTAAAGCATGGTAATCCAAATAACGTAAAAAAAATCCCTTATCGGGAAAACCCTAGGGCACCAGCATACCTGTACTGTTATTAGTCTGTACAGGAACTTGACTGCAAACCCAGCTACTGATATGCCTAGAATATTCCATGGTTAACATGTACAGGTATTGGATCTATTATCTGGAATGCTGGGAGTGTTCTGGATAGGATTACGGCATTTAAAAAAAAAGCCTAATAATATAGTATTGTTATCTGCATTGATTTATGCAGTTTAGATACCATAAAGTAAAAGGTACTGTCTCATTATTAAGGGAAAAAGCTAATTTGAGTTGTGTGACCTGCAGCCTTGTGCTTGGAAATGCAGTTTTTTTTGCATTATGGCACCATAACTTGCTGAGACATGAGTGGTGTTTGTCATCAGCTTTGCCCTCTGACCAGAATGTGGTCAAAGTAATATAATTCTCTTTAAAGCGTGTTTCTTATTTTTAACCCAGAATGAAATTCCTTCTATTGTGCATTATCTCCTTCCTCATTCTGTAACGCTGGAAATAAAGGGTGAAGTTTAGCAAGCACGTTAGGGCTTTCATAATCCTTGTCTTCTTGCCAGCTGTAGAGAGCTGCTTAGGCTCACACAGATACACATTTCCGTATACATATTAAGAGCGAATCTATCAGACCTGTGACAGGTCTTACAATGTAGGCAGCTCCTTCCGCAAAACATCAGGGATTTTATCAGCATTCAATTTGTCCATTCTACAGTAACATATTCTCAGCATAATTTGACAAGAGCTGTAGGAACGCATTAAAAACGTGTCAGGGCACAAGGGGAGAAGTGAGCTGTGTCGAAGCAAGGGAGGGTCTGTTAGAGAGGTTTATTTTATGCTTTCCAGTTAGCAAATGCAGTTTGTAATTGCCAAACAAAACACTGTGCATCATAGGAATACTTTTAAGTACAGAAAATGGCAGTGTCTGTATCAATAGCCATTAAAATGCTCCACAATCACATCATATTAGAAACAAGTGACAGTCTGGCAAGGGGTTCTATTGGGGAGTCACACTATGGGGGATATTTTTTTTCCAGACAAATGCTGCTCATATTTAGCGAATTTATTCGGCAGTTGCGAATTTGCGCGATTCGCTGCCAGCGAATAATTTCGCGAAACGCCCGTGAAAATTCGGGGGATAAATTAGCCGGCGTCAAAAAATTTTTTTTTTGAAAAAATGGACGCCGGCGTCAAAAAACGGGCGCCGGAGCCAAAAATGGGTCAGTTTCACAAATTTTTCGTCATTTTTCAAATTTCGCGTGAAATTCGCACATTTTTCGGCGAAGCGAAACGGCGCAAATTCGCCCATCACTACTCATATTCCTCTTCTACTGGCTTAAGATCTTTGACAAACATGTGTATCCACTTCTGCTTTAGCATTTTGTATACATTTCACAGTCCATAACAACATAACTAAATTACACTCACGTGTGCTGTTGTATTTATTTAGAACATCAGCATAATAAAGATAGATAGATAGATAGATAGATAGATAGATAGATAGATAGATAGATAGATAGATAGATTGTATGTTTGTATATATTTGTGTATATGTATACAGGTATGGTATCTGTTATCCAGAAACCCGTTATCCAGAAAGTTGATTTATGCATATGCTATCTCCCATAGACTCCATTATATTTAAATAATCCAAATCTTTAAAAATTATTTCCTTTTGCTCTATAATAATAAAACAGTACCTTGTACTTGATCCAAAGTAAGATTTAATTAATCCTAATTGGAAGCAAAACCAGTCTATTGGGTTTATTTAATGTTTACATGATTTTCTAGTAGACTTAAGGTTTGAAGAATTACAGAAAGATCCATTATCCAGAAAACCACAGGTCCCGAGCATTCTGGATAACTGGTCCCATACCTGTATATATATATATATATATATATATATATATATATATATATATATATATATATTGCTAAATGAGTGCAAATAATCACCAATATGGCCTCCATATGTATGCTGAGTAGGTCTTTATCTAAGAAAGGATTGCACAGTATTTTTCAGTGAATGAAAATGAAAATGGCAAAAAAAGGCTGAAGTCTATTCAGCTCAGCCACTTCACAGCTAGTACAGATTGATCCAGAGGAAAGCAAGCAATGAACCTCAGCAGGTCATTAAAGGCAAAATAATTCTTACTTGACACAAGATAAAATCTGCAAAGCTCATTGGATCAATCCATTGTGATCTTTAATATACATACACCCAATCCATAGTGATATCATAGAATCAATGTCTTTCTCATTGAGCTTTACTCTATCACAGAAAATGTAAATTCATGACATTGCACAGAAAGCAGGCAGTGTTGTATGTCAATGAATGACACCAATGTCTATATTAGCATGTGCTAGGATCTACTGCTGACCAACTCAACATGTACTAGAACATGATGTGCTTTCTTGGCACCCTTGCATGGATACATTCCTATCAGCATCTCTCTTTGATGTTCCTGGCAGTAAAGACAACTATTCAAGTAATGTTCTCTAATAAAGCCACATCAAGGAGAGAGAGGCTAGTTACACTCTAATCTGGATTTTAAGTGATCCTTCTCCCAAAAACAAAGAAAATGTCATTCTAATCAACTTTCCAATCAATATACTCTGCATTCTTTATGGGTAAGGAGTCCAATTTAATGCACAGAAGACAACAAGGAGGGTCACAGACTGAGAGCCTGGAAGCAAGAGCAGCATGGTATTCACGGGGTGATTGCAGGTTTCTAGACTCCATTTTGAAGTGAAGATGCAAAGCAATTTTTCTATGTGCAGGACAGGGAGCAATGTGTAAAAAACACGTCAGCGTATGCTGATTTTTTTGTGATTTGCACCCTGCTCTGCACATAGTAAATGACACATAACACTCAATTGCTTTAAGCACAACTTTATTAGCAATATTCTTTACCACTGGAAGTTATATTATGTACCCTAGTGACTCCTTCATCACCCTGCTATAGCTCTTGCTATCTCTTTCATTTTATTAAGTAATATTGCATCAAAGCTGCTATGTGATTAAAGACTCAGAGTACTACTTAGTTACAGGGAGGAAATAAATACAGTGCTGGTACCAGCAGGTGACATAGCAATAGCACTGTACTGTATATATAAAGATTATACATAAATACACAGAACACCATTTAAATATGCCTACTGTATGTCTCTGTTCCTATACCTGTTAAATTCCCAGTGACATTTAGAATGGTTCTTGGCCAGCAAACTCAAACTGTAAAATGAATCAGTCAAAAGCAAGCATTCCAGACAGAACTGCCAATTACACAATCCCTGCATGGTGTTAATAGAGTCAATGCAAACTCCCCTACATGACCATAATAAACATCTTATGATGATGAAGATGATGATGGTATGCAATCTATTGTTTAATTTAGACCAGTGTTTTAACAGTCCTGTTATTTTTGCATCAGTTAACAATATCTCTGTGTTTTGGAGAGTTACTGTCTTCAGTGTAGAGGAGGAAAAATATCTGTCTTGTATACACATTATAGTCAAATGTTTGTACCCAGTTAGCCAGTAAAAATGTTACAGGGCAACCTTTTGAAAGAAAAAATAACAAGTGGTATAAATGTAATACCTTTATTGGCTTAACTAATATAATCATAGCAAACTTTGAGAACATTCTAGTTCCTTTTTCAAGCTGATTACAATGACGCTGTGGTGTTCTCTGGTATATATACAACATTCAGCTCATACAGTAGGTAAATTGACCAACAAAAGGAATATCAATCTATGTATAAAGTGTCAAAGTCATTTATGGGGGGATCTGCAAGAGACAAGCAGATAAGGTACAAGGAAGGGTGGGTCAAAGATGCTGAATATAAATTAGGACTGCAATAATGGAGTGTGGAATAAAGGGCATTCCATATGATCTCTTAGTCCAGATCCACATATGTGTGAATTTCTGACCTGGTGCAGGCCTTTCTTAGGGTGGCCATATACAGGTAGATCTGCTCGTTTGGTAATGTCACCAAACCAGTGGATCTCTCCCTCGATATGCCCACTTTGAGGTGGGCGATATCAGGCTGATCCGATCGTTGGGCCCTAGGCCCCTATGATCAGATCAGAACGGAGGCGATACAGGTGGTCGGATCGCGGAACCGTATCATCTAAATTCTAACAGATGCGGCCATCATCCAGGATTTTTTACCCTGCCCAATCAGCATCTGCCTGACTTTCAGCCAGATATCGATCGGGGACACCCGACAATGGCCCCACGCATGGGCCAATAAGCTGCGAATCGGTCTGTCAGGCACATGATTTGGAACTTAGAACCACAGGGTCTGCTGTCTGTAATTCTATGCCTGACTCACATACTACAGTTTATTTTAATAGTTGTTAGGACAGATTAGCTCATGGTATTATTATGTAACAAGTTACATAGTTAATTTGGGTTTAAAAAAGACCAATGTCCATTAAGTTCCAACCCATGGTTTTGGAGTATTGCTAGTAAAATGTTGTAATAAATATGACTTGGGCATAATGAAAGGTTTGGCTTGGTTGTAATGAGTAGTTATGCTGCATACTTCAAATATCAATACTGCACCCTCTCAGGGATAAGCAACTTAATCAACAGCTTGCTGAACTTGAATATGCTTTATATGGTTTGTACTGTATGTGTCCTATTTGTAACATGGAGCAAAAATACATATGTTGGCTACCTATTAGTGATGGGCGAATTTGGTGTGTTTCGATTGGCCGAAAAATGCACTAATTTCCAGCAAAATTTGCGAAATGGCAAAAAATTCACGAAACGTCATCTCATTTTTGACGCTGCATTAGTTTTTGACGCCGGCGTCCATTTTTTTGATGCCGGTGAATTTTCGCGGCAATTTGGCAAATTTATTCGCCAGCAGCGAATCGTGCGAATTCGCCACAAATTCGCGCCTGCCAAATAAATTCGCCCATCACAACTACCTATAATTTTGTTGAGGTTTCCTCCGAGTTTACTCTGTATTTATTAATGGCCTTCACTGATTCACACCCACACAATGAATCTAATATCACAATTCTATAATTCTTAGACAACTCTAATTTAGCACAATGAGATTCATACAGCATAGTGAACACTGAACAAAGAGGAGTGGTAAACCATCTAAATAATAATTTTATGGTGACAAATGGGCACCTTAATGGGATTGTCATCAAGTTGAAGCATAAAGTAAACATGCTAGATAGTAATGTACATCAGATGGAATTCATTACCCTTCCCACTATTGTTCCAGTAGCTTACTTTTGTTTCATTCTGCGTGAAATGATAATAAAAACATTTATGAGCCAACACACAGTGCCTTTGCTCAGGGACAAAAGTACACACAATGCTGTAGTAATACAGTATATATATAGACGGTTTGTAATTAATCCTTAGGTAGAAGGTATCCTGAGTTTTTATGACTCCTTCAAAGGAGCCCATCCTGTCTTGTAATTAAATGTTAAAATAAGAAATAGGTGGGACACATTCCAAGAGACCATCTGGAGAGGGTCTTTTACATTTTCAAAGAGGAACTGTTTGTACAGTTGTTATTGGTAAAAGGGACATCTAAAGAAAGTAGCTGGTTTTCCTGTTTAACCTGTCATCAGCCAATCAGAACCATTCCCTATTTGGGTCAATGGCATAGAAATAGTATAGCAAGGGAGTTGGTCTTTGGCTGAAGAGAAAGGGAAGGAGAGCAGAGGAAAAAGGGAAGCAGAGAAGAGGAAGGGAAGAAGAGAGAGAGAGAGAGAGAGAGAGAGAGAGAGAGAGAGAGAGAAGGAAGGAAGTATAACCTGTGGGCACATTTTGAAAGATCTCTGTATAATTTGCTGACTCTCGGCTGGTTAATCTGAATAAAACGTTTCATCTCTGGCAACCTTGGTTGCATCACTTTACCTGGCTGTGGTAAATTGCGGACTCTACATTTCTCATACACTATACGGATACTTGGATATATCTATAAAAGATACAACAAATGCTTCTTTAGGCATAATAACGTTGTCTCATTAAGAAATGCATATATTTCCATCTTTAATTTACAACAGCATATATAACTGGGAGAAGAGGGGTGTGCTCAGAAATCATTAGCCCTGCAAGTGCAAAGAGATGAAAAGTTTAAGACTATAATAAAAAATAATATTTGTTATTTAATATAATAAAGTAGCACATTTATTTTTGAAAGAAAAGTATTAAGAACCACTGATGAAGCAGCTTGTAATGGTGCTTTATTGATATTTTATATTGATATTCTTTACAAGTGGCTATCAAGCAAATATGGGCCAGGTACCTGGAATATCATTAGCAATTGCAGGGCTGCTGGGCCTAGGGATATATAAAACCATGTGGGCATTGTGACAACTTAGCATAGGTGTGATAAAACAAAACATCTTGTGCATGGTTTGGAGGTTGACCTAAAAAGAATTGACTGTGTGGCCCTGTTAATTTCCCTTATTCTACTGGCAGGCATGCTGAGGGTCCTAGTCTAAGAGAGACCACTCCAATCAGAGGACTAGGCCATGTACCAAACATATGCTCAAGCTTATCGGTACATGTTTTATGAGTCACTGGAAGTCCTTTGAAAGTAACATGGTTTGTTTGCTGGGGAATGGCCTATAATTACAGAGAGTGCCAAGAAGACAATAAATGAGATCTTTCATGAGTGTTTGGGTTTGCAGGAAGGTGGGGTCCTTACATACATTTTTCCCACTGCCCATGAGCTGCTATTCACAGCAGTGTCCTGAAACATGGCACCAACACTGTGATTTAGATATTCCTACAGAAACACAAACCAATATCCTAGTAATGAAACCAAACCCAACAGTGCAAGACTACGATATAACGAAGCTTAAAAAAAACACATGCTATTATTCCAATCCCGTTTCTTTTCATACTTAAATAAAGTTGAATAATGAAGCAACAGTGTAAGAATACTGTGGGTTAGTGTAATGGTTTTTATTATTTATGTGTGCTGCAGAGGATAATAGAAAGGTTTTTCTCATAATGAATACCCCATGTCCCAAAATGCAATTACATAAGCTATTAAAAAATAAATTATACTCAAAACACAAGATCCATAACAAGAATTAAATGAGATTTCAAAAGAATTCACCTGCAATGAGGGCTGACATTCCTCACTCACACTCGAGATGAAAAACAGCTTCGGAATTTTAATCACCTGCAGCAAGTAAAATCTACTCGGCAACATAATTCAATTGATATAAGATTTGACCAAAGAGAAAATATAACAAGGTATTATGGAAGTGAACAGACTGTGGAATTTTATACAAACTCTAATAATTTTTGCTTTGAAACTGGGGTAAAACTCAAGCTTTAAAAAAGGACCAGATTTATAACATTAGGTAAATCCTTTTATACATTATAGGTTTTAATAAATAAATCTCTTGACATAAAAGGTTAGTTAACGTCTGAGAAATAATGCAATGCTCTGAGTGGGACATTTGTGCTTAATGGAAAGAGAAATGAAGAAATGAACACTACAAAACCTAGCACCATAGTCCCGCTTTAGGATCATAGACAGTCGAAGAAAAAGCATGGGAGCTTGAAGGAGTGATCCTGACCTCTCCGCTGCCTGTTGCTGCCCTTCCCCCCCTTTTTAGCACCGGAGGGGATCCAAGAGGGAGTCCGATCGCTAGTGTAGAATGTCCAATTGCACTTTCTGCACTAAAACTAGCCTAATTGGCACAGTGCCCCTGGGAGCTTGTTCGTCTTCAAAGTAGCTCTGCAGTAGTGCTTTCAAACTACAAAAAGAAGTGGATGGAAGGCCCAGCATGAAGATCTGTAGGGGTCAACCTTTGTGGTGAATGTCTATTTACCGAATACATGTCTATAACATTGTTGTGGGCCCTGATCATATTTTATACTCTAAAGAGGAGGAGGAGTCAAAATACATGCTCCATAGTAATTGCTCCAACTACACTGATAAGGATTCAATTACACGTTCTGCTTTTACCATCTAATAGCCAATGCCAGGTGTGTCCTGCAGAACAGCACAAGGTGTCTCTGAATTCACATGGTTTCTCGTGAGAGAAGTAGGATGTGGGGAGGCAAAACAACACAAGAGCATTGCATTATTTCTCAGACGTTAACTAACCTTTTATGTCAAGAGAATTATTTATTAAAACCTATAATGTATAAAAGGATTTACCTAATGTTATAAATAAGAATGTCATCTACAGACCACTGCTCCTGCATCAATAAT
This sequence comes from Xenopus petersii, assembly GCA_038501925.1. NCBI lineage: Eukaryota > Metazoa > Chordata > Amphibia > Anura > Pipidae > Xenopus > Xenopus petersii. The sequence continues at coordinate 45,661,536 of CM076689.1, read as the reverse complement.
TGAGATCATCTTTATATCCCTTTTGTGGCTGCCATATCATAAGTGAGTTGTCCATATAGGTCTATTTTTTTTGTCCTTCTTTTAATAACATATTCTGAGTTGCATTTGATTTGCTATGTATTTCCTGCTCGTCTGTCCTCTCTCTCTTTAACCAACCTTGAGTGTCCCATTATTACAGTGCTCTGAGCTTGAGAAAGCCATTGTAATTGTGTAAGAATTCCAAATGAAGAAGAGCCATAATATACTGTGGAGATCACGGCTCTACTCTACATTTACAGTTCTTCTCAGCCTCCTATATAACAAACTTATCTGAATCCTTGTCACTCTCTCATATACATCTAAAGTCAGGAATGCTGGTAGGTATTTTGCATTGTAGAAAAACAGTACAGTATAATTAGAAAATGCTTTTACCCAGGTTTATTTGGGAATAGCCTAATGTAGATAAACCAAAAACTCCACTCAGGCAATCACAGCACCTTAGCAGTGCAACCTACTGCAATTTCACACCTCTGTGAGCCGATGCTCATTTCCCTATGGATTAGCTCTATGTTTATACACTTGTACCATCTGTTAGATTTAATCTATTATGTTTTTTTTTTAATTACAGCCTTTGTGCCTGTTGGTATCATTAAATAGAGAATATCGTATACAGCATGAATTGACACCTTACATAGCTCTGCAAATGGGCACTGGTATTTTTTTTATGATGGTAACACCAAAAATGATGTCCAAAATAAAGTCTTATTATAATATATATATAATAAGTGGTAAGAAGGCTGCACATAATATGCATGTAATAGTTTTACATTAGCTGCCTGTCGCTAGTGTCATTTGTTAGTGGTGCTTTTTTTAATAATAAATAAGGTCCAATCGTGGATTCTAGTTTGGTCAGACTTTTTTTAATTCAAACTCAGAAAATTCCGATTTTAATAAATAAGGCCCTAAATATGTAACTGGAAAGCTTCCCATGAGTACCAGAAAATGCAATTTCCCAATGACAAAAAGTATCTAGTAATTTAGAGCTTATATTGAGCCCTGAAGTACGTTTTTGTTTAAAGACTATTTGTACTAAATGAAGCTTAAGTCCATAGTAAAATACTTCTATAGCTTCTATAATGTACATGTAATCAAGAATGGAGTTTCTACATTGAATACAAGGAATTAACAAACATTTCTTTGTTTTTTTTTATGAATTATAATTATAAAGTCTAATGTCTCTCCGTTACATTTTAACCAGTTTTTAAAAATCAATGACAATGCAATCCTGTAACAATCATGGGAACATTTCTGAGCAAATGATTTATATAATATAGCCCATAAAGGAGAACACCTTTTCCATTAAATTTTTAAAAACACAGATCCCATATTTATTGTGAATAAAGTGGTACCTGAAAATCAGTTTCAGTTTTATTCTGTGGAGACTCATGGGAGTCACATATGTGTTCAATGAAACAACTCCCTCCATTCACACATTATTTGTGACTTTAATTTTTGGATCACATATAAGCAGAAGTCTATAATTCAGGGGATGGTTTAACTATGTCCTGGTAATCTGATTAACTGCCATGCAAAACCATCATTAGCTTCAGTTTCTCTGTTTTCCATGTTTCTGTGAAATCACAAATCACAGGAAATGTAATAAATGTTTGCCCATATCTAGCAACAAACAAACACAATCACATGCTGCTATGAGTTAGTAAACAAGTAGCAAACTTGAGACATAGCGACACAGTAACATAGTAACATACTGAGAAAAGCCTTATTTTTGAGTCACCTAAAAGTAGCTTTCACAGGGATGTGCCTTGACAGCCATAGGCAAGACGTAATAAAGGGGCCAATCCTTACCTCCCAAAGCTCTTATATCCTCAATGGCCACCAATATTTTTATCCCTCACCTGGTTCATATTATAAATATGAAATATAATATTTTAAAAAGCTTGCCCCGGTGAAGTAACCCATTATAACCGATATGATGTTTACTTCAAACAACCAACAATCAAATTATACCTGCAGTTGACTTGAGCTATACCTATAACTGGACCTTGTTTTACATTAGAATCCATATGTTAATGACTGATTGTGCTTTGTTTCCTACACACAAACGTGGTAAAAAAATATCAGATATTTGCACCCAAGGATAGGGCTGCTAGGATAGGTCATAATTAATAACAGCACAGCTTCAAGATCTCAACATGTACAGCTAAGCTAAGGGAAATATATTTTATGACTAAATCATATAATAATATAGTATTTCTAGCAGTGGAAGATGACTAGAGCTAAAGGTTGCAATGTGAAGCTGAGTGGAGGGAAACTGAAATATAAAATGCTTGTTTAGAGCAAGGGTAATGACACTTGCAACAGCATTCACTAAGGTGCACTACAGTTACATTTTTTAACTAGATGTCTAGCAAAATATACCAGCAAATATAGTTTGGAAACTCTTCAGTGGGTGACCTATGTTCTAGATAACTATTAACCCATCCATACTATCCCACAATAGAGTTCTAATCTAGCATTTGTGAACTATATGTTTAAATTTAAAAAAAAATGTATACACTGGGCTTTATTTATAAATATATACAGTATGTACAACAAAGCTATTAATTTCCAACCCTGAAGCCAAATTCATTTGATCATCACCTTCTTGATGGAGAACACAATAACTGAAACATGAGAAGTATAAAGTGCTTCTGGTACTAGCCCCTCCATAGGTATTTGTCAAATGAAACAGGCACAGCTAGGAACTACTGTGATGTTTTGTGCTATAAACACTTGTGAGTCTCATTTACTGTGTGCTGCCGGGCACACAAAACACACAATGCTACTTGCCTCCAATGTCAGAAAATAGCACAGACAGCCGTTGCATGCATAAAAGATGAAAATACTTCTACTGCTCATGCAGAGGAGGAGAAAAGATGCTCCTCTATTATTCTTTAGAAGGAGATAAAACGTTTCTCTGCAGAGAATACAGAAGCACAAAGCCTAAACAAGCTTGTAAGTGCAGATGGGAGAAAAGAGCATATGAATTATCCAAAGTGTATACTTATAGATGACATAGATGATGAATTATCTAAACTGTACACTTGTAAAACAGAAATAATCTACATTGCAGCCTAGTGAAATATTGGACATAATCCAAGTTTATGGGGGAAGTCTATGATGGCCTAAGACAGTGAATGGGGCCCCATTTAGGATTGGATTTGTGAAGCCATTTATGTATATATTTTGTATATATTTTGGGGATTTTAGTTCTTCAAACCTGCTGACTTCTTTTATTTTTCCTAGCTGGTCTTTAATACTACAGGGTATATGGGTCTCCATTTTTGTAGCACTTTACCTGGCACTAAAAAAAGTATCACTGTTTAAAGGACAAGGAAAGGCAAAAAAAATAAAATCCCATTTTTACTTTCTTTAATGGTAATGAAACCTATCTCCAATATACTTTCATTAAAAAATGTGTACCGTTTTCATAAGAAACCTGACTGTATGCAGTAAAATTCTCCCTTCATTTACTGCTGTGGATAGGAATTGTCAGACAGTCCCTAACTGCTGAGCAGGGAAACAATCATACTTATGAACAGCAGGGGGAGCCCCCGCCTTACTTACCAGCCATGCAGAACTCAAGCAGCTTTGTTTATGACGATCCCTAAGCAGCCCAGACCACACTGAGCATGTGCAGGGTCAGGGTCAGGCAAAGATGTTTAAAATAGCTACAATCAGTTGTCAATCAACTATGCCTCAGGCATAGAGGCGGGGCAAGAAATTACTTTCAATTTTCATTCTGCACTTCCTAGATGCCACTGCACTCTTTACATCCCCCTCACTGTCTATAATTATGTCACCTGTGCATGGGTATCAGGTCCCCTATTCTGATACATAAGCAAGATTTTGGGATGATGCAGAGTTTGTCTTAATAATAGTGTCCACGAAATGGCACTTGCCAATGGGTTCTATTTGTGGCTTCCAAAAGAATGAAGGAAACATGATTTAAATGTTTTTGTAGTGCAACTAAAATTTATTTTGCTTCAGAAACACAATAGAAAAGAATTTAGAATATGTTTTTTTGGTGGCAGGTTCCCTTTAAGTACTTAAAGGGGAACTCCACAAAAACATAACTTAAGCTTTTTGAAAAGTCAACATAATTTCAAGCAACTTTGCAATATACATCATTTAAAAACTATGCAGACTTTTCATGATTTTTAATGGTGTCTGACAGTTCCCCTAAGCCTAGCCCCCTGTTCTCCTGCTGATCTCTCTGACTACTTTGCTAAGATGGCTGACTACTGTTACTTTGCATCAACAGCCAGCTGTCCATAGCCTGCATCCTCAAAACCCCACAATTCCCTGCACATATGTTTTCAATAAGGAAAGGAACATCACAGTGCAATGCATTTTGGGTTATGTAGTTCCTGCAGGCTGTAAACTGTGGATGTTATAATTTATAACATCAGTGTTTAGTCCCTCCTTCCCTGCCAGGATTTCAAATGATGCAGAAAGAGAAGAACTGTTAAACAGCTGGATTTAAGCATAGAAAATGACAGGTATTTATACTTTTTGAAGAAACGGGTAACTGTGATGTGTATATTAGGGGTTTCTGTGTTATGAGGGCCTCTTTATCAAATTTTGGTTTGGAAGCTAGAGTTCCCCTTTAATCTGGATTAAATGCATCATGTGTTTTATATCCTGTATGTTACTCCCTTGTATATGTTTTGGACATAACCCAAAAAATGTAGGGGGGGGTCAATTCTCTGCTTACTACCTTATATTTATATACCTTGGATAACATCAACCTTATTTGGCATTGAAATATTTAACTGTATACTGGAAACATGGAACAACTAGAGGCTGTGTCTCTGGCTTCATTCATTCATTCATTCATTCATTCATTCAATACAGCTAATGAGTAAAAATTGTTAAAAGTTACTTTGAGTTGCAAATACCCAAAGGGGTCATCTGAGATTTGTAAGTTTTAGCATATAATATTAATGTATCTTTTCAAATCCAGTTTATGCATATTATACTGGCTAGCATGTTCTGTTTTTAGAGCACTGGTTTGAGGGGAATCATTAATATGGATGCCAAAACATATCAGTCATTCCATAAGAAAAAAAATTTGAGAAAGGGACAGATAATACAGAGAACTTAGAGGAAGGGAAGAAAATACCTCTCAGTGAATTTCCTGTTGGCAAAACTATGTTCTAGTCAAGTGTAACTTGCAACAGAGAGAATATGAGTGAAACTAAAAACCCCAATACATAATGAAGCACGCTAAAGTATTTAACAGTGAAAACTGTTATTATTTGTTTATCATGAAAATCAAATAAAATATATTCAAAATAAAAAAATAAAAAAAAGACATTCAGATGCAAAAACAAGGCTTTGCATTATTGCCATTATTTGTGCCAACTCCGTATGGAAATCTTAAACATACAGCCAAATTCAAGAAACCTATGTGGTACCCAGTGTGTTAAATAAAGCAAAACCAAAGTCCAAGTCATCAATCTTGCTGAATACAGAATGTAAATGCTGAACATAGTAGAAATCAGGAAGCGTACATTATGCTGCAATGTAAAAACGTACACACATTATTAATGCTAAACAGAAATACTGGGTACCCATGAAGTGCCCCCACTGGGCTTTCTGTATCATCAGTCATGGGCAATACAAGAGAGAAACTTCCGCAATAAAATAACATATGTTACAAAACTGTGCCGGCTGCTAAGGCTGTGCCTAGGTAATATTCCAAAACATGAGAACATCATATTTAAGGATAAACTTAAGCCAGAAACAAGTGAATATGTTAGCAAACGACTTCTTTACTAAAAAATCACTGCTCTTTGAAACACACCAAAGTAAAGATGTGATGAATAAGAGAAGATGTAAAAATGCCTACAGATTTGCTGAATGAGGCAGAGATATAACTAACTTACAATTTGTGTCAGTTAGACAGTTATGTTATTGGTGTTGCAGAATGCATCAAGAAGTAGCTTATTTTGGTTATATGATAAATATACACAATCCGTCTTAGCAAATATATAAGAATACTTATAAACCACACATATGCTTTAAGTGACATCTTTTTTGAGAAATTTTAAGATTTTAGTCTAGTAGGTTCTGCAACTAGTTTGTTATTCTGTAATGCTGTACGACCAAAATGGTTATTGACCAGCTAAACCAGTAGAGCAAGGTTTACACTTGACTCTAACACACAAGGCAGGGCCTTGCTAGGTGGAAGATAAGAAGGAAGGTGTAGTTGAAGTAAAACTCTCAGAGGCTCCTGTGCTTAAAAATAAAGAAAATGATGCCAGGAGGTTCTTGCAGCAAACCAGACAATAGATCCACAGGGTTAATACTCACAGACCCACAAATATTCCAAGACAGTTTGGCAGAGACAGCAAGATATGAAAGCATGTGGAAGAAATAAGGAAGTTGAAGTTGCACCTCTACGATGGAATACCCAGGTCTGGTCTGGATCCCATACAATGGAATAATCAGGGAGAATAAATCTAAAGCTTGATTCCAACTGTGATCCCTTCACTATATGCAGAGCCTAGGGGAGAGCTACTCCTCTACCCTATCAAACTCTCCTAGAAAGTGCTATGGTAATACCCTATCTCTAGCTGGCCTTAAACACAAGGTCTCTGCTCCCCAACTTATCACTAGAGGTACTGCTCCCTCTCTGGCAAAGCAGCTTTACTGGGCCTTGGTGCACCCAGGCTCCCTGGGACAGATCCAGCCGGGTCAGCAACTAGTCATCCACCCCTAACCAGGCACTATGTTACAGTGGGGCAGGAAATGATCATAGGCCAATGATACAAATATGTGAATTAGATAACTAGATACATTGGCATCTGCTCAGCAACTAAGGAGATAAGGAAGTGTAAGGATTTAAAGCCATACGACATTAGTAAACCTATGGGTCCCTATAATTACTTTCAACAATACCACCAGACAATAAAGGCTTCATATCAAATTATCTTTGTTTCACAAAAATATATATATTTTTTTGTGTTTAAACATTTCTTTAAATACTTCAACCAATATAAATGAAAATAATGAATTAATAAAATATATCCTTCCCTTCAGCTATGAATACAGCCACGAAAAGCTGGGGGACACTGCAAATTTCTCATAAGAGGAGCCACCTACATGTTTCTTAAATACTTGGGTTGCCAATCAACAGTCTCAAAAAAGTTTGCACACACAAATAGCATAACAGAAACAATAAAAGAAGACCCCTTATGTGATGAATAGTGGACATAGTAAACTTTCCTCTACTATATCCTCTGGGATATTGCGACTGTACTGACAGGTGGGGTGAAGAAATGGCTTTCCCCAAAATCCCAGTAACCTAAGGGGGCTTGAATGTAAATCTTCACCATCTAAAATCTGCAGAGTTCATGTAAGTTTATGAGAGCCTTAGATATTTAAAAATGTTTTTTCAATAAAAGTTTTGACCCATTGATGGAGTACAAATTCATGGTATTCATATTTTTTCTCAAATGTTTTCAACTAATTTTTATCTCTGAATTTTGAAAAAGTAAGCAAACATTTGAGGTTGATAAAAAATTCATGAATTTGATTTTCAATAACTAGACCTCTGTGTTGCTGTTATGTTCTTAGAACACAAACATAAATAGAGTCTTTCTCACATACATGTGACCCTACTCAAAGGAGGTACCCCAAAATACTGGGGCCATAATAATTGAGACATAGAGCACTTTCTCATTGCAGGTTTCTGATATGGCAGCACCACAAGGAAAGCAGCTTAATATTTTAAGTATAATCACTTAGGAATGCATTTTCAGCACTTTTAGTTTGTTTGAGGGGTTGAGGCCCAGGGGGAAGGGGGAATTCTAAACATAAGTGAGGTTGAAATCAAAGAATTAATGTTTATATGTGGAAATTACATTTCATTCATACAGTGCATCAATTTACAGCAAAATATCGGCACAGAGAGTAACATTTCAAATGCTGTACAGTGCTCCAGTGCAATGACAGTGACAGCACCTTCATGGACAATTCATCCAACAGCTCTTGTCGTCCCATGCCTGTGTTCCACTGGAAGCACTTTAAATAAGTAGCAAGCAGATTCAGTATACACAGATTCATTTATATAATTGTCTCTAGGAGGTGCCAGCATTGAATTCCACTTATGCTTATATCTTAAATATTTCATCAGAGTTTAAAACCCTGATAAACTCTGCATGCGACTGTGTTCTCCTATTGAAATTTTAATCAAGCTTCTCTCCTGCATTCTCTAAACGGAATACGGGACTGAATTAAACATGTGTGTGTATTAGAGAGATTGTTTATATTCACTGCATAGTCCTTGCCAAACATCCAGATGAAATATTTAGCTAATGTTGATTTCCTTCTTAAATTTAAACTAGTAATGTATTCATGTCCTATCGACATTTTTTGCTTGCTTCGAAAATGTCTGGATGCACTGTGTGGATGATTGCTTGTCCAAAATCTCAGCCCAATGCAAAGGCTATTTATATTAAGTTGGTCCTTTATTTCAGCACTATCGTGGATAAAGTGGAAGGTTCTTATAGTGAGCAAACTTGAAGCTGCAATTAATGTAGTCATTTAGACATTTGACTAGTTGTCTTATTGTACTGAATTACAAACCTAACATTATATAATTCTTAACATTATATTATGGTACAAAACATATGTAAAGCTTTAAGGTAACAAAGCAGTTTATTGTCAATAGATTAGTCGTAATAGTGCAATCTATAACACTATATTTGTTCTGTAGAATGTTTTACCATACCTGAGTAAACAGCTCTAGAAGCTCTCTCTGTTTGTTTAGGATATCAGCTGCCATATTCACTTGGTGTGACATAACTTCCTACCTGAGTTTCCCTGCGTATTCATAGCTCTGGGCTCAGATTACAGCAGGGATGGGAGGAGGGAGAGGAGCAAACTGAGCATGCTCAAGCCCTGCCCTGGAGGTTTAAGCTGGAAACAGGAAGTCTGATACAGAAGCCCGTGTGTACACAATAAAAGGAATGAAATGCAGTGTTTCGTTTGACAGAGGACTCAGAGCAGCATTACTTTGAGGGTTTACTGATTTATATAGACCTTTCTGATAAAGACCTTTCTGATAAAGCTTACTTAATTTTAGCCTTTCCTTCTCCTTTAAGTGTTTTGACGGAATAATTATGGCCTGCTATTCTGATCAGATTTGCTCCAGTTTGTTCTGGTTAGTCAGATGACTCTTGTGCACCGTATAGGGTCTCAGTTGTACATCAGTCTGGGCCATTGTAGGACACTAATCTTTTTGCTCTTGATGAACTCCATTGGTATTGGGATTAATGTGAAATAAATAAATAAAGGGTTGGTTAGATCATGCCATGGGACTCCTTTTGATCAGTAGGGGGACATCATGTTAAATTATAAGGAAGAATGATGTTGCAAAATGGTGCACAGTGAGTGGTGCAAAAATCAATTTTTTTTTTATCAAAGTACGCTGTTCTTCTGAACAATGTCTGGAACAACCCATTTTACTCAGAGTTTCAGAGAAAAATGCACTATAACCAGCATGCACAACATTTGCTGCCTTCCTTCCTTAAATAAGGGCCGTAATTGACACCTGTTTTTTTTTTTTACTGAATGAATGACCTCACTAACTGAACTCCGCACTGCTAATTTTTTGAACAAGCTTATTATTATTATTTTGAACACTGCTATTATTTTGAACTTGCCTCAATTAATGATTCAATTACACAGAATCAGCAGCATGCATGTCATGACTGCTGGGACTGTTGGGTTTCTATTACTCTACTACACCTACTAGTAAATTATTTGCCTTTAGAAATATAATTTCTATCAAAAACAGTGATTGATTAGGTTAATGATGTCAGACTGTTGTTATTCTGAACACAACTGTAAATATTTTATATAAGAGCATGCTATACAAGTTTCGTGGCTGGCTTATGGGCTTAAAGAGGACCTGTCAACATACTTAAAAAGATGTACAATTAAAGTCCTTTTCAAATTTAGCATGAAACCAAAATTATTTTTTCTATTAAAACACCCATACCAGTTCTAAACTAGTGTAAAAGTCTCAGCATATATTGCATTCTGCACTTCTTAGATTTCACTGCCCTCCTCACATTACCCCTCCCTCTTAACCATCTAATTGTGTAGCCAGGGCATAGGTAGGGGTATTAGGTCCCCCATTCTGGCACATAAACAAGATTTTAATATGAAGCAAAGCTTGCCTTAATAACAGTACCTGCCTGCTTGATGTGACTGTGAATTCCAAGACTAAAAAAATGAGATTTTTATAGTGCAAATTAAGTTTATTTTGCTTGCATAACATTAGAAAACAGGATTTGGAATTATTTCTTAAGAAGACAGGTCCCCTTTAAATATTACTAAGCAGTTTCAAGATCAGGTGATTGAGACGGCACAGATATATAAATGATCATAATGTATAGCAGTTTGCTCTTAGTTACCATTATTTCTTATCATAGTCACTTTCTACTTATAATTCCATTAAGGCCTGGCCATGCTAGAGACAAGAGAATCTACTAGATAACTGTTCATGGTATGACTCTTTGCTGTCTCATGCTTCATCATAAAAACATTCCTTACTGAAGACATAATGAAGACATAGAATGACTAAACACTCTTATTCTAGGAAGCAGATAAAATCCCATGCCTGACGGAACACAATCTCCAGCCAAGCAGGAATATAATGATTACAATTTAAACATTTCAAAGTAAACTCTTTTTTTTTTTGCAAAATGCAATTTATGCTTTATCTAAGGCACAGTAGAATAAGGTTTTGAAGCATAAATGGCACTTTCCCCTATTTATGATAGTGGCCTATTAATAACAACCTGCCTATGCTCCATGTAGTGTTAGCAAGTCATTCTTATAAGCAAGTAAGGTTTATAAAAACACCTCTTTCTAATGCATGAGGAATCAGCAGCAGAAAGAATACCTATGCACTTTTCAAACCTCTATGGCAATAAAAAAGGGAGACATCTGAAGGGGGGCCTTTTCCATAGATTATATATTTCAGAAAATGTCCGCACTCTCAGGTATTAAATAAAAATAAAAAATGTTTTATTGAAGGACTAACGTTTTGGGAGGCCTTTCTCAAAGTAAAGACAAGCACAATGTGAATGCCCTAAATACACATGAAACGCTAATTGGCTGACCTATCAGCATCTTCATCAAATAGTCAGATTACACATGTATAACATATATTTTAAAAACAAATCACATATATTATAGCAATTTAAACAGTCTCTTTTAAGTTAAAAATCTCCTTAATATAGTTAACTGAGGAATTAAAAAAAACTGTCTATGTTAAAGTATCAGAACATGAGCAGAGAGGACAGGTCTGTAATAAAGAACCCTCGTTGATGTTGATAGCAATTGGAACTATATATTAAATTCAAGTATAGTTAGTGCGGTCCTCAGGTCAGGTCAGGGGTCTGTAGTGTGTATTAGCAAATGAAGTATTAACCCTCTCTTTTAGCCAACAGCGTCAACTTTTAAGTTATCCCATGATTAATGAGTCCATGCTTTATCTAGTAAGTCTGCGTTTGAGGGGAATAAATCTCCACCCACACCCGTGTGCAGTTATAATATGACTCGAAAGAGTATTCTCTAACAAATAATTACAAAAGCCTAATAGTGTTAGACCCAAGTGGTAACAACTATTTCCTATAATATGATAAACTTGTGAATTGTATTATAAAATACATAAAGACTGTGTTGAAATTATGACAAAAATGCGTATTGTCCATCTATTAGCTAATATAGTAACTATCTGTTCATAGATTTTGCATCCCAAATTACGCACTATACCTTCTTCAGCCAATCGCCTATACTACGTGTATATAGACCACCACTCAAGACTGAGAAGAAAAAATTCAAAAACAATAAAAAATAAAAAAACACCCGGAAAATATGTACAAAAAATAGAATAAAAAAAATTATAAAAAGTAAGCGATAAAAAATAAGGTCACTGTAATGAAGTGGAATTATTCCCCGTTTCTAGTTTAGTTTATAACTTGAAGAAAGACCTATGCAGGTCTGAAAGGTTCTGTTTTATCTGTGTCAAGAGCCTATGTCTCAAAAAGGGCGTTTTAAGAAAATACATTCATGGATGGTGCTGTCTGTGATACAAATGATTCGAAAATCAGTTGGTGGTGGAAACTGTGAGACTTGCACCAAATGAAATGATTTTTGGAGGTATGAGTGCTGACTAAATATGAGACACCCAACTAGCAGCCCCCAGATTATACTAATCTAAATCTACCAGTATCTCCCCCCAGCAGCCTTTATATACATAAGAGACATAGTATAATTTTCCTACTGACCAAATTGTAAATTATATCCTTATGAATGGTGGGTCATGATACATAAACACATGTATGTGTACACTGCTCACTACCTGGTGCAACTAATCAGCCATTAGATTTCAACAGTCAACAGTTAGAAAACAAAAGCAAATATCTGATTGGGTTGGGCAACATCACCAGTGGTCTTTGTTCCCAGTGTTTTACAGAGCATGATAAATATGCCATAATATGCAGTTAAGATGATTTATTTGTGGAAGCTTGATTGGCAGCCGAGAAAATGTATATGCACTATTTTCTTTTTTGAGTCTGTACATGCCCCATACTTTGGTAAATGTATGTATATTGCACAGTAGACCACTAGCTTCTAGGTGTTTTGGTCTTGGTACATAAGGAAGGGGAAGACAAGATGCTGGAATATGGATGCTTTTTGGTTTGTTTGTTTTTTTAGGAATTTCTATGTCAATGCCTGGCATTCATTTTTAGGTTAGTTGATCCTAATACTTAAGGATTTGTGGGAGGTAAGATGCTGAGAAATGGAAAATTTAGGCAATTTTTAGGAATGTCATCAAAACTTCTAGAAAGCTTTGTGTTTTGCTAGTTTGGAGTAGAAAGATGTGGTTTACACAGTCTCAATTTAGAAGAAAGTTTACTTTACAAAAATATATGGTTTTCAGGGTTCAGCACAATTTTTTTTTGGTTTTATCCAACCTTAAACAGGCAGTCTGCTTTTGAATTTGAAATTTAAGCCATAAAATTATTATGTTCAAGATTTATTTTGAGACCTTCAGGATGCTCATGAGGATCTGGAAAACCGCACTAGACGAAACAATCTCCCATTTCAGGATATACCTGAAACTGTACATCTCGATAGTTTCCTCCCTAACTATTTCAAAGCTCTAACACCCGACATAGAGGACAAATTTCTCTTACTGGACAGAGCGCATAGAGCACTACGAGCCAGACCGAAACCAAATATGCCACCCAGAGACGTTATAGTTCGCTTTCACTATTTCCAGACCAAAGAAGCCATCTTGAAAGCTTCAAGAACAAATCAAGCGGAATATGATGGGGTCTGTCCAAAGGTCTTTGCTGACCTAGCCTCATCCACCCTGCAGAAACGGAAAGACCTCAGACCATTAACGGATGTCCTTCGCCAAAAAAACATCCCATACAGATGGGGCTTCCCTTTTAAACTTACGTACCAGCATTATGGTTTGACCTACACAGTTAGACACCCTAATGACGTCGAAGAAGCTTTACCTTACCTACAAGAATCTCCAGTTGCGTCCGCAGAAGTGGACATACAAGACCCACCGGAGCAAGACTAAATGGTTATATCGGTGACTGATAAACGCCGCTTGGGAGTTCTCCCATTCTGTAACTAACACGCAATGAGTACTGTCGATTGATATGTAGATAAGACATTGACAGGACAGTGCATATTTCTACAGTCACTTAATATTGTGTTTCATAACTCATCATCCTGTTCAATGGCGTTTGACTGAATCTTTTATTTCAGAACTGGATTCTGATGTTACTCGATTTCAAGTCAGATGAAGGGATTACCTCACTCCTTTCTCTGATACGGACCTCACTCTAATTATATAGAGGATTTTAATGTTTATTCCCTTTGTGCAATGCTTTCATAACTATCTCCCAGTTTGATATATTTGATGTTATAACCTATGTTCAATAGTTTATTGCTCTCATCCCTTGACTATAATGCTATTTACCCCTCAATGACAGGGAATTTTTGTTTTTGGATCAGTTAAAATGATGGGTGACACGGATGGACGTCTTATCAAAGTTCAGGTCCGTGACCCCCCAGAAAGTGAGAATTCCTAGTGGGGTGCAAAGGAAGTGCTCCCCCATTTGGAAATCTCGGAAAGTTTATTTCTAGTGAAACTAGAATACATTACAACACTCTCGTTTACTACATATTTTTATTTTGTTAACTGTTACCTTTTCCTCTCTTTCCAATTCTATCCCATTTTTTTTTTCTTCGCTGCTTTCAGGTGATTGTGCTTTATTCAGACAATATTTATATCTTGTGTTTTGTTGACCACCTTTCTCCTTACCACCTACCCCCCCTTAACTTTAACTTTCTATTACTCTCAGGTTCCTCATACTTTACACAAGGTCTGCATGACAACGATTATGACGGGCCCACGGACCCCCTCTGGCACCCACCCCTTCGATCTGAAGGTATGTTCACACAATGTAAATGCCCTGAATACACCGCAAAAACATACAATGGCGTTCTCTGACTATTATAAAAACAGAATGGATATCTTGCTGCTCCAAGAAACACACTTTAGCCAAACGTCAACACCTAAATACTTGTCGAAACACTTTCCTCAAGTTTACCTGGCTAGCTCCAAAACAAAGACTAAAGGCGTAGCTATTCTTATTGCCAAACAGGTTAAATTTCAGCTCAAACATGAATATATAGATCAAGAAGGTCGATATATAATAATAACAGGTATGCTACAAAATCACCTTACTACACTGGCCTCTATGCCCCTAACACTTCCAGAAAAACCTTTTTTAGGAAATTTTTCAATAAACTTTCAGAAGTATCAGAGGGCAGAGTCGTAATAGGTGGTGATTTTAACACCACTCTGAATAACAACCTTGATAGGTCACGAGATGTGCTAGAAGCTAAAACCCCTGTCACCCCAGATCAAGACTCCAAATGTCTAGCTACACACCTTGCTACTGAGACCTTGGTAGATGTTTGGAGAGAGAAGCATCCCATAGATAGGGACTATTCTTTTTACTCCACCATCCATGCCTCATACTCACGTATTGACTTTATATTTACTATGTCCACTTTTATGGATTGTGTTCACTCAACTAGAATTCATGAGATTACGTGGTCTGATCAATGAATGGTAGAAACTGTGTTTTGACAGTGGGACGAAATAAGAGGTCATGGATGTTGGAGATTGAATGAGTCTCTGTTGTTGGATGTGGATCTTAACACAGAAATTTCTAACACGCTTACGGAATACTTTCAATTAAATACTCTAGAGGACACATCTGCTGCCATCAGGTGGGACGCCCATAAGGCGGTGATTCGGGGGATAATTATCAGACATGCTACACGCTGGAAAAAGAGCAGAGCAGCGAAAACCCAGCAGCTTTACCAGAGACTGCACGACCTAGCTATTATCCATAAACAGAAACCCACCCCAGATAGCTATAGAGGCATACAAGATGCAAGGACCCAATTGATTCAAGTGCTCGCAGATAAGGCTGCGTTTACCATGCGGAAAACCAAGCACCTGTATTACGAATATGCTAATAAGCCACATACAATGCTAGCTCGCAAATTAAAAGCCCTGCACACTTCACAAACTATACATGCTATCCGCACTCCCCAAGGAACAATCACAAGAAATACTAAACAGATCCTTAACACATTCAGAACCTTCTACACAGACCTATATGCAGCAGACAAGGCTCCTGAGGCAACCAAGACAAGCGCGTCTGAATTCTTAACTGAATGGGCACCCCCTCACCTATCACGGGAACACCCGGAAATGTTAGCGGCGCCAATAGCCATAGAGGAAATTGAACAGGTGATTAAAGATTCTAAATCGGGTAAAGCACCTGGCCCAGATGGTTATACATCAAAGTACTATAAAAATTTTGCAAAACAGCTTTCCCCTCAATTGAGAGATCTCTTCCAATCGTTTCTTGAGGGCGACCCTCCTACAAAACATATGCAAACAGCGTCCATTGTAATGATCTTAAAGCCAGGAAAAGATCCATACAATTGTGACAGTTATAGGCCAATCTCACTAATTAATACTGACATTAAGATATTCTCAAAAATACTGGCTAACAGATTATCTGTAGTTCTTCCTAGTCTTATTCACCCTGGCCAAGTGGGATTTGTACCTGGCCGATAGGCGGCTGACGGAGTACGTAAAGCGATAGACTTGGTTTGTAGAGCACCTAAGATTGCCACGTCATCCCTTCTACTGTCCTTGGACGCACAAAAAGCATTTGACAGACTGGATTGGACCTACATGTTTGCTGTATTAGACAAACTAAATATACCTAAACTATTTCTCACGGGTATCAGACAACTTTATACAGCACCCACGGCACAGATATTTAGTATGGGTCTCCTTTCTGATACTATTGAAATAAAAGGAGGGACATGACAAGGTTGCCCTACATGTCCCCTCTAATTTTTGCTTTATCTTTAGAACCCCAACATTAAAGGGTTTCCAGTTGGGGAGATGGAATATAAAATTAATCTCTTCGCAGATGATATTCTCCTTACGTTGACTTCCCCTCAAACTACATTACCAAACCTCTTGCGGACCTTAGAAATATTCCAGCTTATATCGGGATACAAAATAAACCCCACAAAGTCACATGCCTTACCATTAAAAATGTCCCCGTCGGAATTAAAACTGTTGCAACTTAATTTTGATTATAAATGGGAAAAAGATTCCTTAGCGTATCTAGGAATACACCTCACCTCCTCATATGACACTTTATACAAGGTTAATTATCCTACATTAATTGACAAGTTGAAAAAGGATCTAGTCAAATGGCAATCTTATCACCTTTCATGGTTTGGTAGAATAGCAGCTGTCAAAATGACAATTTTACCACAACTTTTATATTTATTTCAAAGGTTGCCAATACATTTTCCAGAAACAATAGCCTCTTCGCTTCAAAAAAATATATCAAATTTCATATGGGGAGGGAAAAAAACCCAGAATTAAGGCGGCTATTATGACTAAACCAAAATCATTAGGAGGATTGGGATTACCCCATCTATACAGATATTATCTGGCCAGCAGACTAGAAGTTATGGTTCACATACACGGCACAACAGAGGAACCCTGGAAAGAAATTGAAGACTATTTCACAGCTCCATTACGTTTAGCTCACCTTTTCTGGATTCCTAAAACGTCTAGGGACACATCGTCAGAGATCTTACCATCTTCACAGCAAGCACTAAATCTATGGGACACCATTGCAATCAAAATGAAACTAACCACACCCACTACCAGATACAGAACCATCTTCTGTAACAAAAATTTCCCCCCAGGATGTACACCTACGGATTTCCACCCATGGATAGCAGCTAATCTACTGACCATACTTGACTTTATATCTGACCAGACGGTTAATTCATTCCAACAACACAGGGAAGAATATAATATACCACATACACAATTTTTCCGGTATTTACAAATGAGACACTATATAGAATCCTTGTTAAAAACTCAAACAAACCAAGTCCTATCCTACTTTGTGCCATAATAAATCATACCCAACCCATCTGATCTCATTACTATACATGCACCTTGCCTCAGACAATACCGATATACAGCAACAATGCAACACAGAGTGCTAAATCTGAAACATTGGGACGAGAGATGATTCATTCTAGCATTCACAGATAGAATTGTTAGGATACTATGTTATGCTTCCGACTAATGATATGATCAGATTACTGTTTTGTATGTTCTCTCTAGCAAGCTATTCCCTCGTTCCATATGTTGCTATATTCTTTTTTCTGGCAATTAAAATTTAATAAAAATTTTCAATAAAAAATTAAAATAAAAACTGAACATATTTTTTAACAAAATAAATGAGACCAAAATCTATAGGACACGGCCCATAGTGGATAACTGGATCTAGCATTTAAGGAGTTAAAAGTGACGGGGGAAGGAACAAATCTTAGTTTTGGTGATATAGCAGAACCCCTTCTATTTGTTTCTGCAGCAGTTCTACAGCCTGTGATTATTTGTACAAGTTCTAAATGGAGCCCACGTTTTCTTCTCCAAAATGTCAAGCTTCACATGCATCAATACACATGCACTTGTCAAAAACAACTTCATCACATAGTTACAGGAAAGATAAAATTAAGTACAACTTTTTTTGTTGGGGGGGGGGTGGAGAAGGGTACAAGTGTTTCTTGTGTGTACTTCTGTGTACATCAACTCAGCTCAATATTCAGGAGTATTTCCTGTCTGGAAAACATTCCTGTCTGGAAAACAAGTCCTGATCCCTGACACTCCGACAACACAAATAATACTTACTGCAGTGGCAATGTTCATACATATATAATTTAATATATAGTTTAATATATAGTTAAACAGTAAAAATATGGATGCACACCATGCAGCAAAAGTAACTCAAAGAGCATCAAAGCAGAAGGTACACAAAGCTGAAATAAAGGTGCATAACATCTTGGATTTACAATTTCTGTATCTCTGTTTAGGTCTTAGAAGTGCTGTAATATAACAACATATAAACAGATAGATAGATAGATAGATAGATAGATAGATAGATAGATAGATAGATAGATAGATAGATAGATAGATAGATAGATAGATAGATAGATAGATAGATAGACAGACGATTCTGATTAAGATTGTTGATTCTGAGAGCGAGAGAGAAAACCAAAATAATGTAGAAGGTGCCTCAAAGGATGTGCCTCCAATATGCTAAGAACACATCCAATTCTTTATTTTATCTGTACAGTACAATTACATATGAAAGTGCAAAGCCAGTTTGCTTTTTTCTTCTTGATTACAGGGGAAAAAACACAGTATTTTCTGAAGCCCCATAAAGTCAGGGTTTATTAAAGAAAAAACTCTGAAAATTAAAGCTGACGAATGGGTATTTATTTTGGATACTTGATACTGCCATTTTTGTTGATAATTCTTTTTACATAAATAAGTAAATCCACTGGGTGAAGTTTGGTTTATTATTGTTACTTTACTTCATTATTTTATTTACTATGTTAATTATTTTCCTTTGGAATGTGTGCTTTTGAGTTTATATGCTCTTTGGCACATTATACAGCATTGTATATTCTTTTCATTTGTTATCTTGACATAGTCAATCTGCGTTATATATTATATTGTGTTTATGGAAAACTCAATCAAATTATTGAAAACATAATTAATGGGTATAGTCTCAAGCAATTTTAATCACTGATTTTCACGGTTTTTAATACATTTGAGATTCTCAGTCTAAGGTAAAATAAAGGGAACAGTGTGATTCTGGCTGGCATACAACTTTTTTTCTGCGGAAGAAACATGAACTTGACCATTTGGTTTGAGGTTTTTTTTCATAAATAAGCCAGTGTTCAAGGAAAAAAATGTGAAGAATTGTTTGCGGGTTTTTTTTAAAAAAAATATTTTTTAATGCTCATTTTGTTTTTTTTCTCTGTCATTCTCTATGTTTCTCTTGCATTGGTAATCTGAGATGCAAGCTAGATTGTGGTGCCCTCTACACTGTAATTCTGGAAGAAATTGTACCTTTTGCATAAAAACCTTGATGACTTGTGCACCATTCTGTGCTTAGTACATTGCCCTTACGTTCATAATGGTACCTTATATCTGCCAGTCAGACTTGGAAAACACACTGTGAAATTCTTCTGCAATTCTCTGCTCTCACTGGAAAATATCACATTTTTACTTAACAATGAAACCATTGTTACTACTCACAAATGACGTCCTTGTTTCTTTTAGGAAAAGGTTTTAGCACATTAATGTTTCTATTTATAGAATGTATAATCTCTGTAAAACACTGCCGAATTTGTTGAACATATATAAAGGATAAATTTGGAAAGTGTCTGCGACACTCAAATGCTCAGTGGGCTCTGAGCAGCTGTTGAGAAGCTAAGCTTAGGGGTTGTTGCAAATTTAAAAGCAGAAAATGAGGTTTGTCTGTAATAAAAGCTGATGCTATAAGGTTGATTATTATTAATTGCACTTGTTTCTGAGCTGCCCTGTAGTAATTATCTGTATTAAGTACTAATCAGCCTTATATTGTGACATGTATATTCTGATTATACAGTATATTGTGAGTGGGTTCCTAAGCTCAGTAAGTGACAGCAGCACAGAACATGTGCAGTGAATCAGCAGAAAAGAAGATGGGGAGCTACTGGGGCATCTTTGGCAGATCTTCCCTGCTAAAGGGCTGTGGTTTCCTTGTGCTGGTACAGAAGCACAAAATATAATGTACATTTCTAGCCTACTTCTTTAGTTAGGGTTTAGTTACCTTTAAAAGGGGCATGAAAATTAAGTTTACATGTGAGTCTTTAGGTGTAAGTGAAACAGGCTGTTGTCAGAACCCTGGAATGACTGTCACATTCTGGGTGGCACATACACAGGTTCCCCTGGAGTCCAGTAAACATGAAATAAATCAGGACGAATGGAAGGGTGAAAACAAATGACAAATGAAAACAAATGCTTGACACGCCCCCCTTTTTTGCCATCTCCTGTATATGTACCCGTGAGTGCTCCTAATTACACACACACATATATATATATATATATATATATATATATATATATATATATATATATATATATATATATACTGTAAATATTTAAAGGAATGACACTGTTTCCACTAGTCAAAAAGAAAATGTATATACATTTATAGTGTGCATGGTTAAGAATCTATCTATAGCTTTACCTGTTATTTGGAGAAATGCATGGGTTTATAAGCATGTCCTTACATTTTCAGAAAAAAAGTATATTTTAGTGGGAGCACTTACCGGACGCTGAAATCAAACGTGCTGCACTGCAGACCGCCATCCCACACGGTCACAAAAATTCCAAGAACAAAAAAAGGCGGAGCACCGTGAGAATCCAGTAAAATTGAAAAGGTGAAATTTTATTCAAAAGACATATAAGAGCAAGTTACAGCTGCTGTAACTTGCTCTTATATGTCTTTTGAATAAAATTTGACCTTACATTTTCAATAAGTTCTATTTGTATGACCATGAACTATATTTAGGATTTGTTCACCATCCGCCTTGTAGCTAGATTCTGCTACAATTTCTTTAGATCTGAACATCCATAACAGACAAGGCATTCTTACTTTGTATTCTGATGGTGCTCAATAAAAATAACTAGAGATGCTTTTAGAATTCAAGGTGTTAAATGTATCTTGCTTATTCCTCTATTAATGTGCAGCCTCTGCAAATGCCCCAGGGTATACCACCTACGAGTGATACGGCAGTCTGAAGGTTTTTTGGCTGGTGATATTTCTAAATCAACATGTAAACAAATGAGCTAGAAAAGTGTATTCAATCATAATTATATCCACACTAATACAGGGCATTGCTTTGCAGATGAACAGAGAATAATTGTTCCCCCAGTATAGATGGCTGCAGCAAAGCGCCACAAAAGCAATTGGAGAGTCATGCAGCAATGAGAAGAATGGACATGGTGCTATATTCTGGTTACAATGTCACCTTTCATCAGGGATGATATACACCCACAGACTGCAGATAGTAATCATATTGGTGTCATCAGAAGAGTCAACAGAAAATGTAATTCTGTAGTCACATCATATTTTTATTAGTGATGTTTAGGTTTGTCTGAGAGTTCCGCATTTGACATCTTAAGTGGATATTAAGAGGAATGGGCCTGTTATGGTGGGTGCTTTGTTACTGTACTGCAGGGAAAGGGGGAAGGTTGTGCTGTAGACAATAAGCAATGATATATGCACAAAGAAAGATAAGCTGTACTACAATAGTATAAAAGTGTGTTCTGCTTGGAAAGAATACAGGGCATGATGCTATAACATATTTTGTGGTGTGGAGGGTATAAACACATGTATAATGTATGTAGCATAAAGGGAAAGCACTATGCAGGGTGAGATAGAGATTTTCCATACTACATGGAGCTGTTATTTTGAACAAGAGGATTTCTGTCTGCTGAGATACTAAAGGGCTTCAGTACAGGGAGGCAGAGTTGTGCAAGGAATCAGTGTACTTTTTTTATGTTGGGAATGGGAGCAATGTGATTCACTAAATAATACAGTTCTTGAGAAGAATGGCAATTAAGGTTCTACAGGAGACTGAAATGCAGTGTATTGTATATATTGAAACACTGATCTGCAGGGAGTGACAAAGCTGTGCCTAGAAAGAAATCGAAATGAAGGCTGTGGAGTGCTGCTGGGTGCAGAGCAACTGGAGGTGGACTCAGAAGGAAGGGAATAAAAAGAGTGTGAATGGATTTGGGATAAGTTGTAAAGCAGAGAGAAGATATACAGTACAAAGAGAAGATGAAAGGTGTTGTGTGCTGCAGGGAGTGAAGATGTGCTGCAGGGAACTGAGTGGATTAGATTTGTGGAGTAGATAAAGGAGGTTGCAGAGCCTGTAGGAAGGCAGCCAGACTACCCTTCAACCCTTCTTCTCCCATGCAGAGCAATGTGTAATGTCTACAAGACTGAGTGTGCTGCAGGAAATAGACACAAAAACCAAGGGCAAATCCTAGATGCCAGGTCTTATTTACTAAGGGGAGGGGGGCAAGTATGGGATAGATATTCCACACATAATATCAGAGTTGTATACATATGCTGATGTATTTCAGAGAACTGCCAGTTTGATTTTTGGGTATAATGCTTCAGGTGGCTATATATCAGAGGATGCTAGTTAAAACAATTTACAGCAGAACATGAGGCAAGATTAAGTGCATCTACAAGCTAATGAGAAAATAAAACTTCTTATATTAAAATGGCTTCCTAGAACCTGATACACTGATGCACACGCTGGTCATTTCCCACAAATAAAGGACATCTGTTTTGCACTGTGGAGCAGCAGATCTGTGGGTCAGACTGCCTGCCTGTGTGTAAGACAGTCCTATTCATTAGCCTCGCACTAGTAAGTACATGTCAAACTGTGATACCAATTAGATCAACTTTGGTGATGTTTTGGAGCTAATTAACAGAAGATTATGGCTCTGCATTGAAATAGAATTCCGGCCCATGCTGAGGTAAGCATGTTGTGCTCTGACAGTTCATATTTCCTATGTCCTTTCTGCAACTGCCCTTTTTATGACAAGCTGGTTTCCAGGTCACAATATTGTATTAGCAGATGCAAAATGTTACTTATTTGTTATATAAAATGTTTCTATATAAAGTTTTAATTAACAATAAACTAGCTTAAAAGTTACAACTCTATAAGGATACTCAAAATCATTTACATCAGAAATAGGAAGATTAGATTATTACTATTATATTATCTATCTATCTATCTATCTATCATCTATCTATCTATCTAATCTATCATTTATCATCTATCTGTTTCTATATGTGTCTATCTATCATCTTTCTTTTTTACTTTACTCAAAGAAGCTTTATTAAACAAGCACAGAAAGTAACAGAGAAAATAGACCGCCTGGTCTCAAATACAGTTATCGCACACAAAAGGGCTTACATTCCAACACTCTGTAAAATGATAACTTAATCCAGTATCACAGTAGATGGCACGCATTATACCAGCATACAACAGCCTATGCATTGGGTTAGTTTCCCTCCCCATCCATACCAGTCCAATGCCGCCAAAGCACCATATGCTTTAACAGTTGACCTCTTTTGTCCAGAATGGTCCGTTCCAGTTTGGATAAATCATCCATGGCTTTCATCCATTCCAAGTGTGTCGGGGGTAAAGGGTCCTTCCAGTGCAAAGTGATCAGCCTCCTGGCCTGAAATAAGGCTTTTGTAACAAAATGCAAAGTACTAGTGTCCAGAGATTCACCCAGGTCAATAGAAAGCAAACAATTCCGTGCATCCCCCTTACCCCAGTCAGGTATTTTAGCGGACAACCAAGAAGTTATACCGACCCAGTACGGTTGGACATTGGGGCAATCCCACAGTGTATGCAATAACGTAGCAACATTCACTTTACACCTTATGCAGTTGGGAGTCGGGGAAAGTTTCATGACAAACAGTCGATGTACAGTATAGTAAGCTCTATGGATTAAATACAATTGCAACAACGAATGTTTATACGAATGTGCCACTATTTTGGGGGTGCCCAGTACCCACTCCCATTGATCATCATGAATAACACCCAGGTCAGCCTCCCAAGCGTCCCTGGCCTTGAGGACTGTGTCAACATATACTGGCTTGCTTAGCTGCTTATATAATGTAGATATTTTCTTTTTGTGAGAAGTTTCCAACAGAGCATCGACTATTGGAGAGTTAGCAATCACTATTCCTTTGTCATGGAAAAGTCTAGTCAAAATTACATTCAGCCTATGGTGAGTCAGCCATTGCGAGCTAGGGAGGTCCCTTTCCACCATCAGACTTGGCATTGATATAACTTGGCCATCAGCCCAAATGTCGTTTAGGGTATGTATATTTAGGTCCAGCCAAATTCTGGGGGGGTTCATCTTGGCAAGTGCAGGAAAGACTGCGTTATGCCATATAGGGGTTTGTGGGAGATAGGCCACATGGTTCACCATCCTATGCGCCAAATTTAACACATTACCCTGAAGCTCCAGTAGTGGTGAACGGGCCGCTTGCGGCTTCTTAATCAGTACCATGGGCCAGACTGCAGCAGGGTGAGACAATACCGTGGACCAGAGATAGTGAAGCGGGGGAGATAAGTCCTGATGCATCATTGGTAAAATATGTGTAAGCTGGGAGGCTACATAATAGACATACAAGTCTGGAAGTGCCAAACCCCCGCAGTCCCTGGGCCGCATTAGGGTAGTTAGACGCAGCCTAGGCCTAGAGGAGCCCCAGATAAACGTGCCACAGATGCTGTGTATACCCTTAAACATTTGTTTGGGAAGAAGGACCGGTGCATGCCACAGTACATACAGCCATTTCGGCAAAATGAACATTTTAATAAGTTGAACCCTCCCCGCAGGGCCTATCGGGAGGGACTCCCATTGCCTGAGTTTAGTTTGGGTCCAATGAACCAGAGGGTCCACGTTAAGCTCTATAAACCTCGACAGGGGTAGTGCAACCTGAATGCCCAGATATGTGATCGAGCTTGCAATTTCCAAAGGGCAGTCAAGAAGGTGTTCACCCTCGGTTTGCTTATCAACCAAGAGCAGTACGGACTTGGCAGCATTGGTCTTAAGGCCTGATATAGCCTTGACACGTCCCTCTGCTAAGTGCGAAGCTTGATGTACTCAATGAGTTGAGTCGTAGGGAGGCAGTAGGGTGCTCGTAGAGGAGTTGTGTCATTCTAATGAAATTAGGTCCAAAATCAAATGATGCCATAACCTGCCACAGGTAGGGCCATTCTACGGTATCAAACGCCTTGGCAAAGTCCAAGGCAGCAACTGCTCTGGAACCCACGTTGTCATGCGGGAGGGAAAGATTAAGATACAACTGTCTGGTGTGCAAACTAGTAGTTTTCCCGGGGATGAACCCTATTTGATCGGGATGAATAATTTGAGTTATGACTTTCCCCAACCTTTTAGCCAATATTTTGGCGTATATCTTCACATCCGCGGTTAATAGGGATATTGGTCGAAAGGATTCGCATATTTGCGGGTCCTTTCCTGGCTTGGGGAGTAACACTATAGCAGCATCATACAGGGACTGCGGGAGTTGCCCTAGGACCAAAGCTTCATTAAACACTTTCAGTAGTTGTGGGGCCAAGGTCTTGGCATGCCGTTTGTAAAGTTCAATGGGAAGCCCATCAGAGCCCGCAGCCTTCCCCTGCGGAAAGGAGTCAATGGCTTCCTGGATTTCTAAAAGTGTTATAGCAGAGTCAAGAAACTCCTTAAATTCTAGGGAGAGAGTTGGTAGGTTAAGAGAATCTAGAAAAACGACGGTCTCATTCTCATTAGCTGTGAGCTTGCTAGCATACAAATCTTTATAAAACTCCACCAACATATCTTTAACCCTGTCAGGTTCGGTATGGAGAATTCCCTGCTTGTCTTTAAGGGCCGGTATGGGGGGAGGGGAAGTATGAGACTTAGCAATGTGGGCCAAGAGGCGCCCTGCCTTGTCCCCATATTCATACAAATTCACCTTGCTAAAATAATGTTTATTCAACGCCTTTGTCTGTAGGTCTTGCGCATACCTTTCTTGCGCTTCCTGTAGCTTCTTAAGATTGTCTGGGGAGGGGAGTGTGACTGCCTGGCTCTCACATTCTAGCACCCTTTCCTCCAGCACCTGGGTAGCTTTCTTGGACTGCTTTTTGTACTCAGCTATTTTTCGGAAATAATGGAATTCCTAACAAACGTCTTAAAGGAGTCCCAAAGGGGAAGCGTTACCTCACAGTCACCATTCAATGACCAGAAATCTTTCATGGTTCCCTCCACCTGCTTATAATTATCCAAATTTTTTAACCACACCGGATGCACGGAGGGTCTAGGCCGCTCCAATTTATGTGGCAATTCTACCCTGAGCTGCATAGGGGAGTGGTCAGAAATACCCCTGGGGAGATAACCACTGGATCTGATAAACGGAAGCACCTTAGTATTGACAAAGGCCATGTCTATGCGCGAGAGGGCCTGGTGAGAAGCTGTATAGCAAGAAAACAACGTTTTTCCAGGGTTGGCCACTCTCCAAATATCAATCAGTGCCATGGAGTCTAGTTAGGCTAGTAGAAGTTGGTGGAGGCCTGTCAGTGCGCTTCCACAGTCTGTCTAAGTCAGGGGACATGACTTCATTGAAGTCGCCAGCAGCAATAACTAAGGCATGCGGATATTTGGTTAAGTGGTCAGCCAGGGAGTGCAAGGCAGTCGGATCAAAGGGAGGAGGAATGTAAATATTGGCCAGGAGAATCTCACAGTTGTATATAAACCCGTGTATCAAAAGGTATCAAAAGGAATCTACCCTTCGGGTCTGATTTAATGCTGTCAAATCTAAATGGGACTGATTTACCTATTAGCGTAGTCACACCCGCAGAGTGTGTAGAGAAGCAGGCGTGGTATGCCCATCCAACCCAAGGCCTCCTCAGTGCCAGTACCTTAGACCCTATCAAGTGCGTTTCTTGTAGGAAGGCAATGGACGTGTTATGCCTTTTCAAGCAGTCCATGACCAGCCTACGCTTTATGGGACAGTTTAAACCCCTCACGTTCCAGCTAGTGATATTCATAGCCATCTTCCCGCAAAAATTGTAGTAAGCCTGAGTATACATTCTGCACAGTATTCAGAAACATAGCAATCCTTTGAGTAAAACATTTAAATGCAAAAACAGTAGTAGCAACATTGTGCAATAACTGTGCACTACTTAACACCCCAACCAGAATAATACCCCCCACCCCTTCTAGCACCACCGTGTCGGCAGGTAGAACTATACCCATAACATCACAATGTTAACTTTAGATTAGGGGACAGTCAAGCCACGCCGTGAGCAGCGGCAGGAAAATTCCGTGACCATCAACAATAAAGGCCGCGGCCAAAGAGTGAAAAAAAAAAAAAAAAAAGGGAACTGTAGTATTCAATGTGCTCCTATCTTGATCCGCCGCAGACCCAATGGTCTAAACATGATAGCCCACGATCCACTGGGGGCCCCATTCCGCAGGTTGCGTATATGATAGTGCCTCACATGCCAGGTCGTGCCCAGAACCATAAGAGTGGCATCTCGGTCCCCCAAAGGGCAGCAATGGGCACAAGTGTAGAGCTCCGGGCCTTCCACCACCCCACTCCCGAGGCCGAACACTCATAGTGTCACAGGAAGGGACCCCCTGGGCAAAAAAAAAAAAGCATTGTAATCCACAGTACTTACATGGGCCTGGAGAACCAGTCGAGCGGCCCCACATCCCGACGATGTTGTACTACGCACGAGCTCCCTGTGCGTCCAGCCAGTGGTTCAGCTCTTGAGGCGATGTAAAGAAGTAGGTGCGGCCGTCCGCCTGCACGCGTAATCTAGCTGGGTACAGCATTGCATAGGTGTAGCCTGCTGTTTTCAGGCGAGTTTTCCCGCTCTGGAATCCAGCCCTTTGACGCTGCACCTCCATTGAGTAATCCGCGTAGATGGAAATCGTGGCAGCCTGGAATCTCAGGGGGGATTGTACTCGCGCCAAGGAGAGTATTTTGTCCCGGTCTCGAACATTCAGCAGCTTCGCAATCATAGGCCTCGGGGGTGCGCCCGGAGGGGGCTGCCTAGTTGGTATACAGTGTGCCCTCTCAACAACGAAGGAGGCGGAAAGGTGTTCCACTCCAAAGGTTTCCCTTAGCCATGTTTCAATAAAGGTTTCCGCTGCCGATCCCTCAGCCTGTTCCGGAAAGCCTGTGAACCGTAGATTGCTCCGGCGAAGCCGGTTCTCTAAGTCATCAGACTTTCTATGGCAGTCCTCGATGATTTTCCTCACCGCCTGGTACTGCTCAGGTAATTCTCTACAGGAATCCTCCAGCGTGCTTACTCGGGACTCAACCGCCGTCGTTCTTTCCCTCAGTTTTTGCATGTCGTGCTTGATGATCGACAGGTCAATTTTGATCTCATCAGTTTTCGCATTAATAAGCGTGGTACATGCCTCATTCGCCGACCGTATCTCCGACATTATGTCTCTCAATGTCGGCTCTGCCGAGGATTCCTGAGAGTCTGAAATAGAGCCATTGCTGTCGTCTGGTTGCACAACTGGCGCACTAGGGTGCGAGGCAGGCCCTTTGGCCTTGTGGGCCTTGCTGCCGCCATCTTGCGGAGACTCGCGGGCAAATTTTTCTAAGCGGTTAGCCACTTCCGACGCCCGTTTTTGTGCCCGATTCTGGCCCATTAGTACTCTCTGTGGCAGGGCCTCTTCCGTGGGTTCCTCCAGCTCACCAATGTCACCAGAAAAGTGGGTTCAGCAGGGTTATTAGCTGGGTCTGCAGCGGAGCTCAAGAGTGTGCGTGCTTTCACATCAGTGACCAGACCACGCCCCCTATCATCTTTCTTTTTCTTTCTTTCTTTCTTTCTTTCTTTCTTTCTTTCTTTCTTTCTTTCAGGTGGTTTTATTCTTTAAGTTTTGGCTTGGAGGCAAAACCAAATGCCCTTATTTGGCATCCCCAGAAACTATTTTCATGCTTGTGTTGCTCTAAGCAGCCTTGCAAATTTTAAAGTGGCTCATGGGTATGGAAGGTTGGGGATCCCTAATCTACAGTATATATGCCATGGCACAAGTTATCGCATAGAGAGTGGACACTTTACGGAAAGAATTAGAGCTTTAAGGTAGATCTGTAAGGAAAGAGGAAAGTGCTGTCAGCCACAAAACCTTTAGGGGAAATGTTTATATTGGACATATATTTGCCTCCTTAAAGAAATGTAGGAGGGATAGAGAAGGGCTGATTTCCACTGTCTCCCCCAAGACCACCCTTTAAAGCATGCCATGGTAACTACGTTTGTATTCAGGTGCGTTATAGTTGCTATGTATATGAGCTCACTGGCATTATTGAACTTGATACATATTAAGAGATAAAGTACATTCCTTTAATATCAAGCAATAAAAATGTAATGTTGAAGATTAAGGAGCAGCTGAACCTCGGTAGGTTTTAGGTGGCGAAGTAGGGGGTCAAAGTTTTTTTTTTTAAAGAGACAATACTTTGATTATCGAATTGGCGAATATTTTATTTCGAATCGTTCGATTCAAAGTCGAAGTTGTAGTCGAAGGTTGAAGTAGCCAATTCGATGGTCGAAGTAGCCAAAAAAAACATTCAAAATTCGCTGATTTTTTTATTCTATTCCTTCACTCGAGCTAAGTAAATTGGCCCTATAATATAGTCTAACCTCTTCATGACATTTATCATAGGGGATGCAGGGAACATCAAAAAGCGAACTCGTTAAAGTGCCATTTAAAATGTTTTAAATTACTGTAGATGAAAATAAAACATGGGAGAACTGGGTCAGGACAGAACAGCTCTTCACTTAACACTAAAAACTATGCCTTTCCCAACAGCATATCTGCCACTTTCAGGTGTTTCTTGCTGAGGGAACAAATTACTTGATTAATGGATGAATTCAATTATATTGAATTTTTTTATGGAGCACATAAAACACATAGATATATGCAGCACATGCCTTGACCGTCATGGGGGCACACTATGGATGTTTCCCATGTCTTCCTAGTATTGTAAAACAAAAGTTAGAAAAAGATCACTGGCATCAAGATGGGAGTCCAGGAGTATAAAGGGCCTATGTGTCATATCAACACTATTGCCTTTGAATTCCAAACAGAAGAGAAGACGCATTTGTCTTTTTGTAGGTTTGCGCGTTAATATGGATTATGTGTATGTAATCCTATTACTGTGGAGGGTATTTAAGAAAGGATTTAACAACTAGCAATTATGCAAGGCTGTTCATAATGTGATGGTTGTCTGACAACCTGTGCTGTGTTCTCACTGTCTCTGCAGGGAAGGCCGGTTGCACTCTGTTGGAAATGGACATGAAAATAACCTTGGCACAAAAAAAAGACTTAAAAAAATGGTGCAAATTCCATGATCTACAAAGTCTTTGACTTTCAGGGAAAACAAAGCCATATGGGGCACTGTCATCATGTTTCTGCCTAATGTTGTACACCTGCTGTATGTACAGTATATATATATATATATTTATATGTATGTATGTGTGTATACAAAGAGCATTCTAAGAGCACTAGGCCCTCATGTGACAGTAGGATAGTGATTGCAAATTTTATAGTTTGTAATAGCGTGCAGTGTATATAAAAAAACTTCATAATAATAAAGTTGTTACGTTTGTTTGGAAAGATTAGACCACCATCAAACAGGAGTTAAAGGTTGGCAATGCGCAATTAAGATTTGCAATGCAATAAAAGCCTAACGAAGAATATTGCATTGTGGCATGCACATTTTTATTTGCAATTTGTTCTCTTTGAAAATTTTATTACATTTCCCCCTAAGGATCATTACCTAGGTCTGCACATTTTGACAAATTTCAGAACTTCTATTATTTATATCACTGATTCTTAATTGTCATCGCTAATCAATTGAAATCATATGCCTTCCTTAGAGGGGAAAAAGAACATCAAACAAAGAGAAGAAGGTATGCACAATTCAGTTGTAGTAAATATTATTTAAAAAACTGGATTTTACTAGCATGTTACTTTTTCATGATTCAGTTTCACTTTTGCTGAAAAATGCTGAGATTTTCCTTAAAATTTTGCCAAACGCAGGGGAGACAATGGACATTTTTTTCTTGCACCAAATGCATTGGAATCAATGGCCAATTTTTCTCACACCAAATGAATTGGAGTCAATAGGTGTTTTTTCCTCCTAGTGAAACAAAATACATGGTAAAATTCTATTGAATATTAACAAACATTTTCCCCACTTTTGGTTGTTTTTGCATGGGGTTCAAACACTAGTTATATAGTTTTATAGTTAATTTGAGTTGAAAAAAGACCAAAAACCATCAAAAGACTGGCCAACAAAAGATGTAAAATGTGGCACAAGAGCACTGCCCATTACTTTTCCATCACAGATCTGCTGTTCCTGCAACACTAACACTCTCTGTATGACTGAAGTACTTTAAACATAATGTTTCTGCTGTATAGTGTCCTTTAAGAACACAAATGCTATTTTTTTCTCCATATGTTATTTGTGCTCTTGAAACACTTTTAATGCATAATGACAGGCAGTGCCATCTAAAAGCTAATGATATACATAGTGATATCACATGTGGGGATACCTCTTGAAACAACATTAAAAAGAGTAAGGCATTAAGCCACTTTTTATTAAATGAAAAGAAAATCTAAACTATAACTCTAATTCATTCCCCCCCCAGCCTTATTTAATTATTGTCAAAGACTCTACCAAGTGACAATCTTGTTTTAATGGTATTAATGCTGAATATAAGCATGCAGAGGCAAATCTTAAACATGTTTAAAATTAATTTGTGACATGCAACTATAATTAAACATTACTTTTTTAATGAGTCTGCTTGTACATTTAGCTGCCATCATTATTTTTGTTTGAAGAAAAAAAAAAAAAAAGATTAATTTTGTTTCCAAATAATGAAATTAGGAGGCTGGCAGTCACTTTCTAATAGCTAATTATTATTAATTAGGATAATCTGTCCTTCTCAATTGCTTCCTTGCAAAAACACACATAGCTGTTCACTCAAATATGGCTTCAACATACATGTTTCTCTTTTATTATGGCAAGAAATATAAATTATAAACATGATGTGTGTGCTGATTATGTGTCCCCTATATATATTTTGATAGATACATAAATATCTATCTTTGATACATAAATAATTACCGTGCACCCCACCATTGATAACAGCTTTGGAGTGCGGATACTCATTGGAAAACACACATACATATATATATATATATATACATATATATATATATATATATATATATATATATATATATATATATATATATACACACATATATATATATATATATATATATATATACACACATATATATATATATATATATACACACATATATATATATATATATATATACTGTATATGTTTGGGGGGTTGAAGTAGAAGAAGAATTATTAAGGGGGGACAAGATTACTCTTTACAGTGCATTCAAAATCAATATAGACAGATAGTGTTGATCTTTTTTCATATAGAAAAGATTAAAGAATGAAAGGTCACCTGTTTAGACTTGAAAAACTGAACTTTCATTTAAAACAGTCTAGGTGGTTCGTCACGATCAAGGCAGTGAGATTATGGATTGTCATGCAGAGTAAGCTATATTGTCCTACATTAGCCAGAAGAAGTATAAATACTATATACAACATAGGATATAACAAAGATATTAAATACTTAAGATGATGAAACCATCGTACTCACCTTTAACAACCACTGGATGAAATTACATTTTTAATGTGGAACAGGTTACTTCTAGTCTACAGGAACCTGCTACATCAAAAAAAAATCCATATATTTATTCAGAAGATAATGATTAATGCAGCAAATAACCTTACTGGGTTGTTCAAAAGATCAAAAAAAAAGTTAAGAGTCAGATAGTAAAGGAACATATAAAAAAAGTTATATTCATGAATCAAAATGTATTATTGGTTAAGGCTGTATGTCTTCTAATGACGTTGCTTTTTTAAAACAACAATTAAACCGCATTGTGCATTTTTTCCATTGAGAAATCTAACTAATAAGTCAGTTTTTGGATCTGTCAGTCAAGTTCTATAGCTGATAACTCACAGATCGTATGATTTACATTAGTGCTGTGAGATAAGATATTTAGTTGACAAATACAAAATTCCTCTGCACTCAACCCATTATCAATATATTTAAGACAGAGACATTTTGTGCATACTGCTACTAAAAAATACCTTACCCTTTAAACAAAACAGGTATTGTTTGTCCATATATTGCAATATATTTAAGCTGGCCAACTATGTCAAAGTCATCCCATATCTGGCCAGTCCTATGCTCAATTTTCATCTGATTCATTAAGAATTCTATGGTTCAATTATACATTTTATAAAAGGGACGAATATGTTTTACCTGCAACTTACTAGCTGCTTTCAAAGTAAAACTCCCAAACTTGGCTGCCCTTTTATTAGACACCAGTGGGATCACCTGACTATAGTTGGGAAGGGTGGGAGCTACAACATGGAGCTGGTCACTGCTCCTGTAGAACTATAACAAACAAGGGAAAGTTGTGCTCACCACTAGTTTTTAAAATCATTAGGCGGGGGTGCAATGAGGGTGTGACCACAAAATACATATAGACAAATACAAAATTCCTCTGCACTCAACCCATTATCAATATATTTAAGACAGAGACATTTTGTGCATACTGCTACTGAAAAATGCCTTACCCTTTAAACAAAACAGGGATTGTTTGTCCATATATTGCAATATATTTAAGCTAGCCAACTACGTCAAAGTCATCCCATATCTGGCCAGTCCTATGCTCAATTTTCATCTGATTCATTAAGAATTCTATGGTTCAATTATACATTTTATAAAAGGGACGAATATGTTTTACCTGCAACTTACTAGCTGCTTTCAAAGTAAAACTCCCAAACTTGGCTGCCCTTTTATTAGACACCAGTGGGATCACCTGACTATAGTTGGGAAGGGTGGGAGCTACAACATGGAGCTGGTCACTGCTCCTGTAGAACTATAACAAACAAGGGAAAGTTGTGCTCACCACTAGTTTTTAAAATCATTAGGCAGGGGTGCAATGAGGGTGTGACCACAAAATACATATAGACAAATACAAAATTCCTCTGCACTCAACCCATTATCAATATATTTAAGACAGAGACATTTTGTGCATACTGCTACTAAAAAATGCCTTACCCTTTAAACAAAACAGAGATAAGATATTTAGTTGACAAATACAAAATTCCTCTGCACTCAACCCATTATCAATATATTTAAGACAGAGACATTTTGTGCATACTGCTACTAAAAAATACCTTACCCTTTAAACAAAACAGGTATTGTTTGTCCATATATTGCAATATATTTAAGCTGGCCATCTACGTCAAAGTCATCCCATATCTGGCCAGTCCTATGCTCAATTTTCATCTAATTCATTAAGAATTCTATGGTTCAATTATACATTTTATAAAAGGGACGAATATGTTTTACCTGCAACTTACTAGCTGCTAAAGATATTTAGTTGAGCAATTTCGCTGAGTGGAAAAGATAACAGTAAACAAAGTAAATCAATCAAAGCCATGGCAGAGAAAAACTTAGTTATGAACACTAAAGCCTATGAAATGGAAGAGCACACTGTATTATATAAAGCACAGCTACAGTAAATCAATGGTAAATAAAATCAGTTCTAAAAATCATTAAAGTTCCAGTTTACGGTATCAGTTACAAGTCATATTAGCGAAGTGAGCAATGTACAGGGCAGTGGGGGGGGGACACGGGTCACTGTTTACTTTCACAGAAATCCCTCAAGATTTCCAAATTTAGGGACAGCAATTTTCTTTTGCACATCTGAATTTCAAATATTTTGCTCTAAAAGCACTTCACTACCAAGGACTCCTTTTAGCATCCTCCAGAACAGAGATCCCCAACCTTTTTTACCCATAAGCCACATTTGATTGTAAAATGAGTTAGGGAGCATCAAAAGCATGAAAAATCTTCCTGGCGGTCACAAATAAGTGCAGAGATTGGCTATTTTTAACCACATGTGGACTGGCAGCCTCCAGGAGGCTCTATTTGGCAATATACCTGGTTTTTATACAACCAAAACCTGCCTTCAAGCATGGGATTAAAAATAAGCACCTGTTTTGAGACCACTGGGAGCAACATCCAAGCGGTTGGTGAGCATCATGTTGCTTGCGAGCCACTGGTTGGGGTTCACTGCTCTAGAACATGTTATAATAGCAGCAAACTAAAATATAACTCCATAGTGGGCCAACAGTTAGGTTACCCTCTGTGCCAAGTGGCAGCACACAGCTTGAGTCAGTGTCTCTGAAATACATGTAGGACATATTTTGGATCACAGGTGAGGAGGTGTCAGCAACAGCCATTGGCATCATTAGTAAATTCGCCATATGACCCCATTTACAATGATTATGTATTTAAGACACAAACCATACACCCAACAGCATATAAAAAAAGTCTTCATCCCTTTCTTATAATGGAAGGTTTTAACCTGTTAAACTAACCAAGTCTAAACTAATCAAGTCTACTCTGCCTTTTTATAGGACAGTAGGGGTAACAGTTGTCATAAAGGTTGTGCTTGCCCATATTTCCCTGCATTTGCTCTTAAAAAAGACATTCATTAAAGGTTCTTACATCAAAATGCGTTCTTTTCACTTCCATATACAGGGCCGGATTTCCCTGCTCGTCGCCCCGATGCCTCAGGGTTCTAGCGCCGCTGGCTGCGTGCACATCTCCGCCCCTGGCTGCGAGCATGTGCCATAGTGCAGGGGAACCCGGAGTTACCAATGTAGTTTAGGATGGCCCTAAAATGTCACTGCCCTAGGCCTGGGCCTTTG
Organism: Xenopus petersii; assembly: GCA_038501925.1. Lineage (NCBI taxonomy): Eukaryota > Metazoa > Chordata > Amphibia > Anura > Pipidae > Xenopus > Xenopus petersii. The sequence continues at coordinate 45,625,558 of CM076689.1, read as the reverse complement.
TGGCCTCAACACAAATCCGGGCCTGTCCATATACAGTAGTTGTGCTCTGTGCCAGTTAGTCCTTGCTGCCTCCCAATGTGAATCGTGCAAAGTTGCCTCTATTGACACAGGATAGCACTGGAGCTACCCTCTGTCAGAACCATGTGTCATTAGGCAAAGAGCACTATCGCCTTAAGTATCGGGTGCACGTTACTTTGATGCCAAACACCTGCATTGACAGTGTGGAATTTGACTAGGGAATAATTAAAATAATATTTGCGTTTTTAAGAAAGTCGAATTTGATCTTTAGAAAGCCTTCATATACTGGACCTTTAAGAATTCAAATTTGACTATTCGCCACCTTAAAGTTGCTGAATTGCTGTTTTAGCCTATGGGGGACGTCCTGGGATTATTTTGGAGTTGTTTGCAGCCTTCCAGAAAATCTCATTTTTTTGAGAGAAAAAACTCGAATCAAATTCAATTCCTGTTCATAAACAGTAGTTGACACTTGTGCTCTGTCAGAGAGAAAACTCAAATCAAATTCGATTCGAGTTTCCAGGTCAATCCCTGTCAGGCCTCACCTGTCCAGAGTCCAGATGTGAGGAGACGAGGTCCAGCAGGAGTGTCACAAGATGTAGCAGACAATAGTAATCAGATGAAGTAGGCAGAAGAATAGTCGAGAGGCAGGCCGCGGTCCGTGCAGTTGGAGTTCAGTCGTAATCTGGAAGCAGGCTGAGGTCGAATGCAGGCAGAGTTCAGTCATAACGGATAAACAGGCTGGGGTCAAATGCAGGCGGAGTTCAGTCGAAAGTCGATATCCAAAGCCGAGTCAAAACCAGAATCATGAAGTCAAAGTTTCCAAAATGTTCAGGAGCAGGTTAAATTATCAACAAGCACAGAGCCGTTCCCTGAGCGTCCTTTTAAAGGGGTATTTTGGCGCCAAACCTAATGACGCCTGCGTCCTGCATCATCACGCCACGCACATTCACGTTAGCGGGCGTTTTTGCACCCGTGTCCGTTTCGGCGCGACGTGCGAAGATGCACATGCGTTTGCGCTGGCGTCCGTCTTGTCGTGCGCGCTCATGCGTCCTCACATTGCCCCCCCCTTAGGGGTGGCCTCCGGACACCCTTGTAAGGCTTCTCAGGATGACTCTTGTGAAAGGCTTTGATAAGTCTTGGAGCGTGGACATTTCCAACATGTTCCCAGGAATTCTCCTCATCTGTAAACCCCTTCCACATGATCAGGTATTGTAATTTCCCCCAACAGAGCCGAGAATCCAAAACTTGTCCTACTTCAAATTCAATCCCATCTTGGCAAATGATAGGAGGAGCAGGAACCTGATGTTGATTGGGAAATGGCCCTGGATGGAACCTCTTCCGTAAGGAGGCATGGAATACAGGGTGTATTTTCATAGAAACCGGGAGTTCCAGTTCAAACGTAACAGAATTAATGCACCTCTTAATTAAAAAGGGACCCACAAACTTAGGAGCCAGCTTCTTCGATGGATGAGGAAGGTGAAGGTTTGTGGTAGCTAAGCAAACCCTCTCTCCTACTGGAAAACCAGGATCTGCATCTCGTTTTCGGTCAGCAAAATCTTTAAACTGGAGTTGAGCCTTGTGAATCGACTGTTGTAATACCTCAACGTTCTCCTTCAGAAAAGAAAATCTGTCTTGAACTGAAGGAAGCGAGACTTCAGGCAAGATACCGGGAAACATCGTAGGATGAAATCCAAAATTGGAGAAAAAGGGTGTCTGTTTTGTGGAATAATTAATGGAATTATTATACGAAAATTCAGCAAGGGGAAGAATCGAGGCCCAATTATCCTGTAAATAGGAAGAAAAAGACCGGATGTTCAAATGTCTGATTCGTCCTCTCCGTCTGCCCATTGGTCTGAGGATGATAAGCAGAGGATTTGAGTAGAGAGATTCCCAGAGATTTACAAAGTGTAGACCAGAATTTGGAGGTAAATTGTGTGCCTCTAACGGAAATAATCTCTCGGGGCAGACAATGAAGACGAACTATCTCTTTGATGAAGACATCTGCAGTCTCAGACGCTGAAGGAAGATGGGGAAGTGGTATAAAATGGGCCAATTTTGTAAGACGATCTACCACAACAAAAATAGTATTGAACTTACTAGAAGGAGGAAGTTCCACAATAAAGTCCATAGATATGGAACTCCACGGTGCTTCAGGTGGTGGTAATGGTTTTAAGAGTCCCATCGGTTTAAGATGCGATGTCTTTGATCTGGCACAATTTTCACAGGAGCGTACATACGAAATGCAATCCTTCACCACAGATGGCCACCAGAAAAAACGCCTCACCAGATCCAAAGTTTTCCTGATTCCTGAGTGACCTGCCAAAGGATGATCATGCATAAGTCTTAAAGCTTCACCTCGAAGTGAAGAAGGTACAACAATTCGTTGTACATAAAACAGAGTTCCATCTTTTATATGTAAAGACTTAGAATGTGGGTAGTCTTCAATGGATTGCTGAATCTTTTCTACCTCTTTGAGAAAAGAAGACTGCAGCAGTAAAAAAGTCTTTGAATGAAGAATGGTCGTAGGAAAGATTGTCGTCTCCATTTCAGAAAATTGACGTGAAAGGGCATCAGCTTTCACATTCTTTGAACTGGGCTTATAAGTGATATGGAACTGGAACCGAGAAAAGAACAGAGTCCATCTGGCTTGACGGGAATTTGGTCGTTTAGCTGATCTTAGGTACTCCAGATTCTTGTGATCTGTAAAAATTAAGATAGGATGCAGTGTTCCTTCCAATAAGTGCCGCTATTCTTCTAAAGCATACTTGATAGCTAGTAGCTCTCGATCACCCACACCATAATTCCTTTCAGTAGCACTAAGCTTTTTTGAAAAAAAGGCAACTGGATGGACAATGTCCTTAGCACCTATTCTCTGGGAAAAAATTGCTCCCACAGCATCTTCGGAAGCATCCACTTCGAGTAAAAAAGGCCTAGAGGGATCCGGATGAATAAGATTTGGAGCAGAGGTGAAAAGTACTTTCATCTTTTCAAATGCTTCCTGAGTACTAGGAGACCAACAGAATCTTCTCTTGAGACTAGTTAAGTCTGTTATTGGTTTGATTATGGAGGAAAATTTTTTAATACATTTTCTGTAGAAATTGCCAAAGCCCACAAATCTTTGAACTCCCTTCCGATCCTTAGGAGGAGGCCATTTAAGAATTGCATCCACTTTGCTTCCATCCATCTGAAATCCCGAAGCAGAAACAACAAATCCCAAAAATTCAATAGAAGATTTCTCGAACTCACATTTAGAGGCCTTTGCATAAAGATGATGTTTTCTCAAACGATGAAGAACTTCTTTAACATGTTCACGATGTTGTTCCAAAGAAGAAGAAAAAATCAAAATATTGTCCAGGTACACAATAACGAATTGATCAAGTAAATCACAGAAAATATCATTTACAAAATGTTGAAACGTAGCGGGGGCGTTGTAAAGACCAAACGGCATAACTGTGTATTCGAAATGGCCATAACGAGAATGAAAAGCTGTCTTCCATTCATCTCCCTTGCGTATCCTTATCAAATTATAAGCCCCTTTGAGATCTAATTTGGAAAAAATCTTGGCTTGACCCAACCTTTGAAAAAGCTCTGGAATGAGTGGTAAAGGGTAACGGTTTTTGATTGTGATCTTGTTTAGATCTCTAAAATCGATACACGGCCTTAATGTTTGATCCTTCTTTTCAAAAAAGAAAATTCCGGTCCCAGCGGGTGAAGTGGAAGCCCTGATGAACCCCTTCTCCAGATTTTCATCAATGTATTTTTTGAGTGTTTGAAGTTCGGGTTCAGAAAGTGGATAAATCCTGCCAAAAGGAATAGGGGCTCCTGGGAGAAGGTCAATTGGACAATCATAGTCTCTATGAGGGGGAAGAGAATCAGCCCCTTTTTCATCGAAAACATCCAGGAATTCATGATAGCAGACAGGTACTGCTTGAAGTTCTTCATTCTTCAGAAGAATAAGCTCCTTTAGTCGTAGAGCCGAGTGGCAGTTCTGTTGACAAAAGAATGAATTAAAAACTACGGTACTTCTATGCCAATCAATTGTTGGATTATGAAGCTTCAACCAAGGCAAAACCAGAATAACAGGGAACAGTAATGAGTCCATCACGTCAAATTTTATTCTTTCATAATGCTTGACATGAGAAGCAAAAAGAACCGGAGTCTCAAAAGAAATAGAGCCAGAAGACGTCAGTGTGCCATCCGCAAGCTTGATGCTGAGTGGCTGAGACTTAGGAATTAATGGAATTTTATGTGATAACGCAAAAGTCTTATTCATGAAGCAGCCACAGGCCCCAGAGTCAACTATGGCGTCCACTTCAAATTCTCTTGAATTCATCTGTAAAGAGTGGTGTATGATCAGAAATGAGTTCATCAGAACAGATGATTGGGGAACAAAAGATGAGTAAGGAAGCAGATTACCCTTAGGACGAATTGGACAATCACAGAGAATGTGCCCCGATTGGCCACAGTAAAGACATAAATTGAGATGTCTACGTCGGAGTCTTTCTTCTGCTGATAAAGCTCCCTGCACCACCCCAATCTGCATAGGTTCTGGTTCAGAAGACATGGAAGGGGTAACCGATTGATGAACTGGGGGTGGAGCTTTGGGAATGACCCACGAAGGAGAAGAAAATGAAGAAGTAGCTGAGACCTTCTCTTGTCGTCTCTCTCTTAATCTTTGGTCAATCTGGACTGCCAACAGAAATAATTCCTCTAGAGTATCCGGAATTCCCACGCGAGCTAGCTAGTCTCTGAGATGTTCAGAGAGTCCAATGCGGAACTGCGTTTCAGAGCTCTGTCATTCCATTCTGTGTCAGGAGCCCAACTCCTAAATTCGGCAATATAGTCCTCTGCCGGTCTCTGTCTTTGACGAAGTGCACCTAAGGCGATGTCAACACAATGAGGATCATCATAGATAGCACCTAAAGCTTGAATAAAAGTCTCAGTAGATGCCAAAATAGGACTATCTTGTTCCATCAGACGATGAGCCCAAGCTTGAGGCTCCCCTCGAAGGAGCGAAATCATTACGCCCACTTGAACTTGTTGAGTAGCGTATGTCCAGGGCTTTAAAGTGAACAGGAGCTTACATCCATTGATAAAAGTCCTATAGATGCTTCTGTCTCCTGAAAACTTATCAGGCATGGCCACATTTGGTTCAGGAAATGCGGAAGCCCCTGCCACCGGATCATCTGGAGACAGCAGAGAAGGACCAGGAGCGGGACCAGGATGAACCGCTGGATCTTGCAAGGCTTGTAGCTGATCTTGCATCACCTGATATCCACCTTGTAATTCATGAACAGCTTGCGCCAGACCAGCAATCTGTCGAGAAATAGTCTGAAGAACGGATTTCTCCTCTTTGGACTCCATGTTTGCTTGTTGATACTGTCAGGCCTCACCTGTCCTGAGTCCAGATGTGAGGAGACGAGGTCCAGCAGGAGTGTCACAAGATGTAGCAGACAGTAGTAATCAGATGGAGTAGGCAGAAGAATAGTTGAGAGGCAAGCCGGGGTCAGTGCAGGTGGAGTTCAGTCGTAATTAGTGATGGCCGAATTCGCGAAACGGCGCTGGTGTCTCGTTTTTGACGCTGGCGCCCGTTTTTGACGCTGGCGTCCGTTTTTTCGGAAAATATTTTTTGACACCGGCAAATTTTTGCCACAAATTTTCGTGGGCGTTTCGCAATTTTATTCGCTGGCGGCGAATCACGCAAATTCGCCGCGAATTCACGCCTGGCGAATAAATTCGCCCATCAGTAGTCGTAATCGGGAAGCAGGCCGAGGTCGAAAGCAGGCAGAGTTCAGTCGTAACGGATAAACAGGCTGGGGTCAAATGCAGGCGGAGTTCAGTCAAAAGTCGATATCCAAAGCCGAGTCAAAACCAGAATCAAGAAGTCAAAGTTTTCAAAATGTTCAGGAGCAGGTTAAATTAGCAACAAGCACAGAGCCTTTCCTTGAGCGTCCTTTTAAAGGGGTATTTTGGCGCCAAACGTAATGACGCCTGCGTCCTGCGTCATCACGCCGCGCATGTTCACGTCCATTTCGGCGCGCGAAGACGCACATGCGTTTGCGCCGGCGTCCATCTTGGCGTGCTCGCTCATGCACGCTGAGTCCTCACAATCCCATTCACCCGAGTTTGCAAAACCAGAAATTCAGCTTTATTAGTGCTTGCTGGGGGCTGGGTAGGCTGCAAGCACAGAAGCCGCCTCAGGATGACGGGGGGGGGGGGAGAAGAATACCCCTTGCCCAAACCCCGCATTTTTACCTGCTTGGACCTGCTACCTGACACTCAACTATCTTATCCACAACACAATCTGCTGACCACCATTAAATTGGAAGTGATGCTGTTGATAAATTAGGCTGTCAGTCAGAATTAGGCAGTGCAGTAAAACTTGCTACAAGTCCTGCAACACAACCCACATCTATACTCACATCCAAAAGTCCTACAAATAACATGCAGGTTACTTTGTATTTTGTGATATAAAGACTTTTTCCAATTACTTTACATTATCTATTTTTTACAGTTTTTCCAAAATCTAAAAAAGTTGCATGTTTGTGTCTCTGGTGTTTCAGTCTGGCAGCTCTGTAATTCAATTTTGCAACATTGAGTTGATACATTTCTCAGCACCATCTCTGGAGTATTAGCAACTATTGTATGAATTCCAACAGCTGCCTGTAATGAAACCTAGAGATTCTGCTCAACTAAATGTATCCATTTAGAACAGTTTATGGGGTCGGCGACCCCCCTCCCAGAGCTGCTTCAGAAGGTGAAAAAAAGACACTTGACACTTCAATATTAGAAACACGGTCATACATAGAAAATTGAAAGTCATTGGAAAAAGTCATTATTTCTGGTGATCTATCTGATAACAACTTATCAGGTGAACCACCTCTTTAATATTTTGGGTTGAATGTCTTGTTTATGTGATTCCCAATAAGGACACAGAATAATAATTGACCAAGGGAGTAAAGGTTTGTTCTACTGCCAGGCCAGCACTTCTCTAGTGTTAAAATGCACCATTCTTGTAAACAATGGTTATTTATAAAGAATGGTATGTTTCCCGACTGCCTTGATGAATTAAACATTTTCTGGCTTTAACAGTCAGTATATGCCAGAGAGGCCTATCTAGCAGCTGAGGACCTACCATCAGGATTGGTAACACATATGACACATATGAGGTTTTGGGGAATGTTTTAATTATACCTGTCATTTAGTTCATATTTAAGCATTAGCTTATTCAGCTGATACCAAACACACTGGCAAATGGAATATAATTCAAGGGACTACGTACATTAGCCCATTTAATAGGGCTTAAATTAAAATGTGTCCTGCAATTCTTGTTATAAGAAAGTATACTTTTGTAATAGATTTACCAAAGAGTACAATAAACTTAAAGTGTAAATTGCTTCCCTCCCCGTGGAATTGACATATTCAAAGCAACACGTTCCTCCCAGCCCACTAGTACTTTTAGCGCTAATAAAATAAGGAGATGATTTACAAATGATCATTATGGAACAGTATTTTCTGATTTGGGGATTTATGATGGAAACAAACAATAGCAATAAAATATTGCTGAAACCCTTTTATGGGATTTGTCATGTCAGACTAGCCATTCTATTTTGGGTTTCCGACAAATAATCCCCCATTGTCTTTAGCAATTATAAATATAGATTTAAATTGAAATTATCAAATAGGCCTGTCAAATTGATAACAAAAACCCATTTCAGAGCAACCTTTATTTATTGGATTTATGCTAGACATGTATTAACCCTTAACATAAAACAAAACCTTAGCCATCCTAGGAAATTCATTTTAGTTTTAGAGCATACCATCAATTTTTATTTTGACTTGGCAGTTGTAGCAGAATCATAAATGCGTCTGCAGTGAAATGTTTAATGACCCACATGCAGGGGAGGTAAGAGTTGCTTTGACAGTATAATGTAAATACAATAAAAGGGTATATTTTTCAGCATTGAATTAACCACACTTACCTACATATGCATACCAAAATACCAAATTATTTTATAATTTTATAGATTGCCGAAGAGAAGAAGAAGATGGCGCCCGTGAACTCCCCCAGTGAAATTTAATACCCCAAGTCCTGAGCATTCTGGATAACAGGTCCCATTCCTGTAGTTTAATATGTTTTTCCTATAAAGTAACAAGATAGGAAAAAAACTGACATTAAAGAGACCCAAACAGATGATTTTTGACACCAATAAGATTTACGGAGCTTAAATAACATCAATACATGATACTGTTTTATTTATTATTATTACTACTACTACTAATAATAATAATAATATTGAGACAAATTAAATCATAAAAAATAGAGTTTTTGCTTTAAATTGGATTAAGGAAGATGGCCATCTCGGGATGTATTGCTTTCTGAATAATGGGCTGCTAGATATGTGATCCCATTGTATATCCCAGTAGTAAAAATTACATATCTTTAAAATATTGTCCTCCAAGTCTGGAATTTTACTTTTACTAATAACTGCAGTAAAGGAAGAAAGTACATATCACACACTCGGTGGTGCAATGTTAACAGCATACCTACATTCTGTTCTAATTGTATCCTGTAATGTGCACCGTATGGTTAAATAAGTATGCATGCTGGTGTTTCCATTACAGCAAGGAAACAAGGTTGTATGTTCCTTCAATACATTAACTGAATTTACATTCTACATAAAAAAGTGGAGGTTGGATAGTCTAAATTTCCCCCTAAACTAAAGACTAAAGGCATCATTGAGGCTGTTTTTCCCTCAACATCTGAGAGTTAACTTATCCTGCCTAATATTCCCCAGGTTCTTCTCTGCTCTCTAATGTGACAGAGCTTTCTTGTTTCCAAGTGACCCTGCCAACAGTACTGATTTTGAACTGTTTTGTTCTGTGCAGCTTTCCCTGTATTTGTCGGTTCTTTTGTTGGGTGTTACTCTGTGAATGCACAATACAAATTCAACTTTGAAGATCATAAGTGGGGGATGAAAATAACAGTTATCAAGGAAAGAACTGAAGTTACTGGTCTGGGATAATAGCACTGAACACTGCTCTTACCATGTCATTGGCTAGAAGGAACACATCACATTACACTTTTCTCCTGAATTGCTAAGCAGATGCACAAAAATGGAGAGAACACATCATTATTTCTTGGAGGCGTGAGATGTACCTTTGAACTCGAACGTTAAATTACTCTCATTAGCAAAGAAAAATAAGATAGACCGTGTTAAATTCACTGATAGCCTAACTAGCTGGGCCCAGTAGTATTGTCAATCATTATATTGCAGCGCCTCCTTATTATGTACTTCATTGTAGAATATTACAGCTATTCCCAGGGTCACTTGTGAAAGATATTACGGGAGCAAATTACCTGGTGCTTTTGACAGACATTTAGCACGGAAAATAGAAAGCGGGATTAGTGTGCTATTCAGGATTTGTATAAATCTATCAGCAGTAATAGGTTTTAAACTGCATTAAGCTCTTAGTATTGGATAACAACACGTAAGTAATTTAAGCATTACTTAGATGTGGGTTTCATAAACCTAGAATACCTGAATTTTGTGTTCTAAAATACCATTCATTTGTTTTAACAAAAGGGCTTCTCCTTCAATTAGCAGTTCCATAAACCATTATACTGGACCCCACAACATATTTTTAAGAGGAAGGAATCCAAGAAACCCCCCCCAAAAAAAAACGATGTTTATCCAAAAGTCACTGAAAGAACCGCATATTCAAAGGCTAGCTGGAGGGGAAAACAGCCTTAACACTTAGGGGGTTATTTATCAAAGTCTGAATGGCAAAAACTCAAAAAAATTGTTTGTTTTCATTACTAAAAAATCCACATTTTTAGTGGATAAAAAAAACTCGAAGTTTTCATAATTTATTAAACCCTGAGGGTGTTAAAGGTCAGAATAAAAAAGTACTCACACTCAGACCTATAGAAGTCAATGTGAGAAGTCCCAACAATTTCTTGATCTACACTGGGTTTTGTGCAATAATCTGAAGGTTTTATTGTCTTTGGCCAAAAATCAGAAAAAAATCTTTTCGGGCATTGAATATGAAAAATGTGTACAATTCTAAATTTTTCACGATTTTATCAAATTTTTTCCTGCATAGGAATTTCTATGGGAAAAATCGATTGATAAAGAATCCGTGCGGATTTTTAGAAATTTTTGGATTTTGATAAATAATCCCCTTAATGTTTATGGTTCTGTGATGTTCCTTTAGAGAGGTTTTTTAAACTGAAAAAGGGAGACTGGAGCCCCTAAAATTGACTTTTGGTATGGTGTAGAGAGTGATATTCTGAGACAATCTGAAATTGTTTTGAATTTTTTTATGGTTTTTGCATTATTTAGCTTTTTATTTAGCAGCTCTCCAGTTTGCCATTTCAGCAATCTGGGTCCAACTTACCCTAGAAACCATTCATTGATTTAAATAAGAGACTGGAATATGAATTAGAGAGGGCCTGAATAGAGAGAACAGTAATAAACGTAACAATAACAATACATGTGTAGCCTTACAGACCACATGTTTTTAGATGGGGTCAGTGACCTCCCATTTGAAAGCTGGAGTCAGAAGAAGGTGGCAAATTATTCAAAAACTAGAAAAAAAATAAAAAATAAAGGCCAATTTAAAAGCTGCTTAGAATGGGCTGTTCTATAACATGCTAAAAGCGAACTTAAAGGTAAACTTGTGTACTTGTCTACCTGCCTTTACCTTTACTTTGTGTAGAGTTCTGCATGGGTCTATTTTCTTAAACCCGTACCCGAACCATTCATGCTACCCGTGACTCACAACCCAGACCTGCAACCCTCAATTTCCCCCCACTGATCTGCTACCCGAGTGAACCGCAATAGGCCAACTAACCTTCTGACCTGCTGGGGACACACAAAACAGGAAGTGATGTCACTTTGGACTGGAAGTGATGTCACTCCGTTTCCAAATCTGGCCAAAAATAGAAAAAAAAAACTACCAGAATGACAGGGGAGGGATCAAGCCCACACCTTTGTAGGGTAGCCAGCTGGGTTACCGTCGGACAACTCGTACACCCAGGGACCCAGGGCAGGACCAACTTTGTTGCTTGGATTGTGTGCCACTTGTAATGTGCAGAATGCAAAGGTATAGCCCTGCCTTTTACGTTGAAATGGAATACAGTTTTACATATATAAAGACACAGAGCATGTATAGATGTATACATACCCCACTAGAGGTGGCAGACATTTCTTAAGCTATGGGTGATAATTAATTAATAATGGCAACATAAGGATGTTTTGATATTTCACAATGAATTCTTGTAGTTAGGAAAAGTATCAAACTAAATCTGCAATTGTCTTGCAAAGCGATGAACACATGGCTCTACAGCTGTTGTTGACACACAGCATAAGTTGGTATCAAACCAGAAAGACAACAAGCATAGATGAAAATTTTTATAAATACATATTAGACTTCCAAGATTTTCAACAAAGTAGAATGTCTCCTTCCCTGATAGCTTCATTGGAAACATTAATATGTAGTGACCATATACAATACATGTTTGATTCTTAGGCGCAAATTCACTAAGCGCCGAAGCGCCGAACGCTAGCGTTAATTCGCTAGCGTCTGCCATTTTTCGATAGTGCGCAAATTCACGAACGAACGTTGGCGTAATTTCGCTAGTGTTACTTCGCACCCTTACGCCAGGCGAATTTTCGTTAGCGATGTAACTATGCAAATTCACGCGCAGTGTAGTGAACACTACCTTTTACGCTAGACTTCCTTTGCCACCTCAGACCTGGCGAAGCACAATAGAGTAGATAGGGATTGTTTCAAAAAAAGTCAAAATTTTTTCTAAGTTCCAAAAAACGCTGGCGTGTTTTCTACATGATGGGTGATAGGCTGAAAAAGATCGAAAATATTTTTGGGGCTCCCCTCCTTCCCCCCTACATTTCCTGACTCATGGCAACTTACCTAGACAGTGGGCACATGTGTAGGGCAAAATAAAATTTTTATTTTCTGATTTGAAGGTTTTCTAGGCATTTGAAGTGATGATACGTGTTCCTCCATTGAAATTTGAATTTCGCGCAGTATGTAAATGAACCATCGCTAGCTTCGTTTCGCTTGGTGAATTAACGCTAGCGCAACTTCGAAAACTTACGCTACCCCTGTGCACAACTTCGGATTTTAGTGAATTTGCGGAGCGCTGGCGGAAATACGCCTGACTTCCATGTACACTCTTGAAGGTCAATATAATGCTTGCGTAAAGCAATTACCAATCATGTAATGGCAGTTTTTATGTTTGTGAGAGAAACATGGAACAGGACCTAGAGGAACCGCCCCTAATTTTGCATTTCAATGTATAGGGGGCCTACTTAACAAGCTTCAAATGTTTCTGGTTGAGTTTTATTTGGCATAAAAGCCAAATTATTAGAGAGAAAAAAAAACACGTTTTTTTTTTTTCGGGATTTACTAGTGATGGGCGAATTTATTTGTGAATTCCCGCGATTTGCCACTGGCTAATAAATTCACAAAACCACAGCAAAAATTAGTGAGCATCAAAAACAATATGGCGCAGTTTCAAGAATTTTTTGCGGTTTCGAATTTTTTGTTGAAGCGAGACACCCCAAAGTCGCCCATCACCATTTACTATGCTATAAGCTGCTAAAAATCTGTATCCAAAAATGCTCCAGCTAAAACCTGTGGAAATCATGTAAAAGTCAATGGCAGATGACCCTTTTAACAATAGCAAGATGTTTCTTACCTTCAGGATTGTCAATAGTTTTGGGCTGTTTGCACTGGTTTTTGTTCAATAATCTGATTAATACAAGTTTCCTGGTTGAAAAGTCAATAAAGCACAGTTTTAGGGTGACAATTTAAAAAGGCACACAATTCCAAATAACAGTCGATTTTGTTGTGACTTTTTCTTGCACTGATTTTAGCAAGAATAAATATTGGTAAATTAAGGGTATTGAGGTTTGGGAGTTTGGTTGACTTTTTTTTTTTTATAAAGTGAGAAAAAGTCGCGTTTTAGTAAATATGCACCTAAGGGGCATATTTATTATGCTACACAAAAGAAAATTTGCAGAAAAAACATTGTAAAAAATGTCACATTTATCACAGCGTGTAATTCTACCCCACATAAACAGAAGATTTTACATTACTTCCAGTGGAAGTCAATAATGTGCAAAAATGTTATGCCATTTTTTGACATGTTTTTTACACTTTTTTTTAACATGGCAAAACCTATCAATGTGTAGTGTATTATCCCGATGTTTTTTACACAGCAAAATAAATATGTCCCTAAATGTCTCACGCACGTGCAAATACTCAAACGATGTTGGATGGCAGGGTTCTGTTCCCTACATGTGCAAGTCAGTAAGACTTCTCCGCAGTCATGCCTTCTCCAATGCAATCACCAAAGCACCATCATTTCAATACAGTTACTAAGGGCTCAATAAATTATGCTTGCTGCCTCATTAAGTCCCAATATTTCCAGAGAAAGATAATTAATGAGTGATATAGAATAGTGATGCTTCTTTAAGACCCCCAGTAATAGCATAAATGCCCTTATCAATCAGAACTGAAGTGGGTCCAAATGTTTTTTACATTTAAATATTCATTTTGATCTGTGTTGTCAACAGAAATAATGGTTCCTAACTTCAAAATGTTTTCATCTTTCCTACTTACTTCAGTTAAAAAACGACCACTGGCTGATCTTCTATTCATGACTATTGTCAGCATCTCAGGCCTGCTTATTCCCAGAGCCAATTAAAATGCAAACAGAGATGTGAAAGATTGTAGTTTGATAACAAGCTGGGAGACTTGTGAAGCATAGGGCGAAGCTGAAATATAACTGTTTAATATGAGCATATTAGCAGCAATAATTGGATTTCTTAACTCCCAAGATTTCCAAGCTTGTCCCCTTATTGCCCATTAAATATTCTGATATATCTTGCGTTAAAGAATCTTTTAAATATGATCTTCATTTATTATACTGGGATGAAAGTTTTTCAATGTAATGATTAAATGAGGAGGTGGAGCCATGGAAATCCCAAGACTCCTCGAGCATTCAATTTCACAGCATGATAATGCTGGTTTGCCTTTCTCTATTGCTTCCCATCACAAAAGCCTTCATCGAATGACATCTAAAGGAAACTGAACTACCACGCGTGATTTGTGTCACTATACTCGTTTTTATCATTGCATTCTCTGACTGACGGATAAAGGCTGTGAGTGGGTGTTGGAAGCTCTAATGTTGATAGAAATATCGGCAACACAAATATAGCAAAATACACAAGTGTTAATATTCAAGCACATTTGTTTCAGCGAATAACCTTTAGCGGCCAACCAGTAATTAGCCTTGATCACTGCAATGAAGTTATTTAATTGAAAGCAAATGTTTGGTAGGTTGCTGTGGGATATTGCAAGGATACAACTTATTAACTATGTAAAAAAAAAAAAAACAGAATCTCAACCAAAAGTAATGACATGATTGAAGTAGAGATGGTAAGGATGATTGCATATATGCCTAGTAGGAGGGGGGTGGGAAGTAGTGCACTGTTTTGTGTGATGAAAAGTCACGTGATTTTCTGGATTCACATTCGGTTCAGCCAGGCACTTAGATTCATCCAAATCCTACTGAAAAGTCTTGGATTAGATGCATCCCTACCAATGATCCAGAATTTTGGTCTTACACTTGTAGCGCTATTGTAAACTGACTTGTGCTAAGGCAGTTTAAGCTACTTTCCTTGGTGGGCTGAGACCACCGATGAGCTCTCTTTCTCAGGGGTAAGCCCTCGCAACGGTATGGAGGCAAGGGTGTAGTGTAACTGTAACCTGGTGCGATAGCACAATGATAGGCGCCAGTAGTTCTTTAACAGTTAAACAAAGAACAGTATTTATTGAACAATAGCACAGAGATCATTTAGCACATTGATCCACAATGGAGTATAGAACATACACAGCAGCATAAAGGAAGCATATACTCACAGCACGTATAGGCTGAATCCCCACAGGCTAGGGAATATACAGCAGAGAGTGAGTTGACAGCATGTGATGGGTATTTTCAGGATATCTTCCAGTGGCAGACTAGGGGAACTCCTGACATCCCTATCTCAACACTTGGTTCCTTACTCTGGGTCAGTAATACCCTGGGATCTTAATCCCTCTAATCTCCTCGGCGGAGCCTTGAGCTGCTCAACTAAATAACCTCTCTATCACTCCTAGAGCGATCTATAAAACGAGTATAGCTGTCTAATTACTAGGGCCAAGGGGCCTAGGGTCAGCACTACCCATTCCCTTTCAGCCTGCTTGGTTGGGCTAAAGCAATGGACCCAGAGCACATGGTTCCTAAACCTTTTACACATCTGGTGTACACTGTGTGAACTGCAGGGGTTACATAAGCACAAGGTCCCCATAAGGACCCACTAAGGTGTCCATATTACTAGGGATGTGCCTGTCTGTAATGTGTAAGGGTGTCTAAGATTTTCATATCCCTACACTCTATATATAGAAGGCTTGTTTTATGCTACTGGAAATGTCCAGCAGTAAGACCATCAATTACACTTCCCCCAAAGTATTCGCTAAGGCAAAATTGTTCACTTTGCAAACATTTATTCGCATTGTGTTAGCGACCAATATTAAATTACCCCAATTGTATTTAAAGCATACAATGCTTCAATAAAAACCTGCAAACTACCTAATGACCAGAACACCTAAATAGTCTGGGCACATGGGGGGCAGCTGACAGTAATTCCATGACTATGTTCCTATGAGTCCTTCTCTTGAGGAAACAGAAATTTTACTTTCCTGGAGACTATTTACTGCAGAATGCACCTCTTTGTTTCATTACATTACACACATTACTATGCTGCCCAGATAACACACATACACATCATTATAATGGCTGAGGAGCAAAGGTCGCAATCACTGCTGTGATTCAGGGCTCTTGATTTAATGACACAAAGCATCTAATCTAGTCACTTTGAAAAAAGGCCATTGTGATGTTTGACATTGATGGTGGGGGGTTCTGTGCAAGTAACATTTATCTGTAAAGAGTATTTCTAATATTTATGAATTATTTGATTTTTAGGAATTCATTTAAATTCATGTGCTGTTTCAAATGGTTCAGTAAGTTGTTCATTTTAACAACTAATTTTTATGATTATCCTTAGTACTGGTTAGTGATGGGCGAATTTGCACCGTTTCGCTTCGCCGAAAAATTTGCGAATTTCGCGTGAATTTCGGGAACCGGGAAAAATTCGCGAAACGATGCCGGCGTCTCGTTTTTGACGCCGGCGCCCATTCTTGATGCCGGCGCCCGTTTTTGATGAGCTTTTGGCGAGTTTTTTCCGCAAATTTTCGCGGGCGTTTCGCTAATTTATTCGCTGGCGGCGAATCGCACAAATTTGCCGCAAATTCGCACCTGGCGAATAAATTCGCCCATCACTGGTACTGGTCTTTAGATGATAGATAGATAGATAGATAGATAGATAGATAGATAGATAGATAGATAGATAGATAGATAAGAGATAGATGAGAGATAGATAGATAGATAGATAGATAGATAGATAGATAGATAGATAGATAGATAGATAGATAGATATTTACGTGCAACAGATGGTGCCAACAATCTCTGTGTGCCATCATCAATGCAGTAGATTTTTGACTGAAAGCCCTGTTTGGATTTTCAACCCTGCTCTTCAGATGTGACATTCAACTACTAGACCCAGGACAGGGAGTAATGTAGATGATGATCAATGATAGATAATAGATAGATAGATAGATAGATAGATAGATAGATAGATAGATAGATAGATAGATGAGAGATAGATGAGAGATAGATAGATAGATGATGATCAATCATCATTCTCTCTTCCTGCCCCATAAACCATGCCATGCCTTGCTTATCTATGTGTTAATCTTTCCCCCTACTTTTGTCCAGCATGAAATCCAGTGGGGTACCACCAAGATTTTTAAGAGGGAGGAGGATGCTGGGGCACATGCACTATTCCTTAAAACTCAGAATTGATTCCGCCATAGATACCTTCTGCTCATGCAGGAAAATTAATATTTATAGGGATAGTTCATACCTTGTATTTGCAGCCTAACTTGTCTGTACTATAATTGTACTGTAATATATTGTATAACAAGTTATACATAAACGCATATAGTTTAAGCAATCCTATTTAGGCAAAAATTGTTGCTGTGGAGAAGTGGTTCCCAAACTGCTTGATGGCAGAAAATTATCTTATTATTTACACACACTGGGGCTTAGTTGTCAACACTGCCCCTCAGTAGTAACCTGTAGTAACCAATAGTATTTTTTTAACTAGCTACAGGTAGAACAATAAAAGCAAAATCGTATTTATTATATAAAAATACCTTTAAAATCTCTAACATTTTGAGTCAATTCCTAGTTCAAAAAGATCCAAAAAGATCCAAAAGTTCAATTTGATCAAAAGTGGTCCAAAAAGAGTGCAGTTTCCATTGACTTCTATAGGACCTCAACAACTTTTACTTGGCAAAGCTTGTTAATAAAAGTTTTTGTCGTTTTTTTTTTCACTTAATAGATTTTTAATTGTTAGAAAACCAAAAAAAATTGCAATTGTTAGTAAATGGGCCCCATACTGAACAGGTGCACATTTTTTCAGTTAATAAATAAGTTGTAAGGCATAGCCCCAAGATGGCAAATAACTCTACTATATATATGTAAATATGTTATTAGATATGTGCATGGGATGCCCAATTTATGACTGTCCAGAACTATTACTCCCAATATTAGGTTATGCTTGAAGTAGTATTTCAAAAAAAGGAAAGATATCTATAATCTTGGTTTGGGATTGGGCATATACTGTATGATTTTGCTTGGCTAAACAATATTTGAGTATCCTTAACTGGGCAATTAAACAGCAAGTTGTGCATCCCTAACTTCTATTTCACAATTGACCTTAATGGGGATAAAATGTGTTGATTATACAAATTTACAGGTCCCGAACCCAAGCAAATAGCGATTTAATTATAGCCATGTGCCAGAGGATTATGGATCTATGAAGTGTGCTGCACTTTATTGCAACAAAAGCAAATGTGTTTGCTGCATCTTAACAAAAGATGGAACTAATGATAATATGGAGGTTGATCCTGTAAATAAGATGTAATATTAGGACAATGAAAGGGGATCCATTAAAGGTTACGATATTCCTCAGCAAATGAATGTGTATGAAGGTATGGGACCTATTATTAGTGATGGGCGAATTTGCGCCGTTTCGCTTCGCCAAAAAATTCACGAAATTCGCGAAATGGCAAAAAAATTGCAAAACGGCGCTGGTGTCTCGTTTTTGACGCCGGCAAATTTTTGCCGCAAATTTTCACGGGCGTTTCGCGAATTTATCCGCTGGCGGCGAATCACACAAATTCGCCGCGAATTTGCGCCTGGTGAATAAATTCGCCCATCACTACCTATTATCCAGAATGCTTGGGACCAGGGTTTTTCAGATAACAAATCTTTCCATAATTTTTATCTTCATACACTAAGTCTACTGGAAAATCATGAAAAATTTAAATAAACCCAATACTCTGGTTTAGCTTCCATTAAGGATTAATTATATCTTAGTTTGGATCAAGTACAAGCTACTGTTTCATTACTATAGAGAAAAAGGAAATCATTTTTTAAAATCTGGATTATTTGATTATAATGAAGTATATGGGAGCCAGCCTTTCCATCATTTGGAGCATATTTGATAATAGGTTTCTGGATAAAGGACACATATATATACATAAACACAGACACATATATACAGTACATATAGGATAGACAGCTGTGATGTATAGCATTGCATTTCACGCTAAAGACCTCAGCCATCCTCTGCAAGTGGGCTGCATACCTACAACATACGTACTGTATGAATAATAAAAAAAAAAGGATAAATGCAGTGTTTATGTAAATTTCACGTCCACCGTTTCAAATCGGCCCCATTACTATTCTGCTCTAGTACTGTTTGATTATCTCGTGACTCAGAGCAGTGTCCAGATGCAAATTTCCCTTTGTGATGCTAATCCAGCAAGTAGAGAAGCTTATGATCAGCACAGTGTGGAGGAGAGCTGCTGCTTAGCCTCTTTATCAGTGGAGCTGCTTCAACGTACAAATCACATTTCCTCCATCTGTCCAGAGTACCCAATCGACAAACCTCTTTTGTCACAAGAACCAGCTTCTTAACCCATGGCCCAACTAGTACTTGCATAGTTACAGCTGGTGAAAACCCATAACTAGGGATGTAGCGAACCGCCTACAATGTGTTCGCGAACGCCGGCAAAAAATGCGAACAGTTCGCGAACTTCGAACATCCGAAAATCGTTCGATTCGAACGATGGAAGGATTTTAATCGTTCGATCGAACGATTTCCGTTCGAATCGACCGATCGAAGCCATTGGATCGAATGATTTCATTCAATCCAATGGCTTCGATCGTTCGATTTGAACGAAAATCGTTCGATTTTAGCGGTCGAATGGTCGAACGATTTTGACGCGAACGCCTATTGGCGAACGACGCGCGACGTTCGCGAACTTGCGGCGGACGCGAACAGTCGAAGTTCGCGCGAACTAGTTCGCCGGTGAACAGTTCGCTACATCCCTACCCATAACTGCTATAATATTATTAAAAGCAGAATTTGGGAGCTTTTTTAATAACAGAATATTGACCTGTTAATAACCTGTTGTAATGTGTGCCATCAAGAGAAAGTAGTACTGTATGGTAGAGTAAAGAAGAGATAAAGGGGTCCGTTTACTAAAGTGCGGTAAATCTGACTTTAAGTTTCCGCATGTTATCGCTGAGAATATTTTTACGCCAGAATATTCGCAGCGACTAAGTTTACTAAACAGCGATGTGCTCAGAAGTCATTGCGATCACTTGCGGTACCTACGTTAAGGAACGAGCTTACGTTAGCGGTAGTTTTAGCGAGTTGCGAATTTTCTGGCGAAAAATTAAGTTTTTGCGAATATTTATGCTATAAAATAGTCTTGTTTTATGGCGGTTATTATGGCAATTTTTACTGTGACATTTATGGCCAGAAATCCATCTTCAAAACTCATAAACTTTATTGACTGATGATTATACCATCCAACAACATTACCAGAGTAACACCAATCAAACATGTCTGCATCATATAAACCCTTCTGCCAATAGAATCATAGGAATCATAGAAATGATACCAGTCAATCTCTTTGCTTCATAGAAATGCACAGTTTAATGTAGCCAATCACAATGAAACCAAAAAAGCGTGGAGGCTGACGAATCCTTGGACTGTGATGTCCGCTGCCAATAATATGCCTCTGAGCTAAAACTGCTGCTGTTGCACCAGAGAGAAGCAGAAGCCAAAACACCCTGCCAGCAATAGCTACAGATCTGTCTCCTGTCAGCAAAGAATGATGGGTAAAAAAAAACTGTATTATGGGATATTTCCTGCCCCTTGAGAATTTTCTGGTGAAAAAAATACTTTTACGCCACTACATAGGTGGCGGTAAAAGTTTGCGCATATTCTAGCGTTAATTTTGTCTTTAGCACATTTTGCTGTTTAGTAAACCATGCCTTAATGTGTAGGTAGCGTTATTTTCAGCGAATGCGATAACTGGCGAACAATTATTCTTGCGCAAGAAAATTCGCAAATTTATATTTACCGCAGGTTAGTAAACTGGCGATAACATATTTGGCGAAAATTCTGTCTATATATTGTGCGAATATTTTTAACGCACTTTAGTAAACGGACCCCAAAGTTTGCAGGCAAGTTGCATCAGTCCAGATTAAAGACTGGTCTATGCGTGGTAAAGGAGTCAGCAGCACCAAATACAGACAGAGATGCAGAAAACAAAACTTTTATTCTGGAGAAAACCTAAAGCTGGCCACAGAAGCAAAGATCCAATCGTACAAATCATCGTACGATCGGACTTTCCCATCTCCCGACCTGCCACTAACGGTATGTGCTGGGCTGGCAATACATAAGAAGGTATATCTGGGAGCATTCAAAACTTAGCTAGTATAAATGGCTACTTGTCAACCATAGGAAAAATCACCAAATCAACGTTCTAGTTGTGTGAGACAAGTCTGTGTATAATACTATGAGGCATTTGATTACGTTTGTCATAGTGTGACAGCCTGACTGCTTTTTTGCGCACATTGATGTTGTATTTCACTACATAATTACTGGTATCAAATGGATGGCTTGAAAGGAAGAGATGGAGAGTACAATGTTCCTCAAGAAGCAAGTTTGTAACAATGGCAATGGGGAATTTATACTATTTCTACTTCCGTGACAGTATTAGGAATGTATCAAAACACGACTATATCTATCAGTGGAACACACAGCCTCCAGCAGAGGCAGGTTACATGTATTATGTTGTCTACATGTGATACTCCGTGATGGGTGAAAATTCGCCAGTGGAAATTCGGCGGCGTAAAAAAAATGGCGTCCGTTTTTTGCATGCCAGCACATATTCGCCAACGAAAATGTGCCGGCATCCAAAAAACAGACACAGGCATTTTGTGAATTTTTCGTCATTTGCAAATTTCACGGGAAATTCGCAAATTTTTCGGCGAAACACCCCAAATTCACCCATCACTAGTGATACTAGCATAAATATTATGGTTTATAACAGGTACATGAGTCTGACCCATAAATAGTAACGTGCCCATGATAAAATAATGCGGTCTCATTTGGTATGTGCTGGGCTGGCAATACATAAGAAGGTATATCTGGGAGCATTCAAAACTTAGCTAGTATAAATGGCTACTTGTCAACCATAGGAAAAATCACCAAATCAACGCTCTAGTTGTAACATGGGGCAAATTCACTAAGCGCCGAAGCGCCTAACGCTAGCGTGAATTCGCTAGCGTTGGGCATTTTCGTTACTTCGCAAATTCACTAACGGACGCTGCCGTAACTTCGCTAGTGTTACTTCACACCCTTACGCCTGGCGAATTTGCGCAACGGACGTAACTACGCAAATTCACTAATGCGCGCATTGTTCTGAACGCTACCTTTTACGCCAGACTTCCTTCGCCACCTCAGACCAGGCAAAGTGCAATAGAGTAGATAGGTATTGCTTCAAAAAAAATTTTCTAAGTCCCAAAAAACACTGGCGTTTCTTCTTTATTATGGGTGATAGGCTGAAAAAGATCGAATTTTTTTTTTGGGGCTCCCCTCCTTCCCGCTTACATTTCCTAACTCATGGCAACTTAACTATACAGTGGGCACATGCGTAGGGGAAAATAAAAATTTTATTTGATGTTTTGAAGGTTTCCCAGGCTTGTGTAGTGCTGCTACGAATACTTCCATTGAAATTTGAATTTGGCGCCGTATGCAAATTAATAGGGATGTCGCGGACTGTTCGCCGGCGAACTTGTTCGCGCGAACATCGACTGTTCGCGCTCGCCGAATGTTCGCGAACGTCGCGCGACGTTCGCCATTTTGGGTTCGCCTTAGCTGGGCTTTTTTTTGACCTCTCACCCCAGACCAGCAGATACATGGCAGCCAATCAGGAAGCTCTCCCTCCTGGACCACCCCCACACCCCCTGGACCACTCCCCTTCCATATATAAACTGAAGCCCTGCATCGTTTTTTCATTCTGCCTGTGTGTGCTTGGAAGAGCTAGTGTAGGGAGAGAGCTGTTAGTGATTTCACTGATTTGAGGGACAGTTGATAGTAAGTTTGCTGGCTAGTAATCTACTTGATACTGCTCTGTATTGGAGGGACAGAACTCTGCAGGGATTTGAGGGACATTTTAGGTTAGGTAGCTTTGCTGGCTAGTAATCTACCTTCTACTGCAGTGCTCTGTATGTAGCTGCTGTGGGCACTGATCTCTTCTGATCTCATCTGCTGACTGCTGTAATAACCCAATAGTCCTTGTAAGGACTGCTTTTATTTTCTTATTTGTTTTTTTACTTTGCTACTATAAGAGCCCAGTGCTATTAGTCTAGCTGTGTTGGGGAGTGGGACTGGTGTGCTACTGTGCTGCTCCTAGTAGTTCAGCAGCACCAACCCGAGTAATTTTTTTTTTAATATACATATATATATTTTTTTTATTTTACTTATCTTACTGTTCTTTGACGTGTCCAGTGCTGTTTGCTGTTCTTCATAGTAGTGCACCAATAGTAGTGCACTTGCAGGCATTATTTGCCCAGTGTGTTCTTCAAACAACTGCCATCTAGCTGTGTGAGCTTTTTCACATTCTGTCTAAATATCAATAATAATACCGTCTCCAGAAACACCACCCGAGTGACGTTTTTCAAGCAGCAATAATATATTCCGTATCCACTGCTGTAGTAGTGTATACATTGACCTTGTAGGCATTGTTTGCCCAGTGTGTTCTTCAAACAACTGCCATCTAGCTGTGTGAGCTTTTTCACATTCTGTCTAAATATCAATAATAATACCGTCTCCAGAAACACCACCCGAGTGACGTTTTTCAAGCAGCAATAATATATTCCGTATCCACTGCTGTAGTAGTGTATACGTTGACCTTGTAGGCATTGTTTGCCCAGTGTGTTCTTCAAACAACTGGCATCTAGCTGTGTGAGCTTTTTCACATTCTGTCTAAATATCAATAATAATACCGTCTCCAGAAACACCACCCGAGTGACGTTTTTCAAGCAGCAATAATATATTCCGTATCCACTGCTGTAGTAGTGTATACGTTGACCTTGTAGGCATTGTTTGCCCAGTGTGTTCTTCAAACAACTGGCATCTAGCTGTGTGAGCTTTTTCACATTCTGTCTAAATATCAATAATAATACCGTCTCCAGAACCACCACCTGAGTGACGTTTTTCAAGCAGCAATAATATATTCCGTATCCACTGCTGTAGTGTATACGTTGACTTTGCAGGCATTGTTTGCCCAGTGTGTTCTTCAAACAACTGCCATCTAGCTGTGTGAGCTTTTTCACATTCTGTCTAAATATCAATAATAATACCGTCTCCAGAAACACCACCTGAGTGACGTTTTTCAAGCAGCAATAATATATTCCGTATCCACTGCTGTAGTAGTGTATACGTTGACCTTGTAGGCATTGTTTCAATTTGTTTGCCCAGTGTGTTCTTCATTTTCAAACAACTGCCACCTAGCTGTGCGAGCTTGTTCACATTCTGTCTAAATATCAATAATAATACCGTCTCCAGAAACACCACCCGAGTGACGTTTTTCAAGCAGCAATAATATATTCCGTATCCACTGCTGTAGTAGTGTATACGTTGACCTTGTAGTCATTGTTTGCCCAGTGTGTTCTTCAAACAACTGCCATCTAGCTGTGTGAGCTTTTTCACAATCTGTCTAAATATCAATAATAATACCGTCTCCAGAACCACCACCTGAGTGACGTTTTTCAAGCAGCAATAATATATTCCGTATCCACTGCTGTAGTAGTGTATACGTTGACCTTGTAGGCATTGATTGCCCAGTGTGTTCTTCAAACAACTGCCATCTAGCTGTGTGAGCTTTTTCACAATCTGTCTAAATATCAATAATAATACCGTCTCCAGAAACACCACCTGAGTTGTTGTTGTTGTTTTAAAAATAATGCCAGGCAAAGGCAGGCCGCCACGCAGAGGCACTAGGGGCCGTGCTGCTATGCTATCCTGTGGCCCTAGGAAATTGCCCAGTTTTAAAAAGGCAATGACCCTGAACTCCCAAAATGCTGAAGAGGTAGTTGACTGGCTTACACAGCACACCCCATCCTCTACCGTTTCTAACTTTACCACAACATCCTCATCCTCCACTGCTATGGGCACCCCACGTAACACTTCCTCCACCACCGGCGCCCCTTCTTCACTGGAGTCAGAGGAGTTATTTTCACATGAGTTTCTTGAACTGAGTGATGCGCAACCATTATTGGCAGAAGAAGATGAAGGAGATGAGGACGTTACACCAGATTTAATTCTGGCAGAGAACACGACAGAGATGGACATAATGATGAGTGATGAGGAGGAGGTCCCCGCTGCTGCTTCCTTCTGTGATGTGTCAGAAGAAATTGATGCATCTGAGGAGAATGATGATGAGGAGATTGATGTTTTGTGGGTGCCCAGTAGAAGAGAGCAAGAGGAGGATAGTTCAGATGGAGAGACGGAGAGTCAGAGAGGCAGGAGGAGAATAAGACTTAGAAGAAGCAGGGAGGACAGCTCGCAGGGAACAGTAGGGCAACAACATGTATCGGCACCTGTGGTCAGCCGGCCAACGCACCCGCCATTGCCGCCAACGCCGCCAACTTCTACTGTTACCGCCAGATTGCCAGCTTCAAAAAGGTCAGCAGTGTGGGATTTTTTTAATGTGTGTGCCTCTGACAAAAGCGTTGTAATTTGCAATGAGTGCAGTCAGAAACTGAGTCTTGGGAAGCCCAAAAGCCACATAGGTACAACTTCTATGCGAAGGCACATGAATGGCAAGCACAAAGCACTTTGGGAGCAACACCTCAAAGGCAACAGACAAACTAAAAGCCACCCTCCTTCTGGTCCAGCATCTTACTGCTCTACCTCTGCTGTCCTTGACCCGTCTGAACCACCCTCCACTCTGCCTTCCACCTTGACCACCAGTTCCCATTCCCAGTCATCTGCCCGCAGCCAAGTTTCTGTGAGGGCCATGTTTGAGCGTAAGAAGCCAATGTCTGCGAGTCACCCCCTTGCCCGGCGTCTGACAGCTGGCTTGTCCGCACTCTTAGCCCGCCAGCTTTTACCATACCAGCTGGTGGACTCTGAGGCCTTCCGCAAATTTGTAGCAATTGGGACACCGCAGTGGAAGGTACCCAGCCGCAATTTTTTTTCAAAAAAGGGAATACCACACCTGTACCACCATGTGCAGAGCCAAGTCACCGCATCTCTGTCACTTAGTGTTAGGCCAAAGGTCCATATGACTACTGACGCATGGTCCTCCAAGCATGGTCAGGGCAGGTATGTCACCTACACTGCCCACTGGGTGAACTTGGTAATGGCTGGGAAGCAGGGAATGTGTGGCTCAACAACAACAGTGGAGTTGGTGTCACCGCCACGGATTGAACGCGGTTCTGCCACCACCTCTACTCCTCCTTCGCTCTCTACCTCGTCTTCTTCCTCTTCTTCCTCCTCTGCTGCTGGGTCCTCCTCCTCCACACCTGTGCACCCCCAGCTCCCCCTAGGCTATTCGACGTGCCAGGTACGCCGTTGTCATGCTGTCTTGGGGATGACGTGCCTGGAAAGCAGAAACCATCCCGGATCTGTACTCCTGTCATCTCTGCAGTCACAGGCCGATCGGTGGCTGACCCCACACCAACTGAAGATCGGAAAAGTGGTGTGTGACAACGGAAGCAATCTGTTGGCAGCACTGAGACTGGGCAATTTAACACATGTGCCCTGCATGGCACATGTTCTGAATTTAATAGTCCAACGTTTTGTCTCGAAGTACCCAGGATTCCAGGACGTTCTCAGGCAGTCCAGGAAGGTGTCGGCCCATTTCAGACGTTCCTACACAGCCATGGCACGCCTTGCTGACATTCAGCAGCGGTACAACATGCCAGTCAGGCGTTTGATTTGCGACAGCCAGACTCGCTGGAATTCAACGCTCCTCATGTTGGAACATCTGCTGCAACAACAAAGAGCTGTTTGAACTGGGTGGTAGGACTGGATCTGCAGAGCTGGGGATTTTTTTCCCCCGTTACTGGGTGCTTATGCGCGATGCCTGCAGGCTCATGCGCCCTTTTGAAGAGGTTACAAACATGGTCAGTCGCACCGAAGTAACCATCAGCGACCTAATACCCTTTGCTTTCTTCCTGGAGCGTGCCGTGCGACGAGTGACAGATGAGGCTGTAGACCAGCGTGACGAGGAGCAGGAAGCGCACGATTTCTGGTCGGAATCACCAGAACGAACCCAGGCACCTGCTGCAACGCAGGGAGAGGTGTCAGAAGTGGTGTCAGAGGAGGAAGGTGGCTTTGTGGAGGAGGAGGACCAACAGGAGCAGGCTTCCCAGGGGGCTTGTGGTGACCTTTTGGGGACCCCCGGTCTTGTACTTGACTGGGGGGAGGAGACCGTGGATGATTTAGTCCTTGATAACGAGGAAGTGGAGATGGATACCTCTGCATCCAACCTTGTGAGAATGGGGTCTTTCATGCTGTCATGCCTGTTGAAGGACCCCCGTATCAAGAGGCTTAAGGAGAAGGACCTGTACTGGGTCGCAACGCTACTAGACCCTCGGTACAAGCATAAAGTGGCAGAAATATTACCAACGTACCACAAGTCCGAAAGGATGCTGCATTTACAAACCAGCCTGCAAAACATGTTGTACAATGCTTTTAAGGGTGATGTCACTTCAGGAACTCATCAACATTCCAGGGGCAGAGGTGCCAGTAATCCTGCCACGAGCGCACCTGCAAGGACAAAGCACTTTGGCCACTCTGTAACGTCAGACATGCAAATGTTTTTCAGTCCAAGGCAGCGCCAGAACCCTTCTTGATCCACCCTCAAAGAACGCCTCGACCGGCAGGTAGCGGACTACCTGGCATTAACTGCAGATATCGACACTCTGAGGAGCGATGAACCCCTGGACTACTGGGTGCGCAGGCTTGATCTGTGGCCAGAGCTGTCACAATTTGCCATGAACCTCTTGTCTTGCCCCGCCTCAAGTGTCCTCTCAGAAAGAACCTTCAGTGCAGCAGGAGGGATTGTAACTGAGAAGAGAACTCGCCTAGGTCACAAAAGTGTGGATTACCTGACCTTTATTAAAATGAATGAGGCGTGGATCTCGGAGGGTTACTGCACGCCGGAAGACTTGTTCTGACTCCCCATGCAGCTGTCCTTCTCTGCACGCCTCATGACTCCACACACAGCTGTCCTTTAGCGTCCTCCTCCCTCCGCCACCGTTACAAACTAGGGTGCAAACCCTACTGGTTTCATTTGAATCCAGGTAAATCCTGAGTTTTTCTGGCCTCTGTGCTTCAGTGGCTGCAACCAAAAAAATTAATATTTTCAGCATTTATATGGCATATTTTTTCTGGCCTCTGTGCTTCAGTGGCTGCGACAAAAAAAAATGAATATTTTCAGCATTTATATGGCATATTTTTTCTGGCCTCTGTGCTTCAGTGGCTGCGACAAAATTTTTTTATATTTTCAGCATTTATATGGCATATTTTTTCTGGCCTCTGTGCTGCAGTGGCTGCGACAAAATTTTTTTTATATTTTCAGCATTTATATGGCATATTTTTTCTGGCCTCTGTGCTGCAGTGGCTGCGACAAAAAAAAATTAATATTTTCAGCATTTATATGGCATATTTTTTCTGGCCTCTGTGCTTCAGTGGCTGCGACAAAAAAAATTTATATTGTTAGCATTTATATGGCATATTTTTTCTGGCCTCTGTGCTTCAGTGGCTGCGACAAAAAAAACATAATTTTTCAGGAAAGTACACATGCCTAATTTTTAAGGGTTCTGCAACAGTGGCAAAATCGCATCTTTTATGGTCACCGCAGGTGATCAATAAAGTAGACCAAAACTGGGCCCACACTGCAGAATCGGTGTTTTTTGGTTCACTTCACTGTACATTGAATTACCTCTGCCTGACCGTGCACGTGCGCACAAGCACGGTGACTGCTAAACACACCACTACAGAAATATTGCCACCAACAGGACGAACATCCTGGAGGTGACAAGCTCAACTAGTAATTAACAACTATTATTTGCTCACTTGACGGTATCATTCATTAAAGCTCTTTGCGTTTTTTTGCATTGCAGTAAGCGCCGCGTTTCGTCTTTGCGTATGAACAGGCTGTAACCTTTACACGACTTGATTGGCATGTAGACGCCGGACGTTTTAAAGCAGTTCATTACACAGGTTTAGAAATGTAGTGTGATTTCTGCCCTTTACAGCACAAAACGCAGCGCTGTGTCAACAATGTATTTTTCAGATACATTTTTGCCCTTGATCCCTCTCTGGCATGCCACTGTCCAGGTCATGCACCCTTTAAACAACTTTAAAATCATTTTTCTGGCCAGAAATGTCTTTTTTAGCTTTTAAAATTCGCCTTCCCATTGAAGTCTATGGGGTTCGCGACGTTCGCGAACCGTTCGCATTTTTGACGCAAGTTCGCGAATATGTTCGCAAACTTTTTTTCCGACGTTCGCTACATCCCTACAAATTAACCATCGCTAGCGTGGTGAATCAACGCTAGCGCAACTTCACAACCTTAAGCTACCCCTGAGCGCAACTTCTGATTTTAGTGAATTTGCGGAGCGCTGGCAAAAATACACCTTGCGAAGTGCGGTGAAGTGCGGCGAAGCGGACGCCAGTGCAACTACATTTCTTAGTGAATGTCCCACATAGTGTCAAGTGCTTTCTTGGCTTATGTTGGCTAAATTTTGACTTCTCTTGCTAATGCCTTTTCTTGAGTATACAGGTATGGGACCTGTTATCCAGAATGCTCTGGACCTGGGAGTTTCTAGATAATGGATCTTTCCATAATTTGAGTCATCATACCTTAAGTCTAATAGAAAATAATTTGAACATTGAAAAAACCCAATAGGCTGGTTTTGCTTTATTGAATTATGTATTAGTTTGGATCAAGTACAAGATACTGTTTTATTATTACAGAGAAAAAGGAAATAATTTTAAAAAATGTGGATTATTTAATAATAATGGAGTCTATAAGAGGCAGCCATTCCATAATTCAGAGTTTTCTGGATAACGGATTAATGCATAGCAGGTCCCATACCTGTATCATACAAACAGGTTACAGAAATGTAAAAAACATTTTTTACTGCTCCAAGAAGTATCCAGGGCAGCAAAATTAAGCTCCCTAAGTGGTTAAGAATATCTAGTGGAATATATAGGCATTATTATAATATTTCACCCTAAATGGTATTTAGACTGCTCCCCTAAATTTGTCCAGGCCCCCATTAGAGTTAGTCATTCATTGTGGGGACCAGGGCTCTAGGGGATAATATAGAAGGAAGGAAGACAAAAGCAGCACTAAAAGTCTCTCAAATCCAAGTTGATCTGTAGTGATGGTTGGAGGATTGTTCTCTCAGGGAGAAACATGGTGGCTAAGCTGATGTTCCCTGCTTGCGGCCCTTTTCTCATTCACTTTTTTTTTGGAAATCTATTGCCTATGGTAAGCACTAGCTTTTCATAGGGCAGGTATGGCTCCAGAACACTCTCATAGGCGTGTACATGGAATATCCACTGATATCCACTGTGTCTGGCAGTGTTTTCATCTAATAAATGGGTAGTGGTTACAGGTGGAGAAGGGCATTTTGTCAAGTGAGGCTCCTCCTGAAAGCAAAGTGGCAAACTTCAAAACAATCCTTGCTTCAAAGACCTTGGAAGTTTGCAGCATCTACTACTGAATATTGTTGCAGCATATTCAGAACTATGCCTCTGAAATATGTATGGTCTTCAGTTCTTCACCTTCCATTGATGTTTTATGCTCCTTATGGGAAAAGAGCAACAGGATTACGGTATGTCTAGTGAGCACAAACAGCTAAAGGAGGTTCTTTGGCCTATGGTTGCTTTTATAAAATGAAATTTGCTACTTCTCCCTATAAAAATTTTCAATTTATCTATAGCTAAAAGGATGACATTGTTGTAACAAGCATGTTGTTGCAACCATGTTGTTACAGCCAGACCAAAATGTCTAATTCTCTCTTACCAGTGGTCTTCATGTTTCTTCACTGATATGAAAACACTGATGGGCAAACAATACTAAATCCATGTTGCAACATCATATGAATGAATACGAATGCCTGAAAAGAATAAACAATGTTTCTAATCTGATCCATCACAAAATCTGCCTAAATCATTTCCGAATGTAGTACATGCAACCACAACCTAAAACAGAGGTGAAAAAAAATGTCTGTGTTTATGTGGACTTTTCTGTAACAGGCTGACTTGATCCAGGAATAGTTTTAATTTATGTAACACACAGCTCTTACGCTCGTCTACATAGATAAGTGTGCTATTACCAGCTCAGAATCATTGTTGAATCTCTTAAATGGATGTATTAAATAATTATATACAGAAGGATTTCAGAGCACCAAGATACAATGCACCTGGGATTCCTTGCTGAAAGTGATTCTTCTGCTAGCTGCATTAGAAAAATCTAACTTAAGATATGAGGAAAAGAGATATTGTATATATATATATAATAATGGTATTAAAGTGGACTAGTGATGGGCGAATTTCAGAGTTTCGCCACCAGCGAATAAATTTGCGAATCTCCTGTGAAAATTCACCAGCAACAATTTCCAATTTTCACTATTTTTTCCTGAAAATGTCCAATTTTCACGTTTTTTTAGTGAAAACCTTTTAAATTTCACGATTTTTGAGTGAAATACTTCAAATTTCACGATTTTTGAGTGAAATCCTTAAAATTTCACGATTTTTTAGTGAAAACCTTCCAATTTCATGATTTTTTCAAGGAAATTTCCTATTTCAAGATTTTTTGCGAATTTTTCGCCGTTTCATGAATTTTGCGGGAAATTCGCAGATTTTTCCCCGAAACGGGACACGACCACTAAAGTGACCCAGACACAAACATATGTATAATAAAAGTCCCTTCCAAATTAAACATGAAATCCAATTTCTATTTTTTATTACAGCATTCATAGCTGTTGTAAGCTCATTTAAAAATATCAGCTGTCAATCAAATATTGTCTGCCCCTCCTCTACTGCTCTCCCCACATTAACCCTCTCTGTTCTCTATTTAATTGAGTAGCCAGGGCATGGGAATGGACATTAGGTCCCCCATTCAGGTGCACAAAAAAGATTCTGAGATGATACAAGGCTTGCCTTAATAACAGTGTCCACAATATTGCTCCGGCCTGCTTGCTATAATAATGGATTCCCAGACTGAAGGAAACAAGATTCAGATAATTTATATAGGGTAATTAAAGTTCCTTTTGCTTGATTAATGTGATAAAATAGGATTTTGAATATTTTTTTTGGGTGATGGGTCCCCTTTAAATAACACTCCAAACTATATAACGTTGAACCCGAATTGTAAATGCACAGTAGTCCTGTGTATGCCATACATAGGCCATAAAAATAAAAATATCAAACATAAATATTTTCATTGATATGCAAGGGTTGTATACATTTCTAGATATACATTTCTGTATTTTATCCTTCTGGGAAAACAGCACAAAACACAATCTCTAGCTTTACAATGTGATATGCTGAGCAATAAATATGCAAGAGCATTAAGTATTAACACACTAGCAGCAGCAGCAGCAGCACATTATTTCCCATATAAACCAAGTCAATTATTTTAGATAAGATTAAAATGTAGAGCACAAAAATGTGGACAGGGGCTTGGTTGATTATGTCTAGTCCTAAACATTATAACAGACATATTTGCAGCTTAATCAGAAGCAGCTTGCTTTGAACACTTGTTATAAGGCACATTATAAAAAAGACAGATGCTAGTGTGGTCCGGGTAAGGTTTGTTACTGATGTCAACAATACAAATAGGCTTTGGAAGATTCAAGTCAAAATCAATGTGAGTTTGCTTCTTTCCTAACAAAGGACTAAGAATTTCCAATATTGTTCAGGTATTGCTACACTGATATTTATGTGGTTATGCTAGGCTTGTTTAAATATTTAGGCTCCCTAATTGATTGCAAATGATCCTACTTTATTTGGACGAGTAGAAAAATAAGTTAATGAAGAGGCAGTGTGAGACATGACACATTGGAAATTGTAAAATGCTTCTTCAAAGCTTTTGTTTCATTACAGCTTATTTGTGACTGCTGTATTTAATAGTTAAAAGCAAATACCAGCATGACAAACTAAGAACATTCTGCTGTCACTGCTATAAAACACACCAGCCCATTTGTTTTTAATTTTTCATGTCAGGCCCAATGAATAAGCTTAATGGTAAAAAGAAAGAAAAACAGATAAGACACCCCTTGACTGTCATTTTACATTTCCCCAGTACACCTGTTGGAAACAAGTGACTGCAGAAAATTCAAAATCATTTCAGTTTGGATACCACAGATTTAAGTGATTCAAGCTCAGAGACCTTGGTCTTCAGAATTTGTGTACAGAACAGCAGGACAGAGAAGGCAGAAACCTTCAGCCACATAAATGGCCTGAAAACTTTCTAATTAAAAGCACTTATGACTCAACATAAAATTATTTCATACTGCACATAGATATCAGAAATATCCATTTGGAACCTAGCATGTTCATCTGCAATTTTAAAATGTTCCTTAACCATTATTGGAAATGAAGGGCCCTGAGTTATGCAGCAAGGCAGAAACTGTGGATGTCCTAAACATGACCTTCCTGTTTTAGTTCAACTGTAACTGGAAATGCGTTCCTTATTGAGATGCTGGCAGTTGTTCTTTAACATCTCCGCAATGGACAAAGGTGCTGTTGGTAGTTGCAGTCCAACAACTGGAAGGTGGATTGCTTGACAAATGCATTTTCTCAGTTTGGGAGTCACATGGATTGTCACAGACCCTCTTTTCCCTAGCATGGCTACCAAACCTTTCAGAATTGCGGCTAAACATGCAAGGCTCTCTGACTCTTTATTTTACAGAACCAGTTAACCACTTTATGAAATGTTTATGGCATGCCATAAAGGATGATGAGTCTAAAATATGATGGGCTATTATCACAACAGTAATTCTAACATTTCCTCCCTAATTCAGCATTCTGTTTTTATGTATTTGATGTGTTTTGCAGTACCCAGGGTAAATTGTACAGCGTCAGCAGTTGCCAACACTCACATAAGTCTGAAAGTAATCATATTAATAACCATAAAAACCATTCCAGAGGTAAAGCTAACATTTTCATTACACATAACAAGCACTTAAATGCCAAACAGTTATATGGACAGCTCATTCTTTAGACACAGTGCGTTTGGTCTCGCTTACACATGTTTTTCAAATGCCAGTTTGCTCACAAAGCTTGTAATGAGTTTCTGGTGCTCAATGAGCAGAGCGTGTACTTGTGGCTGGACATCGGCTGGATATGTCAGAATATCCCTAGCACACTTACTACAGAATACTGATAGAGAGTTATAAACTAGGTACCTTTTTATATAAGGATACATTTATATTCTAAACTTGTTTTTGCATTGACCAGTCATAGTACAGAAAAATAGAATCATAGAGGATCTCCTCTTTTGACATGGTTGCTCTGCTGAAATCTGCTGAAATTGCAACAACCAAAGAAAGGGAACTGGAGCCAGGGACACTGGATCTTGAATTAAATACCCCTGTTCATATTGCAGTTTTCTATATAAGACCTTTTTCTCGGATAAAACAATATTGCATTATAAAAAAATAACAGAATTTTAAGTTAGTGCTTTAAATTAATAATATCAGATAGACCTAGATTCAATTAAAATAGTCTCATCTCATAATTCTATTCCATAAACAGTTTATTGGGCTCTTACAGTACTCAGAGGAAGATTTAATTTGTTCACCAGCATATTCTAAACATAACCTTACTTTTGCGCAAGGGACTATGTTTCTTATTTTATGTTACACAAGTTGAAGGGCAAAAAACAAGTATGTGAAAGAGAGTCAAAAGAAGGCTAGGTAAGATGGATAAAAAATTGGAAGCAGAAGAGAATACAGAAGAGTTGGAAGGTGTTATCAAAGGGTGGAGTCTGTTCTTTCCTGATATGTATATCCTGTTGAGGCATATACTATACTGTAGAGTCTGTAGACAAATAAAAGAGTCCTCTGCACTCAACCCATTATCAATATATTTGAGACAGAGACATTTTGTGCATACCGCTACTGAAAAATGCCTTACCCTTTAAACAAAACAGGGATTGTTTGTCCATATATTGCAATATATTTAAGCTGGCCAACTATGTCATATCCCATATCTGGCCAGTCTTACGCTCAATTTTCATCTGATTCATTAAGAATTCAATTGCTTAATTATACATTTTACAAAGGGACTAAGTTTTACCTGCAACTTACTTGCTGCTTCCAAAGTAAAACTCCCAAACTTGGCTGCCCTTTTATTAGACACCAGTGGGATCACCTGACTATAGTTGGGAAGGGTGGGAGCTACAACAAGGAGCTGGTCACTGCTCTTGTATAACTATAACAAACAAGGGAAAGTTGTGCTCACCACTAATTTTTAAAAACATTAGGCGGAGGTGCAATGAGGCTGTGACCACAAAATACATATAGACATATACAAGAGTCCTCTGCACTCAACCCATTATCAATATATTTAAGACAGAGACATTTTGTGCATACTGCTACTGAAAAATGCCTTACCCTTTAAACAAAACAGGGATTGTTTGTCCATATATTGCAATATATTTAAGCTGGCCAACTACGTCAAAGTCATCCCATATCTGGCCAGTCCTAAGCTCAATTTTCATCTGATTCATTAAGAATTCAATTGCTTAATTATACATTTTACAAATATACTATACTGTAGCCAGACTACAATTATAAACTATTGAGTCTTCATGGTAGTTGAATGCGCATGCAACTATCTGCCCTCTCCTGTTATGCTTATTAAACCCACTATTTATGCTGTTACTGTTTATAAAGAGGCAATTCTACAGGAATTGATTACTACTATTACAAAGGGTGTAAGAGTATCCGAAGAAGTGGTATCATGTCCATATATCATATTGCAGGAATGAATTAAAGTGCAACATGCACTATACAGAGGGTCATACAATTTTCCAAGCAAACACAGAAAGGTCGTAAATGGTCAAATGCAACACAACATACACACAATGCCAAGAGCAAAGCTATTAATCATCCAGTGACTGAAAGCTGAGCTTACATTGGTGGAGATGTAGAAACAAATTACCAATTATAATAAGTCTCAGGGGTTGACAATTTTTTTTTTCCCGATTAGAAAATGAAAACATAATATAAATTCAGAATCAATATGGATTGATACATTTAGTTTCCAAATTGCAGAGTAAAAATTGTCACCTTTCAAACTTAGATCACCTTTTATTGTCCAAATTGTAAAATGAGCTCTATGCATGTATAAATCAGGGGGCATGGGAACAAACATGGCCCCCCTAGCTCCTCTCTGCAGTCACGAGGGTCTACTCCTCCTGTAGTTATGCCACTGTTTCCATATATTTTTCATTGTCAAGAAATATTTCTCAGACCTGCCAAAATCTATTATTTTCCCATGACAGAAACAACTTTTTAGTATATTGGAAGAATAAAATAAATATGTAATTATTTAATATAAATATTAAAAACAATTCCTAACCACTGTTAATTATGTGCAGGTCATTAAGAATGTATAAAAGTAATTTGGTTTTCTTAACATTTTGATAAGATTCTTATTAAAAAAATATCTACAACAATTTTCGAATATTCTGAATTTGATGAACACTCGAATCAAATGCATTAGAGAAAACATTTCCACTTCAACGGTTTATAAGTAGGGCCCTTATTTTACATATCTTAAGGGAAACATGATATCTATTATGTGTTATCAACACGGGTCCCTGTTATTCTGGTTTTATATATTAAAAGACACATTACAACTAGTTTATGCACTCAAGGACTATTTGCAAAGATATCAAATGGAAGCAAATTTGGGCATGCTTGTTGTCCTTACATTTTCTTTAGTAATTTGCCTGGAATTACCAGCAACCTTCACATGGTAGTAATATCAGGGTTCCCTGGCTTGTGTCCAGTTGTGCAATTAACTTGTATTAATAATGTACTTCCTACCATAAAGTGGCACCGTCCCAAATCTTAGCACTGTAACTGCTGTGCATATTTTTAAAATAGATGCTAATTTGTGTCCATATTTGTGAATTGTAATTGTAAAAAACATTATAAAAAGCATGGGATTTTGCATGCAAATTATGCACATTCCATTGCATTTGTAACTGAGCCTAATGGGCTGATGCGGCGGCTGCACCACTGTTTTTGAATAATAAAATTAGTATGAAATAACACACAGCATCTGCTTGGGTAGGATTTTTTTTTTTTAAATTTAATTCATTTAAACATTGATTATGCTTAATGTGTGTTTAATGTGCTATTTAAGCTTGTTAGATGGTTTGGCTCATATTTTAAGGAGAAATATTTGTTGACATAATCATTAAGCTGTTTGGCAGTAGCAAGTTTAACTTAGTCACCTCTCTTGCTGTTTGTAAAGTTTAGGTTACTGAGTATCTAACTTTTCCTTAAGCTAGATAGGTCTGCTGCTGCTCTGGTGTAGTCATCTAAAGCTTCTTTTCTTCTCTTGTGCCTTTTTTCCCTATAATGGTAGGTAGAGAACCTGCTCATTCAATAGGCAGCACCACTGTGATGACAGTAGGGATGTAGACAGATCGGCTCATTTAAGCAGAATCAACATTTTTACAGGTAACTGCCTGCTCCTAGAAGAAATACATTAGACCCAAAAGTTTGTGTCCCTGCTACTTTGCCTAATTCTCCTTGACACTTTGACCGTTTTACAGATATGCACAAAGTGCTGTTGGTGAGAGCTCTGAAAAAAAGTGATGGGACCAAATGCTCAATGCAAACCTCAGTGGAAAGAAACAATGTACCCCATGTAAAAGAAATGGTGGCTCTGCCTGCTTTATATTGCAGTCACATCTGCTCTCGGTAATGTTCCATAATTTGGGGAGTTGCCAGAGTTTCCCAGATACATTTTAGAAACAGATGAACTCAATGCTTTTCAGGAATCTGTGAACAGACTAGTAAAGAGTGGAATATTTGTATTCACATTCAAAAATGTTAAAGGAATGTGGGTATTTCCTCTGCTGTACCTAATTTAGCTGGCAATGTTTTCCTGTGTTTTGCATACAAAATCTGTGCTTTGTGCCCTTCAGTCCATTTTTAATTATTATGTATAACACCATCACTTCAAAACTTTGCCCATTCCCTCAAACCAATGGCATAACTACAGTGAGCCAGGCCTTCTGCAAAAAAAATCTTTGGAGGGCCTAGCACACTGCAATTACCAACCCACCCACGCTGTCCCGCCCAGTTCCCTCCCCATGCCTGCTACTCCCCTCTCTTAACACCCAGCACTGAAGCAGCCTGCATTCCCATTCCCTGGCTGAAGGTAAGAAATCGGCTGGGGAGGGGGTGCAAAGTAACTATGGAGGAAGCAGGAAGAAAGAAGCAAGAAACTGTAGAGGAGTTACGCCGCTGCCTTAAACATAAGTTTAAACAAGCTATAAATTACAGTTGACCATTCTTTTCTTGGATATTATACATGATTTCTTTGCAGGGGTCTATGACCATTAGGTTCATTATATTACAGCATGCAGCCTATTATTATTATATGCAGTCCATTATTTACATAGAAATCCACATATAACTAAATTTCATGAGTAGGTTTTAGACTTTCTCCTGTTTCACCTGTACCCTAACAATCAACACTCTTGCATTAGCATAGTTGTTCCCTGTAAAGGTTTCTATATGTTCACAATATCTGGTATAAGCTTGGTTTGCATGCATCATAATCTTGCCTGCTTCCTGGGTTCATGTTCTTAAAGATAGTCCTCCTTAAGATTTACTGAAGAGCCTTATAATGGCCATATACTGGCTGATATAAGATAAAGACTATGATCATCTGCAGACCAAGTTGGCAGCTTATTGGCACATGTATGGGACCTTCTGACAGCCTGCCCCATCCATATTTATTGGAAAAAAATTAGCAGTCAACAGAGACTTATATTCATTCATCCTATAATAATTGTTCAAAAATACTGAATAAAGCAACTCAAAAATGTGCATTTATAATTATCGCGACCTGAGAAGAAAACATTTGGCCTTAAATCACAAGTTTTAGTCATATTCCAAAAACCCATGTAAATACAAACTTATTCTCACATTCTGCAATGGAAATGTTTTCACTATGACAAAACAGATAACAATCCAAGTAATGTGTTCCATTACATGATTTGCTTTAATAGAAGTGTTTGCTTAAAAGCACAATATTCCCTCCAAGGCTGCTGGGCCAGAAGACATTCCATTGCTCGTGAAGGTAATGTTACTGTACATTCGCAAGATGTGTTTCCATTGAAGGTATGGCTATTAATATGAATAGTTCTTGCACAGTTTATAAGGTCAGGGATCAATCCTTCAGCAGCAAGCAGTCATCCCAGAGCTGAATGAATTGTGTTTAATCAATTCAAAGAAATGACAAATGGAGCATTCTGTGCCAGTTAATTGGGCATTTAAAGGGGACCCGTCACCAAAAAAAAAATATTCAAAATCCTATTTTATCACATTGTTCAAGGAAAATGAACTTTAATTACACTATATTAATTATTTGAATCTTGTTTCCTTCTGTCTGGGATTTCAAAATTATAGCAAGCAGGCAGCAGCCATTTTGTGGCCACTGTTATTAAGGCAAGCCTTGCATCATCTCAAAATCTTGTTTGTGCACCAGAATGGGAGACCCGATGTCCAACCCCATGCCCTGGCTACACATTTAAATGGTAAAGAGAATGGGGGAATATGTGGAGAACAGTGACATCTAGGAAGTGCTGAATGGAAAGTGAAAGTAATTGTCTGCCCGCCTCTATGCCCAGGGCATAGAGGAGGTGCAGACAATATTTAATTGACAGCTGAGATTTTTAAATGAGCTTACAACTGCTATGAATGCTTTAATAAAAAATAGAAGTTGGATTTCATGTTTAAATTGAAAAGTACTTTTATTATACAGATTTTTGTGTCTGGGTGATAGGTCCACTTTAAGATCCAGTCAAAAAAATAAGAAGTACCCCAACAATAGATCATTTATTTACAGAGTAGTGTTATGTTTGATTACATTGTTCTCAATACATTATTTGATGCATGGCAGCTTATCTTGTCAATCATAACACAGAGGTTAAATACACTGAATTTGGCTTTTACCTTTTTATCTTTGTTTATAGGGCTCTAAGGGCTGTGATTTTGCAGAAATGGGCAATAGTATTACTGCACTCTTCAGTAAATGTGTGGTTCTGATTTTAAACACCACTGGGTGGATCAAGTATTTTTAGTGTATAAACTGAAGAGAACTGTTAACTCTATAGCTGGAGAAAACCATATGAAAATATGTAATTTTATATACAAGGAATAATAGGCCAGAAGAACAATTGAGAAAACTTGACTTAAAAAGAAATGTTTGAATTTTGCTTAGGGCAACTCCCATTGACTTCATCATGTACTCGCCAGCTTTTAGATGCCAAATTTTATTTTCAAGTTTTCAAGTTGCTTAATAAATGTAGGGACCCATAGGGTTCAGTCCCCTACGGTCTGAAAAATCTACATGGTTGGCAATCCCCTGTTGTGGCAAGCTAAGTGTTGGACTTAAACTGAATAAGGGAGGGGGAGTCTTTTGTTCCATGTACAGGTAAGCCCTGGCAGATTTCAGATTTGGCCAGAAGGTTTCACTGTTGTGCAAGGAGTATACAAAACTGAGCGGTCATGTGCTCAGTCTCTTTTCCTATCTGGATGAATTCAGCAAAGATGTAGGGCCAGCGAATTTGAGAGGCCCTTGGAGAACTTGGGATCCAAAGCCCCAAAGCCTTGAGAGTTCGACCGGAGGGTCTAGAGTTTGGAGATAGCATAGATGATGTGATGTGCTCACATTGAGGATAGTTCTGGGAGCTGTGCCATGAGTAGTAAAGCAAGCTTTGTGTGTGTCCCAATTGTGGGAGGATATTGGTAAGGCTCCAGTGTGTGTCCCCTCTTTAAGAACAGGTGTTGCTTGTGTGCCTGCTACGTGGGAGCAACTACCTGGAGAGGTCCATCTGGAGAGGTATTTGGGCAGGTAGCACTACCTAGGGAAGGTTTAAGAGCTCTTGGGGAAAGGGGACTGTGACTCTCTTTATCCACCAGGAGTGTGGGACTGTGTCCTGGATAAGGACTGTGCCAGCTACCATAAAGGATCCCATGGCAGGGGTATTATTGTTGAACATAATTGTATTTAATCTGCTTTTCCAGTTACATACAGTAGGCGCAAATTCACTAAGCGCCGAAGCCGAATTCGCTAGCGTTTGGCATTTTCGTTACTGCACAAATTCACTAACGAACGCTGGCGTAGTTTCGCTAGTGTTACTTCGCATCCTTACGCCAGACGAATTTTCGCTAGCGACGTAACTACGCAAATTCACTAACTTGCGCAGTGTACTGAACGCTACCTTTTGCGCTAGACTTCCTTCGCCACCTCAGACCTGGCGAAGCGCAATAGAGTAGATAGAGATTGTTTCAAAAAAAGTCAATTTTTTTTCTAAGTCCCAAAAAACGCTGGCGTGTTTTCTACATGATGGGTGATGGGGCTCCCCTCCTTCCCCCCTATATTTCCTGACTCATGGCAACTTACCAAGACAGTGGGCACATGTATAGGGCAAAATACAATTTTTATTTGCTGATTTGAAGGTTTTCTAGGCATTTGTAGTGCTGATACGTATTCCTCCATTGAAATTTGAATTTGGCGCCGTATGCAATGAACCATCGCTAGCGAAACTTCGCTTCACTTGGCGAATTAACGCTAGCACAACTTCGCAAACTTATGCTACCCCTGTGCGCAACTTCGAATTTTCGTGAATTTGCGGAGCACTGGCGAAAATACACCTGGCGAAGTGCGGCGAAGTTGCGCCTGGCGCATCTTAGTGAATTTGCCCCATAAAGTTTTATACTGTTTTACTGCAATGGCATGGGTAATTATTTATTCCTAGTGGGGCCACCCATAGGTTTATCCCCCGGATCCCACTAGGTGGAGGCACTGGCATGAAGCGAAATTCCCAGTACCCTTTCATTTAGCAAAGGGGAATCAGGACCTGTGGATGGTAAGAGATTAATGATGTATATCCTATAGTACAGGAGGTGGCCAAGACAGGCTTACATAAATATCAGACATTCGAGTTTTTGAAAATATAATTCAAATTTGTATGTTTTTGTGCAAAAAAATTCAATTGTGGCAAAAATTCAAATTCAAACCTTGATAAATGATCCACTAACTGTTTAACTGTGTAAAGTTTGATAGAGAAGCAAAAGTGGCCTGGGACTTTTTTCCTGGTTTGTCTAAGGGCCCTGGTTACCAGGAAAGCAATCTATGATCATATAATCTACAGTAGTATTTAAATGTGATTTTTACTTTAAAGCAGTACGGGGCAGGACCTTTCCTGTTTTATGAAGATGAAAGGCCCATGCAAAAACCAAGTAAAATAACTTGACTGACCTGTACAGAGCCCTAAATTCAAGTCAAATGATCCCCTGTGGGTTAAAATGGACCACCAACAGTAAACCAGTCCTAATGGCCCCCTCTCACTACTGCCTTTGTAGCTGACGGGAAGTAAA
The DNA here is from genome assembly GCA_038501925.1 of Xenopus petersii. NCBI lineage: Eukaryota > Metazoa > Chordata > Amphibia > Anura > Pipidae > Xenopus > Xenopus petersii. The sequence continues at coordinate 45,583,311 of CM076689.1, read as the reverse complement.
TCCCAACAGCAATGTACTACTTTCCCTCACCAACAGAAGTGAATACTATAGACAGATCATTTTTTAAAGAGGTTGTTTTGATCACTGCATTTCTACTTAAAAGGACCATAACAAAAGTTTTATATGCCGTTAGCCTTAAAACTATTATGCTCAGGGCAATTACACTGAGTCTGCAGGATTCTTATTTGGAGGGATAAAAGCAATTTACACAAGTTAAATGGGATTAGTGATATCAGTGACCTAAACTGAACAAAACCATCTCTGCTGCTGAATGTCCAAGTGTCTGAGATGAAGAACACGCATCTTTCCAGGTGTTGATGCTGGCCAAGTTTAGGTTGTTTAAGAAATTCAAGGGAATAAGGACAAAGTGACCTTCAAGGATGCTCAGTATCTAACTGATTGCTGACAGAAAAGAACTAATTAGGAGATTAAACACTTGTATTTAAGACAGGCTTCAGATGCAGTGTTGCAACTTTCAAAACAAATGACATGAACTTTTCCTTGTATTAAACAGCAGTAGCAAAAAAATATAATAGTTCAAAGGAAGACATTTAATTCTAGCCTTCCGTAAATGACAATGATGATGCACATCATTTTGTCAACAGCAGTATAATAGGAAAATATTTAAATATCATAGAGCTGGCCTGAGCAACATTTTGTGGAAGATTTTTCAAAGACTCCTCAGGTCAATGCAGCACAAGCAATACATTGCTGCAAGTGACTACTGGGCACATATTGCTCCAAGAATTATGTAGCTTCCATGTAAAATGACATACAGTAAAGTAACCAAATACAGATAGTAGGAACAGCCATATCTTAATTAATGATAAAGTATATTTAGTAATAACAAACGGGGAATGTATTTAAATCCTGTAGGAGCCCAGATTTATCATGTCATGTATCTTTGCTGCAGTCTCAAATCCTATGTGTTTTAAATTGGCCTTTATAGTGCTGCAAACTAATGGCTACTAATAACATTGGTGCAACATGCGCCATACATGAATAGCATGATACTGCCTGAAGACTACAGGGCACATTTACTATTGGTCAATATCGAGGGTTAATTAACTCTCAATATTCGACCGTCGAAGTAAAATCTTTCGACTTTGAATATCGAAGTCGAAGGATTTACCGCATTTAGTTCGATCAAAGGAAAAATCATTCGATTAAATCAACGATTAAATCCTTCGAATCGAACAATTCAAAGGATTTTAATTCATCGATCAAACGATTTTCCTTCAATAAAAAAATACTTAGAAAGCTTATGGGGACCTTCCACATAGGCTAACATTGGTGCTCGGTAGGTTTTAGGTGGCGAAGTAGGTGGTCGAAGTTTTTTTTAAAGAGACAGTACTTCGATTATCGAATGGTCAGATAGTCGAACGATTTTTAATTCGAATCGTTCGATTCAAAGTCGAAGTCGTAGTCGAAGGTCGAAGTAGCCAGTTCGATGGTCGAATGTGCCCCTACATGTCTGACCTTATTGGTTCACTTTTTGGATCATTCTTTGTTATGCAGCAAACTATATTTCAAGCTGCAGTCTACTGTATTTGGTTTGCTTCCCAGCCAACAAGCAAAGGCATTTCAGCCAGCTACAAATAACAGCAACATGTCTCAATTTATTAAAATGCCTTGAAAACCCCACTGTATCTTCTTTTTCTTATTGTGGCTTTGTTTTTCTCAAAGTAACAGTTTTAGTCTAACCTTAGATGTCAGCTAGTCCCTTCCTTATCCCCTCCCAAATGTTCCACGGAGTGATAATTGTTTTTACAAGAAGATAGCAAACGGCACATATAATTATTTCCATCTCTATGTTTAAATGGCTATTTATAAAATGGCTTTTACAGGGGAATATACCTTAACTTTTAATAGCCAACCAGGGTGATATTATATAACTAGGCCCACATAGATATTCCCATGTAAAAATGGGAACATTGTATATTGTGTACCTTAAATATACATCCAACTGTACTTTTATCTTGCCTTCTTATGACTGATATTCTACACTTAGGGGCAGATTTATCAAAGATCGAGGTGAAGTTTCGAAGTGAAAAACTTTGAATTCCAAGCTATTCTTTGTGTACTTCGACTAGGGAATAGTCCAACTTCGATTCGAATTTGAAAAAACTTTAAAATTCGACGGTCTAATTTTTTTGAATTACTGTCTCTTTAAAACTTCAACTTCGACCATTCGCCACATTAAGTGCTGTTTTAGCCTATGGGGGAACCTCCTACAACCTGTATGGCAATTGGGGGAGTTTGGGAGATCGAAGTTCGAAGTTAAAAAAACTTCGAATGGAAGTACGATCGAAGTATGATCGTACGATTTGAAGTAGGCCGAATTCAGCCCACTTCGACCCCAAAAAAACTTCGACCTCCATTCGATTGGTCTTTTTGAATTTGAAGTTCGAAGTTTTTTTTAACTTCGACCTTCAACCTTTGATAAATATGCCCCTAAAAGTTACATTATATGTCTGTTATTCTAAAATAAAACGTGATCAGGTTTTTTGATTAGCATGAACCTAAATGGGTCATCCCAACTTTTCTCTACAAAAGAGCGTAACATCTCCTCTGTATAATTTTTTCTCTCTAGTCTGAAGGCCCTATTTACTAACAAAGGTCCTATGATTAGTCTAATAGCATTACTAGACAGAGAGAATTGCTAAATAGTGATATGGGTTATGCTGTGGTGCTTATTAGTGCTTGTGCAATGGTTATTTTAAACAGGCAGAAATTAGATGTTGACTAACCTTATCTTTGATTCTCTCTTCACCCTTGAAAATACCCAAAGCCATCCCAACCTCAAGTCATTTCTAGTCAAGGCTTATTAACATATTGTAAACAATAGACATAGAACAGAAGGAGGCATTTCATGGCAAGTCAAATGTTGACAATGACATATTAATACAGGGAAAGCTGCAGAAAACACAGTCCAGAATTCAGAATTTAAGCCCCAAAGGAATAGCTTCAATACATGATATATTGACTCAGTCTTGGTCACTAATAGCCCAGTAGGCGAAGCCTCTTCATAGGTTGGTCAAACAAATTAAAGGTAAATAAAAAGAAGGGCACACTTCCAGGTGTTTTACAGTATATTCATACAAATGTATTAAAATAATATCATTGCACTTGTAACAACAAACATGTGTGTAGGCAGGAGAGGAAACCACATAATCCATCAACTGGCTAATTGAACACTGGTGCCCAAAAGGAAAATGGCTGCTCATGTGGCAATTCATCAATGTGAACATGTGCCAACTGCCCTTATTTGTATGAGCAACAAGCTTATGTGTGGGGCAGAGGTGGACATGTATCATCCATATGCTGTTTAATTGGACACTGGTGCCCAAAAGGGAGATGGCCACTTGTGCAGCAATTGTTCAATGTACACATGCACAAACTGACCTAAAATATGTGTCATGCTTGTGGGTATAAGAAAGCATGATTTACATATTGATCTGGCAATGTGAATTATCTAGATGGCCAAGAACCACATTCGATTTTAAATAACTAGACCTTTGTTCTGCATGTATTACCCAACTGTTGGCCTAATGACCAAATGCTTACTCAATTTATTCAGGCAGACATTTACCTTGCATGGTTTAGGGCTGACTAAGCAATCACAAGGGAGTTCATGGGGCATTTGATATCTGCAGTTAGAGAAAATCAGGTGCTGGTTAAAAAGAAAAAAATTAAATTTCCCAGACATACAAGGATAAATCCAATCACTTCTACTTGTAGACAAAGATAAGCATTTTCCATTTGATTTGCACTTCTATGTTTTGGAACTTGACCACCAGATTTTTCCTCCATGCTGCCATATTCCCTGAGATACATTGAGATGATCCCAATGCTAAAAAGCTGTACATGCCCCGGATTGTAAACAAAGTCATGTTGCAGAAGGGGGTCTTTTTTTGCTCAATAGTAAATAAAAAAATAGAATCTACAAAATGCTTCCGTTACTTATTTGAACACAATGTACTTGTGGCATGGAAATCATAATTAACTCACTTATACATTATCACCTGAATCCGGCATGTGATTCATTAATCACATACGCGAGTGATAATCTGCATGCATGAAAATCTATCTGCTATGTAAAAATCTATGCTTTGTCAATTATAGAGCTGGCAGTTTAATCAGAGTTGGGAAATGAAACGTCATCTAGTCAGCTGTTAAATAGTTTCACCTGCGAGGTGCAGAAGATTGCATTCAGCATTATGTATAAAAGATATTGGCGTTGGCAAATACTTATAATGATACGTGTAATTATACTAAGGTGGTCTCTTAAAAGATATGGAAGATTAATCCAGTCTGTTCTGCAGTAATTTGTTCCCTGTGGCTACTCATTTTATTGCATTAGTTTCAGTTCTTTATACACAAAACCCCATATGTAATAAATAAATACTAGGGTTGCCCAGGTGCAGTAACCTATAGTAACCAATACAATGTTTGCTTGTAAACAGGTGATCAGCTACCTCCTGATTGATTGCTATGGGTTACTGTAACTGGGCAAACTTAGTGGGGATCATTTATAAAGTTCGCAAACTGTTGTATTGCCCATGATTTTTCCTAAAAGCTAAAATTTTGCACTGCTGTGCTGTGTTTTGCAAATTCACATTGTGCATACATTTTTCACAAATGAGACGGGTGTTTGTGTGAGGGTGCACACTGTGCAAGGTTCTTGTGCGCAAAAATATAGTTGACATTAACTTAAATAACAATAAGCAGAAGTCAGCCCTGTAGCATCAGCTTATAGTATATTACACACAAACCTCATTTTCTGCTTATAAATTGGTGACAACCCCTAAGCTTAGCTTTCCAACAGCTGCTCAGAGCCCACTGAGCATGTGAGTGCAGCAGACAATTTCCAAGATGGTGACCCCTGTTTGAAGTCCTGGATCATTGCTGCTATTAGGAAGCTAAAACTTTAAGCTGGTGCAATAAGTTCAGTATACACAATATGACATATTTAGCCATATTCATTTTTAAGGTTTAGTTCTCCTTTAAGATCTTGGTGGGCCCATGGCAAATAATACAATGGTTATCTAGTATAGGTCAATCTAAAAAAAAAAAAAAAAAAAAAACAACTGGACTTGCTGAGTAATCAATGAAGACGTTTCACTACTCATCCGAGCAGCTTCTTCAGTTCAACTGACTGGTGTGGGAAGTTCTCGGCATATAAACTCTTCCACTAATCCATTTACAATGGCACATTGTAACTCTTCAAAGAGGTGACATCTGAAGAATCTCACAGAGGTGTTGATTCTGTGTAGTTGTGATAGGATTATCCAATGTGTCATGCAACTCCTAGATACAGGTGTTACTTGTGAGAGTTGCATGAATGGATGTGTGAAGTGTTCTGAATCCGCCGGGGTACAGATGTTAGAACAGCATTGTATGTAGCAGACAGGTGGTGTCGAAGGCCCCCACCTCTGTTCAGAGATGGTCTCTCCACCTTGACATGAATCGCCTCTTTCACGCCTCGTTCAAACCAGCGGTCTTCTTTATCCAAGATTTGGACCTTGCTGTCTTCAAAGGAGTGTCCCTTGTCTTTTAAGTGTAGAAAGACAGCTGAGTTTTGCCCTGTAGAGTTCTCCCTCCTGTGCTGAGCCATTCGCTTGGAGAGCAGTTGTTTTGTCTCCCCGATGTACAGATGCAGCCACTTTGGTTTGTCTGTTATCTAAACACAGATATCCCATTTATCTCATTTAACACAGAAAACTGCGTCACAACATCCCATCTAATTACAGCATTCACCATTGTGAACAATGGAGCTTTGGTATGCTAATGAAAAGGTTAAATGCATTAAATGAGTTAAGATGACTTAAGATAACACAGTTTCTTCAATTACCCCTGAGTCATGACGCATTTAACTCACAAATCCAAGTGGCTTCATCTGTATAGATCTGTGCAATCCTCGCTACATTGGACTCCGTATACCACATTGCTTTGTTTTTCTTTTGGTGTTTGATCCTTTGGGTGTACCAGTTTTTGTCTCAGTGTGTTGCTAGGTTTGAAAAACACAGGGACATGGTGTTTGTTGAAAATCCTCCTGAGTTTCTCTGACACTCCAGCTACATATGGGATGACTATGTTTCGCCTGTAACATCTGTATCTAGGAGTTGCATGACACATTGGATAATCCTATCACAACTACACAGAATCAACACCTCTGTGAGTTTCTTCAGATGTCACCTCTTTGAAGAGTTACAATGTGCCATTGTAAATGGATTAGTGGAAGAGTTTATATGACGAGAACTTCCCACACCAGTCACTTGAACTGAAGAAGCTGCTCGGATGAGTAGTGAAACGTCTTCATTGATTACTCAGCAAGTCCAGTTGTTTTTAGATTGACCTATACTAGATATACTATGACCTGGATGAATGAAAATCTTCATAGTCATAATACAATGGTTATTCCCCACCATCCCCCAGCACAAAATCCTTGCAAATAAGGCAGCCATAACATCAGTTGTGTAATGCCATGCTACTGGGCCCCTACCACAAACAGATCTTCAGAGGGGCCCAGGAAATACAGAAACCTAACACCCCTCAGAGGCATTGGCCACATCTGCAGTGGCTAAAGAGGAAATAGAGCCTTCAGTCCTGGTCCACTGGGTCTGTTTCCTCTAATGTTATGTCACTGCATATCATCATAGGCAAAAGCTATAATACCTTAATTAAAGGAGAAGGAATGCTCCATTCAATGGCGGGTTGATCAGGTAAAGACTTACCTGATACCCAGGCTGGTGCTCCTGTTAGTAGAAACCTGCACTCGCTCCACAGCACTAGTGGGCAAGTGTCTTTCTTCCTCCCGTCTTCTTTGTTCAGAATCCAGTGGCTGACAAACGGAGTAGAGTGAAAAAGCAGGGTTTTCTTGTTGTTAAAGTCCTCTGCGCATGCGTGCACACGTGGAGAAAGAAGGATGGAAGAGAATAATTTACAGGCTCATTGTACACTCACTGTGTTGTACTCTCTTGTATGAGTAGCTAAACAACTACCTTAAAAGGATACTGTCATGGGAAAACATGTTTTTTTTTCAAAACGCATCGGTTAATAGTGCTGTTCCAGCAGACTTCTGCACTAAAATCCAATTCTCAAAAGAGCAAACAGATTTTTTTACATTCAATTTTGAAATCTGACATGGGGCTAGACATATTGTCAGTTTCCCAGCTGCCCCAGTCATGTGACTTGTGCCTGTACTTTAGGATGGAACTACTTTCTGGCAGGCTGTTATTTCTCCTTCTTAATGTAACTGAATCAGTCTCAGTGGGACTTGGCTTTTACTACTGAGTATTGTTCTTAGATCTACCAGGGAGCTGTTATCTTGTGTTAGGGAGCTGCTATCTGGTTACCTTTCCATTGTTCTGTTGTTAGGCTGCTGGGGGGGAGGGAGAGAGGGGTCGATATCACTCCAAATTTCAGTACAGCAGTAAAGAGTGACTGAAATTTATCAGAGCACAAGTCACATGACTGGGGGCAGCTGGGAAACTGTCTAACCCCATGTCAGATTTCAAAATTGAATATAAAAAAAATCTGTTTTCTCTTTTTAAAAATGGATTTCAGAATTTTGCTGGAGCAGCACTATTAACTGATGCGTTTTGAAAAAAACATGTTTTCCCATGATGGTATCCCTTTAAGGGAAAGGGCCACCTAAGGCAAAAATACTGACTAACCATAAAAGTTAATGCCATAGTAACTTAACACAACATGAAAAAGAAAGCCACAACAGTAAAAAAAAATAAGTGAAATCTAAAAAAAACCCAATAATGATAATTTTATGAACCAGGTGAAATTGACAAATAATTCAAATGAACAGGAAACTTGCATCATCTATTAAGCAGTATACTGTTATAATGTTTCATATAGTACAAAGAATTGAAATTCAGATAATTGACTACATTCAAGTACCTAAAAAAAACTAAAAGAAAAATTGCAGTCAAATACTGGCCACAGTGGTAAAACATTATAGGGTCTGGGCAAACCAATTTTTTTTTAAAAAAAAGGTACGGTAACTAAAATCTTTAAATATATTTTTACTTTGCTTCATATTATGAAACTATCCCAGGCTGTTTTTTAATCTTCATGATAACGTCCGTAGGTTTAGACATTCCTTAAATGACTATCATCATTTTATGATAATATTAAGGATATGCAGCTTGTTTCTATGGTTTCCTGGATTAAAATCATAGTTTAATAATATTGCTAGGGAGAAGACAGAAATTAAAAATTAATGATATCTAATTGCATTTTATTTAAAAAACAATCTTATTTGACTATATCAGGTAAAATTACAAAATTGATATGAAACCAAACTAAAACAAGATGATTTCTCTAGAAAGCTCCACATTCAGCATGCATAGAACATTGGAGCAAAAGCACTATGATAGCTAATTAGTGGTATCAGTCAACATAAAAAATATATTTAAAATCATATAGTTGGACTGCGACTTTAACATGCATTAAATGGCACTAAACACTGAACCCATTTGAACGATCATCCTCTAAACAGTTTGTTCTTGGCAAGGTATCAAACTCATTAAATGACTCATTCTAAGCTTAGATGACCCTTTCCATTAATGCAAAGACCATAGCACAAAGTACTATAATAGTCAAGAAATGAGATACTGTGGGTTATAAAAAGGTCTGTCCAATTAATAAGAGAAAGTGATCCGGAGTCTCTTACTGAAGCCACTGGGTCTCAGTTATAAGTAGTTTCTTCTTGGATTGAACATGAATTTTTTGTCATATTAGCTTGGCTAACATGTGTGTTCTACACAATGGAATGGTTCTCGAATAGTTCTCCTGATGAAGGGTGGGTTTTGTGTGTGTGCGGATCTGGTTACTTCACTTCACTGTTGCTAAGGGACATTGCCCGGTCTATGGAAGTCCAGCACCACCTTAAGCAGGGAGAGTGAACTACAGGTGTGCGGAGCTCACAATATATGACTCTCGAATGATAACAACATTACAAAACATACAACACACAAGAATTGTAAAAGTTTCATCACTGATGAGTGTCAAAACCTGGGTTTTTTAATGTTTAAATGATTTTTTAGTAGACTTAAGGTATGACAATACAAATCACGAAAGGTCCTTTATTAGGAAAACCCCAGGTCCTGAGCACTGCACTAACGATAAGAACCCCCCTTGACCAGCTCCTGCTCAAAAAAGGGATCACTAGGGTGGGGGCAGCAAGATGCATAGAGTAGCCCCTGCCTTCTATTATATAACTTTTCTATTACAGTATATCCCTAACAAACCATCTTCCATTCCCATTTTACATGATGGCTATATGTCTGGGCTGTAGAGTAGAAGAGTGAGTTGCAGAAGAAGTGACATTCTGATCCTACCCCAAAGATATCTAGCTAAGAATCTGAAGGCCTGCACGTGACTTCAGGATCTTGTTTTACTGGACAGGGAGGTACTGTCTGCACATCAAGATTTCAAATCACCAAGGAGTGCTAGCACAGTGTAGTATGTTATAGGAATCCAGCATGGATTAGGTTGGCTTCACTACTTTTTAGCATTCAAGTCTTTGTTTTCCCACTCATCCTCTTACAGTATTCGAGTCAACAGTGGCACTAGCTTGCGATATTTCTCAGAAAGGCTATTTGAAAGTAATTGTGCATTAGGGCACCAACAGAAAATTGAAAAGATATCTATCACTTCTAATCTGAAAAGGTGGATTTCATAAATGGGGTAATCCTTTAATGGAAGCTGCAGTTAAATAGATGTGTATTTTCTATTCGACATCCAGAACAAACAGCACATTACTGACTAGCTGCAGTGAGCCCTTGAGATAAGTGCTTGCAATGTTTATCTGAAATTAAATTTAAAACAAATATTCAAAATGTAATTTCCTTTGCAGCGTATAGAGTTTAAAAAAAAGGGAAAAAAACAGAAAAGTGAGGTTTAGAAGAGCAGAGTTAAAGCTTTTTGGGTAATGGAAAGGTGACCATAGATATCTGGCCCTGCTGCCTATGAGTGGATTTATAGCAATGCTCAAAAGGAAGATTAACGGAATCCTACTTATTCTATTTACTCAATTATCTTAGTTCTGCTTACAGCCCAGAAATTTTTTATAACACCATAATAAGATAAGATTTAAACAGGCATCATTTTGACATCCAAATCATTTCAGTAATTAATATGCAAATGTATTCAAATTACTAGTAATTAGTTCTAGTGATCAGCTATCAGACACTTAGTCATCAGGTATCAAGGTATCAGGTATCAAGGGAACTTATTGTTTGTGTCTTGCAGAGCTGGACCTAAGCTTACGGGTGCCCAAGGAAAACCCCACCCCAAAGCTTACTCATCTCCCAGGTTGGACTTGGGTTCACGGAACACATGCACAAACCTCTGGACAAGAGTGCAACTCTCTCACCAAACAAGTCAAAACTAGGTAAGAGAGGCAGAAGAGATACATGCTCAAGTATAAATCCATACAGTACATGTGGTAGAAGAATACAATAAGCAATAACATCATTGCTTGTTGTCTGTTTAAAGGGGAACTAGCATGAAATAAATAAATAGAAGCTTTACACACTGTAAGCTGCAAGATCCACAACAGACACTTTTCTTCTTTTTAGGGCAGTTTATTTACATCAAGGGGGTGACCATTTCAGGATACAAAAAAAACAAATCATAAAAATAAATCCTGCCCCCTGGGCGCTAGCTTCATACAAAAGTTCCCTTACTAAACTGGGCCCATTGTGGACTACCAGTAAGAAAACACATAAGTTGGGGTCACCCCTGTACTCACGAATCTCCTGGGGGATTGCTCAGCCTCCTGGCTTTTCTCCAATGTCTTACTCAGACCAATTCTCTGTCACTTGGTCTTGTCTCTCACCTCGCAATGGTAAGTGACAACCCCAGTCCCTTTGGGAGTTCCTCACACAGGCAGGTTTCCTACCTGCTATATGTCCTGCTCTGAGAGAGATTCCTAACAGCCTCACTAGAACTAAATACCTTTTCACAAGACAGCCTTGCTGTGGAAGGTGAGCTCCAATCCTGTGAGCTGGACTTCTGGATTGGAGTACCTGGCTTGCCTGTTCTTTTCAGAATATTCCAGCTTTTAGGACCTGGCCCTCAAAGTCTTTAAACAGATAACCTATTCTCTGTTAATTAACAACCTTCATGGTGCCTATTTCTCCCACTATAGAGAACTTAAAGGGAAAACACACCTTTTCCCACATCCTTTTGCTCACTCTACCACATAAGTCTAACACATAAGATGAATGTCTACTGATATCTGATATCATCTTCCCCAAATGTAAAAAAAAGTAACAGCATCTAGGGCTCTACTCTGTAGTGTTACTCAAATCAAAAATATAAAATATTTTGCATTATTTTATGCACATACTATGGTGGAAAATGCTGGATTTATTTTAATGATCAAAAATAATATCTTTTATTTAAGAAAATGCTCCTTTCCAATTCAGTTTTTTTAGGTTTTGATTTCATGATAGGTCCCCTAAAATAAAAGGAAACAAAATCATGTCTTGTTACCATCATGCTGATGCAACAGAAAACCATGTCAGCTACAGAAATAAAATCTAAACATAGCATATCAGTAATATTTAGTTGTCCTTCATTATACTGTAAGAAAACGTGGGGTGACAGGGTGACTTCATGCAGCTTTGTTACTTGTTATATTTTTCTATTCTGCATTTTATACATGCGTGCATAGAGGAGGGCGCAGTAAAGCAGGGGCAGCGCAGGCCGGACATTAATCAGGAGTGTCCAATAGTGAAACTGAAGTCAAGTGCATTAACTACCAGAGGCAATAAACAAGAGCACGAAAAATCTTCTGCCATTCAGTTACACCACAAGTTCAGCATACAAGGTTCAGACACTGATTTATAACTAAATGCTTGTGACTCGCAGCCAACAAATTAAAGAATTGGTTTTCATAATTTTAAAAAGACCTCAAGAGTTTTTTATGCTTCCAGTATCTGGTTACAAACCATTGGGTCACATTTTACAATCTCTTCAGTAGGGATTTGTGACAGAGCCAGCATCTACCATTTGAAACCTTCCTAGAACGAATGACAGCATAGACTGTCCTATGTAATGGCCTCTTCAAGAGCTGGCACTATAAAGCACAGAATAAAATGCTGGATTGGATTTTGGACTGTAAATATTCTAAACACCAAATCCTGAAATGCAATAGCTCTTGGGCTTTAAACTCTACTAGTACAAAAATATCCGGGTTTGTCTGTTTTGGCAATAAATTCATATAACCTGTTTGTCTATAGGGAGTTATTTGATTAAAAAATTTATATATTTATGACAGCTATTACAATACTGGTAAAGGCATGCTATGATATTATTGTAAGGCATCCATTATCCGGAAAACCATTATCTATAATGATTCGAATTATGGGAATGCCATCTCCTATAGACTCCATTATAATCATATGATCCAAATCTTTTAAAACTATTTCCTTTTTCTCTGTAATAAATAAAAAGTAGCTTGTACTTAGTAATCCTTATTGGAGGCAAATTCAGCCTGTTAGATTTATTTAATTTTTAAATGATTTTCTATTAGACTTAAAGGAAAACTATACCCCCCAAACAATGTTGGTCTCTATAAAAAGATATTGCATAAAACAGTTCATATGTAAAACCCTGTTTCATGTAAATAAACCATTTTCATAATAATATACTTTTCTAGTAGTATGTGCCATTGGGTAATAATAAATAGAAAATTGCCATTTTAAAAAATAAAGGCCGCCCCCTGGGACCATACGATTCACTGTGCACACAAACATACCGACAAACCATACTTTTTAGGTCACATGAGCCGATTAACAGACAGAGTTCTGTACATCGTGACTTTTGGCGCATGCACAGTAGATCCGTACCGGTGAAATGCTCCTACTGCGCATGCACCAAAACGCCGTTCAAAGCAGTAAGAAGATTGCGTGGAAGAAGATGTCGTCTTTGAACTCCCTGGACTGGACCTATGCAGAAGGGTAAGTAACAAGTTAGGGGCATTTGCCCAGCGGGACGGGTAGGCCAGGGGGGAGGAGGGAGGATGGGCAACACACGGGAGGGGGGAGGGTTTTCGCGCCAACTAGGTTTCCTTCCCCTTTAAGGAATTATTGTTGTGATAAGTGATAGTCATATCTGCAGAAGGAGCCTGCATGATCATGTTATGCCATGATCAAAGCATTTTGTCAACGTTCAGATTATCTGCCTTTCTACAGATACTGTAATTGTTACTGATTATAGTGAAGGGAGGCATCCACTAGGGTAGGGATCCCCAACCTTTTTCACCTGTAAGCCACATTTAAATGTAAAGCCAGTAGGGGAGCAACACAAAGATGCATAAAGTTCCTGTAGGTGCCAATTACGGCTTGTGATTAACTATTGGTAGCCAGGGCCGGATTTACATAGCGGGCGCCCCTAGGCCCACTGCCGTTTGTCCCCCCTGTCCCCTACCATTTATTCATGCAAATTTTCATGGAGATTGTATCTCCTGCGCATCCCCAGTGTTTTTGAACCAATGTGGGTGTGGTTGGGCAGCATGCCGCCCCCCTAAAATCCTGCCACCCTAGGCCCGGGCCTAGGTGGCCTTCCCACAAATCCGGGCCTGTTGGTAGCCCCTATGTGGACTGGCAGCCTACAGGAGACTCTGGCAGAATAAGTTTTTATTCAACCAAAACTTGCCTCCAAGCCTGTAATTCAAAAATAAGAACCTGCTTTGAGGCCACTGGGAGCAACATCCAAGGGGTTGGTGTGCAATATGTTGTTTAAAAGCCACTGGTTGGGGATAACTGCATTAGAGTGTGAAACACGCTCATAATTACTGTCCATCATCTACAGTATATTAGTGTAAAGCTTGATAAAGAGCCCATAGGAAGTCTGAAAGGGACTTCCAAGTTCTATATTGGTGAATGGTTCACAAGGTGTGGCACATACTATTTTTTTTTTTGGTGATTGATGTCATCCTTGATTTTTTGGGGGAAATGCACTGTAGATTTTTAGCACTTTGCAAATAGCTCTTCTTTGATAAATGAGCCCTGATATCTGTTAGATTGCAACTGGTTTTGTAATGAATTGCATGAATCATCAGAAATATCCCCAAGGAATTCTCTCATCCCTTGCTCTGCAGCCTTCTGTGATGGAACACACATTACCAATAAAAAAATCTCTTCAACCAAACAGTCTCCAAACATTTCTTTAACACATTGAGAACCTCAACTGTCCTACATTCAAAGTCAGGTCTTTAAAGGGGAAATATGCCCTGTTCATCATCTTATAATTTCTAGTTATAAACCCTGAACGAATAAGCAAATAATATTTAATGTGTGCAAAGTGCTTACTTATAAATGACATCCACTTGTATTATTGTGTAGTTTGTGCTAAGGTTTTTTTATAAGAAGTTGTTGTTTGGGATTATTTCCTAACAAAGGGCAGATTTGCCAATATCAACTAATCGAACATTTCCTATTAGTTTTCTGCCCGTATTGGACTGATGAAACCTAACTGTTGACTGGTTGCTATGGGTTACTGCACTGGCTCAGATTTTCACAGCAATCCCTTTTATGTGTATTTCCCTATGTTCATTGGACATTTTCTGTTTACTTTCTAGCAAAAAGAGCCAGTGTTGTATAGCTGTTTGGCAGTAACTCCAAATATATATTAGAGGAATTTGTAGTCTGTCATATATATATTTGCTACCAACTCTGACCATATTTCTAGAACTATCCTTTCCTTGTAGGTCTTCTATCTCTACAGCTCAGATTTCTAATAGTATCCTCAAAATATTGATGCTTTATGATCAGCAATATTGAACACAATAGCAAATTTGTTTCCCACAATGCAGCTGCTATTCCTATAATTTCAGTGTTGTTGTGGTCATCAGTAACATAACTAAGCGCATCAGGCCTGGGTGCAGCCAGGCCCCCCAACTCCCAATCTTCTTGGTGGATATGTGGGTGCGCAAACCGCTGGTGGGCCCCAAGGTGGTGCGGGCCCCAAGGGGGTGCAGGCCCTGGTGCAATCGCAACCCCACTCTCCTGGTAGTTCGACCATTGGTGGTCATCAGGAGGAGATACACCTGCTGGCAACCAATCAGTGATTAGCGTTTTTCCATCAGCTGCAGGTTGAACAGTGAAAGCAATCATCTGGTTGTTGCCATGGGCAACTTCCCAGGAGAAAATTTGCCCAGTGTTTATAAATGAGCCCCAGTGTGTTAAAAATCAGCATAATTATACTTGCACTTTGATCAATTCAGGTGCAATTGAGCTGAAAACTGGACTGTGACAATTGATTGAGACCACTGTGGGAACTAGGGTTGCCACTTGGCTGGCCTAGCCGTTAAAAATTACACTTGATGCCAAAGTCATTAATAAGTCAGAAAGAAAAAACTATTTGTATTTTTTCTAAAAAGCTGGCAACCCTGAAGATAGTATACCTAATGAATTTAATATTTAGCGCAACTAATTTGCATCACTGGCAAGTGTGCTTGAGGTCATTATTGACTTCTAATGTCTTTTAGTTCATTCTACCTTGCCCCAATATCTTCCTATCTTACTGCTCTGATGTCAAGGCAGGAATGTGTCCACCTTTTTGTTTCTTTTCTTTGAATGCATTGTATTTTAGGTCATTTTTCTTACACTGTAAAGTATTAAGCAACTTGAACTCCATACACTTTATTTAATTTACATGAGAAAGCGTTGCATCTGACCCAGGGGTGGCAAATTTCGCTTTACCTAACCAGGGTTCATTGTCTCCCTGTGTCTAACTTGGTTTTAAATGCTCTTCTGGACTAATCTTTTTTAATTAATTATTAGTAAAAGTTAAGTTTTAACCTTGTTCCGTGGGTTTCAAGGCTCCTGGATGGGGTGGTGCAATCTCAAGGGTTAACTTTTTCTCTTCCTCTTTCTCAATATTTATCTCCTTAACCCTGCACACCATTTCTCAATTGATGGGTGGTGCTCCCTTATTTTGTTTGTGATCATTTAATTTACATGATACAAGGGTTAGAACATGATTAAATATATTTCACACTTTAATAAATCTCTGACACTCTGAAGGACATCTAAGTTTATTTATGAAGCATTATAAAATGTAATTATAACATTTCACTAAAGCATGCTAAATATATATGAATACCATACAGAACTTTATAGCAGTGATGTAAATGAAACAACAGTCTGTTATACCTGGGTGCCATCATTCTGCAAAGTTTATCTGCAAAGCCAAATATCTAACCCACAATGTAGTGTATGCAGAACTGATTTAACTGGTAAGAGAATTTTCCCAGTCCACCTACACTGCGATCTGTCAATTGGGCCCAATTAAACAACAGCATTTCTGCTCTTTGTAATTTACATTAGCTACATTGTGCTTTATACCAGGTATATGCTATGTTTATACTAAACCAGATACAATTGTGTTACTACAATGTAACTGAACACAGCAATGGTACTATATGTACTCTAGTAAAAGTGTGTCCAAAATACTGGGTACTGGTAGATTTCTTGCACTGTCCTTTTGTATCACCTGCCCCCCACTCAGTATGGTTCACCAGCAACATTTTGTTGTTCAGCAAGCCTGAGTGAGGTAAAAGGACATGAATTTTTCCATAATTATCTTTGGAGATGGAACATTAAGTGTTACATGTTACAACAAAAGGCACAGTGGTTGCCAAACTGTAGGCATGGTCCCCCAGGCAGGGGACTTGGTGAAGGTGCCTGGGGCTTAACCTGAAGGCCAGTTAGTATGGGAACAATGGAGATGTACCATTTGCTCTCCTTGATACTCCTGAAAGCCTAGCTTGAAGGCCAGTTAGGGTCATGACTGTATCTTCTTTTGGTGCCATTCTAAACAGTGGAGCCAACAGGTACAGTAGAGTTTCTTTACAGCACATGGGCCAATAATCCCTCAGCTCCACTGACAGATTTGATTGCAATCTCCAGCAATGAACAGGAAATTCTATTATTCTATGGAATTGTTTAGTACAACAATTAAAAAATGGTTAAATAGATAGGCTTGTGCAAAATAAAAAAAAAATATATAATATAGCTAGTTAGCCACAGATGTAATGTATAAAGGCAGGAGTGACTGGATGTTTAATATAACAGAACAGAAAACTACTTCCTTCTTTTCAGTTCTCTTGATTTCCACTGATTGGTTACCAGGCTGTAACCAATCAGTGACTTGAGGGGGGAGGGGCATATGGATCATATCTGTTGCTTTTGAATCTGAGCTGAATGCTAAGGATCAATTGCAAACTCACTGAACAGTTATGTCCCATGTGGCCCCCCTTAAAGTCGCTGACTAACTCAGTGTTATAGAGTAGAGAGACATCCAGTCACTCCAGCCTTTTCAGATTTACATTTTTGTCTAACTAACTATGTTAGAAACATTTTTTATTTTGCACATCCTATCTATTTACCCAGTTTTTATTTTTACACTGAACTGTTCCTTTAAATACCCATTTAAGTGAGAGTGTGAGTGTATACGGTACGTACAATAACACTGATACGGTACATACAATACCACTGAAATTGATGGCAGAATTTCACTATGGCAGCCTGTGGTAAGTTCTTATTTCACTCTTTGATAAATATGCCCATATGATTGAATGACTAATGCTCAGATATTTCCCATTATCTGCACTTATTTCATTATCTGGACTCATTCCCTAAACAATTGTTGGACCTTCAAGCGGGACTTGAACCAGGAAAAAAAACACCTATTTAAAATCTCATACCACAAGGCTAAAAAGAAATATGACTGAACTGATTTGTTCAGTCAATTACCAGGAATAAAAACAGCAAAGCATAAACCTACAGATTCAGTCTGTGAGTCAGAAAGCCACTATTATTAATGTCTTTGGCATTGGCAGGCTGCAGAGACATACCAGACTATAGGTATGTTAGAAAGGTATTAGGTTTTGGTGATGAAAATATGTGATGGAACAGAAAAAAGTAAATCACAGTTTAAAGCTATTTAATGCCACTTACACACCCACTCATTTGTTAGGTACAAAAGTAATAAGGCTTACAAATGACTTTACGTTAGAAGTAGTTGTATGAAGTTTGAACACAGGAGAAAAACAAAAGTAAGTCAATATTTTTCCTTGAAATTACTGCCTCTTTTTTAATACTATAGCATACTTAGAAAGAAAACCTAATCAAGCCCTAATGAATATAACCTACATGTCATTGCAAGATTGATTTTCATATAATATCTAAGGCACAGTCATACAAAAAAAAATCAACTTGAAAAATGCTATGTTAAATATTCCAAAACAAATGTAATGCAGCTATAAAATGTAATCCCCAGGATCCCCATGGGAGTAGCATATTCTGTACAGTAACACTTGCCTCAGTCTCTCATAGACTGCTGTATGGCAGGGACCTGGTTACTGGCCTCGACACTTGATGCAGGAATAAAGTGTTTTGTTCTTGAAAAATCCAGTAGGGTTGCAAAACCCATGGCGTTTCATTGCTTTCAGATCTGAGCTTCATATATAGCTCATCTCACAGTGGCAGAGCAGAAAATATAATTCATTGGTAAACATTTTTATAGCAAACACGTGAATATGAAGAAACCAGAATACACATATCAGTGGAATAGGACCTAATTCTATTTAGAGACACTCCTGATTTTATACTTTTAAAAAAGACTGTTTAAGTTACAAAGAAAAGCATGAGATGAAATAAGACAAAATGTCCCAGGGGCTCCTTTACTTAAAGTAATGAAAATGTAATGTAGTGTTGCCCTGCACTGGTACTACTGGTGTGTTTGCTTCAGGAACTCTACTATAGTATAAACAAGCTGTTGTGTAGCCATGGGGGCAGCCATTCAAGCACAGGATACACAGAAGTTAACAGATTAGGCCTGAAGAATCCCATTGTAGACTACAGATCTTATCAGTTATCTGCTGTGCATCCTGTGTCTATTCTCCTTTATGGCTGACCTGGGTGCTGCCTTTGCTGCTTGCAACACTCACAGAAATAAATCAGACTTAAAGTTAAAACATGCTTTACTCACGGAGCGTCAATGGCGGAGCCTGTCCAGGACCGACATGCCTTCCTGCTAGGTCGCAGCTCTCGCGATAAGTCGGCCACTCCACACCGGCTAATGCCTCCAATTCAAACACCACAAGTCGCTATCTAGCGCTGACCCAAAATTCAGGAATCCAATACTGTTATCATCAAATATCGGCTTTTATTCGCACATTAAAAGGAGTAACAGTGGAGGGTGTGCAATTCTTAAGTTAAAAAAAAGTTAAGTAAAAGTTAAAACATGCAGGCTGAAAAATCCTCTACAGCAGCACAGCAACTGACTTCCGGCTTAAGAAGAAGCTGGGTCAGGAAATGTGGAGTGAGCATGTAGCATGTTGCCACATCGCCTTATTTCTGAGACACAGCACAACCGGAAGAAGATATTCATTATGCTATTTTTTAATAAAGCATTAAAAATAGTGAACATTGTGCTGGAAGGAAGAGGCACTAGAGAGGGCTCTAATGCTTTTTAACTTAATATTTTTTAGAGTTACTGGTCCTTTAAATCTCTTTCATAAGGAGTCCTGCCATGTGGGAGTGATCTCAAACACCGCATTTGCAGTATGTATTTTATCATCTAACAATCAATTGGTTTAAAACTATCTAGGGTCGCTTAAAGCAGCCTTGGAATAAATAAATGCCTTTTGTGACTAATCTCCCCTGAGGTAGCAACACTATGCCTCCCAAAGAAAATAGTATTTTATAAGGTGAATTCAATAATAGTAATTAACAGATACATATGCACATATTTTTCTTGGCATGAACATTTTTTTCTTTTGCAAGTATTTAATATTGCTTCTGCAGCCTACAAAGGTATTTAACAAATCCTCTGCCAATAAAACAATTTAGCAATTTTGCTTCAGTGTGCACCACATTCAATGCTACTTTTGCACCAAAATTAAAGATTATTATATCCATTTACACTTTGTATTCCATTTCCACTCATGAATATAACCACAGAAAATAAATTGTGAAGACATGGTAAGAACATTGCTTCCACTTAATGCTAGCCACTCTGAATTCAACAGCCAATGAAAATGTGCATATCCATACATTTGCATACAAACGTTTTGAATGAATTTCTAAGAGCATACATTTCACACTGCAATCCGAATACTGTGTATTCGGATTGTAGCCAAAATTATTAACAGAATAAAGTTAAGTGTAATGCAGATCTTCTCCTAGGCAGAACTGTAGACATAGCTATGTTGGAAAAGCATGTGAAGGGCACACCATTGAAAAACTAAACCCCCAAAATGAACACTTAAGCAACAGATAGTTCACATCATATTAAGTGGCATATTAAGAATCTTACCGCCATTTTGTGATGGTCTCTGTGCTGCCTCAGAGATCACCTGACCAGAAATACTACAAGAAGTGTGGAAGCAAAAGACAGAACTCTGTTAATTGGCTCATGTGACCTAACATGTATAGTTTGTTTGGTATGTTTGTTTGCACAGTGATTCATACGATCCTAGGGGGCCCTTATTTTTTTAAATGGCAATTTTCTATTTATGATTACCCAATGGCACATACTGCAAGTGAAAAAGGGTTATACCCGAAACATGTTGTGTTGACACTGCTAATAAATGAAACACTTGCCGTTTTGAAAATACTGCCTTGAAGCTGTTTATTCCTACTATATACATTATTCTGATTACTTTGGGGAGTGTGACACTGGCACCTTGGAATCTATAATATATCATTTGGAATTTGCACGCTGAAACCAGCAACTTGCCTTACCTTGATTGTATAATAAAAGGCGCTAAGTTTGCCCGAGAGCAGTAACCCATAGCAATCAATGATTGGGTAGAATTTACTACTCTGTTTAAAAGCAAAACTCTTATTGGTTGCTATGAGTTACTGCTTCCAGGCAATATCAGTGCCTTTTATTACATAAGGGGGTACCATGTATGGCACTCAGTACCTATTCTCTACAAATGAATAAGACATCAGCAGAGGTAAAAGGGAGTTCAGCACTATCTCACTGCCGTTCAGAACAACAAAATCAATTAAAAACTATTTGGTCATTTGTGTGAATGGCTAAATAAGACAATAACAGACCGTTCAGTGTGTGGGTCAAGTTAAGAGGGCCTAAAGTTAGTGTATGGTCACCTTTATTCAAGAGGACAGATAAATGATTCCCCACAACTTTGAGCCACAAACAAAAGAAAAAAGTATATTGATAATCATCTGCTGGAGGGAAAGTTCTGCTATCTTTTAGCTAGAGTCAAATAAAAGATTAGATGTTTGTGATTCAACAGCCAACCCCTCTGAGACTGTACTTGCTGTCAGTTGTAATAAATGCCCTGGGTGCTACTGTACCAGCCCACCCACCCTGTTCTCCTAGTGAGTAGAATTTCATCAGTTACTGCTCCAAAATCAGCAATCCAACTATATTTAGTGTCACAGGAGAAATACAGCAGTAACAGGTTTTGTACTTACCAGATGGATGAAATGTTACTTGATTTCCCAGATGAGGACCTTCATCACTTGAAAGCATCCCAACATCCCAAAGTTTTAAAACTCCCAAAGCAATGGTGTCCCCATAGAATAAGAAAATCAGTACTGGTACATTCTGAAAATCAGTTTACACAAACATCTGCGCTTTTTTTTATTCTTATAAAAAATAATTTACATTATTCCATTCTACAAATTTGGACCCAGTTCAGTGCAGTTGTTCTGAAAAAAAAACAGGAAATAGTCTTTTTCTCTTTCACCAGAATTAAGACAATTCTTTAACTGCGGCATAAAGCCCATCTCAAATCCATTGTTTATATCACAGCAGAACCTAGAGCATTAAACACAGATTTGCTAGACAAGCCATGAGATAAGAATGCTTAGTACTGCAGGTCAGAGGAAATAACACCAGGGCATTATTAAAGCTAGAAATCCTATGCTGCAGTGGTTATTGATGGAAGGTAATAATTCCGTTGGTTGTTGGAGATGCAAAGTGCAAAGTGCAAAAATAACAGGAGCAAAGCATGACAAATATAAAAAAATTTGCAACTTACCCCTAGCCAATTCTATTGTGCCCATACCACAACTCTTTGCTCTCACCAAATATAAAGTCCAAACTGAATTTTGATGTAGGCATGTATATGGTTAGGAGATATGTGGATATTGGTGTCAAGAGTTGCACCCCGTTGCTTATACATCATTTACATACTAGGGGGCACCAGTGAGCACCATCAGCAGATGAGCACATGGTCTGTATTACATCCAACAGAAAGTGCTTTTTAATCCGGCACAAAGTGGATAGAAAAGCCATTTAACAGGGGCACAAATGCTCATTGCATGAATATTAAGGAACACATTTATTATTTATACACTTAGAAGCTTTAGCAGGCACAAACTGCAGGGGATTTATAGCCTGCTTACCTAAGTGTTAAGTACAAAGCTGCATTGTGCCTGCCCCCAAACAGAGGTGCCAAGGGCATGGGCATTAGGCAACGCCATTTTGAGCCACTTGCATTTCTGTACAGGGCTTTTGTAAACGATTATGTTTACCTTGTGCTGTTGGTGGCTATTAAATGTTGCCATTTTACCACGTTGGTGGATGATATAAAAGAAGAACTAAATCTTAACAAAGAAGTATGGCAGAAATTCTCTTTATTATGTAGACTGAAGGCAACCACAGTCCTTTATCAGTGAATATCTGTGCCTCTGAATATACCCCCAGTGGCTCCCCTTATTCTTTTTTGCTGTTTCACCGCACGTGCTCTCTGCTGATGTCAGTTACCTGAGCTTAGGGACCGACTCACAGTATACTGTATATATCAAATATACATTTAATGATAGAAGGCTGATTAGTAATTAATCCAGAATCTCATTACATGGCAGCTCTGAAACAAGTGCAATTTGCATCAGAAATTATTAATCAAAGCTGTAGCATCAGATTCTATGATAGAGGAACCTCATTTTCTGCTTAATCATTTGCAGCGACACCTAAGATTATCTTCTCAACAACTGCTTTGAGCACACTGAGCATGTGCAGTGTAACTGACACTCCTAAAAAATTCAAGATGATGAGCTCCTGTGCACAACTTGAAAGGTCTGGATTATTCTTGGTAAAAAGATGCCAAACCATTAGGTACAGTAAGATGAGCATATAAAATATATTTCTAGCCAAATTCTGTTTAGGGTTTAGTTCTCCTTTTGCATTTTTCCAATATGTTTTTACCATTAGACATCACGGCAGATGGATTCAAGATGACCACTAAGGCAAAGCCGTTTTTTTTTTGTTTAATTACATTCAAGAACTTTCTTTGTGAAATATGTTTTTCATCAAAGGAACATTGAATTATTGTATACAGGAATAAAACCTGTCATATTGTTATTTGTGTTTGCAGAACGGCAGTTTCACAAATCTTAGATAAAACGTATTAGGTATTTCTGTTATTAATGGGCAAAATTTACATTTTTACTCTAATGACATTTGGCGAAAGCTTTTGAGATTACTTTTTAAATATGGGACTCTTCAAAGAAAGAATGGTATGTAGTGAGTGAAGTTAAAAAAAGATATAAATAATAGAAAGTTTTGTGAAGGGCTGTAAGCTTTATGGGTTTGGAGGGATTTAATGCCTAAATTATTATTTTAATTATCAGATAATCACTGTTGTGTAAAGCCAGAAAGATAAAAACACACTTCTCTGCTTCCCTTGTCATTGCCCCCATACAAAAGTGTTTGGGTGTCATCCAACTCAAGTTCAGAGAATGGGTTTCTAAATTATAACCTCCCTGAACACAATGAGAAGTTATTCAGGGGAAAGGAACTGAAGATTTTAGCTTGAGGCTAACCTAAAATTGGGAAGAAACACTGAGTATGGAAAAAGCGAATTGGAAAATAAAATAGTTTCATTAGCATTTTTCAGTGTTTAAAGGGGACATGTAACTTCCTTAGCAGTGTTACTCCATCCAGATGTAGCTGGACTCCAACTTCCACCATTCTCCAGCATAATATAATTTAAACATGATGGGAGCTGTAGTGCTACAACCATACAGACGATGCAGCATTGTTCCAAGTTATATGACTGGAGAGTATACTCCAATGAGAAACATACTGTAACACAGTACTCTTGATTTCTTTTTATCATTGCCAAAAAAATGAAGAAATGTAAAGGGATTCTGCCGTGATTTTTATGGTGTCGTTTTTTATTTCTAAATTACATTGTTTACACTGCAGATAGTTCACTCTATCATATAAAATGTTAGTCCTGAACCAACAAGTGTATTTTTTAGCTGTGATATTGATGTGTAGACAGGAAACACAGGTCATTTTGCCTGGCAATGTGCTTTGGTTGATCTGAATCCAACTTGCAGTACAGCAGTAACAGTAACTTAGGTTAATCAAAGCACACATAACATAACTGAGGGCACCTGGGAAACTGTCAAAATGTGTAGCCCAATGTCACATTTCAAAATTAAATATTAAAAAATCTGCTCTTTTGAAAAACAGATTTCAGGGCAGAATTCTGCTGGAGCAGCACTATTAACTGATGTGTTTCGAGAAAAAAAAAACATGTCTTCCCATGACAGTATAATTTTTAAACACCTTAAAGGCATTGTTCAGTGTAAAAATAAAAACTAGGTAAATAGATGAGCTGTGCAAAAATGTTTCTAATACAGTTAGCTAGCAAAAAAGTAATCTTTAGGGTTGGTTCACACAAGGAGATTCGGGGAGATTTTGTCGCCTGGCAACTAATCGCCTCTTCTTCTGAACGACAATCTCCCCGAACTGCCTCAGCATGTTTTCCCATAGGCTATAATGAAAAGATCGCCGCGTGTGCTTTAGTGCAGGCGACTTTTCATTATAGCCTATGGGAAAACACGCTGAGGCAGTTCGGGGAGATTGTCTCTCAGAGGAGGCGATTAGTCGTCAGACGACAAGATCTCCCCGAATCTCCTTGTGTGAACTAACCCTTAAAGGCTGGAGTGACGGGATGTCTAACATAATAGTCAGAACATTACTTATTCTTTGCAGCTCTCTTGGTTTCCACTGATTGGTTACCAGACAGTAACCAATCAGTGACTTAAGGGGGCACAGGGCCATTACTGTTTGCTTTTGAATCTGGGCTGAATGCTGAGGATCAATTGAAAACTCACTGAACAGTTATGTCCCATGTGTGCTGACTAACTAAGTGTTAGAGAGCTGAAAAGCAGGGAATTGCAAATTGTCTCAGAATATGACTCTATCCGTCATACTAATTCAAAGGTGAACAACCCCTTTAAGGATAAGTCTCATTGGGGAATCTCTTGCATCTGTAATAAATCAGTATGCCACAAAAGCAACTCTTGACTGTTCAGGCAACATTGCTGCATTCAAGATGTGGAGAACAGAAACTGAGGAAAAAGTCAAGTGAATGTTTACAGATAAGGTTTACATTGGGGTAGCTGAGGATTTTCTTTTTGTGACTGACCTTCTTTTGTAGGCAACTTCATCAGAAGAAATAATGTAAGTCTCGTAATCCACTATGCCTGACCTGCAACCACCCCCCACACCTGCATCTGACAGTCTTACCAGTAATCTGCAGGTACATGACTTGATGAAAGTCTTTACTTCAAATGAAGCAAAAAGCCAAAAAGTATTGCAAATATGTTTTCTTTGTTCTTCCAAATATAGTTTCATCCTTCCTAGGGTCAATATAACCTATTTCAATGTACAGTTACAATTCACTTTATTCTAAACACTGTTATCACTGGTTATTCTACATAAGGAGCCTTCTTTATACATACTTGTATTTGTTTAATGTAACATATTAGTTACTCATGGTTACATCATCCACAGACTAATTAATGTGACTATAATGATTCAGGGATCCCTGACAGTGGCCTTCAAAGGCAGCATTAACCGAAAATGGAGCGTTACAAAAAGACACCTGCTTAATAAGTTATAATGACTCTTTAAAAGCCCAATATATCATCAACCTGCAGGGAGCTGGGTAGCAGGAGGTACAGAGCAGCTCTCTAGTGAAGCCTTCCCTGTTTTTTGCATATGTTTAATTGTAACTTGTAAAATTGGGTAGAAACCTAACAAGAGGAATGCTATACATAGCAAGATTAAATAAAGATCGAATGCTACAATGCTTGCAAGTACAGCACATCAGTCAGTGTCCCACTATATAACATGCTGGTCAAGATATCTAAAAGGGCCACAAAGGATATGGTCATAGCTTAGGGAAGGGGGGTGCACTCAATCATAATTAAAGTGGCCCAGGTCAGCATGAAAGATAAATCCCAATTAAAGGACAACTACTCAAGTGTGTTGATTGCCAAGGGCAACACTTTTAGGGGCTAGAAAAGACTAATTAAATTGCATTCTTGTGCCCCTGAGGCAAGTCATTCTCCTCGGCAACTGAAAAGCAAATATTAAGTAAATGTTAAATAGAAAAAAAAAACAGCAAGCAAACACATCTCAGAATCATTCCCTGCGGGTTTCCAAATCAAGTTATTGAGTAGTCCTACTGACAAATAGAATATGTTTTAATATGTGTGAAAAGGAAACTGTATATTGAAAAATGTTTGCATATTTTATTACTATATGAATCTAATTTAAAATCACTTTAAAGGGCACCTATCACAGCCAAAATCAAACACATACAGATGAAGCCACTTGGATTTGTGAGTTAAATGCGTCATGACTCAGGGGTAATTGAAGAAACTGTGTTATCTTAAGTCATCTTAACTCATTTAATGCATTTAACCTTTTCATTAGCATACCAAAGCTCCATTGTTCACAATGGTGAATGCTGTAATTAGATGGGATGTTGTGACGCAGTTTTCTGTGTTAAATGAGATAAATGGGATATCTGTGTTTAGATATTCTGTGTCAAACAGACAAACCAAAGTGGCTGCATCTGTATTAACAATCTGACCAGTACAAGCTAAACACGTTTAATCAAACTACATATATAGTTTTTTGAAAAAACTGCAGATTTTAAAAAAATCCCTTACTTTGTCAAATGGGTTCTTTCACTGAAGGAGGCCATATTGGACTCTAACAGAGACTCTAATATGCAAATTTCAGGAGCATGCTCAGATTGTAACACTGCTTTGAGTATTCTACCCAGAATGCCTTGTAATAGTAAACGCCTCCACTAGAAGTATCCACTAGAAGTGCTGCCACCTGCTAACTTCCAGCAGGGGGCAGCACTACTGTACAGCAGCTAACACACTGGTTTGGCTGATTTGAAAATAGCTTAGAAGGGTTGATAAGCAAACAAGGAATTTCAACTGAGCATGTGCGAGATTTCAGAGCTACAGTTGGCTGGGAAGATATAGGTAGGAGGAGCCAGTGAAATCCAAGATGCCTGCCTCAGCTA
The DNA here is from genome assembly GCA_038501925.1 of Xenopus petersii. Lineage (NCBI taxonomy): Eukaryota > Metazoa > Chordata > Amphibia > Anura > Pipidae > Xenopus > Xenopus petersii. Next base: position 45,555,953 of record CM076689.1, on the reverse strand, counting down.
GAACTGCAGGGGAGATAGGGGAGATCTTGCAGACGGTATAGTGAGCTGATCATTTACATTATACATACAATTCTAACTGTTTTAAAAATCGGATTTCTTGAACTTTCACATAGTGTATTTACTTAGTAAATGATTTTGGTCATGATTGGTGCCCTTTAAGATGAATGGAGGCTATAGGGCAAATTTACTAACCTCCGGAAATTAGCCAGCGATGGCTTCGCTCACATCACCACACTTCGCCAGGCGAAAATTTGCTAGGACAACACTAATTCACTAAAATGCAAAGTTGCGTCTAGGGCTCCGAATGATGGCAAAGTTTCGATCGCGTTAATTCGGCAAGCAAATCGAAGTTGTGCTAGCGCTGGCTAATTTGCATACGATGGGAAGTTACATTTCGATGGAATTATATGTTGCAGCAAATACATTACATTACAGAAGCCCAGGGAAGCTTAATAAAAGAAAATAAAGTTGTTATATTGCCCTACACATGTGCCCAGTGTATAGTTTATGTGCCATATGTAAGGAAATGTAGGGTGGAAGCCTGGTACCCTAAAAAAAAATTAAGATCTTTTGCAGCATATCACCCTGGAAAAACTGAAAAGTCGCCAGCGTTTTTTGGGAATTAGAAAATTTTTCTATTTTCTAATTTATCTACTCTATTGCACTTCACCTGGTCTGAGGTGGCGAAGGCAAATCTGGCACAAGAGGTAACGTTCATTAAAATCTGCATCGAAGTTATGACAGCGCCTGTTAGTAAATCGACGAAGTCCCGAAATGACGTCTCGCTTCACCCTTTAGTAAATTTGCCCCTATGTCTAACTGTTAACCCTAAAATGCCTATAAAAGTGTTCCACAGCAATTAAATCCTGCATTCTTGTGTTTGGACAGGAAGAAAAAGGGTAGACTTTAGCAAGTACTGATGAGATGTACAGTATAGAGATTGTCTTTAATAGTTGAAGGTAATCACCCGCTCAGCTTGGCATTAAGGTAATGAATTGCTCAGGATCATTTCAAGAGGAGCTCAAATGTTAAGCGTTTCCTGCACTGTCATTTCTTATTGCGTATGAGGACTGATAAGGGCTAAACTCATTTGTGAAAGTACATCCCTGTACAAATATTGGGGAAATCAAGCCTGGGTTAAGATTCATTTATTTTCAGAAAATGCCTCCTTTTCATTTAATTGTACTGCATGACACAACCAGGGAGCTTCAGAAAAATAAGATATTTAATCAAACAAGATATAATTAAAAGAATGAATTGCGGTTCTAACTAGGGTTCAAAGAAGCAGCAGGCTGGGCTTTAATGAACAACAAAGAATATCCAAATAGAGCTTGCATTAAAGAGTATGACACACAGAACAATCACAGGAGTAATGTAGGTCAAGAGGAGAAGATTCAAAGACAGGCAATACAAAGCAACCTGAAAAGCAATAAGTAAGGGTTATATGGAGGAATAGGCACAGTCATAAGGTGACACTGTACAGAACAAAGGGTTATTGAACAGTCTTACTGTGAAGAACATAACACTTCATTATCCCTTATTATTTTGTTTCATTTACATAGTGCAGGCTTGTTTTGTAGTGCTTTACAGAGATTGTTCATCATTCACACCTGTCATAACACTTGGAAGTATCATGAGCAAAGGTTTATGAAAGAGAAGTTGGACAGGCTAGGCTTCTTTGATTAAAAACTGTTCATATGTTGGTACAGTTAGGTGGAATGTTTCAACATGTCATATCTATGAATATGTATAAAACAAATAATGTAGAAAAAAAACCTACAGCTCTTATTACATTTTAATTGCCATACTGAATGTATAAGTACAGCTTTGGCAGTTTTTCGTCCTCAAGCTGTTCTGTGACTACTGAATGCTATTTTATTCATGTAAAAATGAATCAATCCCTGCAGTTCACTTGTGCTAAAAGAGTATAGCCTACATGTCACTCGTATACCAAACGCTGAAAATGTCACCAACATACATTTGCATATCAGAAAGACACATGCATCCCAAACAGACTTCAAAAATATTCACCACAATGGTACATGATTTTCGACGAAGCATGCATCTAGCTGTGTTAACTTTGTCAAATCTGCCACAAATGCAGTAGACACAGCACAATTGCATTAAAAAGAGTGCAACCCAAACTAGCCTGAATTCAGAGAAAAAACGCTGCTACTGTATGTGGGAAAAAACATGGAGATTGTGTTAAAAACTGAACTTTGCTCACTGCAATTGTGGACATACATGTGCCCTTATATGTTCATTCAAGCACAGGCAGTAACTAACAGAGGAGATGCCTCATAACAGGTTTCATACATATAGAAAATATTACCCACTGAACTATATGCATTATTTAACTAACGAGTACATAAGAGTCCTCTGGATGAATCCCAAAGTGGTGGTTGCTGTAAAACCACAGGGAAGCCATTCAAGTTTAAACTGGGCAATAAGGCACACAATTACATAACATATAACAGATAAAATGTGTAGAAAGATAAGTGTTGGTCAGATGCAATTCAGAGCTCTCATATAAAATATGACATTGGTTCCAAAAACACAAAGTACTATATTTATAGGTGCTGGATGAACACATACATTTTATTAATATAAAAAAAAGTATGGCATTACTGGAACTTTAATTGTCTTTCTGAGTAGATTAAATTATGCTGAACAACCAGAGAAGTAAAAACAAGTATTTCACCTATAAAAACCAAAGAAGGACAAACCAAACACTATTCTAAAAACTTAAGTTTTTTTTAATAAGGGGCAATGTTCCTCACTCTGGGAATGGACACAATATACATTGCTAATTTAAATCAAGAGTATTCAAAATGCTGCCATGTAATGTTTGTGAAATACAGGAACATTTTGACCTCAGATCTTTCATTTACAGCATTATTGCATTTGGCAGTAATAACTCAGAATATATTCCCAATAGTAAGGGCCATTAAGTCTAAAATATAAATTAAGCAATAATGTCAATGTACCATTCACTAATCTATACAGTATGTTAATGTTCCGGTACCATGAAGGAATACCAATAAGAAGCACAAGACACATTATTTCAGTTGGCATGTAGATATGCTGTCAGCAAGCTGCAAATATCTTTAGTTCTGTATCTGTGCCTGTTTGCACATGTGTGTATGTGTGCACTTGCATGTTATAGAGGAAAAGTTCGAGGGGCACTCACTTGTCTCCAATCTCCTATTGTTCCGGGTGCACGTCCCACAGTGTCCCTCCACACTGGAACTACTAGTCACACAGCAAACGGGCAGCACTCCATACTTTAGTAAAATTGCCTTTATTTCCAAATGCAGGGCAACATATGCAGCAACGTTTCGAGCCACGCACGGCTCTTTGTCAAGCGTGCTTGACAAAGAGCCGTGCGTGGCTCGAAACGTTGCTGCATATGTTGCCCTGCATTTGGAAATAAAGGCAATTTTACTAAAGTATGGAGTGCTGCCCGTTTGCTGTGTGCACTTGCATGGCAGAAAGGAACGTTCTTTGGTGTAAAGTAATTTAAATTGTAAGTTAGTGGCCCTTGATAGGCAATTGTTGGAGGTCCATGTTCAAACCAATTAAAGTTTTTGGATAACTTTACCATTTCTTTAACTAAAATAAGACATACGAACAAAGGGAATATACTTGGATAATTTTAACAACTATGCAGTGAAATTATATAAAGTACAATTATATAAAAAGTAATTAATAACTGGAGAGAAAGGCTGGAAAACAAAAGACATAATATGAAGAACTGTAAGCAGCATGTTAAGTACTCTGCTTAAATACAGGACAAACCAAATGTCACAAATGGCACACATTTTTATCAGAGGACAAGTAGACTTTGCTTTAATGCTATAGTGTGATTTAAGTAATAACTACTTAAGAAAAATCACAAACCTACTCTTCATGGGGAAAAAGACCCAAAATACAAAAGAGATACATGGACCCCTACAATATTCCTACTTGCTTTCTGTGTCTCTTTATGATTACATTTGGGGCTTTCTATCACTTATTAGACAATGTTAGAAATTGCATTTAGGGAAGATTGATGTGATTCAATTTGAGTTAATGTGGCCCCACTGGGGACAATTTATTTGCAATCTGTGTGATGTGGCAGCTTCTATGTATGGTCAAACCCCTCTGATCTGTTCATTCAATGTAGGGTACCAAAAAATCGGATTGGAACAGGAGATTCAGAGGAATGGGGCTTCCCCAATTTATGGTTGGGCTGATGACTTGAGCTGAACATGGTCATCTGCTGGATAGAATCAGTGCCAAAGTATCTACTAAGAACCCCTGAGACAACACAACTACTGCTCAAACTGATGCATTTGGGGCAACCACACTGTGCTTAGTTAATTCAGCCACAAAATACCAATTTATATGGTAATATTGCTCAGAACATTATTGGACATAAAGCAATAGAAGCAGCCCAGTCCCTCTTGTGCATTTGCTGACTTTTGCATAAGGGGTGGATGAAAAATAAATATAACCCTCTCTGCTTTCTTCCATTAACTTTAATGGCAAACACCTGATAGAACCAATACTGTGTACTGTTATTTCTCACTAAAGTCAAAAGGAGGCAATTTTGGGTACTCTGTAACCAGTAAAAAAATTACACTGTAGCCATGGTCTGAATGTAGGTATGTGATTTATCTGTATAAATGTTTTAGCACAGGGATCCCCAACCTTTTTTTACCCGTGAGCCACATTCAAATGTAAAAAGAGTTTGGGAGCAACACAAGCATGAAAAAGTGGGTGCAAAATAAGGGTTATAATTAGTGATTTGGTAGCCCCTTTTTGGACTGGCAGCCTACAGAAAGCTCCACATGGCACTATACTTTTTTTTTATGCAAATAAAACTTGCTTCCAAGACTGGAATTTAAAAATAAGCACCTGCTTTGAGGACACTGAGAGCAACATCCAACGGGTTGGAGAGCAACATGTTACTTCCGAGCTACTGGTTGGGAATCACTATTTTAGCATGTAAAAATCCAGCCTACAGAATTTCACAAAGTACAAGGAATAACATCTCCCAAAACAGCTAATGCATTCAAATTGAGGCAAATTTACATTATTTTCTCTTTGTATTATTATATTTACTTGGGAAAAACAAACCATTGGTACTACAAATATGTTAACCTTTTAGAGGAGTGTGTATTGTTAGGTGTCCAAATGGACTATGTTTGACTGCAATGCAGCAGTCCTTGGCACGTGTCAGAATCCCAGCAGGGTAGGCTCTATTTATAGACATGCCAAATTCTCCACAATCACACATTTCCCTTTCACAGATGCATACTTGTGAGAGTCCCAAAACTCCTACTTAATAATTCACATTGCATACATATTTATTTCATAATTAGGACTAATTTAAATTTGGCAACCTTTCAAAAGAAAAAAAAAAAAGATGGAACAATGACAACAATATAAAAATGTCACCTGATAAACACCTGATTAGAACATAGTAAGGACAAATCATATGCTTTAACTAATATACTGTGGTTTGAAAAACAAGGTTACCTCAGTGCACAAAACCAACAACAATGGCATGGAGGAAAACAAATGTACTCCCGAGATGCAATGCTCTGTTGCCCTGAGAGCACTTAAATATAAGAAGAATATAATCCATTTCTGAGATCTGATTAGCACTGGTGATTTTGATGCTCAGCATGCACTGGCAAAGGGATAGAGAGAAAATATACAGTGGGTGCACCCTGCATGCTGACTGCCCAGCAGCTCTAGATCTCTATGTGCCAAACAAGAAAGCTGCCTTCTTTGGATGCTCAGATCAATAATCCTGTATTTATCAGAGTTCTGTAGTGATGGATGAATTTATTTGCCAGGCGCGAATAATTCACGGCGAATTTGCGCGATTCGCCGCCAGCGAATAAATTCACGAAACGCCCATGAAAATTTGCCGGCGTCAAATTTTTTTTTCCGCCTGTGTTGGAAAAAATGGATTGTATATATATATATATATATATATACAATCCAAACAGTTCAGCACTTCACTGGAGCAATTGACCCAGGTGCTACCAATTACTGCTGCATACAAAATCCAAAAAGATCAGGTGCACACCGGTCTGGTCCTACCTCTTGATAAAGGTCTTAGGAACAGACCGAAACGTTGACCTGCTTTTAACATGTTTTTAATAAAATTTACTTTTTAAAAGCTACAAAGGATACCAGTGTGCACCTGATCTTTTTGGATTTTATATATATATATATATATATATATATATATATATATATATATATATATATATATGTAGAAGGGCTGTGGCACACACTTACTGGGACAAAAGACCCAGGTGCTAGTCAGAAAAAAAAAAAACATATATTCATGATGAAAGCTGACGCACACTGGGATTTATCAAGAATAAAACTTGTTTTATTGGATCGACGTTTCGGTCCACACACGGACCTTTATCAAGATAGATATAAAGTGCAAGTGTAGACAATTTTATAGACTCACCCACCAATGAACTTCCACCAGAACACGCCCATGTATCAAGTGAAAATTTTAACCCCAGAGAACCCAAAAGTCCAGTGAACATGGATAGTATTAACTTGGTCTGAAAAACAAAATGCATAAAACCATATAATTTAGTATAAAAACCTACGTAATCACATATTACAAATACCTTTTTTTTATATAAAAAAAAAATTTTCAAAAAAAATTTTTTTTAGTAAGAAGTGATGAAAACGTTTTTCTTTTAAATTGACGATGTGATAAATAGTGTTAACAGTGTCATAAAAATATCTAAAACCAGTATCATAAATACATAAGACATACGCTGTTTGCATAAAAGTACATTACTGACTGTCACTAGCAGCACATAGAATAATATAGGCTTTAAGTAACTTTAAGTAACTTTAAAAGCCTATATTATTCTATGTGCTGCTAGTGACAGTCAGTAATGTACTTTTATGCAAACAGCGTATGTCTTATGTATTTATGATACTGGTTTTAGATATTTTTATGACACTGTTAACACTATTTATCACATCGTCAATTTAAAAGAAAAACGTTTTCATCACTTCTTACTAAAAAAAATTTTTTTTGAAAAAATTTTTTTTATATAAAAAAAAGGTATTTGTAATATGTGATTACGTAGGTTTTTATACTAAATTATATGGTTTTATGCATTTTGTTTTTCAGACCAAGTTAATACTATCCATGTTCACTGGACTTTTGGGTTCTCTGGGGTTAAAATTTTCACTTGATACATGGGCGTGTTCTGGTGGAAGTTCACTGGTGGGTGAGTCTATAAAATTGTCTACACTTGCACTTTATATCTATCTTGATAAAGGTCCGTGTGTGGACCGAAACGTCGATCCAATAAAACAAGTTTTATTCTTGATAAATCCCAGTGTGCGTCAGCTTTCATCATGAATATATATATATATATATATATATATATATATATATATATATATATATATATATATGTAGTACAGGGATGGGACCTGTTATCCTGAATTCTTGGGACCTGAGGTTTTCCGAATAACAAATCTTTCTGTAATTTGGATCTTCATACCGTAGGTCTACTAGAAAATCATGTAAACATTAAATCGATGCAATAGGCTGGTTTTGCTCCCAATAAGGATTAATTATATCTTAGCTTGGATCAAGTACAAGGTACTGTTTTATTATTACAGAGAAAAAGGAAATCATTTTTAACAAATCTGGATAATTTTGATAAAATGGAGTCTAATGGAGACGGCCCTTCCGCAATTTGGAATTTGGAAGTCCTGAACTGCCAAAGTCCCGAAGTCCCAGAGAGCTGAAGTCCTGAAGCCGCAAAAGAGCCTAAGTCGAAGTCTCGAAGCTGCGAAAAGACCTGAAGCCATGAAAGGAGCCGAGGTTGAAGCCCTGAAGCTGTGAGTTCAGTTCTATTGAACACCAATGTGTTTTTTTAAAAATTTTATTAAACCCCTGGCCACCAAAGTATTATTTCAATACTCTATATGCCCCTGCCACCAATGCTTTTTTTTTTTTTAAAATATTCCAATGTTGCCTTTTGATTTGTACAACCCCATACACTGGCAAATAGGTTGCCTACTAGGTCTTTAAGCTGATTTTATCAATCTGTGTATGGCCACCTTTAGTTCAACAAAACAGCAAAATGAAGGTGATATAGCATATATGAGCACTGTATTTGCATGTACCTACACACATACAGATGTGTTCAGAATAATAGCAGTCCGACATTACTCACCTGATCAATCACTATGTTTGGTAGAAATTATATTTCTACATGGCAAATAATTTACTAATAGGTGTAGCAAAGTAATAGAAAACCAACTGACATGCATGCTGCTGATTCGGTGTAATTTAATTATTAACTGAGGTGTGTTCAAAATAATATCATTGTGGAGTTCAATTAGTGAGGTCATTCATTCTGTGACAAAACAAGTGTCAATTATGACCCTTATTTAAGGAAAGAATGCAGCAAATGTTGTACATGCATGTTTTAGTGCATTACTTTCTGAAAATTTCAGTAAAATGAGTTGTTCCAGACATTAAGAAGAACAGCGTACTTTGATGAAAAAGTTGATGGGGGGGGACATATAAAGACATGCAGAAAATTATAGGCTGCTAAAGATGATCTCGAATGCTCTAAAATTACAACCAAAACCTGAAAGATCTAGAAGAAAATGGAAATCTACCATTCAAATGGATAGAAGAATAGCTAAATTGGCAAAGTCTCAGCCAATGATCAGTTCCAGGAAGATCAAATAAGGTTGATTTATTGCATTCCATGGAACATGGATCAGTTTGAATACATAAAAAAAAGTCAAGCCATGTTGCTTTATGCCGTAGAGGAAATGCCCTTGAAATGGGTCTTTCAACAAGACAACAACTCCAAACACACCAGTAAATGATCAACATCTTGGTTCCAGACCAACAAGATTGACGTTATGGAGTGGCCAGTCCAATCCCTGGACCTTAATCCAATAGAAAACTTGTGGGGTGACATAAAAAATGCAGAAGAAAAGCGGAATGTAACAGGTGCAGCAGTTCTCAGAAACAGTGCTTATACAACTATCTAAAACTATTTTTCACGTTTATACAGTAAGGGAAAGATTTATTAAGGATCAAATTGAAAATTCAAATATTCTAATTTTTTTATGGTCAAAACTCTCAAATTCGAATTATGAATTATCCAAACTCGTTTCGAGGTTTAATTTGAATTTGAAATTTAATTTTAATCTGGCCTTTTAAGAAATCAAAGTCGACTATTCACCACCTAAAAGCTGCTGAGTTCATATATAAGTCATAAGTCAATGAGAGACATCCATTTTAGATATTCAATTTTTTTTTTCTTTATAAATAACCCCCAGTCGGATTTAAAGGAATTGTTCAGTGTAAAAATAAAAACTGGGTAAATAGATAGGCTGTGCAATATAAAAAATGTTTCTAATATAGTTAGTTAGCCAAAAATGTAATGTATAAAGGCTGGAGTGATTTCATGTATAACAAGTCAGTCATATCACTACTTCCTGCTTTTCAACTCTCTTTGTTTACACTGACTGGTTGCCCTGGCTACCAGACAGTAACCAATCAGAGACTTGAGGGGGGGCCACATGGGTCATTTCTGTTGCTTTTGAATCTGAGCTGAATGCTGAGGGTCAATTACAAACTCACTGAACAGAAATGTACCATGTGGCCCCCCTTCAAGTCGCTGACTAACTCAGAGTTATAGAGCTGAAAAGTAGGAAGTTGGATTCTGGCTGTTTTATTAGACATCTGTTCACTCCAGCCTTTATACATTACATTTTTGGCTAACTAACTATATTAGAAACATTTTTTTTTTTGCACAGCCTATCTATTTACACAGTTTTTATTTTCACACTGAACTATTCCTTTAAAGTATATTCGGATTTAGTAGAGTTTTAAAAAACTTACATGAATTCAAAATTTGACTTTTAAAAATGTGCCTCTAAATGTTTGAGTTTGTAAAGAAGAATGCTATTTTTGGAACTACCTATTATTCCCTTTTCTTCACTTTCTGTAAAGGAATAACACAAATTTGATACATTTTTCTTCATGTTATGATTTGGAATAGACTGTGCAGTGTTCCCAATGATTTGTGTATATGGAAATAAAAGCTATTATAAGGATTTTGGCTTTATTTTCATTTTTTATATGTGCTGCTATTATTCTGAATACAACTGTATTCTGCAGATAGCTCATGCAGTGAATGTATGCCATTTTAAAACACATCAAGAATAACTACATATAATGATTTCAGGTTAATAATATATATTGTCCTCCAAAACAGTATTTCTGTTACAGCAATGGTCAGTGCTTCTCTAGTTTGTAATAACATTTAGTTGCCAGTTTAATCAACACAGGCAATAATAATTGGTATTCAGTTGGACGTTTTAATTTTGTAGATGTGGATAATCCTCTGGCCCCATGACTAGCATCCACATTTCTTTATCAGATTTAATTTTATAAAGTTTATGTAGAGTCAATGTTCATGCAAATAGAGGCACATTTTAATCTAATCAAACAGGCAAACATGATTTGCTAAGCAAAAAGGAAGCCCTTTCTTGAGGACAGTCATACAGAGCCTCATATTTATTAGAATTGATCTTAGATTAACTGAAATGTACATTGTATTTTCTGGGATAGCTACATCATTGGATTTGTTGGTGCATTGAATTCACTTTTGCAAGTGTTCATTATGTAAAAGTGTTTTGACCATTCACATTAAATATCATCTTTGGTATGAAACACTCACTTATTCATGGCTCAGTTTTGGAAGGCCAAAATATGTTATTTTAAATGTTAGATTTTCAAAGCTAAAGACTCCATGATTCATTGTCAGGTTCATTAGAAATGAATTTCCTAATTTTCAGTTGACCTTTTCCAAATGTTGTTAGGATTTAATTTATTACCAAGATGAAAGATGCACATTATGCAGTTCCCACAAATGTTTTATTTTGCATTCATAAAGGCTTCAGATATTCTGAAATGGAAATAGAAAACCAACAGGAGAGAAAGAATGTTTAAAACATACTGTAGCATTAAGGGGTTTTTATTTATCATTCAGGCCTCCCCACGGATTTTGCTTTAATGAATTACTACAATGTTGCCCATCACTTGTACCTAAGAATGCTTTATATCCAGTTCTCCCACTGTAGAAGTCCTTCATTTACAGGCCTGATCACACATTGGCCCATGCCTTTAGAATGCAGTACCTGTATCAAAGTGTTCATGTCAGACTCTTTCTATCGCTGGCTTTAAGTTACCCCTAAAAATGAAGATCACATTTTCCTCATGTTCGGTACCATGTGGCTGTTCTTTTGACTAGTGTGAGACTGGGGTGCGAGGGGCCCATCAGAAAACCCATGACATAGTCCCCTCTCCAAACTAATTTTCATCTCTTTTCAATTACCTACTTTATTATTTTAATCACTTCTCCTTACTATAACAATTCTCCTTGCTATCCTTTCTTCTCTTTGTTCACATATACTGTAGATGTTGGGAAATGTCATAATATAGACATACAAGGCAAATGGTCCTGGACCAGTTCAACGCTGCTTTTGACTGCCCCATGGGTATGACTGGAAATATAATCTGTACAGACTGAAAGAAGGAAATAGCAATAAATATTGGTATGTTCTCTGGTGCACAGATACAATTTGCAAAGTCAAGCAGTGAAAAAAAACTATAGCTACATCCCTGATAATGGTCATACTCAATACATGGCAATGTTTATGCACAGTACCTTATGAGGAATTTAGTACATTATAACAGATTATTGCTATTCATCCTAATTATACAATCTGATTGTAAATTTTCTACACTGTGCATGAAAAATTTTGATGTCTGTACAGAAATGGGACATGTTCTCCAGAATACTAGGGACCTGGGGGTTTCCATTTAAGAGTTATTTCTATCATTCGGATTTCTATACCTTAAATCTGCTAAAAAATATTTTAAAGATAGGATTGCTTTGCTTCCACTAAGGATAAAGTGCAGCTTAGTGGTGATCTAGTGCAAGGGACTATTTTATTTAAATAACTTTTAAAAATTTGAATTATGTTATTAAAATGTAGTCTATTGGAGATGGCCTTACCATAATTCTAAGGTTTCTAGATAATGGGTTTCTGGATAATCGATCCCATAATTGTATATGACTTTAAAGGGTAAAACAAAATCTACTTAATCATAGGGTTACCATATATATATATGCACACAATGATAAGAATTAAGCACATGCACTATGGCCTTATGAATTCATGGAGCAGAACAAGGCTAAACATACCAAAAAAATGGAAACTTCTTTGATGCAATTCTCTGCAGTGACCAAGTTCCTCTGTACATCCACTATTCCTATTGATTAGGATAAGATCATTTGTAAAGATATTTACTCTTTATAGCCCATTTAATATATTACCTATTTTGTAAAACCTCTGCAGCTTTGTATCATACGCTGCCCAATTAATTGCCGTCACTCTGTAGAGAACAGTTTGCTCCTCACAAAATGAGACAAATGAGATAACAACCCTTGCACCTATCTATACTGTGTGAGCAAAGTAATGATGGCACCAAAGCCTGTGTCCCACAAGGCTCCTTAAATAGATCTGTTTGTTTGTTATATAAATGGAAGGTGCTGAATAAAACATGCTGTTAGCGATTCAAAATAAATGGCCATAGGCTAAGACATCATGAATAATAGCAGAAAATACAAAACTGCACAGGGATTTAAAAGAAACAATTTTGTTCTAGATTTAAAGATCCATTTAATGAGTAGGGATGTAGCGAACTGTTCGCCGGCGAACTAGTTCGCGCGAACTTCGACTGTTCGCGTCCGCCGCAAGTTCGCGAACGTCGCGCGACGTTCGCCAATAGGCGTTCGCGTCAAAATCGTTCGACCATTCGATCGCTAAAATCGAACGATTTTCGTTCGAATCGAACGATCGAAGCCATTGGATTGAATGAAATCATTCGATCCAATGGCTTCGATCGTTCGATTCGAACGGAAATCGTTCGATCGAACGATTAAAATCCTTCGATCGTTCGAATCGAACGATTTTTGGATGTTCGAAGTTCGCAAACTGTTCGCGAACTGTTCGCATTTTTTGCCGGTGTTCGCGAACGGCGTTCGCGAACACATTGTCAGCGGTTCGCTACATCCCTATTAATGAGTCACTTGATAATTAAATTATAAAAATACCTAGTCATTTATAAGTGCTGAGATGTAGAAAGGGTGTGTGAATACTAATAAGTGTTGCTTTTCATTTGTGCATATTTGATTTGTATATAGTTTGATAAGCAAATTAAAGTTGTGCTATAATATTGATTGCAAACACTTTATAAAGAGACAATCATGGAGTTGTTATGTTCTTCCTGTACTGAAGCTATTGTAGTGGTGTACTGATAGTGTTCCTGCATTAAGGCTGTGCTTTCTATCTGCTGCACTACTGGCATTCCCCAGCTCATTCCCTAGATCAGAAGGTCAGGCGATAGCATTATCTTTCCAGACAACACAAATACAATTCGGTTGTGAACATATCATCACACATTACTATTAGTGTACCTAGTAGAATTGAGTCAAAAACAACTGGACATTTAAGGGCAGATTTATCAAAGGTTGAGGTGAATTTTCGAATTCAAAAAATTAAAATTTCGAGCTATTTCTAGTGTACTTCAACTAGGGAATAGTCCAAATTCAATTCAAATTTGGAAAAAAATTCAAATATTGAAATTTATCATGTACTGGCTCTTTAGAAATTCGACGTCGACCATTTGCCATCTAAAACCTGCCAAATTGATGTTTAAGCCTATGGGGAAAACTTTGATTCAAATTCAATCTAATGCGCTATTATTTAGATTTATTTTCAGCCAAATACGGACCTGTTCGATCAAAAACTGACCTATTTGACCAAAAAAAACCCAAAAAACTTTGACTTAATTTCGGTTGGTCTTTTTGAATTCAAATTTCAAAGTTTTTCAAATTCGAAGTTTGACCCTTGATAAATATGCCCTTAGAGTTTTTCTTGAAAACGTTTCACCACTCATCTGGGTGGTTTCTTCAATTCAACTGAAGTGGTAGGGTAATCTCCAGCATTTTGGATAGAGAGGACAGATGGTTTGAAAGAGGTGTGATGGGAAATGTATGCCTGTGACACTGCTTGTCATCAACATACAATGCCACTTTGACAACCTTACCCCAGCGGCTTTACAACAATTCACAATTCCAGTCATGTTCATGGAAAGATTAACTCCTGCCTCAATGAAAATCATGGTTCCATTGTGACTGGATCACAATTTCACACATCTGTGAGTTTCAACACCTTACTGAAGTTCAATGGAACCATTGTGATTGGATGTCTGTGACTTTCCTACACTCAAGGGTTTAAATGCCGGGGAATTCCCTACTACTTCAATTGTACTGAAGAAGCCACTCAGATGGGGCACATTTACTAAGGGTCGAATATGGAGGGTTAATTAATCGAACGATCGAAGGAAAAATTGTTCGATCGAATGATTAAATCCTTCGAATCTAACGATTCGAAGGATTTTAATCCATTGATCGAAGGATTTCCCTTCGATCATAAAAAGCTTAGAAACCTTATGGGGAAGGTCCCCATAGGCTAACATTGATGTTTGGTAGGTTTAAAGTGCCGAAGTAGAGTAGTAGAAGTTTTTTTTAAAGAGACAGTACTTTGACTATCGAATGGTCGAATAGTCAAATGATTTTTAGTCAAAGGTCGAAGAAGCCTATTCGATGGTTGAAGAATACAAAAAAACCTTTTAATTCAAAGTTTTTTTACTTCGAATCCTTCACTCGAGCTAAGTAAATGTGCACCTAAGTATCCATTTGACTTAATTCTACTAGATACTGTATCTCATGACCTGGATAAATGAGAATCTTCATAGACATTACTACTAGTGCATGCAACTCCATCTATGCAAAGCAGGGCCACCATCAGAAATATTGGGGCACCGTACAAGTTACTTGTACACCTCCCTTCGCCATGAACAATAGTAGGAAGTTCCCACTCCAACTACACAACAGATTGAACTTGATGAATGCGGGCTATTTTTCAACAGCTACTGTGAAAAAAACTTACAAATCATTTTACTGCTAATCAGGGGTTTAACTATACAGGAAACACTATAAACTCTACAACTGCTGGGGCCCTGGAACTTTAGGGCACCCAGTGGGACTGCAGCTGCAATATATGTTTACAGAAAATGTCCTGTTCACCAAAGTTAGGGCCCAGTGAGCTTCCTGTGGGGTCCAATAACTAGTCATTCCACTGCTGAAAAGTTTATGTAAGTGATAGCTCATATCATTCAGTAACTAGATCCCAATAATAAGCAGTTCATATAGATAGTTAAAGTATGTTTTGTATTTTTAGTAGTCTTTAACTTAATTTAACTTAATTTTTCAAATTTAGTCTGGCCCAGCACTTGTGGTCACTAGCAACTTTCCCCACTGGTTGCTTGTTCACCTGCCCTTGCCTCCAACGCTCTTGCCCCCCCCCAACCAAGTTGCACAAGAGACAGTCTTTTCTCCCTTCTACTAGTTTCAGCCCTGTCTTTGGTGGTCAGTGGAGTTTGCCCTGCACACCTGCCTGCTCCATCCCTCTGCTCTGCCTTGTCAATATCTTGATACTAAAGTTAGGTAAGTTTACAGGTTTTATTAATGCATATTTCTACAGTGCTTACATATTCTGCAGCACTGTACAATAAATGGCATTTACATTGATAAAAGAGGTACGTGATTTGTGCAACTGGTCGCCCCCACTCAGGTCTGATAACAGATCCCCTCTACCCCCATGATGAAGGCCCTGATGCAAAGTATTTTACAACGCGCAATCATTAAAACACCTTAAGAAAGCAATAAATCCTTCGACTTCGAATATCAAAGTTGAAGGATTTAGCATTATTCGTTCGATTAAATCCTTCGAATCGTTCAATTTCGAAGGATTTTAATCCATCGATCAAACGATTTTTCTTCGATAAAAAAAAGCTAGCTAAGCCTATGGGGACCTTCCCCATAGGCTAACATTGACTTCGGTAGCTTTTAGGTGCCGAACTAGGGGGTTGAAGTTATTTCTTAAAGATACAGTACTTTTTTTTACAATTTTTAGTTCAAAGCGTTCGATTCAAAGTCGTAGTCGAAGGTCGAAGTACCCCATTCGATGGTTGAAGAAGCCAAAAAAAACATTCGAAATTCGAAGTTTTTTTTATTCATTCCTTCACTCGAGCTTAGTAAATTAGCCCCTCAGTATTTTTTGTGGTTGGAAATTTCACTATCCAGGCTATGAAAAAAACTTCAGCACAATTTTGTTCTATTCACAGCAAAGTGCAAGCTCAACTGTGCACATTTTGACATAACAGATTTTTTTTGCCCTAAGCACCAATTAGTAAACAAAGAACTTTTCTCCAAGCCAGAGCTTTTTGGACAACTATTACAACATGATGTTTCATAGATATAAATGGTCCTTGCAGCAATAATAATAATATGAAAGATAGTACTTTGAACTCAACATATGATCCCCTTATCTTCCCAATAGCAAGTGCAGTTTTATATCAGCACAGCTATTTATGTAGCTCTACTGCAGTTGCAGGCTTATTAAGAGTAGTTAGTGCAATCTATCAATATCTAATTGTCCTGCGAGGGACACCAGCAACCCAAGCTCTATCCATCTCCGATAAGGTTTGTATTCCAGTAGCTGTGTCACCAGCCTCCATTGCTTTCTCATTTCTGTTTCCCTGGCATGCTCTGCTGCCTTATTTAGCCATGCATAACACCATCCTCAAAGCATGACTCCTTCCTCAAGTCAGTCAAGGTAATAAATAAGTGGCACTGGAACTGGCATCATATATTGATGTTATTTGGCAAAGCTAAATCAGTGCTGACACTGTACCAATCTACCCAGGATGGGAAACAAAAGGTTCTTGCTATTTTTTTCCTTCAAGTTTTATGACAGATGTCCCATGTTATTGCAATTGCAAAACTAAATCTCCCAATCTTCACCAATATTCAGCTGGAGATGGTCGCTGGGAGTCGCAGTTAAAAGAGCAAAAACAACAGCAAATAAAAACACTCACATCTTAATTTAATACAGAATAACAAGATCAAAGCCAGGTGCAAAGGCCATGTCGTGTGCCTCTGTATTAGCAGATGTTGCTATCAAGTGTAAAACGTTGCACCTGTGTAACAGTTTGAAGATTTGTACCTGACACTGAATGGCACTGAAGTGGGTGCAACTAGATGGCCGCACATGGACATGATTTGATTAAGACTCAGTCCCAGTCCCCATACCCAAATACAGACACAACAACGTCTTGGCTGGTAATGGCGCAACTTGACTTATTTAAATGCACACTATACCTACTTCAGAAAAAATATATATAACACATATATATTAAAATCCTTATAACATTTTAATACCATAGTAAACATATGCACAGAGCCATTTGCCACTGAAGGCTGCATAAAATAGTAATAGGAAATTTTCTCCAAGCAGTGCATTTTGGCCAACAATTAATAACACATGACATTGCAGCAGATACTGTATATTAAGCTAACAACTTTACCTCTGTTTAACCAAAATCCAAAGCTGCCATACTTCTATGCCTACTATGCATAGTTGACCCTAAGTCTAGTCCCAAGTCTACTCGTAAGGTTGCACTGTCCAGGGCCCACCAGGGCTGCCACCTTAGGCCCACCATTCTCACTCCAAGTCCCTGTCCAACCGTACACCTGCTCTCTCCTGAGAACTTGCTGATGCTGAAATAAGAGGAGGTGAAAATTAAAAGGGTGGGCCTGCAGTTCCTGACTAGGGAATGATAATGGGATGGTAGAGCCAATGAGGAGCAGGCATCTTCTCTTTTTCTCTACTAAGGAAGGCACGAGGGACACTGACTGCTCCCCTGCTTTCCCTTCCCCTCTTTTTAAAATCTAAGCCCTTCCTTTCCATATTCTTCCCCACACTACAACTCTCAACATACACTGCTCACTACTTGACCTGATGTCCCTATTGGTCCCTTAGTCATGCCCCTTTCCGCTCTACCTGTCCCAAGCTTGCTGCATAGGGCATCTTCCCAAGAGCACATGCACACCCCTAATTAGCACACTGTTTATAAGGTGCTAGGAGTGACTATGGGTTGCAAGGCACTTTGGCAGCTCCCATAAAACAGGTTTTAAGCATCGGTCTCAGAAGGGCTGCTCAACTGAAGAAAATGCACATTGCATAGTTCCTCTGTACACAGCTAGCAAATTTAAATAAGCCCTATAAAGGTCAGTTACACTTTCATAAAGGGTGCATAATTTACAGACAGCACTATGTTCCTCATTTATCAAGGGGTAACCCCCCCCCAAAAAAAATGTCAATCTGAAAATATATCTGCTTTTGAAAGCAGTTTGTGACTATAACTATCGTGAAGCTCAATTGAACACAATGGACCAAGTGGCACAACAATTGTTGAAGACATCAGAAACACACAACAATAAAAACAGGACTACAGCTTCAAAGAAATATATTTTTTATATGTACACAATATAAATAATTGGTATGTCAATTCAGATGAATACTTTTCATTTTATGGTGTTTCTGGTTCTTTAAGCAATCACTGGAAGGCTGTACAGCTGGACCTTTACAACCTCATTTATTCTTTGCTCTATGCTTTGGAGCTGCATTATTTTCTCAACAAATTTCAGTATTACTGGTATAATGGCGTGATGGGAGTTTATTAGTGTTCATCGTGCAAAATCTTCAAAACTGCAGCCTCAAATGCCACACATTTTATAGGATTCCACAAGTCTTCAAAACACCCATATGAAATAGAAAATTGAGCCTGTGAATGATGTTTAACCTTTTATTCTTATATAAAGCTTATTGTTATGCTTTATATAATTGTGTTAGTATTTTATATTCTAGCAGGTTCCCTGGGGCGAATCACAAGGCCTTCATTAGAAAGATGCACTGAACATTTATGTAGCAGGTTTTTAGCCTCCCCCAACACCACTGAAAATAATTCCTAAGTATAACTGCCTGCCAGCGATGGTGAGGTATCTGCCAAAAAGTAAGCAGAGAACAATGCCCCTGGTAGCAGCACTTTACCAGGATCTTTAATATTCATAAGATTAATTTACCATTGGTGGGCAGCACAAGCTGCCATGTTTTTCACACTCTGCACCCTACCCCATTTATAGAATAGCACCCACAGATTCAGGACAGGAGCACAAGGACCAACATTTTTGCCATGAATGAAGTGTTCCATTCATGAGGAGCAAGTGGAATCATGTAGATGCCCAACCCCCAGCCATTCTGATACTTGTGTATCATTCAGACATACAGGCATTGCGTAACTACCAGGGGAGCAGGGGGTGCAGTTGCACCATGGCCCGCTCCTCCTCGAGGCCCACTGGAGCCACCGACTTTTTTTTTAATTTTTTTTTTGCTATTTTCTTCTTTGTGCTGGCTGGACGGGCTCTTTTTTTTTTTGTGCTGGCTGCTCCCTCCCCTGGGTGGGCTTCCTCCGAGCTCCCTCCCCTGTCAGATCCACTTTGCACCACCACCCCCCAGCCGTTGAAGTGGAAGTGGCTGGCGAGGGAAAGGAAGCCCCGCCTACTGCAGTCGTGGATAATAGTCTCTGGGAAGGGAGTGTGACTGTGGGATAGCAGGTATAGTAGGGAGAGTTGGTGCCTATAGTAACAGTAGGATAATAGTCTGTGGGAAGGGAGTGTGGCTGTGGGACTCACTAGTGCTCCCCCGAATTGGCTGTTCACTTCTCGGGTATAACCTCTCTGGCTCTGATTGGTCAAACCACTGTCTCGCAGCTGAAGCAGTGCCGGTGACATGGCTGTCCCCATTCAGCGCATCTATGTAGAAGGCACATGGCTCCTCTGCTCAATGCCACCAAGTCCCTCTTTACAGAACAGGACATAGAGCTGACCGAGCGACTGCAACTCTAATCCTCACCCTACTACTTGCTCTCCCAACCCAGTAATGCTGTATTCCAGCCCAATATGTGTGTGTGTGGGGGGGGACCAGTTTTAAATGTCCATACCAGGGCCCTTAGGGGTCTAGTTACACCACTGCATACAGGTTAGTGAGTTCCAGCAGGCACAGGCTGCAAGAAGCCCCATACTGTGGGACATTACTACGTGGTTCATTTGTGGACTGTGGGGAGGCAGTCGCTTGTTTGAAAAATACAAACTTCTCCTTTTGACCCATAACATGAAAAACACCAGTTTTCCTTTTCTTAATGGGTGGAGGTTAGCCACAGCTTTATTAAACCATGCTTAATCAAACAGATAACTCAATAGTTAATGTGAAGGAAGCGACAAACCTGCAGAACTTTGCTGCTACATTTTATTGTACGACATGTTTCATATCACATGGACCTTTTCTCAAGTGTAACAATCATCGGATCAAAGTACTTCTTTTATCCACAATGCCACACAGTGCTCCACCTCCCACTTATTATTCAAAAACCTAATTGTGTTTGTGTGTTGTATGCACCAGTGCATGTGGCTACTGGGTTTAGGTTTGCTGGCTGAGATATTTACTCACTTCAATAAAAAAGAGCTGTATTCCCCTAGCTCTAAACTAATGACCTCTATGAGGGCATCCTGTGAAAATAATCAATAACAATATGTAATTTGTTTATGCATGAAAACTGTAAATTTGGAGCTGTGATGTTAGCTGAACGCAAAGACAGACTCTTTACACAAATACTGCTGGTACTTCTATTACAAGAATAGCATTTAAAATGATATCCCTGGTGTCACTTTGGT
This sequence comes from Xenopus petersii, assembly GCA_038501925.1. Lineage (NCBI taxonomy): Eukaryota > Metazoa > Chordata > Amphibia > Anura > Pipidae > Xenopus > Xenopus petersii. Next base: position 45,535,170 of record CM076689.1, on the reverse strand, counting down.
AAGCTAAATAATAACAGTGTGTTTGGATATTATTACTAGAAAGCCGTACAGCAATAAAAAGGTTTGAATAACATTCTGTATTTATAGTACATCAGTGAAGTAGCCATTATACGCTGAATAATGGAGAAATCTCTTTCATCAGCAGCAGTGTAGAGGCTTCAGGTAATTTCACTGATTTGATTTAACTGGGAGAGTGAGGCCTGAGTTATTGTGCTGGGCTATGTATAGGACAAAGCAAAATTCAATTCTCTCACACCATGAATGGGTCTCTGATATGCAGTCATTTGCCACATGAAAGTCATGTCTCTGCTTCTGCTTTAATCTGGATTAAAAGATCCAATGGACAGAAAGTAGGATTGCATTCTGAAAAGAGCTTACACCACAGCAGTCGCAGAATGTAAACCAGCTCTTGCAGCCTCGGGGGTTGAACGTTCTACTAGATTTGGTTGAAACAGCTGGATGAAGACATTTCAAACTGAATAGCTAGAGAGGAGTTATTGGAATCCCTCTCCAAGATCAATATGGCTATAGACTTCCTGCGTGACGCTACAATGGAAGGTATTAAATTATCAGCTAAGGCTATGGCATTATCTACAGCAGCTAGAAGGGCCTTATAGCTAAGAACTTGGTCAGCTGATGCTGTTTCTAAGAATAATCTCTGCACAATGAGTTTTGAGCCGGGGCATTTGTTTGGAGCAGAATTAGACAAGTTATTGGAATCTTTGTCAAGTTCTAAAGGGAAACGTTTACCTCAAGAGAACTTCAGAAGAAACAGGAGATCCTTTTTTAGAGCTAGAAGGCCTCCAGTTCGTGAATCGAATTTTCAGAAGGAAAGAAAACCGGACAAGGATTCCTTTCAACTTTTCAGAAAGACTCCATTTAGATCTAACAAGGGAGGAGATAGGTCATCCTTCCAGAAAAAGAAGTCAACTTTCTGACGCCAGAAGTGCTCTTCCAGTGGGAGGAAGATTACAGGAATTTTTTCCAGAATGGGAAAAAACCATTACAGACAGTTGGGTCCTTCAGCTTTTACAGCACGGATATCAGATAGAATTTCAACAGTTCACCCTCAGAGATTTCTCCTCACTTCAGTAGCACAACCAGAAAAACAGCTGGCTATAGAAGAAGCAGTTCTAGAATTCATAGATTCCAGGGTACTCAAACTAGTTCCTTTTGGGGAGAGATTCTAAGGAACATATTCAATGGTATTTTTAGTACCTTTCAGAACCATTATAGATCTACAGTTTGTAAACCAGTTTATCAGGAAGAAGTCCTTTCAGATGGAGAATGTCAAATCGATAAAAAGTATCATAGAGCGAGGAGACTACATGGTTTCTTTGGATCTCAAAGATGCTTATCTGCATGTACCCCTCTGTTAGGATCACAGGAGATTCCTACACTTAGCTGTCTTAATCAAGGGTGCAGTGGTCCATCTGCAGTTCAGAGTATTACCCTTTCGGAATTGGTTTTCACCAAGATAACAGTATCAGTGGTAGCGATATTGAGGAAGAAGGGAATCTCGATAATTCCTTACTTGGACGACTGGTTGATCTCAGCAGTATCAGCCTCTCTAGTGAAGAAGCACTTGATCCAAACTATAGAGAGGTTACAAAATCTGGGATGGATAATCAATTGGAAGAAATCTGTCCTTGATCAAGGACAATTCAGTGCTTGGGATATATCTTTTCAGAAGAGATGAAAATATATTTACCATCTGAGAGAGTAGACAGATTGATGGAAGCAGTCCAGACAATCTTCAGAAGGCCTCAGTCCTCTCTTCGAGAGTTGATGAGGGTAATAGGCCTTATGACAGCAGCAATAGTGGCAGTACCCTGGGCTAAATTCCATGTAAGACCTCTGCAGTCAGAAGTGTTAAAGAGGTGGGATCGTCAGCTGTCATCTTTGGAGGAGAAGATTATAATGAACAAGGATACAAGAATACATCTGGAATGGTGGCTTCGGAGAAACAATCTCTCGAAGGGGTCTTATTTCCATCAGGTGGAATGGACTGTTCTTACCACAGATGCATCACAGACAGGATGGGGAGCTCACATGAGAGAGATGACAGCTCAGGGTCAATGGAATCTGATGGAGAGTTCCATGTCCTCAAACTTCAGAGAAATGAGAGCGGTGTTCAAAGCAATTCAAGCATTTCAACATCATTTGAAGGGCACGCATCTAAAGATCATGTCAGACAACTCCACCACAGTGGCATATTTAAACAAACAAGGGGGGACCAGAGCTCCAGTCCTCAGTCAGGAAGTTTACAAGATCTTATCCTGGGCCGAGAAATATGCAACTCGTTTGATGGCTGTACACATAAAAGGGGAAGACAACATCCTGGCAGACTGTCTGAGCAGGAAGACTTTTGCTCCAGGGGAATGGTCTTTAGATTATGGAATTTTTCAGAAGATCACAGATCACTGGGGAATTCCTGTAGTAGACCTCATAGTGACGAGACAGAATCGCAAGAGGGAAGTTTTTGGTTCGTTCAACAGAATGGATTGTCTAAATTTTCTAGATGCCATGTCCTTCAGGTGGGATTTTCACCTATGTATATATTTCCTCCCATCCCGATGATACCCAGGGTGCTTCAAAAGATATAAGCAGAGCAGATGAGAACTATTCTGATAGCACCTTTCTGGCCCAAAAGAGGTTGGTTTGCACCCTTGATGCGAATGTCCAGACAGGAATTCTGGATTCTTCCTCAGATACCTGCATTACTGACCCAGGGACCATTACGGTGCAGGGACCTAGCTCGGCTTCAGCTGACTGCTTGGAGACTGATAGGTCCATTCTGACATCACAAGGCTTATCATTGGAGGTGGTCGATATTCTTATTCAGTCCAGAAAAGAATCCACTAATAAAATATATTCTAGATGATGGAAGATTTTCAGAAATTGGTGTTCTCATCATCAAATTAGCCATAAACAGCCACCAATAGAGACCATTCTAAAATTTCTGCAAGAAGGTTTTGCAAAGGGGATAGCAGAGAATACTATAAAAGTTCAGATCTCGGCTCTTTCGACTTTGATGGATAAACCTCTTTCTTCATTGTCTTTAGTCAAGAGATTTGTAAAGGCAATATCAAAGTTCAGACCTAAAGTGATTCAGCCTCTTCCTACTTGGGATCTTCCTTGTGTTTTAAAAAATTGTGTGAAGCCCTGTACGAACCTATACAGGATTGCTCCATTCAATGTCTTTCTTTGAAGACCTTGTCTCTAGTGGCAATAACATCTGCTAGATGTATCGGAGAGCTTCAGGCTTTGTCATCCAAGGAGCCTTATATTTCTTTCCTACCAGATAGGGTAGTGTTGAGAACATTACCCTCCTTCAGACCTAAGGTAGCTACAAGTAATAATATTAATCAGGAGATTGTACTCCCTTATATGAATCAAGATACTCAGTTTCAAGACAATCAATTGTCGTTCTAGATGTGGGTAGAGCACTGAAGGTCTATATGGAAAGAACAGAATCTTTCAGAAAGGAGGAGAATTTATTCATTAGTTTTGCAGGGAAAAATAGAGGGCTTAAAGCTTCAAGACCTTCTTTTGCACGTTAGCTGAAAGAGACTATACAGATGGCTTATTTCAAGGACAATCTTGTACCACCATTTAAAATTAAAGCACACTCGACCAGGAAAATGTCAACCTCATGGGCAGAGATGGCAGGAGTTTCCATGGATAATATTTGTCGTGCAGCTACATGGAGTAATCCCAATACCTTTGTTTAGCATTACAGAGTGGACATCTTGGCTTCCCAGAAAGCTTCCTTTGGCAGTGGAATAATCCAGAGGGCGGTGTAGCGACAGACCCACCCTAATTACTCGCTAACTCTCATGGTTGCTGCCGTATGGGATGTAAGGGAATAAGTACATTTATAGTTACCGAAATTTACCTTTCCCTTAGTCCCTGTAAGATATTTACCCAGGGGACGGCAGGGACGCCTGCCGCCCCCTCGACGGAGACGCCCGTCTCACTTCCCCGCCGCCGATGCGGCTAGGCCTCAGGCGCCGGCTCCTATGGAGCGCACGGCGCGCATGCGCCAGAATTAAAGGGGCAGTCACGCTGGCGCGATTGCGCTGGCGTGTTTGCGCAGGCGCTGGCGCTGATTCGCCAGCGTCCAATGGCGCCAAATTCAAATCTTTAAATGGCCAGCAGTCCTTTTGTGCCTTGCCCAACGTACAGATGCAGCCACTTTGGTTTGTCTGTTTGACACAGAATAACTAAACACAGATATCCCATTTATCTCATTTAACACAGAAAATTGCGTCACAACATCCCATCTAATTAAAGCATTCACCATTGTGAACAATGGAGCTTTGGTATGCTAATGAAAAGGTTAAATGCATTAAATGAGTTAAGATGACTTAAGATAACACAGTTTCTTCAATTACCCCTGAGTCATGACGCATTTAACTCACAAATCCAAGTGGCTTCATCTGTAGGTTCTGTATATTGTTCCTGGGTGCGATTATTCTGTGATTCTTGTTGTGACCTTTGGCTATTCCTGATTCCTGTTTGACTTCCGCCTGCCCTGACCCTTTGGCTTGTTCCTGACTACTCTTTGGATTCCGTTCTGTACTTCGACCCTGTTAGTTGCTGACCTGGCCTGTGACCTCGATTACTCTGCTGCTTACTGATTTTGTACTGCATTCCCGATTGGTTTCGACTCGGCTCGTTCCTGGACTTTGATAACCTTTACGTTAAGTTCCCTTGCTCGCCCAGAGTTCTTCCCTCAGTCTCCTCACTATTAAGTCCTGGCGGCATCCGAGTAGCGGAGGGCCCCACCCGACGTGAAAGGCGGCGGTTATAGGCCGAAGCGTGAGCCGAGCCCGGGACATTGGGGTTTACTCTGGGTTGTGGGATACTGAACGTTACATTACGTTGGGCCATAAACTAAGAAGATGGAGTCAGCTGAAGCTACTGCTTCCACCACTCCTTCGGAAGCGATTCTGGCGAATCTTCTACAGAGGCTTGGTGAACAAGAGGACAAGCAAGACTATATTGTGCAATGTCTTCATGGTCTTTCTTCCAGACTTGACATGATGCAGCAACAGCCTGTTCCTGGTCCGAGCAATACTACTCCTCAGGCAAGCACCTCTCTACCTCCACCTACGGGTAGTACCTTCCATGAGCCCAAGGTTCCTTTCCCCGAAAAGTTTGCTGGGGATCGAAGTAAGTTTTTTTACTTTTCAAGAGGCATGTAAGCTACATTTCAGTTTTTTACCCTATTCTTTCCCTACTGAAGAATCTAGGGTGAATTTTGTAGTTACGCTCTTACAGGGTGATGCCCAGCTCTGGGCACTTAGTTTGTCTCGTAGGGATCCAGGCCGGCACTCTTTAGAGGCTTTCTTTAATGCTATGGCTATAATTTACGATGATCCTGATCATGCCGCTTCTGCTGACACAGCCATACGTGCTCTTAAACAAGGCAAGCGGCGGGCAGAGGATTTTTGTACTGAATTCCGCCGTTGGGCGGTAGAGACGGCCTGGAATGATACGGCTCTTATGAGTCAATTCAGGGTTGGTCTGGCTCCGGCTATTAAAGATAGTCTTGTAAATTTTCCCACACAGTCTTCTCTGGATTCTCTCATGCATCTGGCTATCCAGATTGATCGAAGGCATAGAGAGAGACTCCAGGAGGAGCAGGTTACCTATGTTACACCTGCTTCTGTAAATGTCTTTAACACCCCACAAGTCTTTCCTAGATCTTTAGAAGAACCTATGCAGATTGGTTCTACTCGTCTCTCTTCCGAGGAGAGGGTTCGTAGGAGGAATAATGGGTTATGTATGTACTGTGGGGATAAGGGGCACTTTCGCAACACCTGTCCCAAAAGGCCGGGAAATGACAGAACCTAAGCAGGTCTGGGGAGTCTTGCTTGGGTGATGTCGTTTCTACTCCCCAATCTTCTCAAATTTTAATTCCGGTTCTTTTGAGTTGGGACAGTGGTTGTGTGCAGAGCTCTGCTTTTTTGGATTCTGGGGCAGCGGGTAGTTTTTTGGATTTTGGGTTTATTCAAAAACATGGTATTCCCTGGGAACCACAGGTTCCATCTATCAGATTATCTGCCATTGATGGTAGATCTTTGGGTTCCGGACTAGTATCTACTCGATCTAAGGTTATTCACATGTCCATTTCCGATCATTTTGAATCCCTTTCATTTTTCATTACCGAGTGCCCACAGACTCCAGTCATTTTAGGCCTTCCCTGGTTACAAGGTCATAATCCCCAGGTTGATTGGCCCTCTGGTAAAATTTTGAAATGGAGTCCTGCGTGTATGTATTCTTGTGTTAAGTCTGTCCAGACCCTGGCCGCTACTTCTTTAAAGAGTCTTCCTCCTTGTTATGCCGCTTTTTCCGATGTTTTCTGTAAAAAATCACGGTCAAGATCACGGTCAAGAATCGTTACCCTCTCCCTTTAATCTCTGAACTCTTTGATAGAGTGAAGGGGGCTGTTATTTTTTCCAAAATGGATCTAAGGGGTGCCTATAATCTAATCAGGATAAGGGAGGGGGACGAGTGGAAGACCGCTTTTAATACCCGAGATGGGCATTATGAATACTTGGTAATGCCATTTGGTCTGTGTAATGCTCCCGCTGTTTTTCAAGAACTGGTTAACGATATCTTCCGTGATCTTTTGGGTCGGTTTGTCGTTGTGTATTTAGACGACATTCTAATTTTTTCTTCGAATTTGTTATCCCATCGTGCTCATGTTCGAGAGGTTCTATCCAGGTTAAGGCAGAATCATTTGTATGCTAAGCTTGAGAAATGTATCTTCGAAGTCTCTGCTGTACCTTTCCTTGGATATATTGTTTCCCAAACTGGTCTTGAGATGGAGCCCACTAAAGTCCAAGCAATTCAGCAGTGGGCACAACCTCTTTCTTTGAAAGCGATCCAGAGATTTCTAGGGTTTGCTAATTATTATAGGCAATTCATTCTGAATTTTTCCAAATTGGTGGCCCCAATTACTGCCTTAACTAAGAAAGGGGTTGACCCTAGTATTTGGTCTGCTGAGGCTGTTGAGGCCTTTGGTCTCTTAAAAGAGGCCTTCATTTCTGCTCCAGTTCTCCGGCATCCAGACTCATCTTTGCCTTTTATTGTTGAGGTTGATGCGTCTGAGATCGGTGCCGGAGCAGTATTATCTCAATGACATCCTGTCTCCGGTAAAATTCACCCATGTGCCTTTTTCTCAAAAAAATTTTCCTCTGCTGAGGTCAACTACGATATTGGCAATAGGGAATTATTGGCCATTAAATTGGCATTTGAGGAATGGAGACATCTCCTTGAGGGTGCCAAGCATACGGTTTCTGTGTTCACAGATCATAAAAATCTGTTGTACATAGAATCTGCTAAACGGTTAAATCCTCGTCAAGCCAGGTGGTCATTGTTTTTCTCACGTTTTAATTTTCTCATCACCTACAGGCCTGCTGAAAGGAATCTGAAAGCAGATGCCCTTTCTAGAAGCTTTGTCTCCAAGCCTAGGGAGGATTTGGAACCAGTCCCTATTGTTCCTAAGGAGGTGATTGTGGCAGCCTTGAGTCCAGATCTCTCTACCTCCTTGTCGAATGCCCAGGTAGATTCCCCTCCTGATATTCCAGTGGGCAAGTTATTTGTTCCTAGTAATTTACGTGAAGCAGTCTTTCACAAGACTCATGATTCTAAAGTGGCTGGTCATCCGGGTTGTGCGAAGACTTGCGATTTGTTGTCTCGTACTCTCTGGTGGCCGACTTTAAGACAAGACGTTGCCAAATATATTGAGTCATGCCCAGTCTGCCAACGATCTAAGCCATCTAGATCTTTACCTCAAGGGTTGCTGCAGTCACTTCCTATTCCTGAGAAACCTTGAACTCATATATCCATGGATTTCATTGTAGAATTACCTCCATCGAATGGGCATACTATTATCTGGGTAGTGGTGGACCGTTTTAGTAAAATGTCTCATTTTATTCCTCTTTCTACCCTTCCCTCTGCCAAGACTCTAGCTAAACTTTTCATTGTCCATATATTTAAGTTTCACGGGGCTCCTCTCAATATTGTGTCTGATAGGGGGGTTCAATTTGTGTCCAAATTCTGGTGGGCTTTTTGTTCATTAATGGGTACTGATTTGTCTTTCTCTTCTGCATATCATCCCCAGACCAATGGTCAGACTGAGAGGACAAATCAGACTCTGGAACAATATCTTAGATGTTATGTCTCCTGCAATCAGGCACTTTGGGTTAATTTTCATCCGTGGGCTGAATTTGCCTATAACAATGCCATTCATTCCTCCACTGGCAAATCCCCTTTTTTCACAGTGTTTGGTCTTCATCCCAGAGTTTTTTCATTCTCAGGTTCATGTGATCTTCCTGCTGTTAATTCCTTTGTGGAAGATTTTTCTAAGACTTGGCAGGAGGTTCAGAAGTCCTTATCTTCTGCAGTAGCTGCTCAGAAGAAGGCTTCAGACAAACATCGGAGAGATTCTCCTGTGTATCAGGTTGGTGACAAGGTTTGGCTGTCCTCCAAAAACATTTCTCTGAAAGTCCCTTCAGCCAAACTGGGTCCCAAATTTATTGGTCCTTTTTCTATATCTGATGTTATCAACCCATGTACTTTCAGGTTAAATCTTCCTCCCGAACTCAAGATTTTTAATTCTTTCCATGTATCTCTGTTGAGACCTGCTAGAGTGGTACGTCAGAATTCTCCTCCTCCTCCTATTTCTGTTGAGGGTCAATCTGAATTCTTGGTACACAGGTTGATTGACTCTCGTATCTCTAGGGGTAAACTCCAATATCTGGTTCATTGGAAAGGTTATGGTCCTGAGGAGAGATCCTGGGCTTTCGCCTCTGATGTTAAGGCGGATAGGTTGGTAAGACAGTTTCATTCTAAATTTCCCAACAAACCTAAGGGTCCAGTGGCCCCCTCTGGAGGGGGGGGTAATGTAAGATATTTACCCAGGGGACGGCAGGGATGCTCACTTCCCCGCCACCGATGCGGCTAGGCCTCAGGCGCCGGCTCCTATGGAGCGCGTGGCGCGCATGCGCCAGAATTAAAGGGGCAGTCACGCTGGCGCGATTCGCCAGCGTCCAATGGCGCCAGATTCAAATCTTTAAATGGCCAGCAGTCCTTTTGTGCCTTGCCCAACGTAGGTTCTGTATATTGTTCCTGGGTGCGATTATTCTGTGATTCTTGTTGTGACCTTTGGCTATTCCTGACTTCCGCCTGCCCTGACCCTTTGGCTTGTTCCTGACTACTCTTTGGATTCCGTTCTGTACTTCGACCCTGTTAGTTGCTGACCTGGCCTGTGACCTCGATTACTCTGCTGCTTACCGATTTTGTACTGCATTCCCGATTGGTTTCGACTCGGCCCGTTCCTGGACTTTGATAACCTTTACGTTAAGTTCCCTTGCTCGCCCAGAGTTCTTCAGTCTCCTCACTATTAAGTCCTGGCGGCATCCGAGTAGCGGAGGGCCCCACCCGACGTGAAAGGCGGCGGTTATAGGCTGAAGCGTGAGCCTAGCCCGGGACATTGGCGTTTACTCTGGGTTGTGGGATACTGAACGTTACAGTCCCTTTCGGCAGCAAACTATCACCCTCCCTATTAAAAATATTAAGCATTTGTCTGGGTAACTTTTATATTACACTACGGACTAATTGAGGTAACTCCTACTTATAGGTGGGGCTATTAAAATTATAAACTCTTTTTTTTACTTGTCCTACCAGTCAGGGGAACAAAATATATCTCATGGTTGCTGCCAAAAGGGACTAAGGGAAAGGTAAATTTCGGTAAGTATCAATTTACGAAATTTGGTGCATTGATTTTGTGTTTGATTTGAAATTGGCAAATGCAGCACATACCCAGCTACAATAATGAATGCCTCTCATATCCTCATAATGCTCCTTTTTTGTCCTGCTAGAAATGTACCCACTGTACCTAAAACACTCAAGGCTGCAAAGGACTTTTAATGACTAGGCAGTATTGGGGTAAATCATTAAATATATGTGTTTTGCTAACATTACATCAGAAAAAAACGTTATGTGACTTGATGGAGGGGCAGCATGGAGATTAAAGATGGAGGGACTGCAGCTCTAGGACCAAAATGATTAAGAAGGCTTACTGTGCTGGGCCCCATAACATTCTAAACCAAGTTAATAACTGACCTGTTGTGTGCAATATAAAAAATATTTATCTTTATACTCTGATCAATAGGTGAATAGAATGTGGTAACTCTCCCACTAATTTCTTCCAGCATGGGCAACAAAATGTTGCATAAGAGCTTTGCATTGGTGCAAGTGTGAATCGTAGTTGGAATGCTAACTATCAATATGGCAGCCCCTCTTGGAAGAATAAATGCTAATCGGCAGATGTTTTTTTAAACAAGAGCGAAAAAAGAGTTCCCCACAGTTCACCACATGACTACTCCTCAGATCTCTAATCACCTGTATAGGAGTTAAGTGGCTGATTAGAAAGATAAGTAATAACACTTGTATTCTGGTTATAAGGGTCATTAACATTAAGAGGATTAGAAATAGGTAGAGAAAAATGGGTATTCATTTTAAGAGAAATAGTAAAAATAAAACCTGAACATTCAAATTGGGCCACAAATAATATACAAAATGTTAACTATAAAGTGAACCTCCTCTTTAAAAATATATCTCTGTTTATCTTCCCTGACACCTCAGTAGGCTAGCATATCTCTCAACATTTGAAAATTGGAAGGAGGGACAAAAAGATCTGCAGTGCTATGTGTGGCGAACATTTTTGACCACACCCATTTTGTGACCATATCCCCTAATTACCATGTCTATTTTACAAAATTTTGAAGGTTAACAAAAGTCTGAACACATTTCTGGGAGTTTTAGAGCCATATGTTGTGTGTTATAACAGTTTTGCTAATGCAGCTGAAATTGCCCTTTAAGCCTTGAATCTTGGTTCTCCCAAGAGACTTTCTTATCCTAAATAGTTACAATTGTATCTTAAAATTGTCTCAAATGTATCTACAGTAAGTGCAGAAGCTAAGTATTCTGGGCTCTCTGACAAAAATTTAATTAAGTATCAGAAACTTTGTATCTTTTTTTCTGGTATCAGTGCAGGAGATCAAAGAGAAACTAGGGACTTTTAAATAAAAAATCCAGGACTGCAGGGTGAACTGTCAAAATCTAAACTGTCCCACAGAAAACGGGATAGTTGGGAGATATGGAGTAGACTGAACCTGTAAATGAGTGATCTGATATAAACATGAGTAATGCTGTATACAACAATTATACTATGAATACATAACTAATTGGCCCAAGACTGGTATACAGTGCTCTGGTGACATAGGGCAGCAGCTTCAGGCTCTTCTATCGTGGGCCCAATTGTACAAAATATTTTGTTGTAGGGTCTAGTAACCTCTATTTCTGCTCCAATGAATAAGACTTCACAACATATACAGCTCACACTGTGTGTACAGCACATCAAATCATTCATTTGACTGGTAGTGGTAAAAGTTGTGTTAATGATTAATTTTAATGGTTAGAGGGATGGAAGACTTAAATTATGAGGGAAGACTGTCAAGGTTGGGGTTGTTTTCTCTGGAAAAAAGACACTTGTGAGGGGACATGATTACACTTTACAAGTACATTAGAGGACATTATAGACAAATGGCAGGGGACATTTTTACCCATAAAGTGGATCACCGTACCAGAGGCCACCCCTTTAGACTAGAAGACTAGAAAACTTTCATTTGAAGCAACATAGGGGGTTCTTCACAGTGAGGGCAGTGAGGTTGTGAAATGCACTGCCGGGTGATGTTGCGATGGCTGATTCAGTTAATGCCTTTAAGAATGGCTTGGATGATTTCTTGGAGAGACATAATATCTAAAGGCTATTGTGATACTAAACTCTATAGTTAGTATAGGTATGGGTATATTTAATTTGTGTGAAAGTAGGGAGGAGTGTGTGTATGGATGCTGAGTTTTCATTTGGAGGGGTTGAACTTGATGGACTTTGTCTTTTTTCAACCCAATTTAACTATGTAACTATGTAAACAAGCAACAGGATGCATTATTTCTACTGGGCTGGTGCTGTAGCTACAAAATATTCCTGGCTGAACTGGAAAACATTACTCAGTGTGCATCTTTATACAGCAGCTCCAATTGAGGAATAACCTGCTGTGTTGATTTGAAAATGAACATATTTATATTAAGGATCAACCAGCTCGCCTGCCTGCTGTGCAGAATTAATTCACATGTCTGTAATTATACATTCAAAAGCCCCTGTTCCATCCCTCTGGATAATAAATACAGCCGTGGCATTCGTATCTGAGCTAATTTACTTGTTCAAACTGTCTCATCATTTTACAGCCCCCTCATTACAGGCTCACAACACTAGCAGAGTTCCCCTAAACAGATCAGCTTTCCATCAAGATGGAGAAAATTTTCTATCATTTCGTAACATTTCTGCAAAAAGTCATCTCTGTGGTTCATTGCCGAAACACAGGTAGGTTTCCATTCAGCTCCATGTTTTTGCTTCTCTTCATATGAACTTAGTATCAGTACTAAAGCAGAAATCTCTCCATAAAAATAGCCACAGAGCTCAAACTGTAACTGATAATGTAGCCTTCACTGTAAACTATAAGGACATTAGGGGATACCAAAATTTGCCGCAGTGCCCAGAAATTCCTAATTATGTCACTACTTTATATAGTTGATGATCTATTGATAAGCTTTGTCCTGTTTCCATACATGACATTAGGCCTCATTTATCATTCATGGGCAAGAGGCAGGCCAAGCTGGCTGGGCACCCTAGGCAACCTGGCTGACCACATCACCCTCCCAGTTGCATCTGAATGCTCGAGCAAGTTCACATAAGTGTGTGCGCAATAGGTTTACCAAGGAGCAGGCACGTATGCGCACCTTCACTGCCATGGCCTACAACGAGTGGGGAGTGGAAGGTCCGGACTAGGGGCAGGTGGGAGAAGAGGTATGCGGCTTGCGCCCCCCAGCATTGCACTCTAGGCACGTGCCTCTTCTGCGACCCTGCCTGGGGGGCTTGGACTGCGAGATCTGCTGCAAAGAATTCCCCCCTCCCCAGCCACTTTCTTACTGCATCATAAGGCAAATGCTAGTTACACTACTGGCCTAACATATTTGTGCCCTACAAAGACTTTCCTTCTCATTTAACACAATATTTTTACAAATCTAGGTCACTAATAATTCTTCTCTCATACAATCAAAGTTAAAATTTAGTTGTTGGGCAGTAGCCAATCTGTCTATAAATACAACTAAGGATGCACACACTTTTTCATCCAATACAGTTTCATGGTGAAATTTGCAATTTTGCCAGCAGCAAACATTTTCATAAATTCAGCTATAAATTTTCTCCATGCCGGATTTCTATTAAGCTGGAGAAAATGGTCCCAGCAAACTTCATTAATCTGCCCCTTCCCTTTGCTGCTTCTTTTAAGTCTGGCGAGAAAGTGGCATTAACTTTCCCACTTTCCTGGGAAAGTAAAAAGGGGTTTTGGCCAACCTGACTTGGAGAATGTCTGACCTATTGAGAAAGGATTTTTAGACCATTTTTTTCTATGAAAAGCATTTATGGCATAAAACTGGCCATTCTTATACTAATAATCTTTATTCAAATCTAGAGATAAGGTCAGTCTTACTCTGAGGAGCAATGTAACCTTGTGAAAATTGGAATTTTTCACATAGACTTGGAACGGGTCTCTGTAACAGGACTTGGTACTTACCTTCATGTTGAATGTAGCATAATTACAGGAGTGTAGATGCCCATAAAATGTCTGTGTGCACAAACCCTGAAATGCAATACAGGATAATTACATTTTGCAAGACTTCAAACAATGAAATTAAGTGTTTATTATGAAATTATGCAAAAACAAGGCATAAATGCAAGACCATGTTCTGAAAACAGTGTTCATTTTCTGTTTTTAATATTCATTTATACAGTATTCTGTTTGATCTACATTTGAATGCAGTAGTAAACATTTTGATTTCTCTGCATGAATGTAAAACAGGAAAATATAAATATACCAATTCCTAGAGCCGCATGGGGCTGCAAAGTAAATTTTACTTGAATAATCTGAAAATGTACCATACAACATTATAAAGTAAAAGGAGACCTTATTCTAAGTATTGTATTACATTTTTTTAAGCAACATTATGCCCCTAACCCCTGCCAAAAAAACATTGTTGTGTGTATGTTTTTATGTATGTATAAATATATTGGCAGATCTTAAATGAAAAGTTGACATATAAAACTTACTTCAGGCAAATAGTTTTTTGTTTATTTTACATACCTACTATGAATACAAATTGTAATTCACTGAAAGTAATTTGATTGCATATATTGCATATACAGAATTTTGTCACTAAATGGTACATGGATCCCTGTTCTTTGTTTCTCTGCTCAGCGCTGCAGGGCTTCAGCAGTTCCCAACAGAGCATTTTCTACCCTTTTTATCTGTGTGTAATCCACACTCCAGGGATCACTATCACAGCGAATGCAGTGAGCAATGTGTAATTTTGGACACCACCACCATGTTTGTTTTTTTTGCACAATGCTGAGCTCCAGTGCCATAGCAGTTGCTAAGGGGAATTTGGCTTTTTAAATTAATGCAATTGTACTTACTGTTCTCTGCAAATCAGACATACAGTAACTGCAAAACTCCAAAAGTAACCTAAACTTAGTTACAAGTGCACAGCAAAGAATATTACATTGCAAAATGTGAACTTTTGTTTTTATTTGTGCAATTTTTTTTGCTCTTTGCAACTTTTATTGCATTTGTCCATATATGCAATAAAGAGACAATTGCTGGCCATGATGAGTTTAGAGGTTGATCCTGTAATGGTATATTAAAATAGGGAATAAATTAGCTACTGTGGAGTCAATGAAGATGCTATTTAAATTCCATCAGGTATTTTTTCATGCCTCTACCTTCCAAATAGGGAACTGATATAAAAGAGTGAAAAAACACAAATATGCATAGAAGTCATTAAACATGTACAGTTAGATGCAGGTGTTTTCACATTAATTTCAGGCTATGTAGGCAGATGTTTGAAGCTTAGCAATTTTTACTGCTAAAGCTACTCTCTTGTATTAAAATAGGCAATGTGATGCCTGAGCTGCATCTCCTTTGCTTGCAGTACATACATTTCCAAAGAAGAATAGTGAAGCCTTCTGATGTTGCCCTGCTTAGAAAAAAACATGGAATATATAGCTGGAATGTTTCTGGTGTTTTCTTAGCAGAACACAATCAGAAAACTTTCCTGTTCTTCTTAAAAAATTCTCTTAACTGTCAGGTTGGTCAGAGGAAAAGAAGGTATAAACTAAGATCTAGAACTAGAAAATGTATATAAATATGTATATAAATTGCAAAATTACTCAGTAGAGCACTCTAAGCATGTTTACATCTCATTTAATGTTCTATATGTGGAAAGCCAGGATATTTTTGTGACCCCAGTATTTCCATAGACCTCTTTGTACTTTATGACAAAATTGTTTTTAAATTATTTGCCCGAATCATATGACATAGCAGTAGTGATGGGCGAATTTGCGCCGTTTCGCCGAAAAATTTGCGAATTTCGCGCGAAATGGCAAAAAATTTGTGAAACGGCAGCCGGCGCCCGTTTTTGACGCAAATTTTCACTGACATTTCGCAAATTTATTCGATGGCGGTGAATTGTGCAAATTCGCCCCGAATTCACGCCTGGCGAATAAATTCGCCCATCACTACATAGCAGCTAACTGGCCCACAGTATAGAAACTTTTGGACAGTAGTTTTTCAAGGACAAGAGTCATCTAATGTCTTCCCCAAAGACTTCTTTCTATTTTTTTTTCAATCAAAACCAAAGAAACAAATGAAATGCAGCCTATTTGTGTTATATCATAGCTTGCCTCCCCAAAGCTCCATCTTTAATGCAAGAACTGTTACAGTACGTCGATCTGGACAGTAAAAATCATTCCGATGTATTGATTACATTAGTGCATGAGTGCTATCTAGCTCATTGGACAAATAAAGCAAATGAAACTCAAACAATCTTGCAGATTGAAATACAAAGTGATCTAATCTCATTGCTAGTATTATCTGGATGAATGTGGATTGTTAAGGGGCCGACTCAGAACCGTGTTTCTTAAAACAAATACTGCATGAAGGTCCTCGATAGAATTACTGTATGTACAAATCATTTAATATTCTGCATCATCTCACAAATATCTTGGTAACTGACAAAGGTATGTACCCAGTCACTATAATTTACGGCACCTGGTAAATTCTGAGTCCTGAGGTCCTCTAGGAAAACAGAGCCATTATCCAGCAGCAGAAGCTTCCCAATTCTATTAAATAGTGCTGTTATGAAGGGATTGTGCACTTTGCCTTTCCTGAGAGATTCTGCCTGGCAACCCCTGCATCTGCCATATGCAGTGCTGTATTATTATTATTTATATATCAATATAGTGACTACATATTCACAGTATTCTACGGAATTCATACATCATTCATATCAGTTCCTGCCCCTAGTAGAGTTTACAATCAACAGCCCCTATCATATTTACACAGTAGTAGAGTAGAGTAGAGTAGAGCCAGGAGCCAATTAACCTGCCTGTATGTTTTTGATGGGTGGAAACCAGGGTATCACACGATAGTGCTTATTTAGTAACATTAAAAATATTCATAGTGAACACACATCACCATGTGTTTAACAGCAATGCACAAATATTATCCAACTTAATTGTGTGTGCCTAGCTTTGCAACTATAATGCTTGGCATATAATGCATAAATAAATCAGAAACAAGCAGTGTATTGCTTGAATCAATGTGGGTGCTAATTGAATTTTAACTGCTAAAAACAGCATCCATTGGTGCAAATCAAGACAAATGTTTATTATTCGGCTTCCTTGAGTTCATGCAGGCTATACTATGCTCCCTAAACCTTATGCAACCTTATGGTGAAACTGTTCTATTATACAATACAAGTATAGTGTAGTGTGCATAGATACTTTTGTGAACAGTATTTGAATGTATGTGGTTTTGCACAAGTTTTGTACTTTACTTGCATTAGTTAAGTAGCAGGAAAAGAGAATTTAGTCTTCATAACTGGATTTATTCCCATATTTAGGGTATAAGTGCATGATAAAGAATACTAAGAAAAATTGGTGTGGTGTTGCTTTCATGAAATCTTAGAAGATACAAAACAGTTCAAATGTTCTTTACTAGCCTGGTACTTTACATTACAGAAAGGCACCTTATCTAGAAGATTCTAGGTTCCAAACATTACAGATAAGCAATGCCACACCTTTAATACTTGTTAACAATCCTTGCAGCATAAAATGATGAATTGGTTTTATATGGTAGAAGAGGAGCTGTAAGCCTTGTCATAGAAAAACAAACAAAAAGCTAAAAGTTAAAAAGCTATTTAAATGCATGGAGCTTATACAGATGCATACAAAATAATGTGCTGTTTTTTGATGCTGTAAGTTAAAAAGATACTTGCAGCTCATACCATGGTCACCTTAAAAGGTGTTTATCAACAAAAAATTTGCCAGTGTAAAGGCTACAAACATTTTCAAATTGATCACTGGACCTCTCTGATTGACTTATACATGAATTTGGCAGGTTTTAGGTGGCAATTAGTCAAATCTGAATCCTTACAGGGCCAGAGTTTGATAAATTTCAAAAGATACATTTGAATTAAAAAAAAATCAAATCGAGTTTGGATAATTTACTTGTCAAATTTGACAGTTTTGACCATAAAAATTTGAATTTTCAATTCGACCCTTAATAAATATGCCCCTTAATGTTTAAACTATTTGTGCTCTGGACATTAGGGGGTTATTTACTAAAATCCAAATTTTTCTGATTAATTAATAAAAAAATCAGTGTAAACTAGAATCTACAATTTACCCTTATTTATCATATAAAAACCACAAAAAAATCGGATCAACAAAAACCACAACTTTTTTCGAATTGTCGCACATAAAATCTGAATTTTTCACCCAAAAAGTGAAAATTTTTCGTGAAATCAGTGGGAAAGACCAAAACATTCGGATTATCATACAAAACTCAGTGCAAACAATAATATCTTCAAATTGCAAATAGAACCTCTGCCGTTGACTTCTACAGGAGTATTTTTGGATTCAGACTTTTTGCACCCTTGGAGTATAATAAATCTCGAAAAAGTTTTTTACCCACTAAAAATTCGAATTATATAGTAAACAAACTTGAATCTGAGAGTTTTTACCATTTGGACTTTAATAAATAACCCCCTAGGTGTGTGTGTGGGAGAAAATGTTCTAAAGCACTTCCCATTTCTAACTAGCGAGGTCTGCGATTATGCTATTTGCAAAAGGTTTCCTATCTTTGGGCTAAGTAGATGGGTGTTGCTCCAGCCTGCTACTGTTGTATGTTGAAAAATCAGTTTACATTTTGGTATAAGAATATGATGTGAGCAAGAATACTCTTTGGGGCAAATTCACTAAGATTCGTAGTTGCGCCAGGCGCAACTTCGCCACACTTCGCCACACTTTGTCAGGCGTAGTTTCGCCAGCGCTCCGCAAATTCGCTAAAATCTGAAGTTGCGCACAGGGGTAGTGTAAGGTTGCAAAGTTGCGCTAGAGTTGATTCGCTAAGCGAAGTGAAGTTATGCTAGCGATGGTTAATTTGCATACGGCGCCAAATTCAAATTTCAATGGAGGAATACGTACAATCACTACAAATGCCTGGGAAACCTTCAAAACATCAAATAAAATTTTTTATTTTGCCCTACACATGTGCCCACTGTATAGTTAAGTTGCCATGAGTTAGGAAATGTAGGGGGGAAGGAGGGGTGCCCCAAAAAAAAATTCGATCTTTTTCAGCCTATCATCCATAATATAGAAAAAACGCCAGCGTTTTTTGGGACTTAGAAAAAATTTGAACTTTTTTGAAGCAATCCCTATCTACTCTATTGCGCTTCGCCTGGTCTGAGGTGGCGAAGGAAGTCTAGCGTAAAAGGTAGCGTTCACTGCGCGCGTTATGAATTTGCATAGTTACGTTCGTAGCGAAAATTCACCAGGCGTAAGGGTGCGAAGTAACACTAGCGAATTTCCTCCAGCGTTTGTTAGTGAATTTGCGAAGTAACGAAAATGCCCAACACTAGCGAATTGACGCTAGCGTTAGGCGCTTCGGGAATTTGCCCCTTTGTGTTTAATGTACACAAGCTGCATATTCTACATAGTAAAAATACAGGAATACTTCTTATTTGTGGTGTATTCACTTCGATGAACACTAAGAGAAAATTGCTGAAGAAAATGAACCAATTCTCCTATTACCCATTTGGTAAATGTGTCCCTTTGTGCTTTAACTATCTATGAAATCATAACAGATTTTTTAATATATTTAGACCATATAAGCTACCAAGATTCTGTTGTTTGGAAATTTTATACACTAGACAATTTATACAATATACTATTTACAAATCACTGCTGCTGGAAAATTTCCATTTACAGTTTCACAAGAGACCACATCAAATCTAAGTAACCCGTCTACCTTTTCAATAAATCTTTTATGAATAGAGGTAAGCTTTAATAAAAAAAAAGCTTTTTCTTTTCCTTCTGATCCTCTTTTTTCAAGATAAAAGTTTTTTCTCTCTGTGTACTTGGAATCCCCAAAAATCCCCCAAAATATAGGCTATAGTCATGTTACCATGGACATGACTTGAAAACAGGGTACAGAAAAAAAAAATATATTTATTGTACTGACCAGTTTTCCAGCTACAAAGGGGTCACTGAAAATATATTACCCGAACATCAAGTATGTTTTCTCAATACTAAATTAATGAGACCTTTCTAGCTGAAGAATAAAAGATTAAATATAGACTAAATTCTATATGAAAGCCTGCAAGCATTGTGTTTCCATTTCAGTGAAGTCATATTTAAATGTTTATTTTGCATATCATCAAGTATCAATTGGGAGTACAAATTTTTTGGATTATTGGAATAAGAAATTTATTGGACGTAAAAGAACGCTATATTCACTAAAGCTTTTGTTTATTTTATGAATATGGCAGTTTACCGTAATACATTTTGGAGATACACTTTAATTCCAGATTTGTGTGTATATCACTAATTTGGGATGGCCATGTATTTTAAATGTAATGTCCAGATGTTGCAGTTAAAAGGAAAGTTAGATCCTTGAAAGAGCGATTTAATGAGTCAATAAATTAATTTAAGCATTTTCTTATATAGGAATGTGGAGAGAGTGGCTTTTTTCAGTGAATTTAAAGTAAAACATGAATTTAGAGTAAACAATGTTTCCCTTACAACCTGGGAGTAGAATTTACAACAGATTACATTTTCTGTAAGTTTTGTGACATTACTAATGAAATTTTGCTCGCATCAGTATTGTAGGATTCAGAAGAATGAAGCTAAACTGGAAAAATTCTATAACTCCAATTTTACAGCTCTTCAAATGAAAGGTAAGAAAGGAAATATTTATTAAACACAACAGAGCTTTCCTTTTCTCTCTATCTACATATATACACACAAACATGTACTGTATATAGGTAATTCTTTGTCCTCTACACAATACAGTAAAGAAAAGCATAGCAAAAATAAAAGTGCTCTGATGCAGCTACTAGTCCTACCAAAAAAACTGTCATTCAATAAATAAAACAAAAAGCTCTGTCCATTTCCTTTGAACACAGCAATGAGTGAAATGCTGATTTGTTCTGATTGTTCTCACAGGGAATGGGAAGTAGAATTTTACAATAGTTTAATTTTCAGATTTTACCCTTTATAGTGCATAAATAAGAAAAAAACATGGGTATTCCCTAATAAAAACTATAGGGAAAAAATGTATGTTCAGCATAAGGCTTCTTCATAAACTAATGTTGATAAAAGCATATATAGGGCCTTTAACCGAATAAAGGATTTAAGCAAGTCTTTATGTGCAGAAATAAGTGGCCTGGTCAAGTGCAAGTAAACTCTACTTATATAGTTAAATTACATCTCCATCTTGTATCTGAAATAGCATTTCCAATAACCCAGCATTCTGAAGCTAGCATCTCGTTCTTTCAAGCGATTGGCTGGCAGGTTAAATAATGACAATGTCAGTATCTGTGCATACTTCCTGCATGGGTGCATCTCCATCAGATTTGTGTGTATCCTTAATTTGGGATGGCCATGTATTTTAAATATAATGTCCAGATGTTGCAGCTAAAAGGAAAGGTGGATCCTTGAAAGAGTGATTTAATGAGTCAATTAATTAATTTAAGCATTTTCTTGGATAGGAATGTGGAGACAGGGTCTTGTTTCAAAACCCCTGGGATTGTATTCCTTCCAGTTCTTCTTTCAGTAACCTTAAAAGTGATTTCTCAAACTTCATTGGTTAAAAGTCCTATCTTTAATTAAAACCATCCTAAATATGCAAATGTATCCTAATGATTCTTTTTAGTACATATCTGCCACCTGTGCACTAATCATCAGTGGTTAGAAAAGACAATTACTAGGCATATCCCCAACTGGTTGTGCCATTGTACAGTAAAGCTACTTGATTTAAAATATTTACACAGCAATGCTGTGAGATTAAACCTACCTGCAAAGTCACAGCTAAGTCATGGCTAGAAAACTAACATTTCTTCTGGCAGTGCGACAAGAGGATGAATAAAGGAAATAATTCACGTTACATCAATTAAAAAGGCTGTTCTTCAGTGTTTGCAAACCATGACTTCAATTTTACTTATTATACAGTCCAGATAGCTAATGCTGTAGTCTCCGCATGTATTTATGATGGTGGCGTGGTTTGCTATCATCAAAAATTTGCCATCATTAAGAATACCAGCAGGAATATGAGGGGGAAGATGAATTAAACAAATTAATGAAAACCAAAGAGTGGAAAACACAGTCTGAAAAATTGGTTTGTAAACTGATGATGTTTATTATGCTACATGAAGGTGAAGTCCTGATTATCAATAGGATGCATGGTAAGAAATGTGCTGCCTGCTGAAACATTACCATGAGAAATAGATAATATGGAGAAAAGGTAGATATATTAGGGCATTGATATATAGATAAAAACATTTGCACTGCTTTTTGCTATAGTTACTATTTAGATACTATAGGACAAAGGATAATTAATGAAGCTTTAACATTGTACTATTATTTAGCCAGACTTTTCTCAAGCTTCAAAACTGGACTGGATTAATTTAGGAAAATTGAATATTCCTGATTTTCTTCTCTAAGGTAACATCACATAGGATCAAGAAACTCATAGCAATCAAGCAGCAAATAGCTTGAATGATGAAGAGCAGTTAAAATAAGAAAGGTATTTATAGTGATTGAACCATTAAACCTGTGATTACAGATAGAGGGGTCTCTAGCTAACATGACACATTATACATTCCAGTCTGGAAAAAAGTTTTCTCCTGTACAACACCAATGACTTGCTCTACATCTCCTCCCTCCCTTGGAGACGGAGGAGATGTAGTTTAAACAGACCATCCTGCAATCCTATTCTGTCCATTTGGAAACTTTTATCTGCTGCTGCATCATGCCAATGGGTGTTCCTGAATTTCTGAACCACAGTTTAGGCACTGTACAATGCATGAGGCCACTGATCATCTAATCTGTCTGGACTCCTATTCATGTTGTCTAAAAACCGACAGGAGCCCAAGTGTATCTAGCAGTAGCCAAGAATGGATCTCACCCATCCACTTATCTGATCCTGTTTTTGAGCATTTCCAGAAAACATGTATTGCTACTGGGTGAAGGACCCTCTTTGAAGTAAGTACTTATCAAAGTATTTAGGTGACATGTAAGGTGGCTATGGAATTTACATACAAGCATTTTAAAACAAAATCTATCAGTTATGTAGCTGCTTTTCTTTTTTTGTTTTGACAAAAGGAAAACAAGTCCCTAAACAGTTTGGGACATTTGGACAACCAAATTCCTTTTTAATTCCTGCATATGTATTATGAGCAATTAAATTGCCATGGTATTAACAGACAGGATTCTTAATAACATATGGGTACAGCCCAGTAGAGTATGAATTATGAACAGATGATTAACTGTGTTTGGTAAACCATGGTTTTGGCTTATTTGTTTCCTAATCTGAATTACTTGTTATTTAAACTGACAGTTAATAAGTGCAGTCTAGTTACAGCATCACATGATGGGGAAAAGTAACATATCTGCTTGTTTTGGTGAGACATTTTTAAACAAAAGAAACTGAAAATTACATTTTCAGTCATTTAAGTGTAAGTGGTCATTGATGGTCACCATAATACATTATTACTATCTTTTTATATTCCAATATTTTTATTGAGTTTACATAACATAAACAAAGTCGACAATAGCTTACAGTAGCACATTAAGAAACAGTACAGATTGAGTCTTCAAATATACCATATAGTCTCCACGTGTAGTTACATTAAAATACTCACAAATTTACACATAGCTTATAGTTAAACTGTGAACATCCACTGTTGGTGAAGAAAGCAAAATACTGACAATCAAATTAACCATTGAACTAGCAGACAAGTCCTGAAAATCCTATAAAAATAGTTACAAGTGAGATAAGACATGTTACTATCTTTTTAAAGGAAAACTATACCCCCAAAATGAACATTTAAGCAACAGATCATATCATAATAAGTGGCATATTAAAGAAACTTACCAAACTGGAATATATATTTAAGTAAATATTGCCCTTTTACATCTCTTGCCTTGAGCCACCATTTCGTGATGGTCTGTGTGCTGCCTCAGAGATCACCTGACCAGAAAAACTTCAACTCTAACTGTAGCAGGAAGAAGTGTGGAAGCAAAAGACACAACTCTGTCTGTTAATTGGCTCATGTGACCTAACATGTATGGTTTGTTGGTATGTTTGTGAGTACAGTGAATCCTACGATCCCAGGGGGCGGCCCTTATTTTTTAAAATGGCAATTTTCTATTTATGATTACCCAATGGCAAATACTACTAGAAAAGTATATTATTATGAAAATGGTTTATTTACATGAAGCAGGATTTTACATATGAGCTGTTTTATGCAATATCTTTTTATAGAGGCCTACATTGTTTGGGGGGTATAGTTTTCCTTTAAGTAACCAAGCAATGTACTGAGGTGAGATTAACAATGAAGGGAAATTACAGAAGACTAAGTGGGTCCCGTCAGCTGTATGATACATGGTGTGTGCTGATTTGGGAAAAGCTTTCCCCCCAAGAATGAACTCCCATGAACTGATTGCACAAAAAGGATTCCATTTGATTTATTATTTGCAGTCAAAAAGTTGCTTAATGATGCATAAAATCTGGTTAAAACGTGGCATGTCTGGCTGCTTTTCAAAGCACAACTAATGTGTTCAGAGCAAGTAATGTGCATTTTTCATAGCAGGCAGTTCTTCTTGAGAAAAGCTAATGGGAAACCAACACATATGGAGAAATGTCCTGTAGAAAAGGGTTGTTCCCTTAGCTGCAATGTTTTAAACTAACCAAACTATGGGCTAACTTAAAAGTGTTACTAAATGTGGGACATTTTCGTTTAAAGGTCTTTATTCAATTAAGATCAAAAACTCTTGCCTTTAAACTGAATGAGAAAGACCTTGGTTTGATCAATCTGCAAAACAAAATCAACCCAAACTGGCATGCTGAGATTATTGACTGTAAAGGTCAAAACTTGTCCCTTAGCATATTTTGTAATGTAGGAGTAAAGTGATTTTGTTTCTTTTGTAAATCATAAAATGCTAAATAAAGATCAAACTTTAGAAGAACTTTGCAAAGCACAATCAATAATCCTCTTACCTTAAAACATTTTAATTGAGTCACTACATCTAGGTATACAACAACAATGAATAAACATGTCAATTTACAGAGGCAATGTGTCTAAAACTAATATGTTCAAGGAATCTATGATAAGAACTTACAGGTCCTTTACTGAATATATCAAACACATATCACTTTGCTTGTGCCACAACAAGTAAGAAAAAAACTTAGATAATACCTTACTATAGTCCATCTGTGCTATGGGGAAATTAAAGGACCAGTAACATCAAAAAATGAAATTGTTTTAAAGTAATAAAAATATAATGTAGTGTTGCCCTGCACTAGTAAAACTGCTGTGTTTGCTTCAGAATCATTACTATTGTTTATATAAGCTGCTGCTGTGTAGCCATGAGGGCAGCTATTCAAAGGAGAAAAGGCTCAAGTTACACAGCAGATAGCAGATAAGCTCTGTAGAACTTAATGTTATCGGTTATCCATTATTTATCCTGTGCCATATAGCTGTTTTTCAATTTCCGCCATTGCTACTCAGCAGCTTGTTTATATGAACTATAGTAGTGTTTCTGAAGCAAACACATCAGTTTTACCAGCGCAGTGCAACACTACATGATATTTTCATTACTTTAAAACACTTTCAGTTTTTGGTGTTACTGTTCCTTTAAGCAGTTCTGGCGGACAGTAAAAAAGGATTGAGACTTCAAAGGCATGAAGCAAATAATGATATATGGGGTGAAAAGATAACCCTAAATATTTAGTTAAGAGAAAGTTTTGATGAGAGATGAAAAACAGAAGAAAATGATACAGTTGGCAGCTCTGAAGGCAAGTAGGATAAATTTGTCATCTACCACTAATTTCCCTGGAATGGAGAGAGGTTGAAATGAAAGAACACTACAGCAACAGCATAAAAAAATTGTTAGGGGGGAGCTCATGTGCAACAACTAAGATACCTTATGATACCCACATTCTTGAAGCCTAAAGAAATATATTCTCAATTATATTCTTCTTAAAGTTCTAATAATGCAAATTCAAATTTGAGATTTCTCATACTTTGACTATGAGAACAAATAATTTAGACTATTCTCCATTTAAAACCTGCTGAGTTCACATAGAAGTCAATGACAGAGGTCCAGTGACCCATTTGAGTAGCCTTCCTGACATTCAAGTTTTTTTTTGAGAAAAAACTTGATTCGAGTTTAGTAGATTTTGATTAGAATTCAATTCAAGTTTTCAGGCCGGTAATTTGAGTTTTAGACGTTCAAGTTTTTTATTGAACAAGGTACTATTCAAATTTTGAGGTCATTCAAGGTCATTCGAGGTAAAAAAGATTCTAACATTCGACCTTTGATAAATCAGCCCCTATGTCATGGGTAAATAATAATAAAAAAAACACATAGCTTGCCTCACTTCTGAATTTTAGACTGCATATTGGATGAAAAACTAAACATGAAATTGATAAGCAAAATGTGAAAATGCACACATGAGTATTGTGTATAACTCCTTTTGCAAAAAAAGAAGCAAAATTCTTATCTACAGTAAAATTGTATTGGAAAATGACCCTTCAAGATGGAGGTTCATGGTTGAGTAAATGAGCTGTCAGCAAATCCAAAGAGATATTGAACTAATTGAGGAGCATTTCTTAAATGTTCTTTAAATAATGCTTTCATTAAAATTCTGCCTTGGAGGGAAAAGTGCTGTATTAGTCAGAGAGCTAACTTTTACTGGCTTCTTGGAGGTATACCCATTAAATATTCAGCTTTTATAATTGCCAGCTATCAACCACCTAGTCCATGCTGTTCCCAAAATGTTTAATTATTGTGCTCATTTGCATCCTAGTATATATGAGCGTTGTGGGATGGGACTTTGTAGTCAGCACTTTTGAAAATTAGGAATCCCTAGAAGACTTTGCTTTTGATACAGAGCAGTAAAGACTTCTATTCTTATGCAGCCTGAAAAAAAGACATAAAACGGATGTTCGATCTGAACAAGAGTTTCATTGTAAATTGCTGCTCCTCTTCACCTCTACTGTTAATGGTTTTAGGAATGTCTGCTGAGCTGTACTGTACATAGAAGGTGACCAATGTGATTTATTAATTTAATTTAATCGAATGTATTATCCTTTGAATATCAAATATTAATCATTTTTTCTATGCATAAGTTAAAGCTTGTCTCCATTAATATCTGGAGAATCACAAAATTTGAAATATGCTCTGGATTTGCCTTAAAGGAGAAGGAAAGGCTAAAATTAAGTAAGCTTTATCAGAAAGGTCTATATAAATACACCAGTAAACCCTCAAAGTAATGCTGCTCTGAGTCCTCTGTCAAAAGAAACACCACATTTCTTTGCTTTTATTGTGTACACATGGGCTTCTGTATCAGACTTCCTGTTTTTAGCTTAAACCTCCAGGGCATGCTCAGTTTGCTCCTCTCCCCCTCCCTCCTCCCATCCCTACTGTAATCTGAGCTCAGAGCTGTTAGTTAGCAGGGAGAGACTCAGACAGGAAGTGATGTCACACCAAGCATATATGGCAGCTTCTATCCTAAACAAACAGAGACAGTGTCTAGAGCTGTTTACTCAGGTATGGTAAAGCATTCTGCAGAATAAATATAGCGTTCTAGCTTGCACTATTGTGGCTATTCTATTGGCAATAAACTGTCTTGGAGCTTTCCTTATCCTTTAAGATCTTTGCAATGTAGAAAGTGTAACTGGAGTAACCAGATGACGGTCTAGAACAAGCGCAAAGGTCATCATAAGCAGATGGATTCATACCGTGACACAAATGGAGATTATAGTGCTCTGCGATGAAGGATAATGCAAAATAAGAAATGATTTAACATTCTCTACCATTGTTTCATGTTGCCTCAATCTTTAAACCTTTATAGTTTGCCCTTTATCTGGTTACTTACTTATGATAAAGTTAAGAATCTTAGAAGAGGACTTAAATATGTCATATGTCATTCCAGAAAAAAAAATTATGTACTCAGCAAAACGTTGCTGTAGCTAATTTCTTTTCCATTTCACAAGCCAGAAAAGCTCTTCCTTGGCAGTCAGCCATTTGATCTGCTTAATTTTTGCAATTTTTATGCTACAATGCTCAACAGATGTTTATCTAAATCATTGAAATCTTTGTTTTTGTTTTGGACACTTCTAGTGTCAGGTGAGGTTCCCTGTACAGTATGTTAATGTAGTTTAAACATTCATGAAAAAGTCAATGATTTGGGAAAGAACTATTTCCAGTTATACATGTCTGACCAAGTCATTTCTCCTTTACGGCAATGTAGAACTGGATTTCCCAACAGGGGCATAAGGCATGGTACCGTACATTATTGTCCATTGAAGATTTTGACATGTATTCTTATGTAACAGTTTTTACTTATGTGGTACAGCTGATTATATTCTAGGGAACCTCTAGTTAACTATGCAAGGTTTTTGTCTGTTGGGTCTTATGGGCTTTTACAACCTAAATTAAACATGATTAATGGTAGAGGTATCATTTTATGCAGTTTGTTGCAGATTTAAGTACCCATGGCTAAAGCTGGCCATAGACGCAAAGATCCAATCGTATACGAATCCTTAATTTGTATGATTTTCGGACCTTGTGTGGAGAGTCCCAACATTTTTCATCCCATGGAGATTGGTTGTTTGGACGATCGGCCAGGTTAAAAGATTTCAGTCGGCTGACGATAATATCTCTGCATGTATTGCCGATCTGACTATAACCAGCTTCCCAGTAGAATCTGACAGGCATACTTTCGCACGATGGCAGTGACGGGCAGGACATCGGCTGGTTTATTCTCTTTGCTGCTTTATTTTATCTGAATGGTTAGTGGCAGGTCGGGAAAGGGCATCGACCGATAGTTTGTCCGATATTCTGCTCGTCTATGGCCAGCATAAGAACTATAATTAACTGAATTAGCAAAGAGAAGAACAAGGCCTTTTCATTGTCATAAATAAATACCACATTTTTCAACAACTTTAAATGCAAAATGATTCCAAAAACCTCATCACAAAGGCAATTGTCTAAAGTTGTCTATATACATACAATATTTTTGTTGGATACAAGGCTTTGAAAGATTTTCAGGGTGTTTTAGTCTAAGGAAAAAGTAGAACAGACATCATCATACCATGGATACCGGTTGTATGTACAGTTGCCCAGTACCAGACTGCTGTCTTTAAAAATTATGGCAAACTAATCTTTCCAGTATAGGACCATATTTCAAATTTACATTCTGCATTTTAATGGTTTATAATTATATACCAAAATCTGCATCACAACTGCTTGTTCACTTTTAAACAATATCTCTGCATGTATATCAGCTTAGAGGAGTAATTCTTGACCCTCTTCTTTTGCAGGTTTTTGGTATATATTCTTTTATATAAAATAGAAGGGGAAAATGCAAAAACAAGAACATAAGAACTCTTCACTAGTAGGGATGGGCGAATTTGACCCTTTTCGCTTCGCCAAAAATTCGCCGCCGGCGAAATGTCGCAGACGCCCATTAAAGTCTATGGGCGTCAAAAAAATTTTGTCGCACGGCGAAACTGTTTTAACGTGCGTCTTTTTTTTTTGACGCACGCCGACATACAAGTATGTGGGCGTCATTTTTTCGGGGAAACGAGGCGAAAATATTCGCCCATCCCTATTCACTAGCTACATGAATATTTGTAGGATGGTGTTCCGAATAAGGAAAGACAAAAACAAGACAGATTTGTTCCAACGACAGAACAACCGATAATCAGAGAGCTAAATGAGAACAGTACTGCAAATAAATGGTCAGATCCAATAATTAATAGGCAGACTGACCCAAAACATAAATATGAAGCATACCCTCTACAAGTATGTCTACAGAGAGGCAATCTCCAACATTTTGCTGCCTACCTGCCAAGCCTGAAAGAGCACAATTTCGAACTTGCAGACAGGTCTTCATTTGAATTTTGTTTGGGGACAGATTATAATTCAACCATAATTTAAAATTAGTGAGTAGACCCCCTTACACAGGCTAGAAGACAAAGGAGCAAATTTACTAAAGAGCAAAGTATCCGTTGCTAGTGAAAATTCTCATTCACAGGAACATTGTCAATTTACTAATAGGAGTAGATGACAATTTGCTAGTGAAAGAGACTGTGGCTAGTGCAGTTACACACCCTATCACAAGGTGGATTTTGACTCAGACTAGCAATTGTTCAAAATTCACTAAAGTGCAAATTTTACAGAACGTTATCTCTTTTGCCAGAGTTTCCTTTGCCACCTTAGACTAGGTGAACTGATAAGATGAAGCTACATCCTCCTAAATCTTATGTCAGTGACATCATATCCTGTATGACAGAAAGTCATAAAAGTTGTAAAAAACACTGGCTTTTTTTCATTTTATAAAGTGGGATTGCATTCAAAAGTCCTAACTATTAAAGATTTTGATGCTAACTTTACTTTTCCAACCATTTTGGGGGCATGCCACATTTGTTTAAGGGTGGGCTCATGTCTAGGGCATTAGAGGATCTCTGTTGTCTTTATTATTCTTCTTTGGACATTCATAATAAAAAGTGGCCACTTGAAGCATTTGCACAAACATCTCTAATACAGCCCTATTCAAATTTATATCAAGGAAAGAAACATAAGAACACGCCTTATCTATATGTGTGTGCAGGTGCATGAAAATATATAAACACATTGAATAACTTACGCTGCTGCCTCTGAAATGATGATTCACAGCAGACAAATGATCTCCGTAAGACTGTAATAACCACAATTAAATGAGTGGGGTGTCGAAAAGACTTAAGAAAGGCAGCCCTCACAGCTTCATATAAAACCTTCATGCTGAAGAGAAGATTTAATCCCTTTCCAATCGCGTGTTACTTTCTACTTGACAAACTATAATTATCTTAATAAAAATCAATTACCTGCAGCACATCACTGGCAAAATCTTTCTGTATGATTCATTGTGGAGTGGTTTGGGAACCCAATAGTCCCACTCAATCTCAAAACAATACAATACTGTGTTTTGGTTTTTTTTTATAAAAAAACTCCAACATTTTCTATTATTGAAACACAAGTCTCTTGATCAAGACTTCAGAGTATCACAGTACTGGTGGCCCATATTCATTAAATCACTTGGCTTAAGATTTGCATAAAGTAATTGCAATTATGTATTATACTGTATATATACAGCATGTTTTGGTAGTAGAATAAATGGATTACTGCACTTACAGGAACTTACTGAAACAGCATTTATTGCAATATTTTTTTTCTATTTTGCTCACAGTAAGATCACCATAAGGAATAAAATTGTTGATGAAGCATCTGTCCTTTCTATTTTATCTAGTAACTGTTCTTCCTGATGAGAAGCAAGCTGAGATCCAAACTTGGAAAACACTAAAACATCCTTTCTGTACAGTACTCAGTTTTTTGTAATTGTACTAAATCCCTATCAACACAGGAAATATCTACTAAGCACCATCATCTGTTTATAGCTTCTTAAAACTGACATTGCATGTATAGGGTAAGTGAGGGCCTAGATTTTGTGTGGAGGGGGCTGCCCTCTACATACAGTAGAACCCCCATTTCACGTTTTTCAGGGGACCTGAAAATAATGGTGGAAAATGTAAAATCAGGGAAATGTATTATGCATAATATATAGGTGGGACCACAAAACAACAATGTAAAATGAGGGGAAACTTAAAATCAGGGGATGTTAAATTGAGGTTTCACTGTAGTTGAATTTACACAGAAATGATGTCATAAATCTTGCCTTTACTAAAGAAAACTGGAAATAAAATCTCTACATACAAGAGCCCTACTATTAAGTGAAAATATGGAGCACCCCCACTTATGCAAATATTCAAATATGAAAGCCAAGTGCAGTATCAAGATTTGCATTGTATCCCACACCTCCTTACGCAACCGCTGAAACGATGCAATGTTTGGACAGAAAATACTACAGATGATTATTAACAAATTAGTTTAACATAGTTAATAAGTATTGTGTGAACTGTACAACTAATATTAACATTAACAAACCATGCCAAAATACAGTATGCTTCAGGAAAAATACCCTCAGTCAGAGCCGAAAGCCTGTTCCCAACTCTTTTTCGAAGTCCCTATCCAAGGCCGACCACCTTTCCTCTTGGCCTACCTTGTTACCCTTTCATCTTTCTCTTACCCTCTGGGGCTCAGAATCATACCATCCCCAACTATGACTAACCCCTTTGAGGGAGGGATGTAGGATCTGTTGGTTTAGACTATGCAGAAAGGTGTACATAACATAAAGAAGGCGGAAATTATTATTGTATTCAATTAAAAGGAAAACTATATGGGAGTTTTAGCAAGTTGCATGTATAACTTCCCTGTGAAAAATGTATAATGGATTATATAGTATACACACATACACACTACCCCTCCATAAATAATCCGAAGAACCTCTGTCTGGCCATGGGTATAGAGAACCACCTTGGTGGAAGTGGTTTTAGAGACTTGAAATTTTTTTCAGAAACACTAATTCCCTAAAACAAACACTCAAAACAAGGGACTGTTTCTAGAAATGATTTGATAACACTTGGTATTTACTTTATATGTAAAGCAGTGTCTTCACAGCCCCAACTAAAGGAAAGAGTCAGATTTGCCCTTTAAATATGTGCATAAGTATGTTTCAACTGTCACCAAACATAACCTTTTCCTTAAATGTAAACACTTCAGAGTCCAGTTTTTCATTTGGGTTTTTCCTTGAGGCAATTAGCATCCCTAGATGGTTCCTATCTGCTATTCCACAGGTCCTGATAGTTGGCAGGCGTCAGATGTACCTCTTTCCCTCTGCTGCCCAGTAACATCAACAGAGTACAGTTGCCTTTTTCAGCCTTCAGTGGATTGGATCAGCTGCCATATCCTAACCTTTAAATACGCCACATATCATATATACTGTGGAATAACAAATAGCAAAAAGCTGCAATAGATGTTACTGCAGGTATTAACGTCCCTGGTTTTCAGCACGTTGAGCATAAATTAAAGCAGTCAGCTATTAATTGCCTTTACTTGGCAGAAAAGAGTGTAAAGATGGGAGTAAAGCATTCTGCAGTTAAAGAACAGACTGTGTATGACAGACTTACCATCCTGGCATCCCACAAAGACAGAGTTTTGTCTGCTGAGCTGGTAAGTTCAATGTTGAAATATATCAGGAACTCAATACTGTTCACAGAATCCATATGGCCTCTTATAGTGTGTCTGCATCTTTCACTGTGATGGGCGAATAAATTTGCAAAACTGTGGTGAAAAATCTGATTCAAAAACATTTTGGACCCGCGCATCAGAATAGTCATGTGCATAAAAACTGGTGCACGTCAAACTTATTCGGACACCCATTGACTTTAATGCGGGCATCAATATTGACGTGGGAGCAAAAATTTGTGTTTTGTAAATTTTCACTGTTTCACAATAAATTTGCAAATTGTTCGTCGAACCGAAACAGGACAAATTCGCCCATCACTACTCACTGTAAGAAAACACAGAAAATTACAACAATTTAGGAACAAAAACATTTAGGCAAGAGATTATCCTCCCAGGTACCTCCATGTGGTACAAAACACAATACAGCTCCATTTGTTCTTTATGTTGTACTTGTGTTTGGCAGAGCTGACATGTCAGAGCATAACCATAGCAGTTTGACAAAAATCCTGATCTCACCTGAAAAGGACCAAAATTCACCAATAATCTCCATTCTAACCCTATTAATCTCTAGTCATCTCTATTCAGTTACCAAAAAAACATTAGCGTTTCATCAGCCATAGTCCATTACTTTCTTTATTTCTTTACATCCATGCCAACTGAGTTGCATTAAAATCAATAATCATTTTATGTCATTATTAACGGGTTCTGAGTTGGCTTAGTATGAGAACAGTCAAGTCTGTACCATATATAATGCACCACAGAGAAGGAGAGTTACGACTACAAGGCACTTTTCAATTAAAATGCTCTAGAAAAGTGGAACAACAAGTATAAAAGGTGTTAATGCATTTCTTTTTCATGTCAGCATTGCAGGTAATTACTATTCCAAAGCTCATAAGACAGACTCAGCTAGTTAGGTTGCCCTCTCTCAGGGACGTCTTATCACTCACTCTCTACAGGAACATATATTGCTGTTTTAAATAACACATGCCAAATGAATTTCCTGGCAAATCATGAAATGTAATTATAACTCCCACCCAAAGATGTCAATGTGGAAATCAGGCATATTAAATAGGAAAACTGAGTGTGCTGAGCACCAGGTCGTAGTTTAAGGTGACACAGTGAACTGGAGAATGGCTTGGGAATGGCTTATCCACCTTTTTGGATATATTAAAGCAAATAATGAATTCTGTCAAATCAGAAAGATTCAAAAGGAATTGTTCTGATGCGATCTAATTCAAGTAGATGGTCCAGGAGAGTGGTACATGTATAGGATCTCTTATCCAGAAACCTGATATCCAGAAAATCATGTTCCTTGGAGTGCCTTTTAAGAATATGTTTGAAATTTGTTTAAGCATTTCCTTTTTTCCCTGTAATAACAATCATGTACCTTGTGCTTACATATAGTTAAGTTGGGGTGCTAAAAGACCAAAGTCCATCAAGTTCAACCCCTCCAAATGAAACCGAGTGCACATACAAAACACACACTGACCCCTCCATACACTCACAAACTATACATACCAATATCTATATTACTTTTAGATTTCAGTTTCACAATAACCTATGATAATTATGCTTGTTAAAGAAAACCACCAAGCCCCTCTTAAAGGCATTAAAAAAATCTGATCCTGACTAAACTATATCAATTCATACTGGTCATAAAGCACTCCTGTTGGGTTTATATCATGTGTCAGTGTTGTTGAGAAGACAAGTAGATATTTAGTAAAACTCAAATCTTGCATTTAAATAGATGGATCCCTTAGAGCCACAGAAACAAGGAAAACTTGCAGATGGGAGAAGAAGGCAGGCAATGCATAGACCAGAGAGCTCGGGTGCACACATGCATGATCATGATCTACAGGCATCCAGACCCAGCAGCAGCCTAGAAGGGGGCCTGTGTGGATGTAGCCATAGGGGCACCAAGTCATTAATCTGCCACTGGCCTTAAATCTGAGCATACTGAAGCACCAGCCAGAAGCCTAAAGCAAGTGTGAAATGGGCCATCTTTGCTTTGAAGATTTTATAATGATATATATCCTGTACACTAGATGAACAGATTGAACAATGTGTTAGAGTTATATAAAAGAAATAGCTGCTTACATTATGGTGGAGCATTAGCACTTGAGTACTTTGTAGCTGACGATACTTAACTAGAATAAAAGTGAGAGAAGAGGAAGAGTGGGTACAGGTTGTTCTTGGAAAGGGAAATAGATGTTTCAAACATCTGCACAGAGTACAGCCATGTTTTAAAGGAGAACTAAAGCTTAACTAAAGAAGTAGGCTAGAAATGTTATACATTATGTTTCGGTACCAGTCCAAAGCAACCACAGGCCTTAAGCAGGGGAGATTTGTGCCTCCAAAGATGCCACAATAGCTCCCCACATTCTTTTCTGCTGATTCACTGCACGTGCTCTGTGCTGCTGTCACTTACTGAGCTTAGGGACCAACAGGAATAGTTGACCGTAGCCCTCATTCCATGCCGGCTTTACTGATGCACTGATGCACTTTTGTTGCACATTCTAGCAAGGAGTAGGACGTGAAATGTGATAAAGATTTACTTTTATGTAAAAGGGAGTGTTATAGAGCACATTATCCTCCCTGGCAAATAAAGCTGTTTGCTCTGTGCAGTCAGAAGGCCCCTGTCCCTGAGTTATAATTGTTCAGTAGATCCCTATTCCAGTATCGGGGACATGCTGGTGCTGGCCCAATTGTAAGCAGCAGCCCTGCCCTACTTTACGACTGAGATTCTGGCTATCTTTATAACATTCTGTTCCAGTGGCTGCACAGATCCTATCTGATCCCCATTGGAAGCAGCAGTCCTGTCCCTCAGTGATTTCTAATATCCTTATCATTTACAGTAGGGGGTACATTATCCCTTATATCACTATAATACAGTGAAACCTCAATTTTACATGTCATTTTTACATGTAACTTTTACATTAACTTGTAGTATATTATAAAATGGCAAATCCTAAGCAACTTTTCAATTGGTCTCCATTATTTATTTTTTATAGTTTTTGAATTATTTTCCTTCTTCTTCTACATCTTTCCAGCTTTCAAATTGAAATTATTGACTCCTTTAAGGATACAAATGCTCTGTAAATTTACACATTTATTGTTTCTACTTTCTAATGACTCATTTATGTATTTAGACCTTCTTCTATTCATATTTCAGTCTTTTATTCAAATCAGTGCATGGTTGCTACAGGAATTTAGACCCTACCAGACAGATGGCTGAAATTGCAAACTGGAGAGCTGCTGAATAAAAAGCTAAATAACTTTAAAATCAAAAATAATAAAAAATGAAAACCAATTGCATATTGTTTCAGAATATCATGCTCTACATCATGCGAAAAGTGAACTCACAGGTGAATAATCCCTTTAGGGGGGCCCAGTTATAAATTTCTTTACTGGACCCTTGGGTGTCTAGTTACGCCACTGGGCTTAATAATCATTTGTAATCATCTTAATTTATATGGTTTAGTTCTCCTTTAAGTAATGACAAGTCAGTAACATAGTCCACTAACTTTTAGGAATTGTTTCATGTGTAAACATTCAAAACAAGGGATCTTAGTCCATCCTTACTCACTGCAATAAAATGTGGATTAACTGTGTCACAGGCAATGTACTTCAAGTATTTTTATACTTACAGCATGTATGACCCAGTCTTATCTCTGGCCAACCCGCTACTATATTGTTTTGCTATTGCACTGTGAATG
The DNA here is from genome assembly GCA_038501925.1 of Xenopus petersii. NCBI lineage: Eukaryota > Metazoa > Chordata > Amphibia > Anura > Pipidae > Xenopus > Xenopus petersii. Next base: position 45,498,567 of record CM076689.1, on the reverse strand, counting down.
CAAAGGAAACTAGCGGAATTAAGCATGAATCTGACATATTGTAGATTTGTATGTGTGTCCAGTTGGCCCTGAGTATGTGACGTACATATGGCTCTTGCTTAATCTTCAACTGCGGGCCTATAATAGAATTTCCTGACTCAAATGTCATCTGCTCTTGTCACATCTCTAAGCCTCTTATCAAAGAATGCAGTTCACTTTTGATGGAATTACCAGATGAACTTTTAAGATGGATTTCAGGCTGTTCCAAATGTCTAAACATTGGCTTGTGTGCTGTCTTAGAAAGAAAATAGAATTCTAGAAATCAGAGTGGAACAGACATTCATAATGGTGTGTGTTGTCTAAACTGTAATCTGAGTTTTGGACACAGAGTGTGGGAGTTTGGCCATTAAAATGTGTAAACAGAGATTTACATAAAAAGTGATATAAAAGGATAGTGGGAAAAGTATTTGTCTGACAATGCCACATTGTCCTTTGCTAAATAAATATGGATTGTATCTTCCTAATAATAAGGATAATAAGGCAGATGTATTGCAAATACAGTTTCTGTCTTTAATCACCCATTGGCACAGATGATGCACTACAAATGGGTTAAAATGCCCCATGTTACTGTAGCACCCATTTGGCTGTATTTAGACAAATATCCACTAGCATGATAAAGCATTGGCTACATGCGACTTACACAACAGGGTCAGGGCCTTCGCCAAGTGGAAGCTATCCCTTTAAGATTTAGTATAACTACAACACACAGGCTACTATATATAAAAATAGATTGATTGGATGCCAGGATGTTCTTTGGTGCAAATAAAGTAGATGGTTTATTGTAACAAAAATGCAAGTGACCACAGGTTTACACAGGAGATGATGCAGGTGTAGCATATCACAGAGGAGGGAGGATAGCAGAAGATGATACAGTACAATGAAGACTGTCACTCCCATAAGGCATAGTAGTCAAGTGTACATAAATTCCCAGAAGACAGATATACCTCTGTGGGGATCGGGATCACCAGTGGAGTAGTTAGGGAGACGAAGTCTAAAGCCTAACACCCTATCCACCGAGTCCCTGCACTAAAGGTAAACAAGAAGCCTTTGGGAAGCTACTCCGTGCTACTATCCTTGATGGAGCACACAGCTGCTCATGAGATATAGGTGTAGGTGTATATATATATATATATATATATATATATATATTTTTTATATATATATATATATATATATATATATATATATATATATATATATATATATATATATATATATTTATATGCTGTCTATTTCACTCTCCTAGAGAGTATATCAAAGATCTGCCCTAGTGATAGCTAACCTCGTTCACAGGGTTGCCTGGTCCCTGACTTAATCAACAAAGGTACAGGTCCCTTTGGAGTAAATGGCTTTACTGGGGCCTTGGTGATCCCAGGTTTAATGGAAAACACCTAGCAGCACAGACACCAGGAGCCAAAGAGGAAGAGGCCACTCCCTACACAACACTATATAGCAGTGTGGCAGGAAATGGTATTACACCATTTGACCAATTACTAATGGTGTATAGTGATGGGCGAATTTGCGCTGTTTCGCTCCGCCGGAAAATTAGTGAATTTCGCGCAAAATTCGCGAATCGGCACCGGCGTCTCGTTTTTGACGCCGGCACCTGTTTTTGACGCTGACGGCAAATCGCACAAATTCGCCCATCACTACTGGTGTAATAAAAGGAATGTTACAAGGCTCATGCCCAATAACAAAGGAGTAAAGAAAGGGTAGGGATTTAACTCTAACAGATCCTATAGATCCTTCCATTACTAATGCAGGTTGTCTGTTTGTATGTCTTGTCTCAGTGTCCTGTGTACACATGCTGCTAAACCTCTGTACTTGCTAGTGACTAGAATTTGTCTTCTCTTGAACACTGCCTGCCCTAATCTGCACCACAAGCTTATTTAACCCCTTGCTACCTTGTTTTGGTCTTTTGTCAGCCTTGCCTGCCTGACTGTACCCTGTACAGTATAGAATCTGGTATCCGGAAACCTGTTATCCTGGAAGCTCCAAATTACAGAATGGCTCCCATAGACTCAATCAAATAATTGAAATGTTGAAAAATGATTTCCCTTTTCTCTGTAATAATAAAACAGTACCTTGTACTTGATCCCAACTGAGATATAGTTAATCTATACTGGTGACAAAAAAATTCCTATTGGTTTTTTATAACGTCTACATGACTTTTCTTAGCAGATTTAAGGTCTAAATTACAGAAAGATCCCTTAACCCCAGGTCCAGAACATTCTGGATGACAGGTCTCATACCTGTACCTTACTACCTTGTGCCCTTGCCTGTATCTAATAAAGATCTCTAATAAAGAGTATGCCACATTGCCAGTACATGTCCTGCCTGTGCCTCAGTTCCTGCTTCTCATCAGTCTGAACATCCATTCTAGAGGCAATACAAACACTAGTACAACTGTTTTAGAATAACATGATTGCAAGTCAAACCGAGTTTAGTTGAATTGGCACTTTCTCCTCTTCTTTGGCTATTGTATCAATATTTCAAGGGGGCAGCTTCAGGTGCTGCACTGCTACCTGTATGTGCAGCTGAGACTGCTTAGAATTTGAATTATCTTCTATTATACTTCAAGCTCTAATATACTGGGTTCCTCCTGAATTGGTCTGTATTTGTAGGTAACCTATAGGGTTAATTTATACATCCTTCTATTGTACAGAGCTGCAGGATATGTTGCACTTTACATATACATAATAATAATAATAATTTACATGTATATGTCACCGCAGCTCATTAGAAAGTGATCCCAAGTTCCAAATCAATAACTTACTAAAAGAAATGCCTTATCTCTGTAGTGCCCCATATTTTAAGACAAAAAGATGCTTTATATAAGCCTGTTAAATAAAAACCAAAACCAGGCACAAACAATCAATGGGCACAACAGCCGGCAGAAGACATTAAAATGCCAGATTGTTTTATGTGGTGATAAATACACTCTATCATGTCTTTATATTTTATTTCAGCTACCGTACTTTAGTCCTGGGTAGTCTCACATATGACACCTCTAATCATTCATGTCCTGAATAGAAACTCAGCTGTATTATAATTCCGCTTCAAAACGGGGGGGGGGATACGTTTTCTTGTTTTTTTTGTATTTTAATGAAGAGAAAAGTTGTAGCTAAACATCATGACATGATTCAAGTTAAGTATCTTTTCTGAGTTTTGTTTGGACAAACAAGCATTTTTCACCAAGGCTGGAAGCAGAAACAGTAAATAGAGAGAAAAGCATGTTTTTATGCACTTCACTTTGTAGATGTGCTTGCAATTTGTATATACAATATGTTCTTGTATGCTACTTGCCCTTATATATTGTATTTAAATGGCATGTTGCCGTATTCCATTTTTAAGATACAGCAAAGTTGTTTCCACTTTTTTACCTCTGGTAACGCATAAAGGCAGGATTAACAGGAACTTCTTTCACTGCAAATTAACATGTATATATGAATGGAAACGGCCATGAAAGTAGCTTTGCTTCAAATATGCAATTTAAATATGTGTGTGTAATCCATTTAGGCTGGGCTAGACTTTGTCCGCTTACATTTCACCCTCTCTCCACAGGATGGGACTTTGCTACAGGAAAGGGTGAAGGAATGGTGTTGTGAAACTACACTTCAATCACAGGATCCCTGTATCCCCAACTACACCAAGGGCCTCACCACCCTTGGGCCTTCCCTTCACTGAGCCCTAAGTTCCAGGCTCCCAGTGCATCCACTACCTCCTGGAGTGACAGGGGAAAGATGAAGCCCCACCCTCTGTCCAGCACTACACTGAAGTTCGGCAGGAACTTGTCATCAGCCTCTGGACCAATGATACACTGTACCCAATATCATAATAAGCAAAAGTAGATTCATGGACTTTTGCCCAGCAACCAGAGAACAAGGAATTGTAGGCATTTAAAGCCATAGAGGAGCATAATGAACTATGGTCTTCCCAAAACCCAAATTGTAACCCCTGTAATCTCTATACAGTAGAGAGTAGTTCAGAGGCTTTATATAATCCAAGCCATAACGCAAAGCAGGACTGCTCACTAAGAATATCACGAGTCATGTAATTAGTAGATTATCAATAGATTATATAAAAAGCCTGCAAGAGAATCAGGGACCCCAAACTCAGCAGTGAAGCTAATGGGCATAAGGAACATTTAGAAAATTATTAGGCTGAAAGGGTAGAAAAGACACATTTCTTAATATTATTTGCATGGGGAATGTAGGAAGCCTAATAGTACATGGCTGTATTTCAGTGTGTTATTAGTTCCTTTACTGTCCCTCTGAGCTCTTAACCAATAATCTCTTGGGGCTCCTAGACGGCAGGACTGTTACTGTTGGCAACCCCATTTTTTCACTCCCTAAGAAGCAGACAGCAGTGACAGCTGGAGAAAAAGAGAGCAGCTAGAGAGAGAGAGAGATTTTGGCGGAGATTTAGCAGTAAGCCAGACAGCCATTTATTGCAGTAAATTAATAGAATATCAAGGGGGACTTTTCTATGGCATATTAAAGGGGACAATATTATTAATGTTGTTACAAAGTGCAGGTAACAAGTGCAGCAGTAAAGACCAGCAGCAATGTCTGCCCATGGACAGAGAGATGCAATGTCCTCCTTACCTCTTGTATCAGTGATTGGTTGCTTTGTATGGAAATCTGTATCAATATGCTGGTGCTTTATTAATACTTGATAATGATAATAATTATAAGGGGGGGACAGGGTAGAAGAGATGGAGGTGGATATAGTGGAGGAGGTAGAGAAAGTGGAGGTGGATCAGGTGATGGAAATATAGGAGATGATTGATGTTAGTTTTTATAATTTCACCTATTCATATTATTAATAATTAATATTTTGGGGATTAGAGCGAGATAGAGGGGATTGGGATCTGCATGGGGAAGGAGGAAGGGCCCAAGAGTGTAGTAGAGGAATCAGAATACTTTTTTTTATTTTACTTTACTATTTATCTTATTAGCCTTTAGAACTTTTAGGATTTATAGAGGGGGGAATAAGGGTCTGTGGGGGGGATGGAGCTGATTGGGGTATAGCGGGATTAGAGAATTGTATTATCTTATTATTATTATTTTATTATGCCATTAGGATTTTAGAATTTATAGAGGGGGATAAGAGTATGTGGGGGGGTGGAGGGCATTAGGGGTATAGTTGCATCACAATATTTTATCTTTATTATATTATATACCTTTAGGATTTATAGTGAGAGCTAAGAGTTTGGGGGGTAGAGAAAATTGCTGTATAGGCAGATTAGAAAATTGTATTATCCAATTAATATTATATTATCTTATTATTATATTCTAATTGTTGGACTTTCTTACTCTATAAGAAGACTTACCTAGTAATGCGTAACATTATTTACTGCTTAAATGCTTCCCATTATCAGCGCCTCAGACATCAGTCATTTTGCTAACAGTCTAATGCAGTGAGAACTCTCTGTTGGCTGCTCCAGAGAGTTTGGAAGGAATGTAAAATCCTATGATCATTTTGAATATTAATTTGATATGTCAACACAATCTTTGTTTTATTTTCTCACCAGATTTACTTACAAAGAGAGAAATTCCTGTCAAAGCGCAGCCATTAGCTTAGTGTGCCATACACCTTGTTGTGTTAATTGCAAGCAGCTATGGAGACAATTGTAGGCATTGTGAGGCTTATTTAGCTTAATATGAGGAGAATACTCTGGACAAAAAAGCAATGAATGTTCTTTCCCTCAAAAAGAAGTGAATTGTTGGGAGCTTTTAAACAACTATTACAGACAATGTAAATTGTATACCTTTGCATTACATAATTCAGTTTTTTTGAGGCTCCGGGAAGTGTCCATCCTCCTGCCTAGTTGAGATGATCAAAAACCTCAGAGAGCATGAGGGCAGCATAAGTTTCTAAACCAAATTATATATTTTGTACAGAAAATAAAATGTCTCTGTCAATTTACAGACATTCTGGCTGAACATGCTGTATAGTATATGGAGACATTTGATAAATGCTACTGGCCATTAAATAATCATTTCATAAAATAGCATAGTAACATAGTAAATTAGGTTGAAAAAAGACACACGTTCATTAAGTTTAACCTTAATTCTGTATATATACTGCCTAACTGCTAGTTGATCCATATACTACTTTCTTTATAAAAAATATACATCCACTACTTGATAAATAATGTACTTTTATATTTTGTACAGCACCATGCTATCAAGCATAGACCTGTTAGCTATCAACCCTAAGAGCAGTGGTTAATGCCCCAAGGTAGTTCAGAGCTGGCTGGGGGGTTCATTACAGTGATATTTAGGGGAACTATGGCGGAATGGCTGTTGAAGCAAATTTTGTTGCCCAAAGCAGTATATTGGGTGCCCAGTTAACATGATAGTTAATAAATTATTTTCTGTTTAGGAAACTAATGCAAAAATAGCAGAGTTAGGAGGTTATTTACTAAAGGGGCTGAAAGGGGAAAACACAATTTTTTTTTGAGATTTATTATACCCCCCCCAGACTGCTAAAAATCCATGTCTGAATACTCCATCTCAAAATTGTCATGTATAAGTCAATGGCAGATTTTCCTTTCACAATTGGAAGATATCATGATCTGCGCTGGGTTTCGTACAATAATCCAAATAATTTGTGGTTTTCGGATGTACTTATAGTTCTTGCTATTTATAATTTTTCCTTAAAAGTATTTTCCCAATGCTTTCACATTACCTATCTTATCCCCAATGTTCCTTTATGAGGGGGCTGCCATATTTCTGCAGCAGCTGTCCATTAGCATTAGAAACTCTTAACTGACAAGTTAAGAAGTGACAGTCAGGTTGGTAAAACAGTCAGGTGTGGGAACTGGAAGTATCAATTACTTACAACAGCAGACCTAAGCAAAAAGCAGAAAGATGACCAACATGACCTATAATCTACATTCATATTTTGAAGAGTAGTATCTTTTTAAGTACCTGCCTAGTGACGAGCAAGACTGCTCTGCTTTGCTGAAATATTTGCAAAACCACTAAAAATTATTGAAAAGCAAAATGCATTGGAGTCAACTGGCATTTTTTTTAAAAAAAAAATTCCTTAAGGGGAAGTAAAAGAGCTACCACATATGCCAAGAGATTCATAAAAGGGACAAAAAAAAGTTCTCGTGAATGATCTTGTGAATTAGCCATGAGCCTCTTCTCTTTCTTATTTTACTATCAACCCCTGTTATAATACCTAGCATATATTTGCTCCTGGATGTCACTATAATATCAGATCAAAGATTAACATAAGCAAATTGAAGACGTTTAGTGATTGAACACATCTCTTGTGATACGAGAACAAAAAAGCAAATCCAGCCTCATCCAAAGCCCCTGTTCTTCATTTACTGCAGGATAATGGAACTTTCAAAGGATATTTGGAGGCTGAAAGACATGTTCTGATGACAGCACAGCAAAAAAATGCTCCAACACTGTCCATTTTACAGAAAATGGCATGAGCTTTTAAGTTAGCTCTTTAAGTTTGTGATGGACTGTCTTTTATGTTGCTTGGTGCAGAAAGAGAGCCTGGGCACTTCTTACCCTTTTCTTAGTTCCAGGTGAAAAAAAACTTGGTTTAGACACTGAATGGGCTAATGATATATGGATGCAGCATTACAAAGGTGACCATTGATGAACAGAATAAATATGTATAATTCCAGCTGCATTGCATGAATATTCTCACTCTTAGTAGAAAGTAGAGACTTCACAACACAAGGAGATACAGTAACACGTTCTCTCAGCAAGAAGGTCATGTCAATACTGCTCTCTTGTTCCAGGTTACTCAGTAAGAGAACAAAAATGTATAATGTATGAACTCATTTATCTTAAGAATAAATTGTGCTGTCTTCCAATGAAAGAGAATCATTACTAACAAACAAAGCTTCCTTAAAGTGATTAAGAGTCTATCTCACTGAGTGAGAATGACCTGCAATAAGGAACTAGCACCACAAATAAAAAACCATGCAAAAACTATTACTCATCTCTAATGAGAGCAACTAAAATGTAATGGCATAAAATTACTATTGTTGTTATACATGGCCTTCCAAATCATCTGAAGTTATGAGAAATATTAGGTTTAAAGTGATACGGACACTTAAAATTTTCTTTTCAAAAAATTAAAGGTGAACTCCACACAAACATAACTTGAGCTTTTTGAAAAGTAAACATAATTTCAAGCAACTTTGCAATATACATTATTTAAAAAATATGCAAACTTTTTATGATTTTTAATGGTTTGGAATAGTTCCCTAAGCCTAGCCCCCTGCTCTCCTGCTGATCTGTCTGACTACTTTGCTGAGCTGGCTGACTACTGTTACTTTGTATCAGCAGCCACCTGTCCTTAGCCTACATCCTCCAAACCCCACAATTCCATCCACATGTGATTTCAATAAGGAACGGAACATCACAGTGCAATGCATTGTGTGTTTTGTAGTTCCTACATGCTGTCTGTAAGCTACAGTTTGTAACATCAGTGTTTAGTTCCTCCTTCCCTGCCAGGATTTCAAATGATGCAGAAAGAGAAGAACTGTTAAACAGCTGGATTTCAGCATAGAAAATGCCATTTATTCATACTTTTTGAACAGGTAACTGTGATGGGTATATTAGGGGTTTCTGTGTTACGTGGGCCTCTTTATCAAAATTTTTTTGGAAGCCAGAGTTCCCCTTTAATCTACATTAAATGTTACCTACAGGTCAGGTTGATCATTTTATGCTGATAGTTCTGCTTTTTGCCATCCCGACTGTCCCTTCTTAACCTGTCAGTTAGAGTTTCTAATGCTAACGGACTACTACTGCACAAATATGGCAGCTCCCTCATAGAGGAAGAGGGTAGTAAGAAAGGTAATGTAACAGCATCAGGCAAATACTTGTATGGCAAAATTATAAACAGCATTCAAAGGCAATGTTATGATAGATAATAAAAAAGGTTATTTTCTGATGTCAGTATCTCTTTAAGGCATGCTAAGGAGAAGTAAATTAATAAGCCCCACTGTGCCACACTAAGAAGCTCATATCAGTATGCATAATAGAAACTGTACTTCTCCCATGGAGATCCCATTATGTTTTATTAGAGTATAATAAAGTGTACGAAAAGGGCGTCGGTGAACACCGGAAACCCAGAGGGTTCACCTGTGCATCCACAAGGTACAGTCGCTGAATAAGGTTCCTGATAATGTGGTCATTACATAAAGTCTTTGTTTGCCGAGAAATAAAAGCAGCAGAGACCTATATTAAAAAATCACAGATAGATTAAATATATGAAGGTTTTTGCATCCAAACGCACTCCTGCACTTCTTCTGACAGTGGGGAAATACAGCAACTTGCATCTAAAGGTACATTAGATTTGCACCCAGTAAATCAGAGGCACATCTTTGAAGAGCCCAACCCCAATCTGAAAATAGTTGACGCAACTTCTGCATGATTTGGGGAAATGCTGATTTTCATCCATAATTGCACTTTGCACACTACACTTCCATTTGTAAGCCCCAGTTCAACAGACTAACAATATAGAATAATACCTAAAAGGGAAATATTTGCTTCTGATTCAAGTACATGCCTGGTTCAACAAAGGTGTATAAACCATTTGCAAACATCATGAATCCATTTACCTGTGCAATCAAAGGATGGAACAATGGATAGAATCAATGGTGATGTCCGGGCACACTGAGAGAGGGAGTCTTCATTAGGGATGTAGCGAACGTCGGAAAAAAAGTTCGCGAACATATTCGCGAACTTGCGCAAAAATGCGAGCGGTTCGCGAACGGTTCGCGAACCCCATAGACTTCAATGGGAAGACGAACTTTAACATCTAAAAAAGACATTTCTGGCCAGAAAAATGATTTTAAAGTTGTTTAAAGGGTGCAACGACCTGGACAGTGGCATGCCAGAGGGGGATCAAGGGCAAAAATGTATCTGAAAAATCTGCCTGTGTGTGCTTGGAAGAGATAGTGTAGGGGGAGAGCTGTTAGTGATGCTAGATGGCAGTTGGTTGAATAACACACTGGGCAAAAAATGTCTACAGGGCATATAATGCCTAAAAGGTCAACTTATACACTACTACAGCGGTAGTAAAATAAAAAAAAGTAAAATAAAAAAAAAATGAATATTAAAAAAAAAAAAATTAAAGTTGGTGCTGCTGAACTACTAGGAGCAGCAGATTAGCACACCAGTCCCACTCCCCAACACTGCTAGACTAATAGCACTGGGCTCTTATAGTAGTAGTAGTAGTAGTAGTAAAACAACAAAAAAATAAATAAAAGCAGTCCTTACAAGGACTACTGTTATTGCAGCAGTCAGCAGATGAGATCAGAAGCAGGACAGCTGCCCACTGCAGCTACATACAGAGCACTGCAGTAGAAGGTAGATTACTAGCCAGCAAAGCTACCTAAGCTTAAATGTCCCTCAAACCCCTGCAGACTTCTGTCCCTCCAATAACAGAGCAGTATCAAAATGATTACTAGCCAGCAAACTTTCAACTGTCCCTGAAATCACTAACAGGCAGCAGCTCTCTCCCTACACTATCTCTTCAGCACACACAGGCAGAGTGAAAAAAACGCTGCAGGGCTTCGGTTTTTATAGGGAAGGGGAGTGGTCCAGGGGAGAGCTTCCTGATTGGCTGCCATGTACCTGCTGGTCTGGGGTGAGAGGGCAAAAAAAAGCGCCAACAATGGCGAACCCAAAATGGCGAACGTCGCGCGACGTTCGCGAACTTCCGGCGAGCGCGAACACCCGATGTTCGCGCGAACAAGTTCGCCGGCGAACAGTTCGCGCCATCTCTAGTCTTCATAATGATGTTACTGATGTCATCAAACAGCAGTGGAGAACTTACAACTTGGTGGTTAAAATAGCAGCTTTCAGTGAAACAGTGGGGTTTCACTCAATCTTGTTCAATCATTTCTAATTATACCTAGCAGTAGTGGCATTGCAATGAAAGAAGTTTATACAACAGAGGCTATTCATAAATCAAAAGAAGCAATTCTGCTTATTACTGTTGGACTGATGTATGACCATTCATCGACAGCAACCTTCACATCAAGCCAAACTGTGCTATGCATTGGAGGCATTATCCAAACACTTGTACATTAGATCGAAGCCAATTTTAGGGAGGGCACACCAAAATTACAAAAATGGCAAAAAAAATTTCCAATGGAAATCTGATTTACCAATACCAGTATTGTAAACAGAATTAACAAGATACACACCATTTGATTACATGTACACCAAATTTGAGAAATAAATACGTTGTGACAATGTAGTGCAGTTTTTTATGGCCAATATCAATATGCTACAAATAAAGTACAAAAAGTTACAATTTTAATACACACCAAAGGATACCCTCACGGCAATTTATAAGCAACACAAGAAGAAGCAGACTAGGGATGGGGAATTTGACCCGTTTAGTTTCGCCAAAAATTCATTTTTTTTTTTGACGTGCATCTTTTTTTTTGACGCATGATGCCATACAAGTCTATGGGCATCATTTTTGCGGTGAAACAAGGCGAAAAAATGCGCCCATCTCTAAAGCAGACACCTTGAAGAATGAGAAACCCCAGCGTTTTGGAACACAGTCCTTTGTCAAGGAGAATCTCAGTTTACCGAAACGTTGGGGTTTTCTAAATAGTGAGACACACCCTTGAAGTCAGCAAAGGATAGGAGCAAACGAGTTCATGTGGGAATCCATGGATTGTCACACAATTTGTCACACAATTTGTCATGCCCATAGGGACAAATTCACTAAACGGCTTTTAAACGCCAGCGCAACACTTCGCCAGGCATAAATTTGCCTGGACAATGCTAATTCACGAAGATCTGAAGTTGCGCACAGGGTACCAAATGCTGGTGAATTTGCACTAGCGTTGGCTAATTTGCACACAACCTTTAGTAAATTTCCTCCATAATAGACTTCAATGCATTTAGTCAAATTTTCGGCAAACAGGTCGGATTCGCAAATCACTAGTAACAATGTTATAAAGCAAGCCAGTAACCCAATATGACTACTATATGTAACAATAAAATGCAACAGACAGGTTGTTCCAGAATGTCTGATACTATAAGGGTCATTTATTTACTGCACTGGGCAACTATATGGAAGTGCATGGAGCACATCTTGACACAGGTTCATTTAAAGAATGGAATTATTTATGCAACCTATTGCAGGGAAATTTGCAGCTGCAGTGGTTAAAAACATGTTTATTTTAGAAGAAAGTTTTATTTTTTTGTGTTTTGAGAAGCACAGGGGACTGTCACTGCCAATGGGTTAAAGCTGCACTAGAACAGGAAGCTGGGACACAACTTCTGCTCTAGAACTTCCTTACACATCAAGAAAAATTCACAATAGAAAGGTGCTTTTAGCAAGTAAATAGAACCTCCTGTACTTACAGGTGATGGTTATGTGAGTCGGAGTACTTAAATCTACTGCTACACATTCTAGGTCTTCTAACACTTGAATAACATTAAAAAACATTGGCAAATAATAACCTTTTGAAATCCCTGAATCAGAACTTCAGATTCTGGCAAAAGAACAGCTTAAAAAACAGCTTGTAGTCAGCGAAGAAGCACGCACTCCAAGGGCCAATTTCTGTGATTAAAAGCTTTTATTCAAACAGCTAAAACAATAGAAGGTTCTATTGTTTTAGCTGTTTGAATAAAAGCTTTTAATCACAGAAATTGGCCCTTGGAGTGCGTGCTTCTTCGCTGACTACATTGAGTTACTCCCCCAGCTACGGGTTCGGGGCGCTGCACCCGGGCCATCAAGCCTCTTCGGTGAGTTTCTATGCATACAAGATTGCTGAGATTTATACTGTTTGTGCCGTACACTGGTTGAAGTTACACCCTACAAACGAGAGACCCAGGGTTTTTACACCTGGGTCTGGCTCTGTGCTGGGTGAGCTACTAAGTGAATTTATTCACTTTATTTATTGATTGATTTATTTCCATTTACTTTGGGGATAGAGCCGATAATTTTTCTAAGTATTTATTAAAAAACAGCTTCTCAAAGAAATCCACTACAGAATGGAAAACTGTAGCTGTTATTCTGTGAGCAAGGCATCTCGTTTGATAATTGATTAGTAAATGCAGGGGCATAACTTCATTATACAAATGGCAGTGATTGGATTTTACTTTCCCTCTGCCCTTTCTCATTCAAAAGCCAATCAGATATGGCTAGAATTAACTGCAATGATATGAGTGCCAGAAATCATCTTTGGAGGTCTCATGTGCTTAATATTTATTCCTCAGCCTAAAAAGATGAACAAACCCAAGTAGAAACAAAATCTATAATTAATATGCAAGATGAAATATTACTACAGGTATAGGATCCGTTATCAGGAAACCTGTGATCCAGAAAGTTCCGAATTACGGAAAGGCCGTCTCTCATAGATTCCATTATAATCAAATAATCTTCATTTTTTAAAAATGATTTAGCTTTTCTCTGCAACAATAAAACGAAGAAATAATTTATCCTTGTTGAAAGCAAAACCAGCCTTTTGGGTTTATTTAATGTTTACATGATTTTTTAGTAGACTTCAGGTAAGAAGATCCAAATTACAGAAAGATCCATTATCTGGAAAACTCCAGGTCCTGAGCATTCTGGATAACAGGTCCCATACCTGTACTATAAACATATAGAGTATACATATATATGTTTGATCCTTGCAAGATAATTAGTTTCCCAGCAAACAAAAAGAAGTCAGTTATGCAGGACGATTGTTACGATTGATATCCCAAAACCCAAACAATCCCCAAGGTCACAGTCAGTCATCCGCCTATAACAGCCACCTTTCACTTTAGGAGGAGCCCTCCGCTACTCTGGTGCCACCAACTCTTAATGTGAGAGGACCAGGGAGAGAGTTCTGGGCAGGCAAGGGAACCGCACATATTACAGGAACTGAGAACAAGAAGCGAGGTTCTGGGACAGACCGAGTCAATACCAAATGAGAGCAGGCAGTACAGATACAGGAGACATAAGAGTAGTCTGGGTCACAGACGAGGTCAAAACACAACGATAGCAAAGTACAAAGCAGGATCCATAAGAATAGTCAAGGTACAGGCGAGGGTCAGGACAGGGAGCAGACAGTACAGGAACAGGGACAGGTGAGGTCAAACACGCTTTAAACAATAAGAAATTGCACCCAGGAACTAGCAAAATAGACATGTTGGGCAGGGAGAAACTTTCCAGGGCCCCTTTAAATTCTCAAATTCCATGCCAATACACAATGACATCATGATGCCAGCGTCCGTAAACCCAGAAGCACCTGTCGCGCATGCCAAAAGGAAGGAGATTTTGCATCAGCGCACAGGCTTGGAGACTGAGAGCATCCCCGTGATCGCCACGGCCGGCATACCTGCTAGACCACCAGTGTTCATTACAAGGATTATTTGTGCATTGGTAACCTCCCAAAAAACATAGATTTTTCTTAAATAAAATTATAGGCAAATGATTGCAATGAATAGGATTTGTGCTGAACATATTTGCATTAAACACAAAAAATCGATGGATCATTGAACTGAACAGATGAACGAAAGGTACTGCATCGCAACACTTCGACTGGCGAAGTGTTGCGATGCCAGGCAAATTTCGTCTGGACAATGGTAATTCACGAAGAGCCGAAGTTGCACACAGGTTACCGAATGCTTGCAAAGTTTCACCAGCGAAAATACAATCAGCAGTCGGAAGTTCTCTAATTTGCATACGGCGTGCAGTTAAAGTACAATGGCCGACTGGCCGCATATGCTGCAATTCGTATCCCCCAGCCCACGTCACCATTGACTGCCAGTTGCTCCCCACTTTCCAGCATTGCTCCTCCGTCGCTTCATGACATGTTTTTTTCTTCTTGCACCCCCAGCCCCCACACTGCGCTGCCCCGTCTCCCTCCTCTGCCAAACTAAATCTTATTCCCCTCGTCGATGTTTCAGTGCTATATCAGCCAAACATGGTTATTTTGTTACAGACAAGGCATCTGTGCGACGCACTTACAGCTGTAGAGAGCTCATGTAAGTACAGTGCGCCTAATGGTGTGCTCCTCTCCCGCCAGAGAAGGCCGGTGTGGCCATGTGTGTGGGCTGTGGGAGCCACATCCTCGACCAGTACATCCTGAGAGTGGCCCCTGACTTGGAGTGGCACGCAGCCTTTCTCAAGTGCACCGTATGCAGTCAGTACCTGGATGAGAACTGCACGTGCTTTGCGCGAGACGGCAAGACCTACTGCAAGAGGGACTATATCAGGTGAGCAACGCTGCGCCTACCCACCCATACATTCTTTATAATAGTGTTATAAATTAACGCAGCACTGGAATAATATTTCGTTTGGCGAAGGAGGGAGATGGGGCAGCACAGTGTGGTGCTCTTCTCAAGAAGAGCGTAAGTGGAGTTTAGTAAGTAACTTTTTAATAAAGGCTTTGCAATTTAAAAGTTTAATTTGTGTTGGTGTTTATTATTCTATGTATATTAACACATTTTTTAAAAAAAAATTCTGGAGTCCAAAACTGCACTGCATACTCCAGGAGAGTTCTTACCAGGGACCTATAAAGTTTACTTGAGATTATGTCCCTTTTATGCAAGACAGAACTTTATTTGCTTTAGTAGCCACAGAATGACACTGCTCAGAATTAGACAACGTGTTATCTACAAAACACCCTAGATCCTTCTCAGTTAAGGAAACTCCCAACACACTGCCATTTAGTGTGTAACTTGCATTTATATTTTTTTGCATAACCTTACATTTATTAACATTGAACCTCATTTTACAGTTTGCTGCCCAGTTTTCCAATTTAGTTAAATCTCTCTGCAAAGTGGCCGCATCCTGCATGGAACCTATAGTCCTGCGTAATTTAGTATCATCAGCAAAAATAGAAACAGTACTTTCAATGGCCACTTTCAGGTTATTACTAAAGTAGAAAAGCAAAGGACCAAGTACAGAGCCCTGCAATACTCCACAAACAACACTGATTCAATTAGAAAATGTTCCATTTACCACCACTCTTTTTAATCTATCCTTCAACCAGTTCTCTTTCCAAGTACACATACATGTTACAGGCCAATATTCCTTAATTTAACCAGCAAGTGGCACTTAATCAAATGATTTAGCAAAGTGTAAGTAGATCACATCCACTGCCATCCCAGAATGAGGTCCCTGCTCACCTTCTCATAAAAAGATATTAAATTAGTCTGGCATGCTGGTACAAACTCATAGTACTATTATTTGCAATCAGTTAAGTTTCTTATCCCTTAATACCCCTTCGAAAAGCTTTTCTACCACTGATGTCAGGCTAACCAGCCTATAGTTTTGAGTCTGAAAATGGGATCTTTTTTGGATTAGCAGCACCACATTACAATTTGCCAGTCTCTCACTTAGTACCCTGGGGTGAATACCATCCGGTCCCTGGCCTTTATTTATCTTAACATGTTCTAGTCTCTTTTGAATTTCCTAGTGCGTGAACTATGCATCATTACCGTATATACCCGAGTTTTAGCCAAGTTTTTCAGCATCAAAAATGTGCTGAAAAAGTCTACCTCGGCCCCGAGTAGCTGAGATTGCAGTCACTTTTAATCATTCCTATACCAACAGTTCACTTGGGGAGAGACTGCAATATCCCACAATGCCCTCTGTTGGTTATATCAAAGAATAACAGTGACTGCAATATCACACAGCGCCCTCTGTTGGTTATATGAAAGAATAACAGTGCGCCCTCTGTTGGTTATATAAAAGAATAACAGTGACTGCAATATCACACAGGGCCATCTGTTGGTTATATCAAAGAATAACAGTGCGCCCTCTGTTAGTTATATGAAAGAATAACAGTGACTGCAATATCACACAGCACCCTCTGTTGGTTATGTCAAATAATAACAGTGCGCCCTCTGTTGGTTATATGAAAGAATAACAGTGACTTCAATATCACACAGTGCCATCTGTTGGTTATATGAAAGATTAACAGTGACTGCAATATCACACAGCACCCTCTGTTGGTTATATGAAGGAATAACAGTGCGCCCTCTGTTGGTTATATGAAGGATTAACAGTGATGGCAATATCACACAGCGCCCTCTGTTGGTTACATGAAGGATTAACAGTGATGGCAATATCACACAGCACCCTCTGCACATGGTAGTGGGACAATGCACACAGTAATCTGTTTGGCAATTCTCTGTCACCATCAACTTTGCAAAGAAGTCCGGTTGATCGCTGGGGGGGTCTCTTTGGCGGAATGTGCGCTGCTGGGAGACAGGGCTGTAGTTGTGTCTAGGCTTATACTAGAGTCAATAAGTTTTCCCAGTTTTCGTAGGTAAAATTAGGTACCTTGGCTTATACTCGGATCGGCTTATACTTGAGTATATACGGTAGTTGTATTACTAGAATTGTGACTATTAAGAATAAAACCTTAATTGTTCCTCATTGTGTAGACAGACAAAAAATAACAGTTCAGAATCTCTGCTTTTTTCTCATCAGCCAGCTTAGAGCAGACCTTCCTCCATAATTTTTTATAAAATATAAATAGTTTTGGATTCTTTTTACTTCTTGCTACAATACCCTTTTCCATCTCAATTTTATTGAGATGGAAAAGGGTATTGGTGGTTTATTGACCTCATCACACCTGATGAATGTTTTGACTGTCGGATTATTTACCTTGCAGGATCCTGGAAGCAGCAAACTGTTATTCACAAGGCTGTTATTTAAAATTACATGTTTGATTTGCACATGGAGTCTGATTTACATAGATCTGGTACAATTCTCATTAGAGAATTCTCTTGTTTTGATCGCATCACTATCCTTGGATAGCTGGGGAGAGGTTTGAGGGATGTTCCTTTAAGAATACATCCTTTATGTTGGTGGACTGCATCCCCCAGCATGCTTATCCTCTGACCATATATTGATGCATGCAGCGAAATTTGAGAAAAGCATAAATAAGCAACACTGTTTTGACCCTCCTTAGAGCTTTCTAAATTTTTAATCCCTTTTTCAGAGAGGAAAAATGTTAACATATTAATGGGTCATAATAAAATTATGCTTTTGGAAATTTTGAAATATAGTGTTCTGGCAAATGCCAGAGAGGCTGCTATAAGGTGCCATAGAAAGTCAGTATTTACTGGGCTGATGGGGCTGTTGGGCCTCTATGTGGGCTGATTGAGCCTCTGTGTACCTGAAATAGCAGGGCTTATTTCAATTCTCAGTCCGGACCTGAGTGTAAATAATAAGCAGGGTTGGACTGGGGGGCCCGTTGCTTCTATCTCAGGGCCCCCCTCTGGCCCCCCCGCCACAATCCACCTTCAGAACCCGTCCTGCTCCACCCGCCTCCTTTATTTTTGCCACAACCAGCGGCAGAAACAGCTCACTTGGATTGGGAGCGAGTCTGGGCTGGTGGGGCCCAAAAAAACCAGGGCTCACCGAGTTTTTTTCCGGTGTCTTACCAGCCCAGCTCGAGCCACTAACCAATATCTTCCAGTTATGCCCTTAAGTGTTCTTTCTGAATCATGTTCTCTTGCACTTGAACCAAGAACAGCAAGAGCAGCATTGTAATTTGGTGTTACCAGGGGCGATCCTGGTCCCTCCTCTGCCTGAGCTGCTGCCCCCCCCCCTCCACCGGGAATTCACTCTTAAAGTACCAGGAGCAGCATTTTTGCTGCCCCTGGTACCTAGTGGGGTCCTGCCGCCTGAGGCGACAGCCTCAACTCGCCTCATTGGTGAATCACCCCTGGGTGTTCCCAAGATTCTCAGCCAAAGATTTTTATAGTCCTCCAAACTTTTGTCCTCAAAACCAATCTCACAAACATATACTTAAGCTGTGCTCTCTGAAAAGAAGTAAAGTTTTACATCCCCTATATCTTAAAACAATAGGGCCTTTGTTTTTGGTGTCAGATACAGACTTCCAAATAAACTAAAATGCACAGCACGCTATTTTTCAGATGGCTAAAACTTCACAATTTTAGCATAAATTATTAAATAAATATCTTAACTTTTTATCAATTTTCTACTCATCCTTTGTTTAGATATTTAATCCATCAGATGGGTGTTGGCTGAGAACATTACAGACTGCAGTAAATGGCGCTTGGGTAGAGATTAAATGTTAGAATTGTCAATTTTAATTAAAAAAAAAAGCTTATAACCTTCAGACTGCAGTGCATATTTATGTACTCTTTGTTTATATATTTATGAAACTCTTTGTTAATCTTGCTGGGCTGTTTTAAACCCATACTGCTATAAGTATTGGTCTAAAGTGGGCACGAATGGCATATTTGCTCTGAGGAAGCAGAGCGTTATCATGAACTGCTTGATGAAATACAACACTCTTTTCAGCTGCTGAGGACAGAGCTTACACTCTCTAAGGCAGTTATTTAGTGGCTATTTCTTATTTACTGTTTATCACAGCCTGTTGGAAGAGAGACAGTGGCTGGTAAAGCTGTGATATGCTACCGTATACCAGGGGTATTTTAAAGTTTTATTATGTTTTTCTCTCAACAATTTCGCATTTGATGGATGACACAAACTGCCTTCTGAATGTCTTACTAGGCAAAGAAAAACATAGAAAAGAGGTCATTATGGATTTTACTCGTTAACCTTTGCTGTCAGACAGTCTCCGCAGATTAACTGAAGGTGACTGTGGATGGAGTGGTGTCACCATTGAAAGATGAAAGGTATATTTGAGATTTTATAACTGGCAAACAACTACCAATGACAGTGAGTAGGCACCCCAGTAACAAATACAGTACAGCAAAAAAGTGCTGTTGGAATAATTTTCTTACTGTAAGAATTGGAAGTATGAAGGAAGCAGTGGCATAAAAACTGAAGCTTGAAATTCCTTAAGGCAGACATGAGTTTTGTTTTTGACACATGTAACAAATCCTTAGTTAATTAGTTCTAAAATGTTCTGCTAGAGGAAGCCAAAAGAATCAGATTTTAGCACAAGGCGCCAAAAAGAGAGACTCTGCGGTACTCATTAAAAGAAACATGTTCAATTCCCTAGCATAAAATGACAGAATGTTTCTATGCGTCTCCAGTCCACAGTTTGCAGATCTGGGAAATATATTATTTAATCCATTCTTGTAACTGAAAATGACTGACCTGTTGAGATCCCACATTTTGCTGTTGCTATCCAAGGAACAAGAGGCCAGAAAACCTCCTCAACTGTGCTAAGAGCATCCCCATACTGCTTGTGTGACGTTCCATCGTTAATATGCATTCTGACTTTGAAAAGGTCCAGAAATGTCCCCACCAGAAGAACACTTAGCATTGGCTATGCAATTATTTCAGCCAATGCTGTTAAAGAAAATGTGGGATGTATAGATATAACAAATGAATTAATTGTAAGTATGTTCAGATAGGTAATACAATTAACTTTGGACATGGTGAATATAATATTGGTAAATTTTATAACTATAAATCATGTTATGTAGTATATGGATTGCCCTGTTAGTGTAACCTGCACTACGTTGGGGAAAACCATTAGACCATTTATGGTTAGAGTGGGTGAACATAAGGGAGCTACAGTATAAAAAGATCAGTCTCTATGATGGATAAGAAACGTCAGATACCGGTACTACTGTATATATACTGTACATTATGCAGAAGTACATGGAGGGAAATTTGAAGGAACACAGATTATGTTAATCAAGGGGATACAGAGTAAGCATAGGATAAAGGGGGAGATATGGATAAGTTGGTGTTGAAGTGGGAGCAGTAATTTATTTTCGAGTGGCAGACCATTTATCCTTATGAGTTGAATGAAGGAATTGAATAAGCCCCATTCCTGAAGAGAAAGTGAGGTGCTGATAGGGTTAATTGTAGTGTGCGTAGTTTGAAACCACCTGCCTAATTGCAATTAACCAATATCTGTTAGGATAGAGACACACACGAAGATTCTGTGAGATTTCGTCGCCTCTCGAGGAAACTTTGGGCGCTTCCGAAAACGAAGCGATCTGAGTGCCATCCCACAAGCGATTTAGATTCTAGCCGGCGGGAAGGCAGTTCGGGGAGATGTCGTTTGAAGAAGAGGCAATTTGTCGCCGGGCAACTGAATCTCCCAGAATCTTTGCGTGCGTCTCTGCCCTTAAGATACAACAGGAAATGTTTTTCAAGTTTTAGAAAAGTCTAGTTTTAGAAAAGTCTAGTTTGGTTAAAACGTGTAGCATAAATGAATATAAATAAAGTTTTGAAAATTTGTGTCGCTGTAATCTTACTATATAGCTTATGTGCTCCATGGTGGAACACACACTACTAATAAAGGAGACTCCTTTGTGCAAACAAGGAAGGAGGCTGTTACCTGCAGGTAAAAGTTGCAAGTACGAATCGGTGGAACCCATTGGGAAAGGCTGAGGTGAACAAGAACTGCAGTGATTTTATTCTACACTATATACAACTACAAACTATACCAGCAGTGGAATTCTCATAGCCTCCCGTTTTATGAATTAAATCTTGAATGACTGTATAAAGTTTTTAAAATTTGATGGAATGTTTTTTTGTTATGAATTCCTCCTTAACTGATATTAATTTTAAAACTTTTTAACATATGTATTACAGCTATTTATTGTTTTAATTAGTGAGGTATATTAAGGTTGACTGGCTTGCCAAATTTTTAATACCGTTAATATGTATTATGAATACCAATAATTTTTTTTTACTTTAATGCAATTTCACATTATTTCAAGAATTAATTTCCCAGGCAGACATACTGTGCTATGTTATCAACGATAAATATCCCTTGCGTAAAAATTACTGAAAATGGACTCCATTGTTAAGAAGAACTGAAATTACCCTACAGTTGCTCATGTTCTCATACTAAACCCACTTATATTTTATGATGATGATATGATATTTTATTTCAATTGCCTTTGATATTGATTGTGACTATACCATACAACACATTGAAACTGTAAAGTAAACTGACAAATGATTGAGTCATATGCTGTCAAGGTTCAGAGAAAATAAATGTTATAAACAGAAGTGTTGAAATGTTGTTTTGGCTTATAGTGTCTATAAGTAAAAACTATTTAACAGCAACAATATATTAGGTTTGACTGAGTTCTCAGTTCAGTATCTCTTGGGCAATATGAGCTCACTCAGGGATCATGCAGTTTCAACACAGAAGCAGCTACAACCAAGTAATTGTTTTTAGAGAGCACAGAGAATAGATTTAGTTCAGGGAAGCACAATCATCTCTAAATTGACGTCCCTTGAACCAATTAAGCAATTTCAAGCTCAGTAAACATTGATGAGGTCAATGGAATGGACACTTTTATTGAGTTTGTTCTTAATGGTTGCACCCTTGCTTATTTCTTAAATACATCTGAAGCAGAAGTCACAATAACAACCTTCTTTAACTCCTCTATTCAGAAAGGTCAGGTTAGATGTGTATAAGAGATGCGCAAACTGTGGTCAAAGCCACAGACTAGATTAGTTATTTGGGTTAGAACAAGTTTGTACTTCAGAGTAGACTTGCTGCTTAATGTCTGCAACTTCTGCCTTACAAGACTGAAGGCAATATAGGGACAAATATGAGTGATAGTAGAGAAGCCTGCGTGAACAACAATTATGCAAAGCATTTAGTTTGAATGATCATATTATTTAATTATTATCATAAACTGTGAGGTCATTTTTATGCTAACAGGGCATTGGTCATGAATATTAAAAAATCAAGTTCGAGTGATGAGCGAATTTTTTTCGACAGGCATGGATTTGCACATTTTGCCATCTGCAATTTTTTTCACAAAACTGCAGCAAGAATGTGCTGCAGAAAATTAGTTGCAACGAAAATGTCACAAAGATAAAATTGTCGATGATTACTTGATGCATTACTGATGCATTTGGAGTAAGGAGAAACGTAAAAATGTGTCAAAAATGTGTCGCTTGTCGACTATAATGCTATGCATACATTTTTTGGTGAAACAGGAGAGATTCGCTCATCACTAGTCTAATGCAATGAGAATAAATAAAACTTTTTTATTTTTCATGTCCAGGCACTGCTCTTTGATACAAACTGGTAGCTTTGTAATGGAGCCTTTCTCTGTACCCCATTAGTCAATGTGCACCTATGATTTGCTGCCAGCTCATGCTAGCCTGTGCTGCCACTGACTGGAAGCTTTAGCAGCAGAGAAGACTAGTGTTGGATATGTGAGGCATAATCAGTATTAACATTGCTCAACTCAGTAATGATTTGATAAGGATACAAATGGAATGTATTAATGTACAATAGATATCAAAAACCAAGTTGCATTCATAATATATAATTGCCATATTTTAAAGCGCCAGTTGTAAATAAAAGGTAAAAATCGTGCAGTGCCAAAATCAGTTCAAATAGGCAAGTATTTCTGTAGCTCTCGTATAATAAAAACCATCAGTATTGCAATGAGAAAGAACAAAGATACTGTATCGGTTTAGCAGGACAGGCAGAGTGATTCTTCTTGTTTGTCTTGTGAAAGCTAAAGCCATCTGGCTAGGAGGAGCAGAAGTAAACAACTTGCCTGCTGAGCTGGTTAGATGCAGGAGTTGCCTTCATCACCCTAGGAGAGTAGAGCCAGAGCAGGGAGGTGCACAAATAAGAGTTGTGCTAGGTGATTTAATCTATATTGTATTTCCTCCTAGCACCCCTGTGATGCTCTTTCTGCCCTAAATTTAAGATAACCTTATGAAGAAAGAGTAGTTCCGTAAGAAAATTGGTGAATTTACCTACATATTGCAGTGTGTTTCTTTGTGATTTTCTGCATTGGAAGTCTATTAGATCCTACTTATTATGTAGTCTGGAGGGACAAGGTTACTTTATAACTGAAACAGGCCCACGCCCAGGCCAGAAGCAGTTACTGAATAATTTCTAACAACAAATGCACTGTAAGCAGGCAATGTAGCAGGGAAATAAATATGTATAACACATACATTTGCAATTGTCACTGCAATCTATATCAAAGAAAATCCAAAATATTGTGGGTTCTCACTCCATAATGTGGAATCATTGCTTCACATGACACTGGATGGATGCTCACAGCATAATGTGGAATAGAAATCATTCAAGCAAAGTTGCTTTCAGATATGCCAAGTAGCTTTCACAGATGTGTGAAATATTCACAGCAGTATATATACAGCACATAAAACTGGACAAGAAGTTTCTATTGAAAAGAAACATGCCATGCCATGGTTCATACACCTTGTGCATTTCTTGTGAATGAATATGACATGACTGAGATAGTGATGTGCAGGTCAACCCAAAACATTTGGGACAATGTTTTACCCACAGATCGCATGTGTTAGAAAACCCAGAGGCATGTTTCAGGCAAGTTGCCACCAGTCTGTCTGCTCCCTGGCCTCTTTGTATTGCTCCAAGCCCCACTAGTGACAGGGCAACACTTGTTTATATTCTGGTGCTTGCCCAGCCTCCTCAGATAGCATAAGAAAAGGGAAAAAGGGCACGGTAGGCATTGGTATATAGACTGGCATAATGCAGTGCCTCGGCATGTGGTACTGAGGGTTAAGGTTGGTGAGGGTCGAAAAGGTTTAACCTGCACAGAACTACTCTGATACAGTGAAAGATTTTGGTCAATATTAACAGTTGAACAAGGCCATAAACAATGCATAGGGGTCAGCTTAGCTGCCACAAAGTAAATGTTAAGAATTAACACTATGGTCCACTGACCAATTACAATAAGCCCATGTTTGATAAAGAAAGGGATAGAAAATGTCTAAGCAAATCCAGAATTCAGCCAAGGTTTGTTTTGGCACAAAGATGTGTTCCCTCGAGTTATTCTGCAAGGCATTAATATAAGGTTTGCAAGGCTTCCTGCTGGCAATCACCCAATTCAATAACCAGCCCGGTACTCAGATTACACCATAGCAGCAAACACACGATTGAATCATCCAGCCAACATCCATATTCATGATAGCGTCAATCACTATGAGTGAGGAAGCTCCAAATTAATAGAAAATTTTGCAACAACAGAAGCAAATAAACAATCTTCATATGCCATCTGTGGGTAATTAGTTAGCAGCAAGCCATCTCCTCTTTTGAGTTTGTAATATGGATCTTTTTTTCCCCTTAATTTATGTAAATTTCCACAATTTTTAGGCAAAACAAATTATGTAAACTGTTGCTTTATAATGAAAAGTAAACTTTGTTTACAGTTCAATGGATACAATTATTTTATCGTGAAACAGTTGGATGCTCCCATAGGAAAGCAAATTTTCTATTTTTTACACAATGAAAGAAAGCTGAGGCTCTGATCTCCTAAACCTCTGTTTGGTATTCTGCATAGCTCTCAGTGCCATTAACACTTCTGATAACCTTTTGTGAGTGGGTTTATATATGCCCATTAAATAATGCAGACTGAAGTGCTTACACATTAGCATTATCTCAGCAGACGTCTTATGGCCACCCACTCATATAAAGAAAGAATGTGTAGACTATCATAAATAAACTATATAAAATCTTTCTGCTACAACAAATACATCTCGATGTACTGTTATAGCCTATTAGTATAAGAAACTGTGTTGCTTTGACATCATTACAGTTGTAGGCTTCCTTACTGAGAATAATGGCACCATATGGGGCTGCCTATATGTATCATTGTTGAAGACAGTCACACTTAGATGTGGCACAGGTGGCTTTTTCCATTACTATAAATACCCACTTTGGGGGTGGGTTGGCATACAGTAGAGGACTGATTGATAGTTGGGCAGCTTGTAAGTATTTACCAAAGTCTGGTACTTCCAATCCTCCCCTAGGTGCCTTAGAAACCCTAGGGGAATTGACTTTTCTATATAAAGTACATAACTTGATGTTGGAGATATTCGATATCTGATTTAGGTTCAGGGATTGGTAGGGTTCTGAAGTAATAGAGGATCTTTGATAGGATAGTCATTCTGACCGCATGAATATGGCCTATCCAAGATATTTCATATCTGGACCATGTCTCTAGCATTTCTGCAATTACTTTCCAAAATGGGGATAGTTTGTTTTGTAAAGGGCAAGTAATCGTGGAGTTATTTTGACTCCCAAGTATTTAAGATGCTGGGGCTATCATTGGAAGTCAAAGTTTAATTTAAGAAGTTTGACTGTTGAGGGTGGGAGGTTAATGTTCAAGGTACTAGTTTTATCACAGTTAATCTTAAGTCCAGAAAGATCTGCACTTTTATTTAATGTTTGAACTAGGTTGGGTAATGTGGTTAGTAGGTGTGTTATTAAAATTAGGACGTCGTTTGCAAACAGACATAATTTATGGTTTACCAGGCCTATCTTTAAGCCTGTGATATTGGAATCTACCCGGATCAGTGCTGCCAAGGGCTTGAGGGCTAGTATAAAAAGAATGGGGCACAGGGGGCATCCCTGTCTTGTGCCGCCTGACAAAGAGAAGGCGTTTGAGAAATATGGGCACCACCACACATAAGTCTGGGGATAGATATATAAAGCTTTGATTACATGGCAAAACTTTTTTTTAAAGCCCCATTTTTCTAGAATATAGTGCAGGTACGGCCATGAGATTGAATCGAAGGCCTTTCTCAAGTCAATTACAGCAATAAACTGGGTGTTTCTCTTGTTTGCATTATATGTATGAAGGCTAAAGCTCTCCTGATGTTATCTGATGCCATGTCATTTGGGGACGAAGCCAACCTGGTCTCTATCTATTATGTTAGGCAAGAACGAATTTAGTTGTTCTGCTAAATTTTTGCTTAAATCTTGGTATCTATATTCATTATTGAGATTGGTCTATAGTTGGAACAGTTATATAAGTCTGAGTCTGGCTTGGGGATCGGAGTAACCTGGGCGAGGAGGGAATCCCGCCCCAGTATACCCCGTTCACAATTTGATTTAAAGGTTAGTTAGGTGTGGTAGCAATAGTTTGGCAATTTGTTATAGTATAGAGCTGAGAATCCATCTGGCCCAGGTGCTTTTGATACTTTCAATTGTTTAATTGCCCATTTAACTTGATATTCTGTTAACTGGGGAAGATTAGCTGGTTCTAGAAATCTATATGCTTGCTCCTTTGCTAGTGTCTGGTTGGAGGAGAAAAGAGATTGGTAGTATTTATTAAACTCCTCCAGAATTTTTAACTGAATTTCCTAAAATGTCACCCTGTGCTGTTCTAATTCTGAAGGGATAAATATCGATTTTTATATGCTGTTACTTTGCTCTATTCAATCATGTACACAGAGCTGTAAAATGGAGGAGTGATGATAAGAAGTTTCTATATACATCTATATCTGTTTGTTTCACTTCACAACACAACGTTCCATTGTTTGGATTATAAGTATGAGAAAAGCCATTAGACATTTACTTTCTCAGTGCTGCTGAATTTCTTCTATTTAATTCATGATCAAAGAAATGTAGAGGCAGATGAGATCTTTGCCAGTTAATGAGAAAAAACGTTTATTGAATGCTTGCTAACATTTACAGTTTGAGAGCACCCAGCGGCATCAGGATTTAGATGTTTGGTATTAATTTGTGACCTTCTTGTATCTTTTGTACACGGACACCAGACATATGTGTTTAACATCACAATTCCTGAATGCTGGAGTGTCCACATATTGTTAGAAACAGAGAGGCTGTCTAGACATAGCCAGAATGTCGTTACAAATGCAAAGTTTCTTTCTATAGGAATTACATAATTTGAGATAAATTTTTATATTGCTGCATAAGACCCTTGAACTTACTGGCAGGTACTATTCTAATCTCTTTCTCATTCTAGAAATATTAGAGGAATTGTTCATTATAAAAATAAAAACTGGGTAAAGAGATAGGCTGTGCAAAATAAAGAAATGTTTCTAATATAATTAGTTAGCCAAGGAGGGGCGTGGTCTGATGGCGTGCTGAGAAGACGCACTAACTGATCTCTCCCGGGTAGAGCCGACATCTTTAGCTATTTCTCAGCTTCCCGACAGCCTGCAAGATGGGGAAACATTACAAAAAAGCAGAACTAAACACCCACGCGTCTGCACAGAACAGCCAAAGCTCTATGTCGCCATTTCTCCACAAAAGCCACAGCTCCAGAATGGCCAAGCATGCGCCCAAGATGGCAGAGGGCGCAGGCCGCAGCCCCAGCCCATCTGGCTCTGTGGCCTCGGAATACAGCACGGCATCAGTCCCGCCGGACTTGCAAGCTATACTGGCTGCTCTTCCCACTAAGGAGGACTTCAGGGTCATGGCCAAGACTATCCAAGAGGCACACAAGGCGGACCTGGCTGAGATCAAGGCCGACATTCGGGTCATAGGAGAAGCCCAAGGTATGCTTGAAAATAGGCTTGAAATAACAGAGAAGGCCCACAATACTCACTATTCAGCAAAGACGACTACTGAAACCACTCACCGTGGTGCTTCGGAACAAAAATATCGCATACAGATGGGGCTTCCCCTTTGCTCTCCTAGCCACCAAGAATGGCAAACAGTATAGCTTGCGGGAACCAGATGAAGCCGAGGCATTCTGCGCCTCACCGGACTTACCGTTGCCTGATTTGCAAGGCTGGAGAGAGCTGGCTTATAATGGCGATTTTCTGGACCCACTTCCTTTGCAATCTTGGCAACTTTCTCACAAAAAGCGAAAACAACTAGAAGATGCAGCTTCTGATAGATCTAACTGAAGGACAGTGACTGGAACCATCCCTATTCATTTTCCTCCCACAGGTGACTCCCTTGACTGGAAGACTGAGAGCTGGCTTATAATGGAGATTCTCTGGACTTACTTTGCTAACAATTTTGGCAACTTTTTCACAAAAAGTGAAAACAACTAGAAGATGCAACTTCTGGAAGATCCAACTGAAGGACAGTGACTGGAAGCATCCCTATTAATTTTCCTCCTACAGTTGACTCCCCTGACTGGACGACTGAGATCCTTATTTCTGTACAGATGAAGACTTCGTATCACTATCCTGGTGAAGGCATTATCTACACTGCGACTGTCGAGCGTTCAAAGACAATCTATTGAAACTCCGCACCCTTGACTAAGATTCTTCAAGATTCCCATCATCTGCCCCATCACCCTGTCCGTTTTTTTTTTTTGATGAGACTCGTCGCCCCTGTTCCTTTCTCCCCTATATATTTTGCCTTACTGTTACTGGTCTTGTGTTTTAATTTTAACATATACATTATTTACAGTATAGCACTAGTTGGCACTAGGCGATTACAGTCTAATGTGGAAGATTCCTTACCCCCCCCAAAAAAAAAAAAATTAATTACCGAAACAAACTATAAAAATTTGAAAATTAAAAAAAAAACAAACAAACAAAAAATAATAAAAAATTCAGACCAAAGGGGGTAACACTTACCATATGGCTCCTCTTTTTGCTATCCCACCCTTCTCCCTGCACTCACTTCCTAATGTGGCACTGGGAGCTCCACTGTTCCATCACAGTTTTAGTTGTTCTGAACAGTTTACTCGACCACTTTCCCCAGATAGCGTTTTGCTCTCTGTGAAAGGCTCTGTCCCGGGAGGGCAGAAGTTTATTACTGTTTTCTCTATTCTGTTTTTTCCCACGGCGACGCTTTCGCACGCAACCCCACGATTGCACCAATGGGGCTACCACGACCAGCTAGGGTTTTAGCTGAAATTGTGTTTTGGTTATATTCTTATGTCTCTGTTTCTGCACTTCTCTACTCTCCACTACCTACTCTCTCTTCTGTTCCTTCTCCCACCACGGCTCTCTCTGACTACTCCTTTTATCTCAAACAAATATACCATACGGGGGAGCATCTCCGGAGGCGAGACCTTCTGAGCCGGACACTACCTCTCCACCCAAATGTGTGATTTAACCATTGGATCCTTGAATGTCAGGGGCCTGAACACACCACTCAAACGCCACAATCTACTCAGAGATATGAAACGCCTAAAGGTAAACATTATGTTTGTGCAAGAAACCCATTTCAAAAGACAAAATGTTCCACTCCTCAAATTTCGAGGTTTCCAATTGCTGAGACATAGCCTGCCTTTGACCTCCAAAACCAGAGGGACCATGATTTTAATTGCTGACTCTCTAGGTTTCTCTATACAGGACACTAAATCGGACTCACTCGGCAGGTTTATTATAATTAAAGGCCACATACAGAATGTAACCTACACACTAGCTTCAGTATACCTTCCGCCTACTGATCAACACCAAGCTCTCCTTGCAACCCTCCAGGCCCTCTCTGAGATAGCAGCAGGCACAGTAATAATCGGGGGTGACCTGAATGTTACCTTAGAACCCACCCTTGATTCCTCGTCAGGTCGCTCCAGCATGTCCCATAGGAACCTAGAGGCAATCAAGTCCCAACTTAGAAAACATACTCTTATGGATACATGGCGGCTGATCAACCCAACTGGCCGTGACTATACCTACTACTCTCAACCCCACCAGGTGTATAGTAGACTAGATTATATTATGGTTATCCATCAAGAAATCCCTAACCTTCAAAAAGCACACATCAACGTAATCTCCTGGTCCGACCACGCTCCCATAACTTGTACCCTCAAAGGACATACTTCACTAAGGAAAACTACACACTGGAAATTAAATGAATCTCTCCTTCGAGATCCGGCCATTAAACAACTCGTTGCCCAATCCCTCCAACACTATTTTGCTGAGAATAAAACTGAAGGCCTCTCCCCCTGGACAATCTGGATGGCCCACAAATGTGTCATTCGAGGAGAACTGATCAAACATGGTGCCAGGAAAAAAGCTAGCCACCTAGCCAAAACTCAAGATCTCATAACAAAAATTCACAATCTAGAGAGCCAGCATAAACAATCCCGCCTCAGTCGAGTCCTTGAGGACCTCACTATAGATAGGCAACAATTACGAGACCTCCACTCTTCTTACCACAATAGAGCCATAGAATTATGCCAATCGCTATACTTTGAACATGGCAACAAATGTAGCCGCATACTAGCCTCTGCGCTTAGGACAAAACAGCTTAGGAATCACATTACCAAACTGAGAAAACCTGGAGGTTCTTTAGCGACCTCTACTGTAGCTGATACCTTCACACACTTTTATACTAAGCTCTACCAACTTCACTCTCCCCCCAAATTCCCACCTCATATCCAAGCATGCAAAGACTATATTGCAGAGGCTGCCTTGCCCAAGATCACAGAAGATGAAAAACATATTTTAGATTCAACCGTCTAATACAGATAGCTCCTACAATAATTTCTCCAGAACAAGTGGGCTTTATTCCAGGGAGGGAGGCAAGAGATAATCTTAATAGACTTTTCAGTATCACACACTACTGTAAACGAAACACCCCTCTCATGCTTCTCTCCCTGGATGCAGAAAAAGCCTTTGACAGGCTGGACTGGTCATTCTTACACGCCACTCTTGCAGACATCAACTTAGGCCCTAATCTTCGCAATTGGATTTCTGCTTTGTACACCCAGCCCTCTGCCAAATTACTAGTCAACGGTCACCTCTCAGACTCCATACAAATAAAAAACGGAACACGTCAGGGCTGCCCCCTCTCCCCAATCCTATTTGTTCTCTCAATAGAAAGCCTTCTTAACAGGATACGCTTGAATCCCAATATACAAGGAATACAAAGTGGTAAAACAGTACACAAAACAGCAGCATTTGCTGATGACCTGCTCATTTTTGTTAGGCAACCCAGAATCTCCCTCCCCAATCTTATGGCTGAACTTAGGCTCTTTAACTCGGTGAGTGATTTCAAAGTTAATTTGTCCAAGTCAGTAGCCCAAAATGTATCAATCCCTAACCTAGAATACACTGATCTGATGACTAACTTTCCCATAAAAAGCACATCGTCCGCGTTCACCTACCTAGGTATGAAGATATTTTCTGATTTAAAAACTGCGGTGAAACGGAATTACTCAGACTTCCTGTTAGCAGTTAAACAAGACCTTAAAACATGGCAGCGACCATAATTCTCTTGGATAGGCAAGGTTAATATTCTTAAAATGAATGTTTTACCCCGTTTCCTATATATCTCTCAGTCTTTGCCATATCCCCCACCCCCTGGCATGCTTAAGGAACTGACGGCACTCACCACCAAATTTATCTGGGCCAATAAAACACAGAGAACAGCTAGATCAATGCTTACAGCCCCCAAAGACCAGGGCGGTCTGAGTCTTCCAGATTGGGTAGTCTACCATAAAGCTACAATGGTGATTAGATGCTTAGACTGGGCATTCCATAGACGCAATAAACTATGGGTGAGAGTTGAACAAAATTCAGCAGTTTCCCCCCTATGGGCTCTCCAATGGCTTTCGCCACAAACTAGAGTGATTCTCGATAAAAGCGATACCAAGCTTACATACACCCTTCAAATTTGGGACTCTCTCACCAAAACTGGTAAATGGCTGAACAGTCCAACGTTACATATCCCAGTCATCGGTAACCCCTCTTTTACCCCAGGTTTAGATCTTAGCTACTACAAGGGATGGGCTATCGACCTTCACCAATGCGCCTCCTCCTTCTATAATGGCAACACTCTTAAAACTTTGGAAGAACTGATACCAAACCGCCCGATTACAGACCTAGACCGATTTAAAAACAGACAAATTTCACATTTAATACACTCCTATTTCCCACATAACATTGTAAGGCCAGACCTGACACCTATCGAACGTATATGGCTCTCTGCAACGGCGCCCCCGAGAGGCCTATCTACTCTATATAACAGGGATCAGGAACCTTGGCTCTCCAGCTGTTAAAGAACTACAAGTCCCACAATGCATTTGCCTTTAGACTCCTTCAAAAGGCTCCATTATTGCATTGTGGGACTTGTAGTTCCTTAACAGCTGGAGAGCCAAGGTTCCTGATCCCTGCTATATAAACTCATCCAACAATTGCATCCAGACCCATCACCAAAATTGAAGGACAAATGGGAGAGGGAATTGGGCACACCCATAGCGACCGAGACCTGGAGTAGAATAATGAAATTTACTCATAAAACCTCCAGATGTACAAAGCTTCAGGAACTTAATTACAAATTGCTAACACAATGGTACCGTACTCCAACTAAACTGGCCAAGATCTTTCCCTCCGCTTCACCTTTATGTTGGAGGTGTAAGCAACACCCTGGGACGCTCATTCATATCTTCCACTCCTGCCCTTCCCTTAGTGGCTATTGGACTTCTATCTGGGATACTATTGAAACACTTACGGGCGATATCATTCCCGACACTGCACTAGCTCTTTTACTACACGACACTACTCATTCACTGAAAGGCTATCGGAAATCCCTCACACCTATTCTATTGGACACAGCGAAAACCCTAATTCCCCTCCACTGGAAATCCACCTTACGCCCAACTGTCTGGCTGGTCAAGGTAAAAGAGATCCAGAAATTTGAGGAGCTTAAGTCTAACTCAGAAAAAGATACGTCTCAGTTTACAAAGAAATGGTACTATGGGTTCCAATTTATGGAAACGGACCAATTTAAAACCATGTGGTTAGGGACTCAATGACCTCTGAGTGGTGTGTGCTCGAACCAGACCTTCAGGGTGTTCAGGCAACCTTCTACACTCATACTGCTAAGCAACACTTGGACTCCTCGCCTACTCAGGGTCAAAGTCTTCCGGGGATACCTCGCCTCCAGAGCTGGCTCTTCCTCCCTCCTGTCTCACTTTATGAGAGTCAGGTATGTACCTTTACTTACCATTTGACAAGCCCACTGATCTGTGTTGGGAACCCCCTATTCCTTCTCTATCTTTCTTCCCCCTCTTTTTTCTTTCCTGGCTCTATCCAGGTTTCATACATAGTAGACAAAAGGTTGTTTCCCCCTATTTTTTTTTTTTTTTCTTTTTTGAAGATGGGGGAATGGTGATTTACCTATACTTCCTGGATTTACTTTGAAGGGCCGTAGCTGCCCCTTGCTACCGTTACTTCAGGAACCTAACATTCCTTACCATGTATACCACTAAGGTTCCATCAGCACCCCCCTATTCCTACTATTGACTATGGACTATTATGCTTTTATTTCTTATTGTGTCATTGTGTACTACTGTGCTGTTGTTTTATATGCTGAAAATTTTCTCAATGAAAAGACAAATTGAAAAAAAAAAAAAAATTAGTTAGTTAGCCAAAAATGTAATCTATAAAGACTGGAGTGAGCAGATGTCTAACATAATAATAGCTAGAACACTACTTCTTGCTTTGCAGCTCTCTTGGTTTCCACTGATTGGTTGCTGCCTGGTAACCAATCAGTGACTTGAGGGGGGACCACATGGGTCATAACTGTTGCTTTTGAATCTGAACTGAATGCTAAGGATCAATTGCAAACTCACTGAACAGTTATGTCCCATGTGGCCCCCCTTCAAGTAGCTGACTAATTCAGAGTTAGAGAGCTGAAAAGCAGGAAGTTGCATTTTGATCTGTTATGTTAGACATCCAGTCACTCTATCCTTTATAGATTACATTTTTGGTTTACTAACTGTATTAGAATTGTTTCTTTATTTTGCACATATTTACCCAGTTTTTATTTTTATACTGAACTGTTCCTTTAAAAGGACATTATTTTGATTTATTAAACAGCATACTTTGTATGACACTCCATAATAAGCAGATACAAGTCTGAAATATATTCAACCTAACATACATAAATGTTTTATAACTGCGAGTAGATTTCTGCCTTGCACTTGTATGATATTTTTTCTTTGTCCTTTAAACCCACCTGGTTGGAGGAGCATAGGCTATTTTCAATGGGACTAAAGCAGCCAAGCACAAAGACCAGACAGCAGAAAAACAGGACATATCATTAAAAGGGTCATATACCTCCAGGTTCATCTAGATGCTGCTATACAACAACTTATATTAATATGGGTTAAAGCATGATGGTAGATATTGTCTAGCAGCCTTAGAGATGGAATTTTAAAGCTACATTTCACAATAAGTATTTCCAGGTCCTCAAGGGGCAACTGCCCAACAGAAAGAATTCTGATATCTCTGTCAACTCATCCTACAAAAAAAACTAAAAGAATGCTGAAGACCAAAAAACCAAAGACCTCGTTAGTTTTACAAATCTGACTTTGTAAACTCTGAGAAGTTTAATTATAAATTTGTGGTTGTTATCTGAAGCAATATTTCAACTATGCAATGGAATCCTCTGATTCCTATCCTTTCTGATTTGATTTATACCAAACTACTTTCCTAACCACAATAGCTATTGCCAGTCTTTAACTACAATACAATCTATTTCCGATTCATTGATAACCTGCTGTTTTTTTTCCAGTTAACATTAGGAATTACATCCAACACTTTTACTAAAGTAGCTAGAAATTCCTGCAATCATTATACATTTTCGCTTACATAACAACAAAGCATATGAAGAAAAGTCTTCTTAGTACATGACGTCCTCATATAGACATGACATTACGGTACATTCCTTATGAACTTTTTTTAATGTATTTTTGTTTTATGTTTTTGCACCCTATAACCTTTTAGTTTCCTCTATACATAATGCCCCTTCCTGCCTTTGCTGTTTAAAGGGCTTGGGTAAGGAGACTAAATATAAGATGACCAAATGTAATTTTGCGTTCCAGGTAGGCAGCACATACATTCTATTGAGTAGTTGCCTTAAATGTTCCCCTTCCTTCCTTGATTAATACCTAAGCAAGAAGATACAGCTTGCTTCAATAAGCAGAAGGCTGTGAGAATATACTTGCAGAACAAAACACTAATTTCTTCATAGAGTATAGGAAATTTGCAGAGGAACAAACTCACAAAATAAAAACAAACACATAAGTAGTTTATCGTTTATCATTTCAATAGAAGGAACTCTTCATAAACAGCTTAATTTCAAAGACCATTTATCAACAGATACAAACTTAGTGGCACTAGTAGGAGTGAGACTGAGAATACAAATATACCTAAGCGCCTGGACTATACCACTGACCCAGAGAAACCATAGTTGGGTCTTAGTGTTTATCTTATTTTACACCCTGAGCAAGTGATCTGCTTGTGCTGCAGGCACCTAAGACAAGGCTATAAAATATTTTAATCAGAGACATATCTTGCAATGTACTCCAAAGGGCTCCAATGTAACCTAATCTAAACAAACTATACAAAGTTCCTTAGTCAGATTATCTTTACTCGTTCACCTTCCTGATCTACAGATTGCTGTCTTTCCCCCCAAGAGCTAGCCAGTCAGGTGAAGTAAAAAACTACCACTTATTCTGCCAATCATATTGCAGATAACTTATTTCCTGTACAGTAGTTATTGGGGGGGGGGGTGCAAAGCAGGAGCTCTGTGGGCCAATTTAAACCTGCAGATAAGGAAAAAGTTCCTTGTTTACTAACCTTGGAATAGTAATGTTGTGGAGAATTCATTTGGAGCTAATCACACAACATTGTCTTTGTTCATGGTGTCTTACAAATGTGTGTATGAAGAATGTCTGTATGAATAGATAGAGACCAGGATATATCACCAGCATATATTAGGTGATATAGCTTGGGTGAATAAACATTCAGGATTTAAAGATGTTCTATCCCACCCAAAGCTACTTCATCTTAAAAAAGAATACAGTATATTAACCTAGCCTTTGACAAAGCCTGTGATATGCAGGTGAAACGCGCGTCAGGCGCATTTTAGAATTGTTAGGCAGGGGGGCTGAATCTACAAAGAATCTTTGGGCTACTGCTTCACAGCAGAAATGGGTGGGAAGCTCTGTGGGTGAAGGGGTGGGTTCTCGACTGTGATTTTGTGGCTGGGATAGAATCTAAACCTCCATTCAAATCTAAAACTAATTGAATACGGCTACTTTGGTTGTTTATCTTTGGGCTACCGCTTCACAGCAGAAACGGGTGGGAAGCTCTGTGGGTGAAGGGGTGGGTTCTCGACGGTGATTTTGTGGCTGGGATAGAATCTTAACCTCCATTTAAAACTAATTGAATACGGCTACTTTGGTTGTTTACTTTGGAAAAGGGGAGGGGGCGCTTGAGGGTGAAGGGGTGGTGCACCAGACCTGATTGCGCTTTGTGTTAATCCCTATCTCAGTCTATGGCTTATTAACTGAACTCTGCTGCCTACCAGCACTTGTATGCCAGGGTTGGCAGTTTATGTATTTAGTTTGCCTGATTTAATACAGGGTTAATCGACATACAGCCATAATATACTGGCTTCTCTCTCTTTGGCTATGGGAGGGTGTGCTTGAGGGTGAAGGGGTGGTGGATATTTTAAGGCCTAAAAGCCATCATACAAGGTTGACCCCGACTTATGGCTGTTAAATGATTGAATGTGACTTACCAGTATTTACATTTGTAGGCTCGTGGGTTACTCTTTGACATCCCAAACACCCACTGTATGCTGTGTACTTCTTTGCCCATTTGAATCCGGGTTCTTTGCCTCCCTGTCCCTAACCTTATTTTAAACGCTCCTCTGGACTTACGGTTTTAATTAATTTATTAAAAGTTAAGTTTTATTGTTTATTGTTCCTTGAGTCATCGGATTTAAAGATGGGGTGGTGCAACTTTAAGGGTTAATCTTTTTCTCTTTTGTGTTACGAAGTAAAAAACTA
Organism: Xenopus petersii; assembly: GCA_038501925.1. NCBI lineage: Eukaryota > Metazoa > Chordata > Amphibia > Anura > Pipidae > Xenopus > Xenopus petersii. Next base: position 45,461,119 of record CM076689.1, on the reverse strand, counting down.
CCACTTATTCTGCCAATCATATTGCAGATAACTTATTTCCTGTACAGTAGTTATTGGGGGGGGGTGCAAAGCAGGAGCTCTGTGGGCCAATTTAAACCTGCAGATAAGGAACAAGTTCCTTGTTTACAAACCTTGGAATAGTAATGTTGTGGAGAATTCATTTGGAGCTAATCACACAACATAGTCTTTGTTCATGGTGTCTTACAAATGTGTGTATGAAGAATGTCTGTATGAATAGATAGAGACCAGGATATATCACCAGCATATATTAGGTGATATAGCTTGGGTGAATAAACATTCAGGATTTAAAGATGTTCTATCCCACCCAAAGCTACTTCATCTTAAAAAAGAATACAGTATATTAACCTAGCTTTGTACCTCTAAAATAATCTTTAGCTTCTACTCACACTTGAAACAACCTACAGATTTTCTAATATTTAAAAAGGGATTAAGATCTCTGCCTGGCAATTATAGGCCAGTAAGATCAGGTCAGACAAATTTGATTGCTTTTTATGATGAGGTAAGTAAGATGCTGGACAGTGGAGGTGCAGTAGATGTGATCTATTTGGATTTTGTCAAAGCGTTTGATACTGTACCTCATAAACGACTGCTTTCTAAACTAATAGCTGTTGGGCTTAATGAAGTTGTTTAAAAAATGGTTAGGAAACTGGCTACAGGATCAGGTACAGAGGGTGGTTGTTAATGGTACATTCTCTACTTGGAGTAAGGTTCTTAGTGATGTTCCTCAGGGCTCAGTATTGGGTCCACTTTTATTTAACTTGTTCAATTATGTCTTAGGGGAGGGTATTGAACCTGAAGTGGCAGCTAAGTGCCAGATGAGATGCAATGTTGATAAATGTAAAGTCATTCACCTGGGATGTAAAAATATCCAAGTCCCTTGATGGGACTGCACTAGGCAAATCCATTATGGAAAAGGACCTTGGCGTACTTGTAGATAATAAACTTGGCTGTAGCAAGCAATGCCAGTCAGCAGCATCAAGGGCAAATATGGTCTTAAGATGTATTAAAGGGGGAATAGATTTGTGGGAGGAGGGGGTATCCTTCCACTGCACTGTAAGGCCCCATACAGAAAATGCTATACAGTTTTGTGCTCCAGTTCTCAAACAGGACATTATTGGATTAGAGAGGGTGCAGATAAGGGCAATTTAGCTGGTAAAAGGTATGGAAAATCATAGTTATAAGGAAAGACTGGCCAAGTTGAGTAACTGCTCTTTCTTCTTCTGGGTATGGAGGGGTGAACAATTTTGGGTTTGGGCTTGTTGATGGTCTACCTTCTACCTATAGTTCAATTAAAGGGTACAGGATTCCAAAGGATATGCAGTTAAAATCAGCTTATATAGAGACCAGGGAGGGAAACAAGGCAACAGGGGAGCTGCATAGAGCTTTACCAAACAAGCCACAGACCAATGGCCATTTCTTCAGTTAAAGGGAATTTGGTCAAGTTTCAGTGATGGATATAGGAATATTTTTTTCTTAATTATATATAATTACTGGTATGTAAAGAGGCATATTTTTGCTTTTTGTATAAATGAGAAATTATGCCTAAAGCAAGAAAATGCACTGGACCATGATCCAGTCCATATTCACAGTACTAACTTCCCTAACAGCAGTTTACAATAAAATCAGGGGCATAACTACAGAGGAAGCAGACCCTGCGGCTGCAGGGGGGCCCAGGAGGTACAGGGGGCCCCATGAGGCTCTCATTGATGAGCAATTTGAACATATATTGGTAAAACAGGACAAACACTGGATATGTTGGGGGCCCTAAAATTAATTTGCTGTGGGGCCCAGCAACATCTAGTTACGCCACTGAATACAATACTATTTTCCGGCAATTTTTGTCCCACCTGGTTCATATTATGCATAACGGATATAAGGAAATCAAGAAAATATATTGTCTATTTGTTGTTCATCAAATGTGCAGCTCTACATAGATATTTATTTTCTGGAAAAGACAGTAGCCTATCAACTACAAAACTGTCACTGGCACAACTGATCTGGGGAAACAAAGTCTCACCTTGAATAAACAATTTATATTTCTCCCTCAAGACAGGGAAACCCTTAGTAAATTGAAAATCTCCCTGGCTCAGCATATCCCTTGTGTAAATGGATAACTATAACCCAGTATTCTTCTTACACAAAATGATCTAATCCTCTTTTTACAGCAGTATGTGAATCTGTGTTAGTAAACAAAAGCAGATGGTAGAGATTTTTACTGTGTTTGCCACAGCTCAGGAAAAGAAAAGAGTAGTTTTCTGTGATAGCATAATGCTATTTATTGGCTAGCTGGGTAATGTAAAACAATGCAAGTAATATGTTAAAGTTTATTTTATATTTCCACATTTTCTGAAACTGAAATGGATAAACAGTATATATATATATATATATATATATATATATATATATTTTATATACAGTATATATATAAAAACGTACATAGTAACAAATGAAGTATGGATAACTTAAGGATCTATTGGTTGTACGGACCCCATCACTTGTGCACCAACCAATGTGCCTGGCCTGGTTATGCAGGATTAATGTTGTTTTCAGTGAATCCGTTCCCTCTTATGCTCTCTTAAAATATCTGCACTGTTTCCCGAACATACGACCCTCCAATGGGATACAGATTCATTAATTAAATGAATGAGAGGAGACATTACCCTTTATCAGATTTTCCATATGGGAATATAGTATCTATATCCTGGCTCTGCTTTATATGAAGTTGCATAAGGCTTTTTTTGTCACAGCCTGAGTGTTGTTCAGGGAACTCTACAATATAAGCTGTAAGAGATTTGGACACTGCTTGTATAAAAAAGAAGCATTGGTTTGGAAGAATATTTTGCAGTCTCTTAAACTTATGAAGTGATGTTGCCGCTGCATTCTAAATTTCCATAGAAACTCCTAGGGGGTTATTGATTACATATGTACTCAGTGAGTACATATGAACCTTTAAGGAATGACCCAACCAGCTGTTATCAGAAAAAGGTGATAAGTTGCTTATAACAACTTGAAAAGGAGCAAGCCATTGGTCAAGTTTTATACCGCCACCTGTACCCCAGCGAAGCCACCAGGAAACTTTGAAAGAAGCTGGCACAAGCCTGGGCCCACGAAGTAGTAAAGCGGAGTCAGATTTGTAAAAGGGTTAAAAAAGCTTACATTTTATTTTCCATAATTAAGAACCAAGGCCTGAAGCGTTTCGTGTCTACACTTAGTCATAGGCTCCCCAGAGAAGCCACACCATGCTTATACGGACTCCCCAAGATACACAAAGAAGGAGCCCCACTAAGGCCCATTATCAGCAGCATAAATTCAGTGACATACAGCATTGCAAAATTCTTGGCTAACATCTTAGCCCCATTGGTAGGCAATACAGTACATCATATCCAGAATGCCAAAAACTTTGTAACCAAGATTCACGGCATTACACTAGAGGCAGAAGAAACAATGTTATCATATGATGTCACTTCATTGTTCACATGTATACCTACGAAAGAGGCAATTGAGACTCAAAGAAATTGACTGCAGCAAGATAACACCCTTAGCAGCAGAACAAAGCTCAATCCTAACCAAGTGTGTTTGTTGCTAGATTTGTGCCTTAACACCAAATATTTCAAGTACAAGGACCTTTTTTATACAGAAACATGGCTGTGCAATGGGTTCTCCAGTCTCTCCAATTGTAGCAAACCTGTACATGGAGGAAGTGGAAAGGAGGGCCTTACTTACTTTCCAGGGAACTACATAGAGTCACTGGTTCAGGTATGTGGATGACACTTGGGTTAAAATCAGATCCAATGAAGTGGCTGCCTTTACAGAACATATTAATTCAGTGGACAATAACATCAAGTTCACAAGGGAAGATGTCCACGGAAACAAGCTTGCCTTTTTGGACTGTTTTGTATGCATCCAAGAGGGGGGTAACTTGAAAACGGAAGTATACAGGAAACCCACTCATACGGATCAATATCTGTTGTTCGATTCCCACCATCTGCTGGAACACATACTGGGTGTCATTAGAACTCTGCACCACAGGCCAAAAGTGTGGCAACTGATACAGAGTCCAAAGACATCTCAGAGGAGCCTTGAAAGTGTGTGGCTACCCAGATTGGGCCTTTGTCAAAAAAGCAGCAACCAAGCCCAACAGGAACACCAAAAGAAATGACCAGCCGGAGACACATATTAGGCGAAACATAGTCATCCCATATGTAGCGGAGTGTCTGAGAAACTCAGGAGGATTTTCAACAAACACCACATCCCTGTGTTTTTCAAACCTAGCAACACACTGAGACAAAAACTGGTACACCCAAAGGATCCAACACCAAAAGAAAAACAAAGCAATGTGGTATACAGAGTCCAGTGTAGCGAGGAGTGCACAGATCTATACATTGGGGAGACAAAACAACTGCTCACAAAGCGAATGGTTTAGTATAGGAGGGCAACTCTATAGGGCAAGACTCGGCTGTCTTTCTACACCTAAAAGACAGGGGACATTCCTTTGAAGATAACAATGTCTTGGATAAAGAAGACTGCTGGTTTGAAAGAGGTGTGAAAGAGATGATTCATGTCATGGTGGAGAAACCATCCCTTGAACAGAGGCGGGGGCCTTCGACACCACCTGTCTGCTACATACAATCCTTTTCTAACATTTGTACCCTGGCGGTTTTAAAACACTTCACACGTCCATTCATGCAACTCTCACAAGTAACACCTGTTTCTAGTGGTTGCATGACACATTGGTAATCCTATCACAGTAACTACAGAATCAACATCTCTGTGAATTTCAGATGTCACCTATCTGAAGAGTTACACTGTGCCATTGTGATTGGATTAGTGGAAGAGACTATTTGCCAAGAACTTCCCACACTAGTCAGTTGAACTAAAGAAGCTGCTCGGATGTAGTGAAATGTCTTCAATAATTACCCAGCAAGTCCAGTTGTTTTTTGAATTACTTATATTAGATATACTATGACCTGGATGAATGAAAATCTTCATAGTCATAAGTCTAGGGAATGCTACTTAGGGAATGTTTTTATCTAAAAATTTTCATTTTAAATTTTTTCTATCTTTTTGTAATTAGTAGCGCCCTTTTTGTGGTTAATACAATTATCCCAAGGTGTTGGATCAAGGTGCAAGGATACAGAGAAGTAAAACAGCTCTGTACTAACACACTCAGGCTGATTTGCATTCATGTTGTTCAGGAACATTTGTCATAAACAATTACTTTTATTGTCATATTTTATAAGAAACTCTATATTAGCTTTTTATGTGTGTACTGCTAAGCTTTTATTTATATTGCATTAAACGACTGTTACATTAAACTGCATATATGCTCCTTGAATTGTCCTTGTACTGAACCACAATTAACATATCACTGCAGTTTCCATGTTCCAACCTCATGTGCTGCTCATCACTAACGTGGATTTGTCCCTGCACTTTGCATTTAGGTAAATTTTAGATCCACCTTCACTTGGATGATATTTAAAAGACTGCATTCTGACATGGATTCAAGAAAAATCTTAGTTGGTTGCCATTTCTGCTGTCATCTAAACAACATTTACTCAAGCATTTGGTTCCCAAAAATAATAAACTCCATTGATTTAGAAGGTGTTAGTAGCCCATTTTGTGTCATAGCTCAAAAGAAAGTAAATAGCTCAAGGGAAAGTAAATTAAAATAAAAAAAAATATATTAGTGGATTTATCCCAAGTCTTAGCAATATATCCATACAACAAATGAATAGTAGTTTGATCCTTTCCTGAGAAATATATATCTTTTTGTCTTTTTGTAGGGTTGACTTTGACTGTGCTTGTTGGGTTGAGAAAGGGTAAGTAAAAGTATAGTGCCCTGAAGATCCTATAAACCAAAAATCTAACAAAGGCATTTTCACTGCCATCATATACAGTATGCTGTATTTCTTACATATGGAAGTTTAGAGATTTTTATGAGCTATTTTATTTTGGACATAGATCAGCACCATTGAGCTGATATATGGTTACAAGCATTGTTTAGCTTCAAAAAAAACTCTAAGACACATGACAAAGTTCAATGTGTTTACAACAGCTCCATGATTTGTTTTACACCTGCATGGCAATTATCCTCTGAGGTTTTCTTCACATATGCATAAGCCATATCTCAGATATGTGCAACAGGCAGACACATGCCCTATTATACAGAACATTGGATCAAGAATTAATTAAAGATAGGTATCCAATTGGAAAAAACTTATAGGTACTGTATAATGTCTTTTTTGTTCGTCTAGTTTTGTGAAATACTGATTCCAGCCATACTTCTTTAAGCATTTATACTCATTTCACTCATGCACAATACACTGTGTACCTTTACCCCAAAGATACGCACTGCCATGAAAATGTCCAGCAGTGTACAGCAGTGTACAGCAGTGTACAAGTCTTGTGTATGATTAAATGAAAAATAATAAGTGCCAATCGGAAGGGGTAGGGGGTAGAACAGACTTTTGGAAGGACTTTCAGGGCACATCTCAAAAGCTGCTGGTGGCAGCCTTATTTTATTATGTTATACAATATGCCGCTGCCAATTGCACTCAGAATGAAATGACTTTAGTAGAATGCCCAGCAGCTGTGACTTAGTTCAGTAGCTTAAATTGTACATAAAGTGACTATTTTTTGAGATAATAGCTGGGGAAATAGAAAAGCTGGGAATAAAGACAGTTACACAAAAAGTACTTAAAAAGGGAAACAAGTCCAAAGTTAAAAAAATCTAACATCGCAATCCATGACCCCATTCCACCCTGCCTTAATATGCATAAAATATTCACTTGTTTTTTTCCAAGTCTGAGACTGTATTTGGCAAGATATTCTGAACCTTCAATCTTTCCATAAACCCAGCCCTGCACCTCCAGATGGACATATAGGGAACTGCAGCATGTGGCTGGAGGCAAGGTTTGTGGACCTTGGTGGGAAGACATGTACATACTGTAGATAAATATGAGGAATATGAGAACAACCAAGGCAAATAATGTAAACTATGGTATAGATTGTGCACCATTCTATATAGTTTTACATTTGGTTAGTTGGACCACTGCCTCATACAGTATCTTAGACCAGGGATCCCCAACCTTTTGAACCTGTGAGCAACATTCAGAAGTAAAAGAAGTTGGGGAGCAACACATGCATAACAAATGATCTTGAGTTGCCAAATAAGTGCTATGGTTGGCCATTTGGTAGCCCCTATGTGGATTGTCAACCGACATTGAGGCTCTGTTTGGCAGTACATTTGATTTTTATACAACCAAAACTTGTCTCCAAGCCTGGAATTCAAAAATAAGCATCTGCTTTGAGGTCACTGGGAGCAACATCTAAGGGGTTGGAGAGCAACATGTTGTCACGAGCTACCGGTTGGGGATCACTGTCTTAGACCAAGAGAAAAGGGTCAATTCACACTGAGCAGGACCCTTATGCATTAGTTAGGACATTAACCCTTAAGTAATTGGAGAAAGTTTTGTGGTGTTTTTTTTTTTTTTTACAAAAACTCTGATCATGCTTTAACCCTTAATATTATATTGAGGAATTCTGGGAATCATAGCCTTGCAACACTGATTTGAGAAACAACCAAGGGAATTGTCCCCTTTCATCTCTTATACACTGTTCAAGAAATTCATATTTTGCAGCTGTATTGCATTTTAGACATTACCCAAAACGTCTCCTCTTCTGCTTTTCTCTGTTGTTTATTGTTCCATGCTGCCTTCACAATGATCTATACTGTCTCCTATTTTGTTCCGAAGTCCATTACAGTCTGTTTTTTACACTGTCTTTTGTATATAGCAAACCCTCTAAGGTCTACATCACATTGGGTGTTTTGGTGTCCTAGCAGTCAAACACCTGCACTATCCAGCCTCTTTCAAAGCGCAGGGAACACTGGCTATGGATATTGGCCAGTGACCCAACAGAGGCAAGAGGATCATCCAAAGAGAATACCTCAAAAATGGGGAACCGGCAAAACAGGGAATTTAGAAGGCAACTTCTTTCCTGAAGATATCAGTTGCAAACTTTGTATAGTATTATTTCCATTTAGGCATATTTGCCAGTATCACAGAGAATCATAAAACAAACACCAACAATAGCATTATGTACAATAGCACTTCAGGGGGTTGGACCAAAACTGCCCTAAACTGAAAGTTTGCAAAGTGTTAACAGACCCAAAAACGTGAGTGTCACAATGAATGATTCAATGAGTGAATAACATGAGACTGAGTTATGGCAAAATTAATTACAATGAATATAGGCTGAAATCATATTAAGTAATAAATGCATTAAAATGTTTTAACTGAGCATTTTTTTACACAGCTAATTAACAAAATCTATCAGGGATAGTGTTTCTTTCACTCAAATGTAAAAGATAAGTGTAGTTTTTATATTACTTTTAGCCCTTTGTGCTAATTATCTATTGTCTTATAAAGCAGTTATGTAGCCTTGGCAGACATTTGACCTGAAGGCTTCTGGATTTCTGTCTTGTCTTCTAATGCAATGAAACCCAAAATTGCCTTGCCTGGCCTCAAGTTTTATTGCGGAGAAAACAGACCTTTTAGTAGTGATGTCAAGCCATGTGAATCTTTCTTAGCTGAGAGGCTGCTTTTTTTAACCTGGACTACAAAAACCTTTAAAGTTGCATTTAGAAGAGTTTAAAGCCATTATTTTGACTGGGGCCTGTTGGACCTCAATACCTATAGTGTATGTTTTTATTCCAGCATATTGTACAGTGTTCATTTAGATTCTGAGTATTCACCAACAGTGGAACATGGAAAACTGAACCCAATTTATTGATCAATAACCTTTAAAATGAGTCTGTCTGGGTGCTGGGAAATAGCAAAATAGCTGATTAGACTATTAGATATGGTGTAGGCAATGGCAAGGTACAGCAAGTGGGGCTTGAGTAGGATAATTGTAATAATAAGTGCAACAGGAGAGAGAGAGCAAAGAGTGAGTGGAATTCAATACTCTAATAGCTTATGGCTGGGGCTATACGCTGTCCTTCCTTGTATAAATTCAGCTTTAATAACCATGGAACGTAGTCAGGAACGAATTCCTTCCTTTTAATTCTTTAGATCTTTCTTTAAGTTAAAGGTCAAAAAGCGTGAAAGGAAAGCCCTGGAGCTATAAACACAGGGGCTGCATGACAAGGGATCCGAATGACCAGCAGCCAGATTACACTGATTTATATTTAAAAATTTGCAGAATCAGATGTAGCTGTGAGTGGGTGAGAAGGAATGAGTTAAAGCAGGGGAAAGCTGGACTGGGGGTGAAGAAAGAGAGGGATGTGATGTCAGGGGAAGAAGCAGTTCACTTCCTTATCTTCTGAGCAGGTAGAAACATGAGGCAGAGCTCTCTCGGTAATATAATGTTATTAGCTGCAGTAAATTCACATTAACTCCTCAGTAAACTGCTGGCTTTGGGGGTAGAACTATTTGGGAAGCTGTTTGTTAGTTTCTTGCTGTTTGCTGTTTTACAGCAGTTAATCTCACTATAGTTACTGAGGCAGCATGGAAGTCAGCCTGGGCCCAACAGGCATCCTCTGTATTATATAGAAATCCAGCCTGTGACACTGAGCTGCTGCAACTCATTAGAGTATACAGAGAGGGCAGTGGGGCTCATTTGGGAGTAACAAGCCTGAATATATTTATTTACTTGTGCTTTGCTTTATTAAGTCTGCATATTGCACAGTGTTTCTAGAGAAATAGTTACTTGATTCAGCAGCCTCTCCTATCATTTTACTGGGCTTTGTTGCAAAGATTGTTATCTATCTGTATATGTGTGTGTACTAAGCTGTTGGCGAGCAGGTCTCCTCAGTGTGGAAGGGCTGACGGAGCACGGTGCTCCACAACATGGAATGGCTGTCTGAGCACAGCACTTCACAGCAAGAAAGGGCTGTCGGAGAGCGGGTCTCCACAGCTTGAAAGGGCTGCCGGAGCACGGGCTCTAAAGCGTGAAAGTGCGGTTGGAGAGCAGGCCTCCACAGAGTGGAAGTGCTGTTGGAGCGCGAGGCTGAGTCTCCACATCATGGATGGGCTGTCGGAGCAGGTCTCCACATAGTGGAGGGGCAGCTACTGGACCAGCATGGTAAGTGGTTGGTTGACCTTACCCTCTGAGCCAGGTAAAAACCGCTGGAGGGGTTGGGTCTTTACAGAGCTTCTATGAAAGAAGCATGGTAAGTGGTTGTTGACCCTACCCTCAGAATTGACAGGGGCAGCTGAGGGCCCCCAGAGCAGAAGGGTACATTTGGTATCTGGGATGGAATAAAATTGCCTACCATGTTAGCATCATAGTCCACCACATGGGCTCCTGTTCTTAGCAGTGAACTATTTGGACTGATATGTCAGGCAACCTTGTTGGAAGTTCACCTTGCTATAACCTGTCCAACAATTATACATCCACAGGGGGGTAGCTTTTTATGCCGGCAATTGCACATGGTCATAGATTATTTAAAGATATTTCAATGAAGGAATGTAGTTAGTTCTGTTTTGCATACCTATGACATTCACCAGAGTACAGCACAGGTAAATTTAGAAGAGGGAGAAAGGAGGTTCTCTCCTGTGACTGCACAGTGGGTTGATTGATACAGACGCTACTACTGGTTGTGCTAGGTGACAGCCTGCTTGGATTTCCTATCATCGACCCTCTGCAGATTCCGGAGCGACAGCAGGGCTGCTGAACTTCTCTCATGGTGGGAGATGCAGCTCCTGCTCGTAGCAGAGTTTGGCGCCATCCTCTCTGTAGGTAGAGGCAGCCTAACACTCAGTGGTTGATATAATGACATAGTGCTGATCTCAAGTGAGGAGCAGCAGTGCATAGTAGCAACCCCTTATGGAATTCTGGCTTTGAATATTGCCTTGGGGTAAGGCTGGCAAGGTCCTATTTATTTGATAAAATGTTAATAAATGCTGTGGCCATTTTCACCATTTCTGGCTCCTTGTGTTTCATTACTGTGTGTAACTAAGGGGTTCAATGGGATAGCTGAGGTGAATGGTCAATTGAGGAGTCCCATTGTCAAGGTCATAAACACATTTTTCAAGTGTGTTATTTTTCCAATGTATTTTTTTGTTTATTATTTTTAAGATTCAGTCAAATCCAAGCACTATTTTTGCACTACCTACATCTTTAATGTACGCAAAACACACAAACACAAACAGCTATGCAAGAGAATTCACAAATGATAATCATCCTTACCCACTCTACAACAGTCATCTCACTGTTATCTAATACACCAGGACTACTATGCAATTTTTACTGGCTAATACTACACCTTACTGATACTTCAGAAGGGTTGATATAATGCTGTTTATGTTTCAAGCTGGAACAATTTTATGAAGCCAAGAAAAGTTTTGTGTAAACAGAACAGGTAGGATTCTAAGTTGAGGATCCTCTTGAATCAGTTGGGCAAGATATTTATAGCAATGCTACACAATAAAACTTTGTTGAACTCCTGCAGGTCAATGGTCCAAACTGATGCAAGATATATGTTCCAATGAGAATCATGCATGCTCTGACTTAACACTTTCCAATCTCACCTAATGTTTGCATACAGTGTTATACTGGAAATGATTGCAAGGTGATGTCACCTAGATTCTTTGGGTGCCAAAGACCTTTAACAACATAATAACATTTTTTTTCTCAACATTATTTTTCTTAAGTTAACAATACATGGTACCAGTTATTAAAAGTTATTTTACATAAAGAAAACACCAGCAGTATACAAAGCTCCACCAGTTGAGCATATACAGTATGCAGATGAGCCCTTGAATAGATTTTGCACATCCTGCTTATATAGTAAAAGCGTAATGGGTTTTTGGAGCCAACAATAACTCAAAGCTGCTTGAAGCATGACCAGTATAAATGATCTTTCAGCTCCCATCTTGCAGAGTAGGCTTTTCAAGACTTGTATGAGCCAGAGAGAATACAAACACCCGTTTTCTGTATATGCAAACAGATGTCTCCTATTTCCAAATTTTTCCAAATCAAGCGTTTTCATTATGGATACTCTATGTACCAATAACTACTCAGAATATATTGATGCATGACACACGCAGACTGTCCTTGTGTCCCAAATGTACAGTACATGGCTTCTGTTAAATCACACAGCAGTTGAGGGTAAATTGAATAAAGGATAACACTGACTGTCTTAACTACTGATCTTTCAGCTGGTTCTGTTCTGTTAAAAAAAAAACATGGTAGTTTCAAATTTGAGCACCAAGTCCCTTAGGGAAGCCTTCCATTGCACAACCAAACTCTTGAGGTTGCAGCCCAATCTTAATTACAGCCAAGAGAATATTAAAGTGACAACGTTGCCTACCAGTGTTGCACAAGTTATCATGCTTGTCACTAGAGATGGCGCGAACTGTTCGCCGGCGAACTTGTTCGCGCGAACATCGGGTGTTCGCGCTCGCCGGAAGTTCGCGAACGTCGCGCGACGTTCGCCATTTTGGGTTCGCCATTGTTGGCGCTTTTTTTGCCCTCTCACCCCAGACCAGCAGGTACATGGCAGCCAATCAGGAAGCTCTCCCCTGGACCACTCCCCTTCCCTATAAAAACCGAAGCCCTGCAGCGTTTTTTTCACTCTGCCTGTGTGTGCTGAAGAGATAGTGTAGGGAGAGAGCTGCTGCCTGTTAGTGATTTCAGGGACAGTTGAAAGTTTGCTGGCTAGTAATCGTTTTGATACTGCTCTGTTATTGGAGGGACAGAAGTCTGCAGGGGTTTGAGGGACATTTAAGCTTAGGTAGCTTTGCTGGCTAGTAATCTACCTTCTACTGCAGTGCTCTGTATGTAGCTGCAGTGGGCAGCTGTCCTGCTTCTTATCTCATCTGCTGACTGCTGCAATAACAGTAGTCCTTGTAAGGACTGCTTTTATTTATTTTTTTGTTGTTTTACTACTACTACTACTACTACTACTACTACTACTATAAGAGCCCAGTGCTATTAGTCTAGCAGTGTTGGGGAGTGGGACTGGTGTGCTAATCTGCTGCTCCTAGTAGTTCAGCAGCACCAACTGTAATTTTTTTTTTTTAATATTCATTTTTTTTTTATTTTACTTTTTTTTATTTTACTACCGCTGTAGTAGTGTATAAGTTGACCTTTTAGGCATTATTTGCCCTGTAGGCATTTTTTGCCCAGTGTGTTATTCAACCAACAGCCATCTAGCTGTGTGACCTTGTTCACATTCTGTCTAAATATCCATAATATTACCGTCTCCAGAAAAAACACCGGAGTGACTTTTTTCAAGCAGCCATAATAAATTTTACGTAATCCGTATCCATCGCTGTAGTAGTGTATAAGTTGACCTTTTAGGCATTATTTGCCCTGTAGGCATTTTTTGCCCAGTGTGTTATTCAACCAACAGCCATCTAGCTGTGTGACCTTGTTCACATTCTGTCTAAATATCCATAATATTACCGTCTCCAGAAAAAACACCGGAGTGACTTTTTTCAAGCAGCCATAATAAATTTTACGTAATCCGTATCCATCGCTGTAGTAGTGTATAAGTTGACCTTTTAGGCATTATTTGCCCTGTAGGCATTTTTTGCCCAGTGTGTTATTCAACCAACAGCCATCTAGCTGTGTGACCTTGTTCACATTCTGTCTAAATATCCATAATATTACCGTCTCCAGAAAAAACACCGGAGTGACTTTTTTCAAGCAGCCATAATAAATTTTACGTAATCCGTATCCATCGCTGTAGTAGTGTATAAGTTGACCTTTTAGGCATTATTTGCCCTGTAGGCATTTTTTGCCCAGTGTGTTATTCAACCAACAGCCATCTAGCTGTGTGACCTTGTTCACATTCTGTCTAAATATCCATAATATTACCGTCTCCAGAAAAAACACCGGAGTGACTTTTTTCAAGCAGCCATAATAAATTTTACGTAATCCGTATCCATCGCTGTAGTAGTGTATACGTTGATCTTGTGGGCATTATTTGCACAGTGTTTTCTTCAAACCGCCATCTAGCTGTGTGAGCTTGTTCACATTTTGTCTAAATATTGATAATATTATCGTCTCTAGAAAAACCACTTGAGTTACTTTTTTTCAAGCAGCATTCTTATATTTTACGTAATCCGTATCCACCGCTGTGTATACGTTGACCTTGTAGGCATTATTTGCACAGTGTTTTCTTCAAACCGCCATCTAGCTGTGTGAGCTTGTTCACATTTTGTCTAAATATTGATAATATTATCGTCTCTAGAAAAACCACTTGAGTTACTTTTTTTCAAGCAGCATTCTTATATTTTACGTAATCCGTATCCACCGCTGTGTATACGTTGACCTTGTAGGCATTATTTGCACAGTGTTTTATTCAAACCGCCATCTAGCTGTGTGAGCTTGTTCACATTTTGTCTAAATATTGATAATATTATCGTCTCTAGAAAAACCACTTGAGTTACTTTTTTTCAAGCAGCATTCTTATATTTTACGTAATCCGTATCCACCGCTGTGTATACGTTGACCTTGTAGGCATTATTTGCACAGTGTTTTCTTCAAACCGCCATCTAGCTGTGTGAGCTTGTTCACATTTTGTCTAAATATTGATAATATTATCGTCTCTAGAAAAACCACTTGAGTTACTTTTTTTCAAGCAGCATTCTTATATTTTACGTAATCCGTATCCACCGCTGTGTATACGTTGACCTTGTAGGCATTATTTGCACAGTGTTTTCTTCAAACCGCCATCTAGCTGTGTGAGCTTGTTCACATTTTGTCTAAATATTGATAATATTATCGTCTCTAGAAAAACCACTTGAGTTACTTTTTTTCAAGCAGCATTCTTATATTTTACGTAATCCGTATACACCGCTGTGTATACGTTGACCTTGTAGGCATTATTTGCACAGTGTTTTCTTCAAACCGCCATCTAGCTGTGTGAGCTTGTTCACATTTTGTCTAAATATTGATAATATTATCGTCTCTAGAAAAACCACTTGAGTTACTTTTTTTCAAGCAGCATTCTTATATTTTACGTAATCCGTATCCACCGCTGTGTATACGTTGACCTTGTAGGCATTATTTGCACAGTGTTTTCTTCAAACCGCCATCTAGCTGTGTGTATTATCGTTTCCAGAAAAACCAACTGAGTTTTTGTTGTTGTTGTTTTTTTAAAAATAATGCCAGGCAAAGGCAGGCCGCCACGCAGAGGCCGTGCTAGGGGCCGTGCTGCTATGCAATCCTGTGGCCCTAGCAAATTGCCCAGTTTTAAAAAGCCAATGACCCTGAACTCCCAAAATGCTGAAGAGGTAGTTGACTGGCTTACACAGCACACCCCATCCTCTACCGTTTCTAACTTTACCACAACATCCTCCTCATCCTCCACTGCTATGGCCACCCCACGTAACACTTCCTCCACCACCGGTGCCCCTTCTTCACTGGAGTCAGAGGAGTTATTTTCCCATGAGTTTCTTGAACTGAGTAATGCGCAACCATTATTGGCAGAAGAAGATGAAGGAGATGAGGACGTTACACCAGATTTAATTCTGGCAGAGAACACGACAGAGATGGACATAATGATGAGTGATGAGGAGGAGGTCCCCGCTGCTGCTTCCTTCTGTGATGTGTCAGAAGAAATTGATGCATCTGAGGAGAATGATGATGAGGAGATTGATGTTTTGTGGGTGCCTAGTAGAAGAGAGCAAGAGGAGGGTAGTTCAGATGGAGAGACGGAGAGTCAGAGAGGCAGTAGGAGAATAAGACTTAGAAGAAGCAGGGAGGACAGCCCGCAGGGATCAGTAGGGCAACAACATGTATCGGCACCTGTGTTCAGCCGGCCAACGCACCCGCCATTGCCGCCAATGCCGCCAACTTCTACTGTTACCGCCAGATCGCACACTTCCAAAAAGTCAGCAGTGTGGGATTTTTTTAATGTGTGTGCCTCTGACAAAAGCATTGTAATTTGCAATGAGTGCAGTCAGAAACTGAGCCTTGGTAAGCCCAACAGCCACATAGGTACAACTTCTATGCGAAGGCACATGAGCGGCAAGCACAAAGCACTTTGGGAGCAACACCTCAAAGGCAACAGGCAAACTAAAAGCCACACTCCTTCTGGTCCAGCATCTTACTGCTCTACCTCTGCTCTCCTTGACCCATCTGAACCACCCTCCACTCCGCCTTCCACCTTGACCACCTGTTCCCATTCCCAGTCATCTGCCACCAGCCAAGTTTCTGTGAAGGCCATGTTTGAGCGTAAGAAGCCAATGTCTGACTGTCACCCCCTTGCCCGGCGTCTGACAGCTGGCTTGTCTGCACTCTTAGCCCGCCAGCTTTTACCATACCAGCTGGTGGACTCTGAGGCCTTCCGCAAATTTGTAGCAATTGGGACACCGCAGTGGAAGGTACCCAGCCGCAATTTTTTTTCTAAAAAGGGAATACCACACCTGTACCAACATGTGCAGAGCCAAGTTACCGCATCTCTGTCACTTAGTGTTGGGCCAAAGGTCCATATGACTACTGACGCATGGTCCTCCAAGCATGGTCAGGGCAGGTATGTCACCTACACTGCCCACTGGGTGAACTTGGTAATGGCTGGGAATGGGAAGCAGGGAATGGGTAGCTCAACAACAACAACAACAGTGGAGTTGGTGTCACCGCCACGGATTGCACGCGGTTCTGCCACCACCTCTACTCCTCCATCGCTCTCTACCTCGTCTTCTTCCTCTTCTTCTTCTTACTCTGCTGCTGGGTCCTCCTTCTCCTCCTCCACACCTGTGCACCCCCAGCTCCCCCTAGGCTATTCGACGTGCCAGGTACGCCGTTGTCACGCTGTCTTGGGGATGACGTGCCTGGAAAGCAAAAACCATACCGGATCTGTACTCCTGTCATCTCTGCAGTCACAGGCCGATCGGTGGCTGACCCCACACCAACTGCAGATCGGAAAAGTGGTGTGTGACAATGGAAGCAATCTGTTGGCAGCGTTGAGACTGGGAAATTTAACACATGTGCCCTGCATGGCACATGTGTTAAATTTAATAGTCCAACGTTTTGTCTCCAAGTACCCAGGATTCCAGGACGTTCTCACCCAGTCCAGAAAGGTGTCGGCCCATTTCAGACGTTCCTACACAGCCATGGCACGCCTTGCTGACATTCAGCCGCGCTACAACATGCCAGTCAGGCGTTTGATTTCTGACAGCCAGACTCGCTGGAATTCAACGCTCCTTATGTTGGAACGTCTGCTGCAACAACAAAGGGCCGTCAACGAGTACCTTTTTGAACTGGGTGGTAGGACTGGATCTGCAGAGCTGGGGATTTTTTTCCCCCGTTACTGGGTGCTTATGCGCGATGCCTGCAGGCTCATGCGACCTTTTGAAGAGGTGACAAATATGGTCAGTCGCACCGAAGGCACCATCAGCGACCTAATACCCTTCGCTTTCTTCCTGGAGCGTGCCGTGCGACGAGTGACAGATGAGGCTGTAGACCAGCGTGACGAGGAGCTGGAAGCGCACGATTTATGGTCGGAATCACCAGAACGAACCCAGGCACCTGCTGCAACGCAGGGAGAGGTGCCAGAAGTGGAGTCAGAGGAGGAAGGTGGCTTTGTGGAGGAGGAGGAGGAGGACCAACAGGAGCAGGCTTCCCAGGGGGCTAGTGGTGACCTTTTGGGGACCCCTGGTCTTGTACGTGGCTGGGGGGAGGAGACCGTGGATGATGCAGTCCTTGATAATGAGGAAGCGGAGATGGATAGCTCTGCATCCAACCTTGTGAGAATGGGGTCTTTCATGCTGTCATGCCTGTTGAAGGACCCCCGTATCAAGAGGCTTAAGGAGAAGGACCTGTACTGGGTCGCAACGCTACTAGACCCTCGGTACAAGCATAAAGTGTCAGAAATGTTACCAACATACCACAAGTCCGAAAAGATGCGGCATTTACAAACCAGCCTGCAAAACATGTTGTACAATGCTTTTAAGGGTGATGTCACTTCAGGAACTCATCAACATTCCAGGGGCAGAGATGCCAGTAATCCTGCCACGAGCACACCTGCAAGGACAAAGCCCTTTGGTCGGTCTGTAACATCAGACATGCAAATGTTTTTCTGTCCAAGGCAGCGCCACAACCCTTCTGGATCCACCCTCAAAGAACGCCTCGACCGGCAGGTAGCGGACTACCTGGCATTAACTGCAGATATCGACACTCTGAGGAGCGATGAACCCCTGGACTACTGGGTGCGCAGGCTTGATCTGTGGCCAGAGCTGTCACAATTTGCCATGAACCTCTTGTCTTGCCCAGCCTCAAGTGTGCTCTCAGAAAGGACCTTCAGTGCAGCAGGAGGGATTGTAACTGAGAAGAGAACTCGCCTAGGTCACAAAAGTGTCGATTACCTGACCTTTATTAAAATGAATGAGGGGTGGATCTCGGAGGGTTACTGCACGCCGGAAGACTTGTTCTGACTTCTATGCAGCTGTCCTTCTCTTCAAGCCTCATGACTCCACACACAGCTGTCCTTTAGCGTCCTCCTCCCTCCGCCACCGTTACAAACTAGGGTGCAAACCCTACTGGTTTAATTTTTTCTGGCCTCTGTGCTTCAGTGGCTGCAACCAAAAAAACTGGGCAAACAATGTCTACAAGGTCAACGTATGGCGAAAAATGACTATTTTCAGCATTTATATGGCATATTTTTCTGGCAACTGTGCTTCAGTGGCTGCGTCCAAAAAAATGCATATTTTCTGCATTTATATGGCATAATTTTTCTGGCCTCTGTGCTTCAGTGGCTGCAACCAAAAAAATGCATATTTTCTGCATTTATATGGCATAATTTTTCTGGCCTCTGTGCTTCAGTGGCTGCAACCAAAAAAATGCATATTTTGTCCATTTATATGGCATAATTTTTCTAGCCTCTGTGCTTCAGTGGCTGCAACCAAAAAAATGCATATTTTCTCCATTTATATGGCATAATTTTTCTGGCCTCTGTGCTTCAGTGGCTGCAACCAAAAAAAATTATATTTTCAGCATTTATATGGCATAATTTTTCTGTCAACTGTGCTTCAGTGGCTGCGACCAAAAAAATGCATATTTTCTGCATTTATATGGCATAATTTTTCTGGCCTCTGTGCTTCAGTGGCTGCAACCAAAAAAATTTATATTTTCAGCATTTATATGGCATAATTTTTCTGGCAACTGTGCTTCAGTGGCTGCGACCAAAAAAATGACTATTTTCAGCATTTATATGGCATATTTTTTCTGGCCTCTGTGCTTCAGTGGCTGCGGCCAAAAAAACTGGGCAAACAATGCCTACAAGGTCAACGAAGCACAGAGGCTAGAAAAATTATGCCATATAAATGGACAAAATATGCATTTTTTTGGTTGCAGCCACTGAAGCACAGAGGCCAGAAAAATTATGCAAACAATGTCTACAAGGTCAACGTATGGCGAAAAATTACTATTTTCAGCATTTATATGGCATATTTTTTCTGGCAACTGTGCTTCAGTGGCTGCGTCCAAAAAAACTGGGCAAACAATGTCTACAAGGTCAACGTATGGCGAAAAATTACTATTTTCAGCATTTATATGGCATATTTTTTCTGGCAACTGTGCTTCAGTGGCTGCGTCCAAAAAAACTGGGCAAACAATGCCTACAAGGTCAATGTATGGCAGTTGTTTAAAGAGAACAGTAGATTACTAGCCAGCAAAGCTACCTAAGCTAAAATGTCCCTCAAATCCCTGCAGACTTCTGTCCCTCCAATACAGAGCAGTATCAAGCAGATTACTAGCCAGCAAACTTACTATCATCTGTCCCTGAAATCACTAACAGCTCTCCCCCTACACTATCTCTTCCAAGCACACACAGGCAGATTTTTCAGATAAATTTTTGCCCTTGATCCCCCTCTGGCATGCCACTGTCCAGGTCGTTGCACCCTTTAAACAACTTTAAAATCATTTTTCTGGCCAGAAATGTCTTTTTTAGATGTTAAAGTTCGCCTTCCCATTGAAGTCTATGGGGTTCGCGAACCGTTCGCGAACCGCTCGCATTTTTGCGCAAGTTCGCGAATATGTTCGCGAACTTTTTTTCCGACGTTCGCTACATCCCTACTTGTCACGTCTATAATCAAACTTAACCCTCTAGTGACCATGTAGTTTATGGAAAGTTAAGTCTAGATATACAATTCTGCCACTTTCGCACCAAAAACATAATAGCCTATTCCCAAAACTGGTGAACTATGGCTTCAAGAAGTATTTTGGTATCAGATAAAATGGAAGTTGTGCCACATCATCATCTGGAAGGCCAGAGGTTGTGTGTATAGATACACTCAAAAATAAAATAACTAACTGTATATGCAAGTAAGTATTTAGATCTTGCGTCTGGGACCTTAAATTGTGGATTTCCATGTGTTCTTAAACTATATCCATCAGACTGCCCTGGGAGCAGTGGCGTAACTACCGGGGGAGCAGGGGGTGCAGTTGCACCATGGCCCGCTCCTCCTCGGGGGCCGCCGGAGCCACTGACTTTTTTTGTAGGGTTTTTTTTAAATAATTTTTTCTTTGCCATTTTCTTCTTTGTGCTGGCTGGGGAGGCTCTTTTTTTGTGCTGGCTGCTCCCTCCCCTGGGTGGGCTCCCCTGTCAGATCCCTCCCCTGTCAGATCCCTCCCCTGTCAGATCCACTTTGTACCACCACCCCCCAGCTGTTGAAGTGAGAGTGGCTGGCGAGGGAAAGGAAGCCCCGCCTGCTGCAGTCGTGGATAATAGTCTCTGGGAAGGGAGTGTGACTGTGGGATAGCAGGTATAGTAGGGAGAGATGGTGCCTATGGTAACAGTGGGATAATAGTCTCTGGGAAGGGAGTGTGACTGTGGGATAGCAGGTATAGTAGGGAGAGTTGGTGCCTATAGTAACAGTAGCATAATAGTCTGTGGGAAGGGAGTGTGGCTGTGGGACTCACTAGCGCTCCCCCGAATTGGCTGTTCACTTCTCGGGTATAACCTCTCTGGCCCTGATTGGTCAAACCACTGTCTCGCAGCTGAAGCAGTGCCGGTGACATGGCTGTCCCCATTCAGCACATCTATGTAGAAGGCACATGGCTCCTCTGCACAATGCCACCAAGTCCCTCTTTACAGAACAGGACAAAGAGCTGACCGAGCGACTGCAACACTAATCCTCGCCCTACTACTTGCTCTCCCAACCCAGTAATGCTGTATTCCAGCCCAATGTGTGTGTGTGGGGGGGCGGGGTTAGGGGGGCCCAGTTTAAAATGTCCATACCAGGGCCCTTAGGGGTCTAGTTACGCCACTGCCTAGGAGTCAGCTGTTATAGGATGCATTGTCCATCTGCACACAGATTCCAGTGGGAGAAAGCATGGCCTATAAATTACTGAGTTTTGCTGCAGCCCCCATGTTAGAAACCTGTAAGTATAGTTCTTAACAGTAAGAACCACACTATTCCCCTGCCTTATTCCCCAAATAGTTCTCATTACTAGTGGTCCACTATTTGGCTCACATTCCACCCACACAGTAGACCATCTTTCAAGCATAGAACAACAAACAGCAGTATAACCTTCATCCTAGTGTTTGAATTCAGTAATCATATGGCCAATATTTGTACAGTTTTCTGTGGATGCTAACAGAAAGACGCACTTTAGAGAACTAAGGTATGCAGAGGACAAATTTAGAGAGTTTAGATCCCCTTTAAATATATATAAGATAACTCCTAACCACAAATATGGTGGACTCTAACTTAACTGTGTGTTATTCACCCTGATTTTTGCTCTGATTTCTCTATATGTACACAAATTGGCTCATTAGAAACAGTATTGCTGCTGCACAGAATCAGAAAAATATGTTTATTCCAAGAAAGAAGAATGGTAATATATTCATTAATTTGATAACCCTTATTGTTCTCTCAGACTATCCCTATGGTAAACAGGATCTTACAGCTTTCTGTATGTTTTCCCTTTCTAGCAAAGGGCAGGCTAATGGGAATACTTGATTCTAATTTCGATAATTGAGGAAAGAAGAGAAGAGCTATTTAAAAGGATTATAGACTGTCCTGAAAATAATGAGAAAATCTCTCCCAGCATCCTGTGTGCCTGAGTCATGGGATGTCATGGTAACAATGTGTTATTGAAATCTGATTACCATGCCCACTGGTGAGCAGTTTTGTTTTCCAACACTCAGAAACTGTTTTTCTTTGAATGTTACGAAGGAGAGGTAGGTGGCTGATTGTATTTATGCCAAGACTTTGGCATAAATTGGTCTGCAAGTTAAATATATTCTATTCTGTCTAAGTTGACAGATGAGGCAAATATTTTCTTCAGCAATCTGAGAGTTAGTATGGTTGAAGGTTATGTAAGATTACTAAAAGCTTAAAGGACTAAAGACATTGGGGCAAATTCACTAAAGGGTGAATTTTCACCTGCAAAGGCTTCACCACACTTCACGCCACTTCGCCAGCCATTAATTTGCTACCACTACGATAAGTCACTAAAATGTGAAGTTGCATCTTGGTAGCTGAACGCTGGCAAAGTTTCACTAGTGTAAATTCACCAGCACGAGCATTTCAAATCGCACTTTCGCTAACGTTAGTTTCTGCCTAGTAAAACTTTGTTAGTACACTTACACTTAGGTGAATTTGAATAGGGCGAGTACATATAGGTCATATATATGTCTTTATTATAGATGTTGATGTAAATAAAGTAAAATCACTGGGAGGGTGCCAATAGGTAAGCAGTTTTAATCACAAGTGGGTGTCTGTTACAGTGTACTCATACACAACTATGTTCATTAATTGTTCTATACTTCCAAATGATTATCTCAGCTCTAAAGATTGAAAGATGGGCATTATAACTTCAGCTTGGCTTACAGTGCTTAAAGGAAATAAATACTTAAGCAACAGATAGTTTATAAATTAAGTGGCATATTAAAGAATCTCACCAAACTGGAATATTTATTTAAGTAAATATTACCCTTTTACATCTCTTGCCTTGACCCACCATTGCATGATGGTCTATGTGCTGCCTCAGATATCAGCTGTCCAGAAATACTCCAGCTCCAACTGTAAAAGGAGGAAGCGTGGAAGCAAAATACAGAATTATGTCTGTTAATTAGCTCATGTGACCTAATATGTATGGGTTGTGAATTCTAGGATCCCAGGGGGGGAACCCTTATATCTTAAAATGGTAATTTTCTATTTATGATTACCCAATGGCATGTACTACTAAAAAAGTATATTATCAAGAAATTGGTTTATTTACATGAAGCAGAGTTTTACATATGAGCTGTTTTATTCAATATCTTTTTATAGAGACCTACATTGTTTGAGGGGAATAGTTTCTTTAAGCGATAAATAAAATGTCAGACAAGAGTCACTGGGAAAGAGGTCCACACTTAAAAAGGCCATACACAGAGAGGTTTGGGGAGGTCTCCAAATGAATGGATCTCTCCCCAATATACCCACCTTGAGGTGGATGAATGGGCTGAACTGATCGACCCAACTATCGGATCAAAACACTGCAAATACAGGAGGTCAGACTGAGGACCACATTAATGAACTTTTTAAGCCTGCTTGATCAACATCGGGCCAATTTTAGTCCAGAGACCGATCTGGGAAGGCCATTGGAGGGCCCCATACACTATCCAATAAGCTGCCCACTGTCTGCAACTTATATCAGCCCTATTTTGATGTGAGATCATTCAGTTAGGGATTTCAAGTCCCAGAATTCACCATTTTACATAAGAACAAGGTGAGAGAGAGGGTTGCATTACTCTGTCAGCATTCTTGGGAAATTGCCAGTTGAAGTATTATGGTTTCCTTCAATCAGTGGAATCTAGACAATGCAACAGTGATTATGCACCTTGTCTACATAGCCCAGCTTAATGAGTGCCATTAATATCTAGCTGCTGCTTGGTGGGTAGAAGATGAAACTGTCTGGTTGGTAGATGTGCATTTGGTCCTGATCCATGTTGCTATACCTATAATGAATCAGGTAACTACATCTGGTTTTTGGTTGTGGCTAGCCAACTATGATTAACTGAAAGCAGAGCATTATATGCCAAATTGTTTTCAGGCCTACAAACACCCAGATGATCATGCAGTTTAGGATTTAAAATAAAATACAACACTTCTTTCCCATTCCAAGAATATGTCTTCCAGGTGCCTAGAGACAACAAAATACATTCTTTGCGATAAGAGATAACCACTCTCAGTAGCAAATTATATAGGTTAGTGTTATGGGCTTGAAAACCTTCCATCTCAGGTAGCGGGTAAAACATCCTGTATTGTCTGTAGCATTGACATTTCATAGCTGTACAGTATGGAACATTATAAATACCTTACCTTAAAAGTATTTTTTCCTGTACAAATTGGAGTCATTAGTCAGCAACACCACCACTACCATAATAGTTGGTTTCTGTATTACTGAGCCTCACACTGCAAAATTTAAATCAATATCTTATACTTATGGTATCTAACATGATACAACTCTTTATGTCTTTGTGATTCTAAATTTTGTTGCTCTGTATCTGGTATTATGAATGCATTCTGATGATAATGGCTGATCAGGCCCTGAGGCATTAATATGATTGGGCTCAAGTACTGTTTGCAGGGTGCAGGCAGTAAACACACAGGTGAGCATAAAAGTGGGTTGCCTTTGTGCCAGATGCATCCATGACAGCGCAGTACTTTTTGAAGCACAGTGCAATTGAAGTACAAGGCTTTGGATACACATTGTATCTGAGGAGAACCCTTTAGACTGAACCTATATAGCATTGCCTACCTGGATCCCAAGTTACATTAGTAGGTAGTTTATGTTATAAAATATATTACAGAAAAAGTATTCTGAGACAAAAAAAACATGCCACCTTAAAGCAGGTGTTGAAAAAGGGCTATGAGCAATTTAAATATGCAATATCATTATCATCTAATTAGGAATATAACATTGCAAAATGTGAATTTGCATTTTTAATTATACACAATTTGAATCTACTTATGCCTTATACATTCCCCTGTAAAACTTTCCATGGTATATACTACAAGGTCAAAAGCTTCCTCTGTAGTTTTCGACATTCAGTCAGACTGTGTTGTTGCCCGACAAGATTTACAGCATTCAGAAGGAGCAGAGTGATGTTTACAAGCAAAGGATTGAAGTAGCCACTCTACAGATGGAGTTACCTTTATATAGTTAAAAATCACATTATAAATACACATAGGAATGTAGCTGGCTATACAACTGCAGAGACAACTATCGTGGATACCCAAGATGCACTGAACTGAATTTTAATGGCAAGGCCTCAGTTATGTAATAGCCATGTGAGAATTTTCAGCTCTGAAAGTTAACCATGATCATTACAATTTTGACAATTTCCTGCAGTTAGGGTATAGCTTCTATTTGAAAGAATAATGAATTGTTTTTCTCCCTAGTGCGTCCATATGACAAATGATTGGCTACATGCTCTCATCACTTGGTTTCCTAAGGCTTCTCCCTATGACAATAATAACATCAAAACTCAATGCTCCACTGACTCCAGGCACTAAGAAGTATTTGATCCCTTGTTGCAAATTGCTTGGGCTCTTGCTTTGTGAAAGAGATATCAGAGTTAGGAATCGCGTTGTGATGCCTTGAGAGTGTCTCCAGATGACGGGAACTATCTAGCAGAGACACCTGGCTAGTTTCACTGTTCTTTATCATGGCCATACATCAGGTTCTATTACACAGCTATCTCTATGTTTGCTACAGTGTGGAAAGAAACTTGAAATAAAAGCATGAGCTTCTACAAAACTGAATGTATCAGAATGTATCAAATTAGGACACCTTTATTAATTATTATAGTGCTAAATGTACTATTAATTTATTTTGCTTGGTTATGGTTAAGTGGCATTTAATCAGAAATGTGTAGCTACCTTCTCCTATGCCTGAAAGGCAGTTGTTGTTTTCTTAATGGCTGCTTTTGTAATGGAGTTAAAATCCTTCTTTCTGCAATGA
This sequence comes from Xenopus petersii, assembly GCA_038501925.1. Taxonomy (NCBI): domain Eukaryota; kingdom Metazoa; phylum Chordata; class Amphibia; order Anura; family Pipidae; genus Xenopus; species Xenopus petersii. The sequence goes on along the minus strand of CM076689.1, from coordinate 45,435,190 downwards.
GCCAAAAAGAATGCTAGAGAAAGCATTCTACTGCATCATTTAGTATTTATGGGAGTAAGTGTGTTAACATTCATGTTAACACAGCATGCAGGGAGAGCTTCCTTCCATTCTTTGTCCACCATCAACACACTCATTGCACCTTCTGCTGTAAATAAGGCACCAGTTGCAGCATGCAACCCTATCTTTTATACCAGCTACTAACATAAATGCAGGGCTCCCTTTGTGAATTATAGGTGTGAGTTCTTGTTTTTTGCACCAATGATACAGGGTTTAATTAGAGAAAGTTTACATACAGTACCAGATACCAATACTGGACTAATTGGCCAAATACTGATGCTCAACCATACGTATGTGTCGCTTTTTTATTCTAGAAACCAATGCTGGGAGCTTAAAACAAGGTTTTTAATTACAAAACAGTAATATGTACAATAATATCTGTATATAACATAAAAGCCAAATGCCTAACAGAGCTGGTAAAATAGCAGTCAATGTGGGGCTGGTATTTTAAATGTACCAGCTCTCACTCTTTTCCCATGAGTCACTCTATAAGCATGCCTGATTGGGATGGGGCTGAATGGGGGTGGGGTTCATCATCCCATTATTTTATTTGACTGGTATGTTAGAACAAAAGATGGCAACTCCATCACACATGCCTAAAAATCGTCAATATCTTGTGCACTGGCTGATCTGTACTGCATTTTTTCTTCTGTAGTGGAAAATCTATTACACATTGTGCCCATATCAGTTCTTCAGGTCTCATTATTATGTAGAATATCCTTCAGTTTCAGCATAAAAAAGCATTTTTACATGTAATAAACAACTGCTTATTAAGTTGAAAGAAATGCATCACAAATGGATATCATTTTTTAAGGGAATAAAAAAAAATATAGATTTCTGCAAGTGTAAATAGAGTACAAGACAAGATAGGAAATGCTCTATACACTCCTCTGGGCATGCTCCTGTCCAGCACGACTTTTACTTATGTTTATTGGGGGAGAAATTGAAGATAAATTGCCCTGGTTTTGTGGAAGGGGCACACTTGGTTTTATAAGGAAAGTAAAAGCTGAAAGACCTCCAGGGTAAGTAATGGTTCTTCCATACAACTGTTTTATTAAGGGAAACAAAAGGTGAAATTGCCATGGGGTGAGTGATGGTTTATCCATAGAGTGGATTTTATTAGAGAAACAGCAGGAAGGTATGTTTCAGCTATACAGACGTATCCATCAATGTGCAGATCGTGAAAATGAGGTGCAGATTGTGAAAATGCCTTGCATATTCAATAATCAGGTTTAAACATTTGGGTATTTCATTAGTATTCTTTTTTATTTTACTGAAAGCCCACGTTTTGAATCCTATCATTTCTGCTAATAAATTATAGCTGCAGCAGCCTCTCACATTGGCCTATGGGAACATTAACCTTGACAGAATCTTTGCATATGATTCAAGAGAGGTCTATTTAGCGTGGCCATGGCATAATGTTTCTTCCATCAAGGTGTCATGCCAGTATGTTTACTGGCAGGAGATGGACATCTATTCCTTCCACTGACAGTGATGGGGCCATTGTGCCTTGATTTAGACTGACACTGCTAATCTGCATGGTAGATAATATATGACATGAAGCTTGGGAGCTAAGTGTGCTTTCGGATAACAGAATATATAAAGACTGATCTCTACTGACCTTTTCCATTAAAGATTTACTATGTTCGCATATGTGAATTAATACTGTATTTCTTTATTTTTGGATTTGCATTCACAGAATTCAATATTATAATAATTGTAACAAGTATTAAAATGTGCGCAAAGGAAAGGCACATGAATTTGCAAGAGGAAATTGGATTTCCATCCGTGAACACACCTGCTGAAAAAAATCATCTGTCACTTTCCAGCCTGGATCAAATCATGCATGCAGGTGATTTCCCATACCAGTACAGTGTGCACTCATGGTTTGATGGTTAGAGCAAATAAAAGCACTCAGATGTGTAGTAGGGGCTTTGCATTTATGCTGTGCAGCAATGTTAGACTGAGCAAACTGTGCCGTCATACAATATAACTTCTGAAACCGCATTACATTCATTTTGACTTAGCATACAGTAGGTATTGGCTCTAAAACCTGGAAACCTGTTATTCAAAAAGCTTTGAATAGTGTCCTGGCCTTATGGCATCCCTACCTTTGTTCTCTTTGGTGAATATTTGGTGAAACGAAATGGATCAAATTCAGCCAAACCTAATAAAGAGTATATTATGTTTGTTTCTTTTCAATATTTCTTGTAGCCAGTGGCGTAACTACCGGGGGAGCAGGGGGTGCAATTGGGCCAGGGCCCGCACCCCCGCAGGCCCCCCATGCAGTCAGGTGCCCACTGCGCCGCACGGAAGAGGGTGGGCGGCGTGGCCCGGCTGCACGGCCCGCACCAGGGCCTGCCCCCACCTAGTTCCATCTCTGCTTGTAGCCTTAAGACATTGTGCTCCACATTATGGAAAGACCCCTTACTCAGAAAAGTTTAGGTCCCAAGTGTTTTTATAAAGTCAAACACAATAGGTAGAGAGGGAGCAACTTCCATCAGTATGAGAAAAATAATGGTATGCAGGGCCAAGAAATTGGTCACAAAGAAAAGAATTAACCAATGAAGATGCACCTTCCCTTTATTTTGTCTGTCAATTTCTTACATGTTCATTAAAACATAACTTATAATGGTAATTATAGTATATTATAGTAAATATGTCCAGAAAAACAAAAAAATTTTATAAAGATGCTTTTATAAAGCAACCCATACCTGTGCCGAGCTTCCCCTTTGACATAAATTCTGTATGTACAAATCCGTTATACCAGAATTTATCCTAAAATCTGGACTGTAATTTCTATAAAGGAATTCAAAGACATGTAATTAAGGAAACAGCATCAGGGTGGGATGGCCCTTGGATGCCTATAAGAAAACTTAAGCAAATTATAGTAAGAATCTGGTAGCAGAGCTGACAGGGAGGGATAGTACCCCTCTCCAATCTGCATAGGAAAATATAGTGTACTGTATTTGAGCTAGTCAGCATTGGCCAAAGTCATACACTTCAATTTACTTTAAAGCAATTTAATTAGATTTAGCCGTTTCTATTAACTAGAGTTGAGTCAATATCTATACTATTTTTACACATATATTCACAGGCCATTCCTTTAGAAGACTCTAGGGCATATTTACTGTATATATGAAAGTAGAGCTCACAACAGTCTGGCAATGACAATGTCCACAACTATCCATTCACTTACATAAGTGACATAGTCAGCAAAGGTTGTTTTCCCTTTAGCCAAAGTTTCTTCACTAAGCAAGTGATTTCTTAGGTGTTGCAAATGGTCCCATGTTAATCTCAAAAGTTGTCAGTTCCATCCTCTGAGGTTCCACATTTTGTCAGCCATTTCTCTTAGCGTATAAGAAGGTTATAGACGGATGAACATATGAACATGTAGACATATGAACACATTGCTATATTGACTATAACAAACAAGGCAAAGTTGTGCTCACCACTAATTTTACAACCATTAGGCGGGGTGCAATGAGGCTGTGACCACAAATACATATAGACAATTACAAGAGTCCTCTGCACTAAACCCATTATCAATATATTTAAGACATATATTTGAGACATTTTGTGCATAGTGCTACTAAAATATGCCTTACCTACCCTTTAAACAAAACAGGGATTGTTTGTCCATATATTGCAATATATTTAAGCTGGCCAACTACGTCAAAGTCATCCCATATCTGGCCAGTCCTACGCTCAATTTTCATCTGATTCATAAAGAATTCTATTGCTTCATTATACATTTTACAAAGGGACTAAGTTTTACCTGCAACTTACTAGCTGCTTTCAAAGTAAAACTCCCAAACTTGGCTGCCCTTTTATTAGACACCAGTGGGATCACCTGACTATAGCTGGGAAGGGTGGGAGCTACAACATAGAGCTGGTCACTGCTCCTGTATAAACTATAACAAACAAGGGAGCCAGCTTAAATATATTGCAATATGTGGACAAATAATCCCTGTTTTGTTTAAAGGGTAAGGCATTTTTTAGTAGCTGTATGCACAAAACGTCTCAATGTCTTAAATATATTTATTATGGGTTGAGTGCAGAGGAGCTCTTGTATATGTCGACAATACTATATTGGCCATTCAGCCTTAGTTCTAAGAATATCTAGATTGGCAAATAAGTGTTCACCCAAACTGACCTTTAAGTGGTCTTTCAGGAGTATCTAGGGAGTAGAAGTTGAAAAACAAATTTACTGTTTGTTTTTTTTAAAACTATGCAGTCTGCAAGGCACCAAAGTGGGTAACGAAGGGTGCCCGGGACTGTGGAGAGGTACTGGGAGCAGAGGGAACACTTGGAATGGTTAAATGGGATGGAAGGATTGGTTGATGGCACTAAGGGAGGGCTGTTATAAAAAGGGGAAGCTGCTTACCCTCCTCCTCTTGTGACATCACGGGCACCTGGAGTGCTGTGTGGCCGATTATCACCCCCCACCCGTTGCACTGTTACACTTTTATTGTTACATTTATGTGTTAAAAATGTTTCAATGGATTGTTTTCCATATTGTTAAGAATGTGTTATATAACAAATATTATTATTGTCACAGCTGTTGGCGGGAAATTGTTTTTGGTCCTTGCCATTTGGGTACGGCCAGTAGGTTTTTCCCTTTACATGCCCACTGCGGCGGCTGGCATCTGGGGTAACCTGGGCTTGGTATAAAATGGCAAGGACAGGGTTATCGTTTTTTTTTGGGCAAATATGGTTTTAATAAAAGCTGTGGACGACATTCACCCACGAAAAGGAAAAACTGAGTCTTATGTTTTATTTAAATGTTAGCTCACAAACGACTGCCTCCCACAGTCTCCTATGATGTGCAACTGAATGCACACTCCAGAATGGCAGAAAATATTCAAGCTTTGCTCTACCCAAGAAACTGATATTAGAGTTTCTTTGTTTGATAGAGGTGCCTATGCAGTGAGACACAGAGCTAGGCTACCAAAATACAGCTCATTTTACAGAACATGACAAGTACTGTAGAAATAGAAAGTGACAGTAAAAAGAAATATATTCTCTTGCAGAGACTTCTATTTCCTCACCTCTGCTCCTTGTGCAATGAGCGTGTTTTGGAAGGGTCATTCTAAGCCTGCGAGACCTGTCTTAATAATGAAAGACCTATTTTCTAGCAATACGCTACCTCAGCTAACGACCCGCACCGGGCTTTCGCCTACTGGAGGTAGCATTTGTTTGCTGTGTGCTTCAGCATCCAATAAATCTTAAACAAAGAAGTCAATATTTTGGAAATATTTCAGGGTAATCAAGAAACTGAGAAGTAATTGTACACTGAGATTTGCAGCACATAAGGCTCACTTAATTCTGTTACCACATAAGCACTTGGGATGCAGTCTATAGATATCTGTCATTTGTGACATTTCAATATAATTCTTCTGGAATAGCTCTCAGTTCAGCAAATACAGAAAATATAGCTTATGCCAATGTTGGTAATATTAACACAAGAGTGAAGCAAGTTACATTTTATTTCACTCACACAATACAGTGCTAAAAAGGAAACCTTGAAGCTACTGCAGGACATCTTACGAAAAACAGCTTTAGTCTAGGTTACAGGTATGGGATGCATTATGCAGAAACCCATTATCCAGAAAGCTCCAAATTAGGAAGACTCTCCCCCATAGACTCCATTTTATTAAAATAATTAACATTTTTAAAATTGATATCCTTTTTCTCTTGTACATGATTCCAACTAAGATATGAATAATGTTTATTGAAGCCAATCTATTCTATTTTGTTTATTTCATGTTTAAATAGGGTTTTTTTTTGTAAAAATTAGCGTCAGATTTAAAAATACTCGAACCTTTGGACTCTAGCAGTTTTTGGACCTGACTGCTTGAACCCGAAGGTTTGCACATTCTTGAATTGTGTCCCAACGTATGAAGATCTGAATTACAGGAAGACCCCATATCCAGAAAACCTCATGTCCTGAGCATTCTGGATAACAGGTCCCATACCTGTATTTCAAATAGTGCCAGCCAAGTTGGTGCATAGAGGCACATATTGTGAGAGCTTTTCTTATCTAAGTGTGAGGGCTTATCCAGGGTCAGACTGGCCAGCGGGACACAGGGAAAAACCCGGTGTTCCCTAGCAGCCCAGACCCAATCCACACTGGGATTCCCCCAGGTCACTGATCTCCCTTCCTTGACACAATGATTTCATTTAGGTGCACTCGGGGGAGGGAGAGTGGTGGTGGCCCCTGTAGGGGGTGTGTGGCAGGGGTTCCAGTCTGACTCTGGGCCTATCCTGCTCTGCCTACTGATATAACAACTAATGTAAATATGTCTATATCATAAGTTAGCAATATAAACATATATATGGGCATCTATTGATACCTAAACGAAAAAGACATTTATTAAAAAATGAATCAAGAAAAATATGGGTTTATTGTACAAGGATGACTTGATCTGAATATCTGACTCTCCTTCCTGACTCTTACCCTCGCATTAGTAAGGTACCCTGCTGGGTAAGCAGAAGACTTCTAGTGTGCTTGCTCTAGTTGAACACTGAATAATACAGGCATATAGTAGTTAGGGTTGCCACCTGGCCGTTATTTTACCGGCCTGGCCGGTAAAAATAATGGTTGATCCCAATGTTATTAATAGTGAAAAAAGATAAATATATAAGAAGGCTGGTATTTTTTTCCAAAAAGATGGCAACCCTATTAGTAATGCATGTCAGTGATCCGACTATGTGGTACTTTTGCAAACATGTGTACAAGGGATTCTGCAATTGGCATTACGGATAAACACATTGCTGGGTTAGTTCTTGCTTCTATCTGCAAACAGAACTCAATGATCAAAGGCTAACCAACTGAGGATACCATGGAACAGAAATAGCACAAAGAGAAGTACAGTAGCTCAGGTCACCTTAACATTTCAGCCTGGAAACTATAGGAAATCCTTAAATCAAAAGAGAAAATATAAAAATACAACATAAAAATACAGCCAGGTGTAAAAAAAAAACAAAGAACAAATTATTTTATCCGTGAGTGCGGATCACTAGGACATACTGTAAACGTTTGGATATGTGTGTGTATATGTGTGTCTCGTTGTTGAATATTTCTTATGGACAAGAGGTGACATTCATATTCAAATAAGGTATTTTTAGACTGATGTTCGCTGTTAAACAGGCGACCAGTAGAAGCAATTGCCTTTTTTTCTTTTTTTATTGCGCCTTTTGAAAAAAAAAGTCTTGATTGTAATTATTTGCAGGACTACTGACCTAAACTGTTAATAAATCTGCCCCTAAGAGTTCTGCTTTGATTAGAAACATCCCTATGAAATCAGACTACTTTCCACTGTATAAAAGCTCAAGAGAAACAGTAGTTGAGTCAATACATTCTGCATTTAACAATATCTGTTAGAGTCTACTGAGACTCGGTTACAATATTCTCTGCTAGAAGCAGTTTGAAAATAGGATTGTGGAGTTAAGTAAATTGAGTGCCACAAATGTTAATCTGTTCTCTGCTTCAAGCCTTCAGTGTAACAGATTTCAATATGTTATACAGTAGCACAACCTGAATGCAAAACTACATATTACCTTGGATGAATGCTGTAAAATCTATTTTTCATGATCAAAATTGTCACGATAATATTAGCAGCATTCTCTACATTTAATGACTCTGCAAAGAATGATAGCATTCCTTTCCTCCTTTTTTCCATTTTTTAAACTGGGCAGCAGTGAACCAGCACTCGATTTGCATGGATAGTGTATGCACCACCATTTAAACCCAAACAAGGCTAAAGCTTGCCCAATATGTCAGTGAATAGACCACAGAAGTGAAAAGAAGCTTCCTTGTTTCACATCTTGCAGTTTCAGTTGTTCAGACTGTTGTCCAGAATGAACAGAACAATGGAAACATGACCTACTAATCCAAAAGTCCTGCCTGTCAGGACCATATATTATATTTTGACCTCCCGAGGGCCAGTGTCTAGGGGTCAACACCAAGGTGATAATATTCGTCAATGTTTTTATGGGAAGATAAGTAAATGCTCTAATAAACAAATCCTCTAATTCCATCATATCCTGCAGTTTCTTCAGAGATTTAACTGGATTTTTCTTAGCTGGTTCTAGCATTTTTTGAGACACGGCCAGGCATTAAGCTATGATGGATGGCCTGAGTGTTTTGAGATTTTTGGTTTTTAGAATTAATGCTGACTTCCTATTGTGTCTCCATTAATCTGTTTCTAATGACAAGAGGTTTTCTTTACGAAGTACCTTGGAAAGTGAAAAGGGATTATTCCATTAAGAATGTGTTCTGCAAAGTGTAATTGACCTTGGCTTTACTGGAAAATTGTCAATTTCTGACACAGCATCAAATAAAGCCAAATGTTGCATATATAGAAAAATGTAGGTCCTTCATGGAGAGGGACTTCTAACTTTATGGTTTAATTCGGTTCTGTAAAATTCACGTACGAATGGACTCAAATAGCAGAAGCAGCAATAACTTCAAACAGAGAATTACCTGTGTTTTATTCACAGCAGGGTTTTCCAAAATATTAAATGTTAATAAATAAATAAATAAATATATATATATATATATATATATATATATATATATATATATATATATATACACACACATTTTATACAGTATATATATATATATATATATATATATATATATATATATATATATATATATATATATATATATATATATATATATATATATATGTATAATTCATCAGTATAGGAACATAACACTGATTCTTTACACTTCAGAGGTCTGCACAGGTCTACTTTAAGCCTGAATACATTAGAAACCTGTTTTTGACCCCACTTGACCCAGGATAATGACAGCAATCTTACTCACATGAGGTTTTTTATTTCTTCTCCCAAAACTGCACAAGCTAACCCTCACTTCCTAGTTCTTACTGGACAGGACAGTAATGTGTAGTCCCAACCCTTTACCACAAGTGATGATTCATTAATACTGGCTTTGTCAGCCTGAGTTTCTCATCTAGATCATTTAGATCTCATAGATCATACCTACCCTCTAGAGCAGTGATCCCCAACCAGTAGCTTGTGAGCAATATGTTGCTCCCCAACCCCTACGATGTTGCTTTCAATGGCATTAAAGCAGGTGCTTATTTTAGAATTCCAGGCTTGGATGCAAGTTTTGGTTGTATAAAAACCATGTGTACTGCCCAACAGAGACTCCTGTAGTGTGCCAGTCCACAAAGGGGCTAACAATAGCCAATCACAGCCCTTATTTGGCTCCACCCAGGAACATTTTTCATATTTATGTTGCTCCTTAACTCTTTTTACATCTGAATATTGCTCACGGTTGACAAAGGTTGGAGACCCCTGCTCTAGAGTTTTTCTTTTCACTAGGCCACACATGTATGGGCAGGTTTATCAAAAATCTAATTAGATTTTTCGATAATTCTTATTTTTTTTCCACCAAAAATATTTTTAAAAACTCGAATGTCTGGTATTTATTGAGCAAAAAATTTTTTGAATGTAAAAATGCCCCATCTAAAAGCTGGCTAGGTAATGAAGAAGTCAATGGGAGTTGTCCTAGGCAAAGCTTAAGTTTTTTAGTTGATTTGAAGCATTTGTCTGAAAACTTTTGTAACAATTTTGAGATAAGCAGATAAGTAATTGTAACAATTTAGATAAACAGGTCTCTTGGGAGAAGTTAGACTCCCAGCTTAAAGGGCAAATCACCTTCATTAGCAAAACTGTAATAACTGGAAAAAAAACACAGACATATGTTCAAACTTTCATAACCTGCCAAATTTTGTAAAATGAACCTGATAATTAAAGGATGTGGCCAAAAAATGGGCATGGTCAAAAAATTTTTGCCGTGCTATGCGCACCAACTGTTTTTGTCCCACCTTTTATTTCCAAAATGTTGAGAGGTATGAAAATGGCTCCTGCCTGCTTGCTGTGATTATGAATTCCTAGACTTGAAGAAACAAGATTTAATTTTCTTTTAGTGTAAGTAAAGTTTATTTAGCTTGACTAACATCATAATATAGGATTTGGATTTTTTTTATTAAGGTGACAGGTCCCCTTTAAGCATTCTTCACAAAGGGGTGCATATACATATTCTTTGCAACTTGCTCCTGTTTACTTTGATGAATTGTGGACAAGGTTCAAAGTAAAGGGCTCACAGATGAAGGGAAACCCTAAAATTAACACCTACCTTAAACTAGAGGTACTTCTGCAGTTTAACCTACACTTGCAATTGACTTGCACCAAGTGCATTGGTTGCTAATGTGCATTTGCAGAAATTACAAATATTCATGTATTCATGTATACACTAATTCTAATGGCATATTGAGCAACTTATATTTAATACTGAAGATATAATTAAATGCCTGTAGCAAGACAATCAGATTAATATCTGCATATCTGGTCTACTTAGGGCATTATCTAGAAGTGATGTTTCTCAGCTTGCATGATCCATAACCTCAGTGGGGACAGTTCTATGTGTATTTGTCTCTATGTTAATGCAATGCTAACATAAATGTTAACACACAGCTAATAAATAGTATATGTATATAGCTGCAGAACATGTAATATCTGCATATTCATAATAACTACTTAATAGCACATAGGCCATTATCTTGGGATGATATGTCTTAGTTTGCATGTGCCAACAATCCAGCTAGGAAAGTTCTCAGTGTTTATGTCTCTATATTACCGTATTGCCAAGAGAAATAATACTACATATCTAATGAACAGTATATGTATATAGCTGCAGAATATATAATATCTACATCATTCAATATGCAGAGGAAGCCCCTGTGATAAACTCTTAACACTGTTACATAAACAATTAGTGCAACTGTATTGGTGCAATTATTTTCTTGTCTCTAGTACACAAAAAATTGGACAAGAGCTTTCATGGTCTCTGTGTTCCCGAACACTACACTGTGTTTCTTTTTTTTTTTATTGATAGACCAACCACTTTGAAAAAATTAACTGGGGCAACAAGAATTCACCGGCACACAGGTAATGCAAGCAGGTTACACCTTGCTAAAGATTTATTGAAGCATGCAACGTTTCGGGGTTACCCCCTTTGTCAAGCATACAATTACAGACTGCACAAAACAATTTAAAGGTTAAACAAATCACATGGTCTAATGAGTGGGCGTGAACAAATGTGAAATTAATTAACACCAAAATTAGGAAAATTAGAAAAATTAGAAAAAATCTAAAAGTCATTTTGCAAAAGACAATAAAGAAAGAAAATTAATCCTTGGTACAAAGAATATAAGTGGATAAAAAATGAAAACAATTTCCGTGGAAAAATGTCCATTAATAGATAATCCATCCTGTAAAAGACAATAAAATTGACACAATCCTTAGTGTTAAAAAGCGTATCCAAAAGGGAATATCAAAAAATATCAAAAGGAGTATCAAAAATGTCCCAATGTAAATTATCCAGGAAAAAAGAAACAAAGAAACAAAAAAAAGGTTAAAACATTGTAACCAACAAGTTACTAATCAAAGGCAGGAACCTCTGGTAATGTGTCATAGCCATACCCACCAACATTACTACCTGCCCCTTCCGCATCACAGCCCACCCCCTCCACATAACGGCTCCACCCCCTGACTGGTCTCCACAGGGCTAAAAGGTGGCAACCCTAGGGCCGCTATACTCTTCATCATACTATCATGACCACTTTTAATGCAATTTAATGCATTAGTGGCCTTGAAAATAATATAATATTTGCTCAAACTTATTTAGCAATACCTTTTAACACAGAACCTCTCAGACACAGAACTGCCCTTGATTTAATGCACTTTTAATGATAGGGCCATTTTTCAGCTCCAGACCTGTTATTGTTACTGCAGTGTGACTACCAGTAAAATAATTTGTTTTCGTAGTGTGCTATCAGCAGCTACAAGAACCACACTGTTATAAATATGTAGATCTCTTATGAGTTCTCAAAGTCAAAATTGTATTGGGTTGGGTTATTTAATAAAAAAATTGAATATCTTAAAAAATTGATATGAATTATGAATTCGACTTTAGATTTTCTCTGAAAAAAACTTGAATGTCAGGAATGGTACTAACATGTCCAAATTGGTTCCTGGAACTCTTTCATTGATTTATACATGAACTTGGCAGGTTTTACGTGGCGAATAGTCAAATATGAGTTCTTAAAGGGCCAGAGTATGACAAATCTGGAAATTTGAATTCGAATTAAAACTTGAATTGAGTTTGGATAATTCACAATTAGAATCTGAGAGTTTTGACCATAAAAAAAACAATTTGAATTGTCAATTTGACCCTTAATGAATCTGCCCCATAAAGTCAAGAATGAATTGTTTGACCACGGGATACAAAGTCTAGATCAGTGATCCCCAACCAGTAGCTCGTGAGCAACCTGTTGCTCTCCAACCCCTTGGATGTTGCTCCCAGTGGCCGCAAAGCAGGTGATTATTTATGAATTCCAGTCTTGGAGGCAAGTTTTGGTTGCATAAAAACCAGGTGTACTGCCAAACAGAGCCTCAATGTAGGCTGACATTCCTCATAGGGGCTACCAAATGGCCAATCACAGCCCTTATTTGGCACCCCAAGAACATTTTTCATGCTAGTGTTGCTCTCCAACGCTTTTTACTTCTGAATGTTGCTTACAGGTTCAAAAGGTTGGGGATCCCTGGTCTAGATGTAGTGATTAATACATAAAATTAAAAATAAAATTGAAAAGACATTTGTCCAAGAACAAAGATGCCTACAATGTGTGTGTGGATCTGAAGTGATCAATGTCTCTACCTTGCTCAGCATGCTTCAATCTGCCATGTGCATATAACTATGGTTAGAACTGATGAAAAGTTCAGAAAGGTGATTCATGTTCAATTAACCCAGCCAGACATAACACAGTCAAACCAAAAATGATGGGAGTCTTTTTGAGCTGACGTGCTATAGCCACACTGGATTTAATGTAGGCAGGAAATCAAAATTAATCTTTTCATTATGCAAAAAAGTTTGATCATTACAGATAGCAAATGAGGCACATTTAACCTGATTTAAATGATGCATTTAATGAAGAGCTTAATTTAGGTTTTCAAGTGCTAACATATATTAATCAATCCTCAGGTCAATTGCTATAGTATAGTGAAATAACGCACCATGGTTTCTATGAAAAGTTAAAAAAAAAAAGCAGTGTGAAGTTAAGGAAAGACTGTCAAAAAGCAAAGTTAAATAATAATATATTAAAAAATTTAATAGCATTTAGTGATGGGCGAATTTATTCGCCAGATGCGAATTTGCGGGAAAAAAATGGATGCCGAGTTAGAAAACGAGACGCCATTTTCCGAATTTCGCAAATTTTTCGGCGAATCGAAACGTCCCAAATTCGCCCATCACTAGAAGCATGAAATGGAGATGCCTAGAATACAAAAAAATACTTTCACGTAGCAGTATCTGCTGCTGTTGCACCAAACCCTAAAAACATTTTGAATTCCCTCAAATTTCACATTCCAACAATAGGTTTAAAATACTGCAATGGGGCCACTAGTTAGAAAGAGAGGGCGGAGAATGATGCCAATTTTGTAAGTATAAATGACCACAAAACAACTTTGCCATTGAGGAAGAAACTAGAAAACTAGAAGCTAGAAAAGGTAGATGTGGAGGTCATTAAAGGCTGATTCTAAAAGAAGTAGATATGGAGCCTTGCTAACACATAATGACCCAAGCTGGAACAGACACAAACAATACCCATTCATACTTAGCTGTGCAGCATAAGAACCAAAAATGGCAGTCACATAAAAAAAAAAAACAAGGGTTTGAAGGCTGGCTGAGATTGATGAAACTTTGAACTAACTTTTCCACTTTTTACTAAGTTATTATGGATGTACAATTTATATGCTGTGTATACCCCATATGACAAAATTTCCTGGCCCCCCTGGGCTGCACTCACCACAAGCCCCACCTACAAGTCTGCCCTCCCCACCCCACAGGTCTACCCCCACCACACAGTAAAAAAAAAACCTTTGGTTTCTAGGGTTCCTACATGTTAATAAAAAATAAAACAAATATTGGTGGTCAGGGTTCCCATTAGGGTTGCACCTTTTCTGGAAAAAATTATCAGCCTTCCTATATATTTATCATTTTTTCCTATTAATAACATTGAGATCAACCATCATTTTACCGGCCATGCCGGTAAAATACCGGCTAGGTGGCAACCCTAGTCCCCATAAAAAAATATTTGTGGTCAGGGCCCCCCATTAAAAAAAACAGTTGTGGTCAGGGCCCCCCCATTAAAAAAAACATTTATGTTCAGTGCCTCCCTTAAAAAAAAATTTGTGGTCGGGGCCCTCCATAAAAAACATTTGTGGTCAAGGCCCCCCATAAAAAAACCTTTGTGGTCAGGGGCCCCAATTCAAAAATATTGGTGGCTAGGACCCCACATGGTAAAAAAAAAAATAAAAAAATTGGTGGCTAGGACCCCTCCACATTATAAGAACATTGGTGGCCAGGGCCACCCTTAAACGTCCATGTAAAGTTTAAAGGTGGGTCAGTGAGCTGCCAACTATAGAAGGGAGGAGGGGAGCGCAGGTGGCTGCATCTTCTTTCAGTGAAAGCATTTTCTTCCATTATTGGTCACAGAATTTTAAGTCCCGGTAAAGCTGCATGTTGATTGGATGAGCTGGAGGGGAAGTTCAAACCTTAGCTATACAATCCCTGAGCAGCTCAACCGAGACTTAAAACTCTTTGACCAATAAGGGAAAGCAATGGACAGAAGATACCTCCCCTTGTGCTCCCGCCCTGCCTTCCCGAAGTCGGCAGCTCTCACAAAGCAGGGGGCCCGGCTAATCGAGTAAGTGCGGCGCGGCTGGCCCCCCTTACCCTCGGGGCTCCCTACAACTTTCCCCCCTTTCCCCCCTCATGGCTGCCCTGTATATATATATATATATATATATATAGAAAGAACAAAAAAAGTCTCACGCACACCTTCCGTTATTAACAATAACCAGGTGCTGCTGTCTTGTCAATTATGTAGAATTCCGGTTGTAGTTAACAGCGCACACTGGGTTTCTTTAAAAAATTAATTTATTTAACAAATATTAAAACTCACACGTATCGACGTTTCGGTCCGGATCTTGGACCGTTTTCAAGATGCAACATGTGATTACAAACAGCATTATATACCCCCACCTAATGCAAGACAGGAAATGAGATCACCGACATACATCACACATATCA
Source organism: Xenopus petersii (assembly GCA_038501925.1). Lineage (NCBI taxonomy): Eukaryota > Metazoa > Chordata > Amphibia > Anura > Pipidae > Xenopus > Xenopus petersii. The sequence goes on along the minus strand of CM076689.1, from coordinate 45,419,940 downwards.
GACAATAAGGGCTGTCACAATGTAGATTGTTATTGATTCGTGATTGCCTTTCACCAAGGCTGTAACTTTGTATCCACCCTAACTGTATAATATTTATACTTAATTACACATTGGTGTCAAATTGTATCATAGTTAAACAATCATTGCTACATAGTTCGACAGACTTGTTGTCCTTTAAAAACAAAAATGCAGAAGAAATGGTTTACATTTAAGTAAACCTCATCTTTCACTAAGGAAACATGAGAGGGACAACTGTTCATTGAGACCGTTTGGCATCATGGTATTAAGTTTTTTTATCCAAAAGCATTCTCTCTGGAGAAGCATTTTAGACCTATCACCACCTCTCCGAGGTGGTGGTATGTGATCTATAGCAATATATTTAAAAGTGGGTAAACGATGCCCTTTTTCCAGAAAATGTTTCGCCACTGGTTTCGTTGTGCAGTTGTCCCTGAAAGCAGTACTGATCGCTGAACGATGGGCATCCATCCGGAGCCGTAAGGTGAGATCTGTCTTCCCCACATAAGAAAGACCACAAGGACAGGTGATTAAATAAATAACATGTGTGGTGGTACATGTGATGTGGGATCGTATGGCAAATCTTTTCCCCGTATGTGGATGTAAAAAGCTTTGGTTAGGGCTCATGTATCTGCAAGATGTACATGTGGGACATCTGAAACAACCCATTTTACGGTCGGCTAACCATCCTGTCCGTACTGATTGGTAACTCTGAATCGGATCTGTTTTAACTAATAAATTATGTAAACTGACTCCCCTCTTGTATGCCATCAAGGGTGGGCTGTTAAGGGTTGATTTTAATCCACTATCTGCCTGTAGGATGTTCCAATTATTTTGTATGACTTTTTTGATCAAACCAGAAACCCCTGAATACTGTGAAGAAAACACCAACCTGTCCGGAGAGCTTTTGGACTTGTCGCCCTCCATTACTTTATTTTTGGCCTTGTTGAGGGCACGTTTTAGCAATCTATTCGGATAACCCCTGGCTCGAAATCTATCTTCCATCTCCTTGAGCTGAATCATTCTCATTTCTTCAGTGGAGTTATTACGCAAGACCCTGCAAAATTGTGAAATCGGGAGAGAAGATTTCATAGACTCTGGGTGCTGGCTATTGAAATGTAACAAAGTATTTCGATCTGTTTTTTTTCTATATAAAGAAAATTCAAACCTGTCATCCTTGCGTCTAATTTCCACATCCAAAAATTGAATAGAATTAGTACTGGTGGTGGCTGTAAATCTTACAGGACCACCCAGATCGTTTAACTGAGTCACCATGGACATGAAGGAAGCTTCACTGCCCCTCCAGAGTATCAAAATATCGTCTATGTAGCGTTTGAAGAATAGAAGACTTCTGCCAAATTTGGGTATAATGTTACTTTGTTCAAATTGGTGCATAAATAAATTGGCGTATGCAGGTGCCATGGCCGCTCCCATTGCCGTCCCTGACACCTGCATATAATAACTCTGTTCGAACCTGAAGTAATTCATTGTTAGGCACATATGTAACAATTGTATAATGCATTCCACATTAGGTCCCGAATAAAGCTCACACTGGGCAATGGATCGTCGGACGGATTCAACTCCCAAGTCATGTGGAATACACGTGTATAGATTAACCACGTCCATACTGGCTAAAATGATAGTGTCATCTGAATCTATTCTGAAATCCTTAATCAGTTCAAGTAGGTGTGGAGTATCCCTCAAATAGGTGGGTGTAGCCTGCACAATGGGTTGTAAAACTGAATCTAGAAATAAACCAATGGGATGGTTGATGATTACATAAAGCAGTCATTTGACGAAGGATTTATATCAAGTGAGTTGAAATCTTTTTTGACAATTAATTTTCCAAAATGTCCCATATTGTATACCTTGCCTAAGGTGCATAAGAATTTATCCGCACCCCCAGGACGTCCTATTGTTTCAAGTAGGGATAGTCTTTTCCATCCCATTGGTTTATTTCTAGATTCAGTTTTACAACCCATTGTGCAGGCTACACCCACCTATTTGAGGGATACTCCACACCTACTTGAACTGATTAAGGATTTCAGAATAGATTCAGATGACACTATCATTTTAGCCAGTATGGACGTGGTTAATCTATACACGTGTATTCCACATGACTTGGGAGTTGAATCCGTCCGACGATCCATTGCCCAGTGTGAGCTTTATTCGGGACCTAATGTGGAATGCATTATACAATTGTTACATATGTGCCTAACAATGAATTACTTCAGGTTCGAACAGAGTTATTATATGCAGGTGTCAGGGACGGCAATGGGAGCGGCCATGGCACCTGCATACGCCAATTTATTTATGCACCAATTTGAACAAAGTAACATTATACCCAAATTTGGCAGAAGTCTTCTATTCTTCAAACGCTACATAGACGATATTTTGATACTCTGGAGGGGCAGTGAAGCTTCCTTCATGTCCATGGTGACTCAGTTAAACGATCTGGGTGGTCCTGTAAGATTTACAGCCACCACCAGTACTAATTCTATTCAATTTTTGGATGTGGAAATTAGACGCAAGGATGACAGGTTTGAATTTTCTTTATATAGAAAAAAAACAGATCGAAATACTTTGTTACATTTCAATAGCCAGCACCCAGAGTCTATGAAATCTTCTCTCCCGATTTCACAATTTTGCAGGGTCTTGCGTAATAACTCCACTGAAGAAATGAGAATGATTCAGCTCAAGGAGATGGAAGATAGATTTCGAGCCAGGGGTTATCCGAATAGATTGCTAAAACGTGCCCTCAACAAGGCCAAAAATAAAGTAATGGAGGGCGACAAGTCCAAAAGCTCTCCGGACAGGTTGGTGTTTTCTTCACAGTATTCAGGGGTTTCTGGTTTGATCAAAAAAGTCATACAAAATAATTGGAACATCCTACAGGCAGATAGTGGATTAAAATCAACCCTTAACAGCCCACCCTTGATGGCATACAAGAGGGGAGTCAGTTTACATAATTTATTAGTTAAAACAGATCCGATTCAGAGTTACCAATCAGTACGGACAGGATGGTTAGCCGACCGTAAAATGGGTTGTTTCAGATGTCCCACATGTACATCTTGCAGATACATGAGCCCTAACCAAAGCTTTTTACATCCACATACGGGGAAAAGATTTGCCATACGATCCCACATCACATGTACCACCACACATGTTATTTATTTAATCACCTGTCCTTGTGGTCTTTCTTATGTGGGGAAGACAGATCTCACCTTACGGCTCCGGATGGATGCCCATCGTTCAGCGATCAGTACTGCTTTCAGGGACAACTGCACAACGAAACCAGTGGCGAAACATTTTCTGGAAAAAGGGCATCGTTTACCCACTTTTAAATATATTGCTATAGATCACATACCACCACCTCGGAGAGGTGGTGATAGGTCTAAAATGCTTCTCCAGAGAGAATGCTTTTGGATAAAAAAACTTAATACCATGATGCCAAACGGTCTCAATGAACAGTTGTCCCTCTCATGTTTCCTTAGTGAAAGATGAGGTTTACTTAAATGTAAACCATTTCTTCTGCATTTTTGTTTTTAAAGGACAACAAGTCTGTCGAACTATGTAGCAATGATTGTTTAACTATGATACAATTTGACACCAATGTGTAATTAAGTATAAATATTATACAGTTAGGGTGGATACAAAGTTACAGCCTTGGTGAAAGGCAATCACGAATCAATAACAATCTACATTGTGACAGCCCTTATTGTCTGATATGTGTGATGTATGTCGGTGATCTCATTTCCTGTCTTGCATTAGGTGGGGGTATATAATGCTGTTTGTAATCACATGTTGCATCTTGAAAACGGTCCAAGATCCGGACCGAAACGTCGATACGTGTGAGTTTTAATATTTGTTAAATAAATTAATTTTTTAAAGAAACCCAGTGTGCGCTGTTAACTACAACCGGAATTCTATATATATATATATATATATATATATATATATATATATAGTTATATTACTAGTTTGGAATTCCATTTAAGCTCAGTTAAAATCAGTTACCACCCACTAGAACCAAGTTGCCTGGACGTTTAAAACAAATGATATGACCACAGTCAGGCCAAAGCCACCAATTCATCATTGTAATAAAACATTTACTAGAACATCTGGCACAAAAAACACAATCTCTAAGGAATAACTGCAAAAAACATACTGATTCGGACATTATCTCCCTTAGATGCCTTTGAATTGTATGTATTCTATGAATAAATGCAATCAGAGTTGTTGCTTTCCTTCCCACTGAAGGCTGTAATCAATTTAAACATTTACACTAGCCTTAGGACATTAATCATCGTGTAGTTTAAACCAGGTATTTGTAACTGTAATTTTATTTCTGGCTTTGGTATATGAGGTCATGCAAAAATCTTGAATGGTCTTCCCATTTCCATAAATATCAAGCATTGGAATAAGATATATAAGGGATAGCATAGGCGGAAGTAAAAAAAAAAAAAAAGATCAGTTAGTATGAGAACAAACTTGCCAAGTGTTAATGAATGAACTCCAGTGACTTAGAATATCATATAAAGGCCAAAACCAGGGACACCTACAAACTGGGAATAGCCTTATATATCAAACATCTAGTATCTTTCAGCATTAGTTAAAGTTTATTCAATGTGGCGTTTATTTTTATAATTGAAAGAACAGCCCTATATTCTAGAAGCATTGTCTCTATGCTGAAGAAGCCTCAGAAGCTCCAGCGTAGGAAGATGGCACAAGAGGCTTGTATAAAAATACAAAAACTGCGCCCCGTTGTAGTAGAGGAAGTTCAAGAAGAGAAGCATTTTGCAGAATTGTAATGGCAACCATTTTGGTGAAGACTTTTTCCAGATACTTGCTGGTTCACCATGAGAGGTGGTTGGATACAAGTCAAGGTTCAGATGCCAATGCACCCCACCATCCCCCTGTAAAAACACTAAAGAATCTGAGAAATTACTGTATATAATTAGTGATGGGCAAATTTCGCTTTGGCATTCCAGCGAAATTCGTGAAACGGGCGAAAAATGTGTCAAAATTGTCATTGGCTAAGTTCACGCTGGTGCCCATTAAAGTCAATGGGCATCTGTTAATCGTTGCCGGTGTCTAAATTGTCGCCAGCGTTTAGACCGGGCATAAAAAAACCCCGCTGCAAATTTGCGTAGTTATTCACCGGTGGTGAACCGTGGAAATTCACGCCTGGTGAATAAATTCTCCATCACTATATATAATATAAAGAATATTGTTTATGTTTTCAGCTAGTTGGGGTCAGGAAGGCATTTCATACAGAACATTTAATTATAAGTCTGCACAGAAATTCTGCTGGGAGCATAAGGGTATTAAAAGTGGATCTTTAGATTATTCATTCAGAGGAAAGATGCTGTGTATAAGCCTAAAGTGAGCCCTTGAGTGAATCTCTAGAAACTATACAGAAATGTTGGTTGCAATTCTCACTGCTTCTTGGGACTTGAATAACCATCACTGTGTCCAATGGTATTAAACCATCTACTAGCACAGCAGGAAGCACTGAGATGGGAAAGCTATACACATTACCATAGCATTTAATCCTGTTTATATCTGCTTTCATGTTTAATTTATTGAGTCAAATCTCTTTGGAGCAATACGCAAAATACAACCTTTTGATTAGTCATTGTCACCCAAATTAAAAATATGTTTTTCTCTTTGCCTTTTTAAGAAATCCAAAGGCATATTATGGGATGTAATAATGTGCATGCAGTTAATAATAACACAGTAGCTTATAAAATGACTAGATCCTTGCAAGCCCCACAGGCCCTCACTAAAATATGAATAACGAACACTATAATTTTCAAACAAAGAACAAAGGAAAGAACAAATCTAAACAGAAAAATTATAATGAAAAAAAAAAAAACTAAATGCGATAGTATTGGCCTTTTTGGAACCATGCAAAGAATGAATACTACTCTGAGAGAAGCAGAATGATAATAATAAAGGTCTTTTATATGAACAAAGGAACAGTTATAAAATATTTTTCTAGTAAGCTATACTACTTTCCTGCAGAGGACATTGATATTGTCAAAAACAGACATATACAAATAAGGCCAAAAGACCCCTGCAGTTTGTATTACTATAGTCCTTTTTTGGATAACAAAAATGCCTCTCTCGACTTTCTCTCTACCTTTTATCAATATGACTGATTAATAAACGGTGCATCTTACATTCATGTAAACTGAAAGCAGATGCATGTGGAGAAGGATGATTGGACCATTAATGACCCCGGGAACAAAAGAACTTTGCCAAAAAAGTCACAAAACTGCTAAAAACAAGAAAAATTCGAGAAACGCATTCAAGTCAATTGGCAGAAATCTTTTTACGTGTGACAATTGTTTATGCATGCAACTTTTTTTTCTGTCTCTAAATGCATTAAAGTCAGTGGGCATTTTTTGTAGTGGCATCTTCTTTTTCTCTGTGACATTTTTTATCTCAGCAATTTTTGTCCAAATGCATCAAGTCAATAGGCGTGTTTTCATACGTTTTTTTTTACTCCAAATGCATTAAAGTCAATGGTGTTTTTTTTCTTATGGAGACTTTTTTGTTGCAGCAATTGTTTTTGGGGGGGGGGAATTTTAGCCGCAGTTTCATGAAAAATGCACAGATGACAAAATTTGCTCATCACTAGTGCTCATTTAGGAAGCACTTGCACCACCCTGTCTGCTGTTCTCTGCACTTGGGCCCATCAGAACCACTCTATGGGCAGGAGGTAAGGACAGTGCCTAGAGGCTGCAGCTCCTGCAGTTCCATACCTTGCACCTCTAAAAGACAAACAAGGCACAGGGAAGGTAAAGGGCTGGATGAGTTATGCCTATGTGCCTCCCTTGTGGCTATTTGCACAGTGCCCCAGGTAGTTGGCAAAGTGCAAAAAAGTGGGCAATTACATTAAACTTGTCAGGTAGGATTATTCTCACTGGAGGAATGCATTCATTGGATCACCGACACTGGAATACTGGTTTCATTGATTTAAGAAAATAGCCCTGCTGATGCTGGACTACATCTCCGAGGATGTATTAGAGGGGATCTAAATGATTATCCCACTGTGCCCCCAGAACCCCCAGAAGATTTTTCAATATTCATGTTAAAGGTTTCTTTCGCATGTTAATGGCTTCACTCCAAAGAGCTCAGAATTATTTTTTTTAATAGAGTTAGAACAACCCTGATATTGAAAGAGAATGTGTGATTCAGCAACAATATTTAGAGCCTCTCTAACTCCTGATAACATGCTCCATGTTCTAAAACTTTGGGCAAAAAACAAACAAAAGCTGGCAGTTTACCTGTGTTTAGACGTTTTGGCTCAACATGGAAACTAGAGATCGGTGAACAATCCAAAATGTAGTGTTTAAATACTGTATTTATTTTAGCAACTAATTATTTTCTAAAACCTGCAATTGCTTCTCTTTGATGAGACCTTACTTACATTTATGTCCATTTTTGTCCCAAATATATATCCCAAATATATATCCCAGCAAACCACCTGAAAAGCTTTGATGCCACAGTACAAATAAAGTCTGTTCAGAAACAAGTCAATAGAAATAGAATAATCATGCTAAGCTAAAAATAATTTTAAAGGGATTTGTCATGGAAAAACATGCTTTTTATAAATTGCATCAGTTAATAGCTCTCCTCCAGCAGAAACCTACACTGAAAACTGTTTTTCAAAAGAGCAAACATATTTTTCTATATTTAATTTTAAAGTCTGACATGGTGCTAGACATGTTGTTAGTTTCCTAGATGCCGCCAGTCATGTGACTTGTGTTCTAATAAACTTTAGTCACTTTATTACTGCGCTGCAAGTTGGAGTGATATCATCCCCATCCCTTCCCTCACCCAGCAGCTTTTCAGCAGAACAATGGGAAGGTAACAGATAACAGCTCCCTGACACCTGCATTGCTAAAAATGCTCCCTTGCCCCACCTAGTAGTAGATATGATAACAGCAATCCAAGTCCGGCTAACCCAAGTCGCAACTCCATTAATAACTAGAGATGGCGCGAACTGTTCGCCGGCGAACTTGTTCGCGCGAACATCGGGTGTTCGCGCTCGCCGGAAGTTCACGAACGTCGCGCGACGTTCGCCATTTTGGGTTCGCCATTGTTGGCGCTTTTTTTTGCCCTCTCACCCCAGACCAGCAGGTACATGGCAGCCAATCAGGAAGCTCTCCCCTGGACCACTCCCCTTCCCTATAAAAACCGAAGCCCTGCAGCGTTTTTTCACTCTGCCTGTGTGTGCTGAAGAGATAGTGTAGGGAGAGAGCTGCTGCCTGTTAGTGATTTCAGGGACAGTTGAAAGTTTGCTGGCTAGTAATCGTGTTGATACTGCTCTGTTATTGGAGGGACAGAAGTCTGCAGGGGTTTGAGGGACATTTAAGCTTAGGTAGCTTTGCTGGCTAGTAATCTACCTTCTACTGCAGTGCTCTGTATGTAGCTGCAGTGGGCAGCTGTCCTGCTTCTGATCTCATCTGCTGACTGCTGCAATAACAGTAGTCCTTGTAAGGACTGCTTTTATTTATTTTTTTGTTCCAATACAGAGCAGTATCAAGCAGATTACTAGCCAGCAAACTTACTATCATCTGTCCCTGAAATCACTAACAGCTCTCCCCCTACACTATCTCTTCCAAGCACACACAGGCAGATTTTTCAGATACATTTTTGCCCTTGATCCCCCTCTGGCATGCCACTGTCCAGGTCGTTGCACCCTTTAAACAACTTTAAAATCATTTTTCTGGCCAGAAATGTCTTTTTTAGATGTTAAAGTTTGCCTTCCCATTGAAGTCTATGGGGTTCGCGAACCGTTCGCGAACCGCTCGCATTTTTGCGCAAGTTCGCGAATATGTTCGCGAACTTTTTTTCCGACGTTCGCTACATCCCTATTAATAACGTTACATTGAATAGAAGAAACAATAGCAAAAGCAGTTCCATTTGTGAAGTGCTGGTTCTTCCTGAAAGCACATGCACAGACATGACCTGAGATGGCTGTCTACACACCAATATTAAAACTAAAAAAATGTATTAATTGGTTCAAGAATACAATTTTAAATGGCAGAATGAATTACGTGAAATATACACATCATGACAGAATCCCTTTAAAGGGCACCTGTTGGCTAAATATACTTATTATCCCCAAACAAAGGTGCTGGCTAATAGAGCCTGCACTCCAGTTGGGGGTAATGGTAGTTTTTTTTAAATTGCTCCTGCCAGTGCTAGGACACTCACACCAGGAGGGAGCTTCCATGCAGGGGGCCATGTCAAAGCACTTACACAAATGCACTAAATGAGCAAGTTGCGGCTTTAACAAACTTACTTTTGGGACGGCAGGGATGCCTGCCGCCCCCACGGCGGGGACGCCCGCCGTGCCGAGCGGCAGCCGCCGCTTCTAGGCCTCAGGCGCCGGCTCCTTAGGGAGCGCGCGGCGCGCATGCGCCGGTCTTTAGGCGCATGCGCCGGTCTTTAGGCGCAGGCGCGTTCGCGCAGGCGCGCTGACGTCACGGCGCAGACGCACTGGCGTCATTGCGACGGATGCAATGGCGCCAAAATTTAAAATTAAAAGGCAATGCACAGTGTGTGCATTGCCCAACGTAGGTTCTAGTTTTTCTGTTCCTGGGTGCGATTCTGCTTGATTATTCCTGTCCTTCCGGCTAGCCCTGACTCCTGTAATTGATTTCTGCCTGCCCTGACCCTTTGGCTTATCCTCTGACTACGCTTTCTGGATCCCGATTTTGTACTTCGACCAAGATTGTTACTGACCCGGCCTGTGACCTCGACTACTCTGCTTCTTACCGATTCTGTACCTTGTTCCGATTGGTTTTGACTTGGCCTGTTTCTGGACTTTGATATACGTTTACGTAAGGTTCCCTTGCTCGCTCAGAGTTGTAGTCCTCTTAGTCCCCTCACTTTAAGACCTGGCGGCATCCGAGTAGCGGAGGGCTCATCCCGAAGTGAAAGGCGGCGGTTTGAGGCTGAAGCGTGAGCCGAGCCCGGGACATCGGGGTTTACTCTGGGTTGTGGGATACCGAACGTGACATTACGTTGGGCCATAAGAAAACTAAGAAGATGGAGCCAGCTGACGTTACTGCTTCCACCACTCCTTCGGACGCAATCCTGGCAAATCTTCTGCAGAGGCTTGGAGAACAAGAAGACAAGCAAGATTATATTGTCCAATGTCTTCACGGTCTTTCTTCCAGGCTTGATATGATGCAGCAACAGCCTGTTCCTGGTCCGAGTACTGCAACTCCTCAGGCAAGCTCTTCTCTACCTTCACCTACAGGTAGTTCCTTCCATGAGCCCAAGGTTCCTTTTCCTGAGAAGTTTACTGGGGATCGTAGTAAGTTTTTTACGTTTCAAGAAGCCTGTAAGCTACACTTCAGTTTTTTACCTTATTCTTTCCCCACCGAGGAATCTAGGGTAAATTTTGTAGTTACCTTGTTACAGGGCGATGCTCAGCTTTGGGCATTTAGTCTGTCCCAGAGGGATCCAGCCCGTCACTCTCTTGAAGCTTTCTTTAAAGCCATGGCCGTAATTTACGATGATCCTGATCGTGCCGCCTCTGCCGACGCAGCCATACGTGCTCTTAAACAAGGCAAGAGGCGGGCAGAGGATTATTGTACTGAGTTTCGGCGGTGGGCTGTAGAGACGGGCTGGAATGATACTGCTCTCATGAGTCAATTTAGGGTTGGTCTGGCCGCAGCTATCAAAGATAGTCTTGTCAATTTTCCTACACAGTCCTCTCTGGATTCTCTTATGCATTTGGCTGTTCAGATTGATCGTAGGCATAGAGAGAGACTTCAGGAGGAACAGGTTGCCAATATCTCACCTCTTTCTATAAATGTTTCCAATATTCCGCAAGCTTTTCCTCAACCCTTTGAAGAACCTATGCAGATTGGTTCTACTCGTCTTTCTTCTGCTGAGAGGGTCCGTAGGAGGAGTAATGGGTTATGTCTGTATTGTGGGGATAAAGGGCATTTTCGCAACACCTGTCCCAAAAGGCCGGGAAACGACAGAGCCTAAGCAGGTCTGGGGAGTCTTGCTTGGGTGATGTCGTTTCTACTCCCCAATCTTCTCAAATTTTAATTCCGGTCCGTTTGAATTGGGACAGTGGTTGTGTGCAGAGCTCTGCTTTTTTGGATTCGGGGGCTGCGGGTAATTTTTTGGATCTTGGGTTTATTAAAGAACATGGTGTCCCTTGCGAACCACAGGTTCCATCATTCAGGTTGTCTGCCATTGATGGTAGATCTTTGGGTTCTGGGTTAGTTTCTACCAAATCTAAAGTCATCTGTATGTCCATGTCTGATCATTTCGAATCCCTTTCTTTTTTCGTTACCGAGTGCCCTCAGACTCCAATCATTTTAGGCCTTCCCTGGTTACAAAGTCACAATCCCCAGGTTGATTGGCCCTCTGGTAAAATTTTGAATTGGAGCCCTGCTTGTGAACATTCTTGTATTAAGGTTGGTCAAACTCTGGCTGCAACTTCTTTAAAAGGTCTCCCTCCCTGTTATGCTGCCTTTTCTGATGTTTTTTGTAAAAAAGCAGCTGAGTCTCTACCCCCCCATAGACCTTACGACTGTGCCATTGAATTATTGTCTGGGTCTTCTCCCCCCAAGGGTAGGACATATCCACTTTCTCTTCCCGAGTCCTTGGCCATGGAGGAATATATTAAAGAGAATTTGGAGCGGGGGTTCATTAGACCTTCTTCCTCTCCTGCGGGGGCGGGTTTTTTCTTTGTCAAAAAGAAGGATGGGAGCCTTAGACCCTGTATCGATTATAGAGGGTTAAACAAGATCACGGTCAAGAGTCGTTATCCCCTCCCTTTAATCTCCGAACTGTTTGATCGAGTAAAGGGAGCTGTTATTTTTTCCAAGTTAGATTTAAGGGGCGCCTATAATCTAATCAGGATAAGGGAGGGGGATGAGTGGAAGACAGCTTTTAATACCCGGGATGGGCATTATGAATACCTGGTTATGCCCTTTGGCTTATGCAATGCTCCCGCTGTCTTTCAAGAACTAGTCAATGATATCTTCCGTGATCTTTTGGGCCGTTTTGTCGTGGTATATCTAGACGACATTCGCATTTTTTCTTCAAATTTATTTTCTCATCGGGCCCATGTTCGTGAGGTTTTATCTAGGTTAAGGCAAAATCATTTGTATGCAAAACTTGAAAAATGTTTATTTGAGGTTTCTGCTGTACCTTTCCTTGGATACATTATTTCTCAAACAGGTCTTGAGATGGAGCCCGCTAAGGTCCAAGCAATTCAGCAGTGGGCACAACCTCTTTCATTGAAAGCAGTCCAGAGGTTTTTAGGATTCGCTAATTACTACAGACAATTTATTTTAAATTTTTCTAGGTTGGTGGCTCCGATTACTGCCTTAACTAAGAAAGGGGTTGACCCAAGTATTTGGCCTGCTGAAGCGGTTGAGGCTTTTCATCTTTTGAAAGAAGCCTTTATTTCTGCCCCAGTTCTCCGGCACCCTGACTCTTCCTTACCTTTTATTGTTGAGGTAGATGCATCCGAGATTGGTGCTGGTGCTGTGTTGTCTCAGCGACATCCTGTCTCCGGTAAGATGCATCCTTGTGCTTTTTTTTCAAAGAAATTCTCTTCAGCAGAGGTCAATTATGATATTGGCAACAGGGAATTATTGGCCATTAAATTAGCATTCGAGGAATGGAGACATCTCCTTGAGGGTGCCAAACATACTGTTTCTGTGTTCACTGACCATAAAAACCTATTATACATTGAATCTGCTAGACGGTTAAATCCTCGGCAAGCCAGGTGGTCATTATTTTTCTCACGGTTTAATTTTCACATCTCCTACAGGCCAGCAGATAAGAATGTAAAAGCAGATGCCCTTTCTAGAAGTTTTGTCTCCAAACCTAGGGAGGAGTTGGGGCCAGTCCCTATTGTTCCGAAGGAGGTGATTGTGGCAGCCCTGAGTCCGGATCTCTTTACTTCTTTGTCTAATGCTCAGGTAGATTCTCCTCCTAATATTCCTGTGGGCAAATTATTTGTTCCGAGTAATTTACGTGAAGCTGTCTTTCACGAGTCCCATGATTCCAAAGTGGCTGGTCATCTGGGTTGTGCGAAGACTTGTGAATTATTGTCTCGTACTCTCTGGTGGCCGACCCTAAGACAAGACGTTGCCAAATATATTGATTCATGTCCAATATGTCAACGTTCTAAGCCTTCTAGATCTTTACCTCAGGGTTTGCTGCAGTCACTTCCTATTCCCGAGAAACCTTGGACTCATATATCCATGGATTTCATTGTGGAATTACCTCCATCTAAGGGTCATACGGTCATCTGGGTAGTAGTGGATCGTTTTAGTAAAATGTCCCATTTTATCCCTCTCCCCACCCTTCCATCTGCCAAGACCCTTGCTGAACTTTTCATTGTCCATATTTTCAAGTTTCACGGGGCTCCTCTTAATATTGTGTCTGATAGGGGGGTTCAATTTGTGTCCAAATTCTGGCGGGCCTTTTGTTCTTTAATGGGTACTGATTTGTCTTTCTCTTCCGCATACCATCCACAGACTAACGGTCAAACTGAGAGGACAAATCAGACCCTGGAACAGTATCTGAGATGTTACGTCTCCTGCAATCAGTCACTTTGGGTTAATTTTCTTCCGTGGGCCGAATTTGCCTATAATAATGCCATTGACTCCTCCACTGGCAGGTCTCCTTTTTTCACTGTTTTTGGTCTCCATCCCAGGGTTTTTTCGTTTTCTGATTCTTGTGACCTTCCTGCCGTCAATTCTATTACTGAGGACTTTTCTAAGGTTTGGCAGGAGGTTCAGAAGTCTTTATCTTCTGCAGTAGCCGCTCAGAAGAGGGCTTCTGATAAACAGCGAAGAGAGTCTCCCGAATATCAGGTTGGTGATCAAGTTTGGCTGTCCTCAAAGAATATTTCTTTGAAAGTCCCTTCGGCCAAACTGGGTCCCAAATTTATTGGTCCATTTTCTGTATCTAAGATTATTAACCCTTGTACTTTCAGGTTAAATCTTCCTCCCGAACTCAAGATTTTTAATTCCTTTCATGTCTCCCTTTTAAAACCTGCTAGAGTGGTACGTCAGATTTCTCCTCCTCCTCCTGTTTCTGTTGAGGGGCAATCTGAATATTTAGTTCACAAGTTGGTTGATTCTCGTATCTCTAGAGGTAAACTACAATATCTGGTTCACTGGAAGGGTTATGGTCCCGAGGAAAGGTCTTGGGTTCCTGCCTCGGATGTTAGGGCTGATCGCTTGGTGAGGCAGTTTCACTCTAGGTTTCCCAACAAACCTAGGGGTCCAGTGGCCCCCTCTGGAGGGGGGGGTAATGTAACAAACTTACTTTTGGGACGGCAGGGACGCCTGCCGCCCCCACGGCGGGGACGCCCGCCGCGCCGAGCGGCAGCCGCCGCTTCTAGGCCTCAGGCGCCGGCTCCTTAGGGAGCGCGCGGCGCGCATGCGCCGGTCTTTAGGCGCATGCGCCGGTCTTTAGGCGCAGGCGCGTTCGCGCAGGCGCGCTGACGTCACGGCGCAGACGCACTGGCGTCATTGCGACGGACGCAATGGCGCCAAAATTTTAAATAAAAAGGCAATGCACAGTGTGTGCATTGCCCAACGTAGGTTCTAGTTTTTCTGTTCCTGGGTGCGATTCTGCTTGATTATTCCTGTCCTTCCGGCTAGCCCTGACTCCTGTAATTGATCTCTGCCTGCCCTGACCCTTTGGCTTATCCTCTGACTACGCTTTCTGGATCCCGATTTTGTACTTCGACCAAGATTGTTACTGACCCGGCCTGTGACCTCGACTACTCTGCTTCTTACCGATTCTGTACCTTGTTCCGATTGGTTTTGACTTGGCCTGTTTCTGGACTTTGATATACGTTTACGTAAGGTTCCCTTGCTCGCTCAGAGTTGTAGTCCTCTTAGTCCCCTCACTTTAAGACCTGGCGGCATCCGAGTAGCGGAGGGCTCATCCCGAAGTGAAAGGCGGCGGTTTGAGGCTGAAGCGTGAGCCGAGCCCGGGACATCGGGGTTTACTCTGGGTTGTGGGATACCGAACGTGACAGCGGCATTCCCTCATAATGCACATGCGTGTGTCCCAACATGGCTGCTTGCACCTGGAGCTTCCTCATGGTGGGGGTAGCCTAGCATAGGCGGAGGTTCATATACTATGGACCAAGAACAGCACGCCTAGGGTTTAAAGAATCAGCAAACAAAAAATATAAATACACAAAAAAATGGTTAATTACGTTTTGATCTCACACAGAGACATTCATCTGGAAAGTTTTTCACTGTGAGAGATCTAAACTTCAAGTAATAAACTGTTCTTTTATTGCCTTTATATTTTTTGTTTGCCAATTCTTTAAATCTTAGGAGAGCTGTGCTTTTGGTTTGGTGTATTTTTTTTGTGTAAGCACCCCGGTTTTGTTGCTACACATGGTGTGCACCATTTGGTAATGTGTTACATTATATAAGTAGAAATAAGTCTACAGCTAAACCATGACCTGGGTGAATGAGAATTTTGACAAGCGCATTACATTATATTTATTTATAGTTGTGTTAAGTGCCTTGCATTAATCCATTCTGCACAATCCTTCATTTTCCATCACCCTGAATATAGTAGTAGTTCCAGGCCTTCCACAGCAGGTTGCATCAAAAGGCACAGCAGCCTTGCAGGAAAAGTTTGCCCTTGTGTGTAGTTTAACACAGCAATCTGGAAGTGAACCCCCCCCCCACACACACACACACTGTCAAAATGTTAGTAACAACTTGCAACTAATTGGCACATGCATTGCATAAGAAACCACATTCATTGGGTATAAATGTGGTAGAAGCAACTTTCTGTGTGACTGCAATAATGCTGTAGGTAAAAAACATGGTGATATTTTTCCAAAAATTGCACAACATAATGCTCCTTAAAATAACATAGAAAACAGACAGCTTTATCTCACAACACTTCTCTCAATTAAGTTAGTTTCTCCCACATGGCAAGATTCATTAAACAATAACGCAGGCTGAAATGTTTCCATGAGGCAATAAAAACTGTTTTATTACAGGTAAGAAAGTTCTGTGCATGAAAACAAAGTTCCATTACTTACAGGTCCATGCTATTATTTATTTATAATTATTGCTTTCCTTTAAGGACATCTCTTTTTAAGTACAGATACATTTTACAGTGGGTCATTTATTAGATTGACTCATTTAAGCATTCAGTGTTTAATAGAAACAAGGAGACTGACCTTTTTTCCTAGTTATTGGATTTTCATTTTATTAAAGCTCCTACCAAAAGAGAACAGAATAGACAGACACAGATAGAGTAATCTTGAGGATAAGGGATGCAAGGTTAAGCAGGTGACTAAATCATAAGTGGTTTAATTAAAGTTTTGCACTAGTTCTTTCCATTTTCATAATCTCATCCCAGAAAGATAGAGCAGCACTCCCACCAGATGCAATAGATTTATCCACAGTTTCTCTTGGGTACTAACAGAATTTGTATGAGTAGGATTTATTTGTCTTTAATTTTTACTGGAACAAAGTACCATCTGGAAAGGAGTTTTACACTGGCTTAATTTTTTATCACAGTATAAATAATGCTTTGTTCTGCCAACTTTCATCATCAGTGCACTCCTTAAATCCAGTTTCATTGTACTTGTAAGGAGAAGGGGGGGGGGCACAACTACAGACAGGGGTAGGGAGGCAAAAGGCATTTGGGTGAATAGTAAAGATGCAGTTTTAAATATTTCAGAACCTCACAGAACTTGGAGAATCGGGCACTGGTGTTGTTGTGGCAGAAGACACATTTTTCTCTCCAAGGCTATATTCAGTTTACACTGAGTACTTTTATATCTCAGTAATTTATATCTCAGTTACAAAGCAGCATTTCAACCACAACCCTCCTCTAATTGCTTACTTGTGCCTCGTCTTCCCTAATGATGTGTTACAGTGGTATTTTATTGAATACAATTTCTCATGTATAAAGTTCTTGTTTTAATCACATTCTTAGGCCTGATTTACGCTTTGGAAATTGAACAAAAACTTTACTTTGAAGAAAATAGATGTAGTTCAGAGATGGACTCTGCCTTCTATAGCTCAACTGAGCTACCTGGTCCAGGGTCCAATCTCAAAAAACTTAAATGGAGATAGTTTAATCTTTCCAGACTAAACCTGGGCTGGAAGGTCCTCTGGAACTCTGGTAGGCCAGACCAACCCTTTTCCTTGCCAACATTTTTTGCATGCCATGTACCATAGTTTAACATTGAGTGTTATGTCATATCCCATTACCTTTAGCTTATGGTGAATAAAAGTACTGCTTTCAGTCCTTCCAAACACTATAACTAGGGATGATTTTTTTGCCTGATGCATGATGAAATTTGTGGTTTTGTGAACAGTAACAACTTTTCAGAACCTGAGTTAGAATATTGCCATGTGTTTTGTTTTGCTGGGAAAAAATTGTGATTTTTTTTAATGCAAAAAATAAACACCCATTGGCTAGAATGCAGTGTAAGAAAAACAGCCATTGACTCCAACACATTTGGTGCAAGAAAATATATCAATTGACTTTAATGAATCTGGTATAACATTAAAAAAAAATTTAGGGGAAAATACAATGGAAAAAAACACCTGCTGACTTTTGGCATCAGAAAAAACCCAGGGAAAAAAAGCACAAGAAAAATGGCCATTAACTCCAATGCATATGGTGTGAGAAAAAAACACAGTGGGGAAAAAAAAGCCCATTGACTACAATGCATTTGACAATGCTGCAAAATCTTGCCATTTCACAAATTGTTTGAGTGAAAAATTATGAATTTAGCTCATTACTAACATTCCAAGGGGTATATATTTAATCTGAACATTAATCCTGCAGATTTAATAGGGAGGCTTGTCTTTAGCTTTTTCTGCAAATACACTACATTGCTATGAATATTACTGTTTATCAATCTTCTCCTCAATTAGCAAAATAGTCTGTCTACAAGAAACATAATGGCTTTTATACATATAACAGAGGAAAAATAGTAGCTGTCTGCTCAACCGTTGCCCACTATCACTGCAACAAACACAGTTTTCATTTTTTTAACCTGTCTACTGAGACCAATTTTTATTAATCCTTCATATCATTAAATGCACTGGGCAGTCTGAGACACAATAATTAGAGTTTATGACTAATGCTTTGCGATTAATGTGCAAGTAACACTGACTCTAAAAATGTGATCCATATGAGAGAGAATTCATAAAGAGATCTTTACAAGCAGGGTTGGATGAGGGTGTGTCAATGAGTGCAAGTCACATATCAAGCATATGGTTGGTTGAATGGTTCTTGCCTTTGTGGGAACAAAATAGAAAATTACATAAAATTTATATGGCTTGAAAAGACTGTTTCTGATTGGGAAAGCTTGGCCTCGGTAGAACTGTATGGTTTAACAATTATTGCTGGAGCGTGGCACTCTAAAACAATAAAGATATAATTCTTACAGATTGAGGAGTTACAGCCAGGAATCTGCTCCTCTATTTTAAATAAAACTATCTTGGTTCATTATATGGAGTTTGATTTGCAAATCATTGCTATTTTGCCACTCAGAATTATAATTCTGGGTAATATTCTCTCATGGCGAATCATTACATCCTTATGTACAAATGACAGCACTTTACAGATAATAAACAAACTGGCTGTTTTCAACCAATAACTTAGAAAATAACTAGAAGTTTTAATACAATGGTGATATTATTTACACCTAAGGGACATTTGTAGAGGTTAGCCACTGTAGAAATTGCTTCCACTTTTTATAGTACAGGTATGCAATCTCTTATCTGGAAAGCCATTATCCAGAAAGGAAGTTCATCTCCCATAGAGTCCATTTTATATCACATTTTTTTTTATTTCTTTTTTTCTGTAATAATAAAACAGTACCTTGTACTTGATCCTAATTTAGCTGCATGAATCAACAGTGGTGGCGAAACAATCCTATGTGTCACGTGTGTGATTCTTTTTTTTATATGCAAATATTTCGATTTTTTCCAACGTGAAAGATTATACAGCTAAGGCTTGTGTTATCCAATTAATTCACTGCCTCATTTCATGAGTAGAGGCAATGCGCATGTTTTCTGTATCTCAGCTATGTGCGAGTCTTAAGTGTGTGCCATATAAGATTTCCATATCTTAAGGTAAATAATAAATAAGACCTAGCTTCTACCATATGTGGTAGAAGCTAGTAGTTATATTTCAATAACAACTAAAAAACCATAGAGTGAAAATCCCTATGTTCTAAGTTTGACATTGTTTGCCGTAATGCTGTCTCATAAATGTGAGAAAAGAATATTTTAACTAAACTTTCTCTAAGAAATTGGTCTGCAGAGTAATAAATAATAAATATACACATACAGTATACTGCAAATAAGCACCTATATTTTTCAAAATGTATTTATCTATTCCTGCAGTACACTGCATTACAAAATAAGCAACAGTCAGGTTGGAAAGATGTAAATTCTAGATGCAAAAAGCTTAGCTGCCAGCAGTACAAGTGATACTTGGCATTTAAACAGCATAACAACAAAGCACACTAGGCACCAACCTAATCCTTAAAGGTATACTGTCATGGAAAAACATGTTTTTTACAATATGTATCAGTTAATAGTGCTACCACAGCAGAATCCTGCATTGAAATCCGTTTTTCAAAACAAGAAATTGATTTTTTTATATTTAATTTTAAAATTTGCTATGGGGCTAGACATTTTGACATTTCCCAGCTGCCCTCAGGTCATGTGACTTGTGCTCTGATAAACTTCAGTCACACTTTACTGATGCACTGCAAGTTGGAGTGATGTCATAACCCCTCCCTCCTACAAGCTGCTGCAATGTAAATAGAGCCTTGTCTGCTGAGCCTGTCAATTGAACAATTGTTGTAGGTGAAGCCATTGTTCAATCTTTCTAGCATTACGGTTTTATTGATTTCCCCTAGGCCAGGTGTATGTTAAAGTGTATGTTACTGTGAGCTGAGCAAGTCAGAGATTATATAAAACAGAATAATTGTAAAACATGATGCTCAGTGGTCCTACTTTGCACTCAAACTATTTGGCAAAGTCAGTATACGAGAAATCCTTTGAACGCAAGAGAACTCCTTACTTCATTGTAAATATTAAGGTTTGGCCCAAAAACAAGGAGGTAAATAACTGTAATTATTTTTTAGGGCTAATTTTAGGATTTTGGGTTTGTGATTAATAACATCTAGTGAAGTGGTGACTATATGACCTCAGATTTACATGTTGGCATAAATAAAATGAATGCTGAGAATAATATTGGCTTGTACTTCCTTAAACACTAAATTTTTTTACCTTGACGGCTCAATCCACATGCTGGATAAAGATGTGTAATCCACTTCTGCCGCCATAGAGAGAACTTGCAGAGATAATGTCAGTGCAATGGGAAAGGCAGTTTCTTAACCAAGTTGCTAGTCTCCAGTCTGAGACTCTTTGAAAGATAGAGAGATATAGTAATTAACCATTAAGGTAAAATGGATCTGTTTTTCTGAATAGGTGTATTGGAGATTGGTTGTACAATAAGCTTTTTGACAAGTCCCTTGAAGTTTTTTGTCATATCCATTATTTCTATTGGCAAAGAGAAAATAGCAGTACATTTGTAAAATGCAGTCCTTGAAACACTATTCATGAAATAAGGTTTTTTAGCAATGTCCTACTATTTTGTCTGTATTTCGAATACTTTGTTGGCTATGACTTCAAATTATGATGAAAACTTTTTACACAGTTTATAACAATATAATTAGTACACATCTGTGTGATGTAGGAAGCCTTTCTAGTTTAGATTAGGGACATGTGTGTTCTTCACAACCAAAGTCACACATCCTACACAAATGTGATAACTTTATCAGTTTTGTTGCTTCAGTTTGTTGCGCCGTTTAGTAAAACCCTTGTGTTTTTTTTTTTTAAAGTGTTAAAGTCTGACAATTAACCCAATGTATTACCTAATCAATTAGTTGTCTCTCCTTTATAATGAATTCAAAACCTAAGCACCATCAATTTACACCTTGCTGAGTTATATTTCCAATTAATTGAATATATTGAATGTACTTTCCAAGAATGAATTCAATTTTTTTAAAAAAAAAAATATTTATTCACCATCCTGAATTGTGTACACTCAGTTGATCAATTTCAATAAAAAATTAAAAACCAAAACCAGTGTTGTTGTGCAAATTAATTATAAAGTGCTTTTATACCACTCCTATATAATTCATTAATTATTTTAGTCACACTCCACGAATCACAATCAATTAATTAATTAAATCAATTATTGTATGTCACCAATTGTTTATCTCAAATGTGTTTTTATAAATAAATTCATTTATGAAATATACCTGTTATTAATGAATTAATTATAAAGTACTAAGTGCTTTTGAATCATTCCTATATAATTCCTTTTTTTACTTATTCACACAAGGGGCAGATTTACACGGGGACCTTCCCCATAGGCTAACATTGAGGTTTGGTAGGTTTTAGATGGCGAAGTAGGGGGCCGTTTTTTTAAAAGAGACAGTACTTCGATTATCGAATGGTCGAATAGTCGAGCAATTTTTATTTCGAATCGTTCGATTCAAAGTTGTAGTCGAAGGTCGAAGTAGCCAATTCAATGGTTGAAGTAGCCAAAAAAAATCATTTGAAATTCAAACTTTTTTTTATTCTATTCCTTCACTCGAACTAAGTAAATGTGCCCCTAAATCTCCCATCAATTCATTAATTCAATTAATTCTATATAAAGTGACTGATGCAATTTAAAACATGGTTCCAATAATTAATGTGACATAAGTTCTATACTCTTTGCCAGAACACCCCCAAATGACTCCTAGATTAAAAATTGGAGAATGATGTATAGTCAGTGGAGTTGCTCCCAAGAATCTAGCTGTATTTGTTTTCTGGTCCCTAGGAGCACCACAAAGTTGGAGAAAGCAGAAACTGAAGGACTGCAGTCTTGATTATTAACTTTCCTACTTCTCTGTAGAGAGAGGCTATTGTACCCTAAAAAAACTGCAAACCCAACAGATCTTAGAAAGGAATAGTATTAGCAGAGATTCAAGGAAAAGTTTGTTGCCTTAATCTCACTACCACAGTTGCCAACACACAAATAAATAACTAAAAACAATTAGAGTCAATCTTTGCACCGATGCATGTTTCACTTTCAGCTTTTTCAAAAGGCAATTACTTGTTTGCGTTATGTCTGCATTTTTTTATAGCCGCATGTTCCTGTTTGGTGGTATCGTTTTCCTTTAAGGTGGGGTGACTGTTACAATGATGTTTAATTAAACAGCATATTTAAGCTTATTATTACTGAAGGGTGCAATAAAATTGAGTGATTGAACCAAGAAAGCCTGCAAATCTCTGCTGTAGTTAATTCATAGGAGGAAAAAAAGAACCTTTGAACCGGTATAAAGTTTGCAACAGTAGACCGAAACATTCCTTCTTCTAAAATGGCAGCATGGTTTTTGGATATTTTTGGATTTTTCTTATTGGAACAGATCTACTAGCCATAATAAAGCTTCAAATAATGAATGCATTTGTTTGTGCTTGCTAAATTTTTAACCTTTATAATTCTGAATTAGTTATGCAATGGAGTTTTTGCATTGAGGGCTAATTTGATTTCATGTTTTTGGCATGAAAATCAAGGATTTCCAAATGAGGAAACTTTACTATTCACCACCGTTTACACCATGAACTTTTGTGCCATCACAGGTTAAACACTGGTCCAGTGTCACTGAAAAAACATCACCACTGACCTATGCTGAGTGAGGTGCCAACATGGTCATCCACACCCCTGTAGCAAGACAGCACATTATCCACATAAGAAAAAAATTCGGTAGCCAAGGGGATCACTAAAAGGATGAAGGTTGAATTGTGACTCAGAATATCCTACAAATGTTTGGAATGTAAACATATGTGTGAAAAACTCTTGTACCAATATTAATGGAGGAATTCACCAGCACTCGCTGAATAAATGAAATGACCTTCTGCCTTGAGGCTGATTTGTGATTTCTATAGAATGGAAAATTAAATAAACCAAGCCAAATTTGGTCTCCTATAATGAGCCAATATAAATAAAAGAACAGATGTGAACTGCCTGTTCTTCCACTTTTGGCTCACTGTAATAATGCATTAGAACTATAATAGGCAGTGGGAACAATACTGCCACTTGCACCTTTTTGAATGAACACCATTGATCCTAACTATATGAGACTGGTATTATTGTGTTATAAAATGACTCACAGTATACTTCAGAAAACTGAATGTTCATTTATATGACCAATAGTGTCCTTATAATGATGAAACTTCTGATATTATGACTTTTGAGCTCTGTGTATGAGAAATATTAATACTGTAATACAAAGCTTCTTAGTTGTGAGGGCACAATGCAGTGCCTGTTGGATCAGCCTGAAGGCCAGATGAGATTTAATTTCCTACAAACAGCTTTAAAGGCTGTTAGTGTCAGGAGATGTAGCATAAATTGCTGCATTTGATACACCAATATATCTATTTATCCTGGTTCTGGGCTTAGCAGGGCCCTGACCAAAGCCCCGATGCAATGCATGATTTGCTTTGACAAAAACATAGGGGTATTAGACTATGGTTTGGGTTGGCAAAGCACACCAGTGTCTGAAACACACCATTAAACCATTGCAATGTGTGTATTCTACCATTCTGACAACAATTTGGTCATTGGTGTTAATAAAGAAATCTGAAGTCTATAGACGATATTCAGTTATAGCTCAGAAACGCAAGCACTATAGCTGTATTGGTATAGGTCTCCATGTGCAGAATAATTTACATTTTTTACATTTCATTTATAGAACTGATGTCAAAGCCATATCTTTGGATATTTTGTGATTATCTTTTCAGATGGAAAAGCAGAGATATACATGTTTAGTGACATGGGTAGAATGGATAACACTTACCATTGAAATGAATGGCTACTACTCAAATTACCTTATGAACTGTTCAGTAGATTTTTGGATGCCTGATAGATGTCTTCAGAACATTTGTTCCGATCTGCCCAAATATACATTGAATTGAAAACATGTTTTCCTAGAACAACACAGCATGGATCTTCCCCATGAGTGCATATAATTGCCTATATGCATGTGAGGATCCATGTTCCCTGCTGGCACACATCTGTTGCATATTCAGAGTCAGTCAGTACTGCAACACAACATGTACCAGGTGGCTCAAAATGAGCATTTAAGGAAACATCTGTCTGCTTCCTTTAAACAGAGACACTTTTCGATGGACACATTCTCCATTTAGACATTAATATACAGCTTTTACTTTACAAGAATGCAAACTTCATGTTGTTCATATATTCTGTCCACATAGCAAGGTCAAAAATTGTAATTCAAAAAACATTTGTTTAGCATTAAAGACTGGTTCTTTTCAAAACATACTTGCACCATTCAGTTTTTATTATAATGGGTTAGCAAATAAGTGAAAAAATGAGTCTGAATACTTAGTACATTACACTGTTATACTACAATTTCTTGGGCTAAATACATTGTGATCTTCAGGTAGTGAAGATTATAGCCACTGCATTGTTTTCAGCATAAAGATGGAGACTGTACTTTTCACATTTAAATTCAGCTTTGCTGGCTTTTATTTTAAACAAAGTACATCTTCAGCCCACTGGTTCACATAAGCATTTGCAGTCCTTGTTCAACACCCTTACTGGTGTACTTTTCACATTTAAATTCAGCTTTGCTGGCTTTTATTTTAAACAAAGTACATCTTCAGCCCACTGGTTCACATAAGCATTTGCAGTCCTTGTTCAACACCCTTACTGGTGTACACATTAACTCACTGGCTTCCACTGGATAAAAATCCCAGAATCCTCTCTGGGCTCACTCAAGACCCTCAGTCTCCTGGGAGGGTTTTCTCGATTCCTCTCCAGTCCTTTTGGAGCTCTCTCCAACATAGTAGGAAATCACACTCTTTTCCCAGCTGCACACAGGCACTTTCCCTCCACTCAAGTAGGTTCTCATGTGAGCCCTCACCATCCTCCACTCCAGGAGGTATCCAGGGGAAGAAGCTCTGATGTGTAGTCCCACACCTCCTTTTAACTACAGCTCATCTGTAGCTTAATTACGTAACTTCCTCTAGCTTAGGCAGCTGCAAACCACCTAATGGAGCAAGGAATGGAACCCCATCCTGCTCTCTTCCATTAATTCCAGGGACCCATTATCCAGCTTTTCCTAAGCTGGTACACAACTACATCCCTGTTTGCTGCAGAAACACACATATTTCCCTGGAGTTTTCTGTTCACCAGCCTAACACTGGTGAAATACACAGAAAACCAATGTCTTTTCATAGACACCTTTTACAAAAACAAACAAAATTGGTTACAAACAGATTAGCCTTCAGGTAAATCTTTGTTGAAAGAGGTTTACCATGTATTTATAATGTAATGGCGACAATATAAAGGCAGCAAGTATAGACTCAAGAATGCAATGTCTATTCCTTTGACTATCGCTAAAGCTCACTCACAGTTACTATCTACCCATGATTTGCAACCCTCATGAAACATATATTATCTAACATGCATGCACTTACAGAACACATATTCACTAGTGCTAGCAGAGTCATAGAACACATTGAGGCCTATTTATTAGAGGTTGAATTTTAGTTTTTTTTGAAACCACAATTAATCTCTACTTCACAGTTAAGCTCTATTTCTACAAATGTCATGACATTTATTAAAGATTAGAATATAAAAAGTATGATTGGAACAAAATGCTGAAAAATGCTCTTGAAAATACAAAATCCTTTAAAAATTTGAGTTTTTCAGATAATTACTTATGAAAAAAATCCGAAAATGTGTAAAAGTCTGAATCAATTAAAATTGTGCAATAGGATCAGCGCAGATCCCACTGACTTCTAAGGGATCTCCACAGCTTTTACTTGGCGCAGTTTTGTATTACAGATTTTTATGGGGGGATGTAATTTTTGAGTTATTGGGCAATGTAATTGAAAATCTCAAGTGTTATTTAAAATGGTGTTTTTGCATATGTTTAGCTCTGTTTGCAATTCAAAATCTTTCGGTGGTGAATATTACACTGTGCATTATTGCTAAGCAAAGGTTAGCGGTAACGCCTGCTCTGAAGTCTCATTAAAAATTTTGTCGCAAAAAGCACTTTGCAATTGTGAAATGTTATTACATATTCACAAAAGCCATTTGTTCGCAAATATTTTGAGGAAGTCGTTGAGGTCCGTAATCAGACATTTTTAGAGAAAAAAATAAGATTTGTGAAAATACTAAAAATACAACTTTTTGAAAATCTGCCCCATAGTCTTTAGAACTTACACACATGGAATACGTGCATGTATGTATATATTTATTTATATAGTTCTACTTATGTGCACAGCTCTTTATTCTTTACTATTCATAAACTTATGAAACACATAATTCTTCATAACATAATAATACTCTCACACATATTCCTTAGTATGTGTGATTTGTTGAATCATTCATATTATTCTATCAATTCAAACAAAATCATATCAGAATGAATATTTAACATTGCTTGAACCCTTCAGGCTCCACTTTCAAGTACATACTGTATGGCCAGTATCCATATTGTATTAAAATTGACCCAATTCACTGGCAAAAACTTGCCTTTTGTGGGATGTGATATCTCAAGCCACTACTTATTATACCCGGATAAATGAAGCCTGTTGCACAATCTGTTGGGAGAATGAGGCAAGGTTTTGTCATAACTGTAAATAGATAGCGTCCAAACATGGCCAAACAGTATGGTACTTCAGACCACTTAAAGATCAAATTATAAAACTGATTGATCAACTAACTCAATAAAATTCAACTTGAGCTGAATAATAATCCAATTAGCTTGAAAAGGATTTCAAAAAGATCAAATGTACCTTTGTCATCCATAAAAACCAGTATCATATTAGTATACTAGTACTCATAGACACATGGATCACATACTGTATAGTTCTCATATCCTGAGTACTCATGCATGGAGAGAGAGAATTACTTAATTGGAGCCATGCCAGCAGGAAACATGCAAAAAAAAATGATGAATGATCATGGCCCCCAAGGTGGTATTGTCTAATAAATATGTTTTTCAAAAACATTGTAGAAAATAGCATATTTACTTTCAAGTGTTGTCAATTAAGAGCATGTCATATTGAGCTAATGCTTTATGTTTTCCTTCGATAAGCAAAGAACATTTAGAATCAGCATTAACATTCCATATCTAGCTGCAAGGCAGCATCTGTTTTCCTAGTATCTGCTGCACAAACAATGACAGCCTAGTAAAGAGCAGTGATGAAAGATGAGATTAAATGAAGCCCACCCCACTGTGGGAAAAAGGCATTCGATTTATGATTGCTGGGCACCCCTTGGCTTAAGGTAATTTGTGGCTCTGACAGAGCAATAGGCAACTTCATGCCAGATGTTCTTGTGAAGACAAGCCACAGGTCAGAGAAAGCTTTCATCCACCCATCAACTGGATTGTTTTTAAGGCAATGTCCCCACTGGCAAAAAGTATGGCACTGAGTTCATTCAGCCATATAATCTTCATTTTCATATATTGGTCCATCGTTTCAGATTTTTTTCTAGCACCTGAAGCCAAATAGCACTATGATCACAGATATATTCAACTGTGCCAATATATAGCATGCACTTTTCTCATCAGGAAGGAATTAGCTGCTTTACAGAATAATTCAAATTTTACAGTGCTGTGGTATTAAGCTGCTGCAGGATTCAGTTCAAGATGAGACCAATTTAACCAAGATTTTCACAAAACAAATTGCACCTGTATATGGGCAATGCAAATATACTTTTGGCATAATTTCTGGTATTTACTTTGAAAGCAGCTGGTAAGTTGCAGGTAAAACTTAGTCCCCTTGTAAAATGTATAATGAAACTATTGAATTCTTAATGAATCAGATGAAAATTAAGCGTAGGACTGGCCAGATATGGGATGACTTTGACGTAGTTGGCCAGCAATAATATAATAATATTGCAATAATATATTGCAATATATGGACAAACAATCCCTGTGTTGTTTAAAGGGTAAGGCATTTTTTAGTAGCAGTATGCACAAAATGTCTCTTTCTTAAATATATTGATAACGGGTTGAGTGCAGAGGACCTCTTGTAGGTGACTATATGTATTTTGTGGTCACACCCTCATTGCACCCCTGCCTAATGGTTTTAAAAAATAGTGGTGAGCACAACTTTCCCTTGTTTGTTATAGTTATACAGGAGCAGTGACCAGCTCCATGTTGTAGCTCCCACCCTTCCCAGCTATAGTCAGGTGATCCCACTGGTGTCTAATATATATATATATATATATATATATATATATATATATATATATATATATATATATATATATATATATATATATATATATATAAATCCCTGATGAAAGTTCCCGTGTGGAACTGAAACGTTGGAACTTCCTTGGTGTGCTGTCAACTCACCTTGGTATCTATTTATATTCAGACTGGCACCCAGGATCTATTTTTTGGCTAATAATGATGTGCACTCTGCCTGCAGGTTTATTTTGCCTCAACGCTTCGATCCCCCACAGGGATCTTTGTCAGGAGCAACGTACAGACAAACGCACAGACCCCCCATCACCCTACTGTAAATAAAGGCTTACTTTGGTGCCTAGCATAGCGGCATCCATATAAAATAATTCATATATTATACTATATTTTGGAACTGAGATTAATAACTTGCATTCTCTCTTTTTTCTATTTTTTTTTCTCCATATTTCAATTCATTACATTCTGCAGATAGCATTGGCTTGATCAAGCAGTAAACAGGCACTTTAGCTCAATGTTGACTCTCGGGCTACAGCAATTGCATAGACAGCACTGACAGCAACTTGCCTCATTGGCGAAGCACCCCTGGCTGTCAAGATGAAAGTAATTCCATTCTACCCTCACAGAGCTCAAATTTCATTCGAGAATGAAACAACAGATACAACAAAATTGTGATATTTGAGTCAGTAGTGTTTTATCGTGTTTGTAATTCCAAACTTACAAGTAGTCAGACAGAATTTCCATTTCATGGGCAAACCTTCCAAAACCATTTCTGTTGCCCTATGCCCAATCCTTTGCAAGCAATGAGGCAATGAAACTATATTCAAATCCAGACATAAATCACTCCTTGGTCATATTTATAGAAGTGTTTTTTTATTTTATTGCACATGAGAAAGGAAAACCTAAACTTAGGTATCCATGCTATTTATGGTGTCTCTTATACAAAAAATGCCTTCCTAATTTGACAATAGCAGTATAAGCAAGGTGCATAAATTGTTTTAAACTACAATGCAATTATCTCTCACACAAAGGTACAATTGGTACAGGGCTCAGCATGCATTTATGTTCTTCCTTCTGATGGGTGCAATGTTGTGCCTTCTCAGAGTAAAGAGGTCTTCGTTGTCTTTCCTTGATGTCCCTCCTTGCCTGGTGCTCAAGCATGTCAGGGCCACATGTCTTTTTTGAGATGAAAATCAGGACCTTGGTAAAAGTTAATGCTTGGGCAGCAGGCAGGAAAACAAATAATCAGTCTGGTATCTGTAGGGTCAAAGAATATCTAGGACAGTCGAGGCTGGCAGTGATCAGAATAGTCAGAATCTAAGTGGAAATGTAGGAACTGAAAAAAACACACAATAACACCCAGGAAATTACTAAGTAAGAGTCACTGGGTCCTTGGTATCTATTTATTTTGAATTTTGGTTCAACCCACAGGACAGTGACTGGTCAGTGCTACTTACAGAGCTTTTGAAGAACATGAAAACGTATCCACACACAGTGTTTGAAGAAATCAAGGGGCATTCTGTACTCTGTAACAAAAAAGTCACACAGACAGCATTATTTTTAATCACAAGATGAAAGTGGTCCCATTGTAATGTATTTAAACTGGGCCTTGAAGTCTTCCCCATAGTGCTTAATTACTACTTTTTTGTAGTGTAACCTTATTGATATTGATTACTAATTTTCAAAACAGCACAGCACTCCTTATTCACTTTCTATCAACATTATACATTACAGGTAAGGTGACAAGGGGTAGGCAACAGACACATTCACAACTGAAGAATACACTAAATATGACATAATGCTGGATGAGGGTAAGTAACTTATTTTGGACAAACAAAATATATAAACCTCAGGGCTATGACCCAGAATATAACAATAATGATCTTGGGCATTTCAATATGGTCTGGCAACCCTGGCAGTCATATACCCAACTAGAGGGCGTTAAACCATATGCAATGTTCCTACCTTGACCAAAACATGAAAATGCTGGTTCTCCTTACACTGTTACCGCACTCTCTATTAAACTTGAATAATAAGGTATTTTGATAGCTCTATTATGTATAAATGAAGGGAAATATTTCAGTACTCCAAGTTGACCGATCACAATTATTAATATAAATCTATATTCTGCTCATTTGTACCCTCTATGAAGCTGCTTCATTATTCCATTGCGTAAAACAGCTGGCTCTCTGTATTATCTGTTTTCTGCATGGATGGAAAATTTAAAAAAAAACTGCTTTTAGTTATACAGTATTATATGGTCACAAAGTCTTTCAAGCCACATCAGGCAAAACCGAACCACTAGTTACATGGTACTGTATATTGAGTAATTCAACTCACGGCTTCCAGCAACCCACCCATAATGGGTTAATTCATCATCATGGAGACATCAACATGAGCAGAGGATTTAAATATTGATAAGCAAAGATTATGTTTGTGTATCTATGCATATTTTATATTTACAGACTACTTTTATACACAGCGAATATATAAGTGATCTCGTTTGAAAAAGCTTTAAATAAGATATTTAGATTAAATAAATATACATATGAATGTTTAGCATATAAAATGTGCAGGGAAGTTGCCAGACTCGGGAATATGTTAATAGAAAGCTTGGAAAAAACTATCACTGAGAAACCTCTATCGTACAGTACCTTGCTCAAGCATAGCAAAATATGGAGCTCCAACTTGATTCATACTGTGTGAGAAATAGATTCTTGGGTTAAAGGAAATGTAAATCATCAAAACAAGTGCTCTTTTATGCACTTTTGCAATTTACTTGATATTTTTCAGTTTTTCTATATAATGGCATTTTTTCCACTACAAATATAATGCATTTGAACAACAGCGCCACCTGCTGTACATTTCAGTCGACTTGCTACTGCTAGACAAAAAAATGAATGTAACCTGTTTTCAGCTCCATCAATGCCTTCCCAAACTAGTATTAGTAGACAATGGGATTCTCTTACCCAGAATGGGCCTTCACTATGTGGAAGTTGAAGGTGAGGGTGTTGTGCAACTACTCTCACTGCTATACCAAAAAAATAAGACATAGGGAGGCAGAGGTCCTTGTAACAGAGGTCCTTTGAGGCAGTATTAGACACGTATCAGGCACACAATACCAATTCAGAGGCAGTACCATGTGACATCCCTGACATCCCACTTTACAGGTTTCTAGATGCATGTTCAGGATCTCTGTACAATGACCTAGATCCCCACACACTAGATCAGGAAATATATAATCAAAATCCGTATTCAGCCTAGTCGTCCCTGAATAGGCCATTCTTGCTTAAGGAGAAAGCTACCCCCTTACTATGCATCATAATTGGATAACAGGCTGCATTTACTAACCAATTTTATCTGCGTCACTTTCCTGGAATGTGCTTTTACAGATACTTCTACTGTCTTGATTAACACTCATTCACAGGGTCCCACAATTTCATCAAGGGTCTCCATATGCTTGGGGCCTCTCTTTTAAGTGGACAATATGGCCTGCTCGCACACCCTGGTCTTCGGACGTAGAAGCCTGGTGCACGGTGTTGGAGGGATTGGCACCCTCCCCAGGAGTCAATTGTACAAATACACTGGCACTCACGGCAAGTTCAAGCAGGGAGGTCCCTTGTGTATTTATTTGAAGAAAAGCAACGTTTCGGGGCTATACCCCGAACAAATGCTTGACAAAGGGGTATAGCCCCGAAACGTTGCTTTTCTGCAAATAAATACACAAGGGACCTCCCTGCTTGGATTTGCCGTAAGTGCCAGTGTATTTGTGCAATTTCCTCTCCTTTCAGTCCCAGGCTCCCCAGCACCCATAACCCTGTTCCTATGGTTGAGGGCAAATAGAAAGACTATGGGGTGCCTCTCCTATATAAAGACTTTAGGAACACTGGCACATCCTGGCTAAATCTGACACTATACCTGGAAAGGGAAATACCCCCCCCTTCCATCTCAAAATTAGGCCTGGCTCTTAGCTGACCATAAACAGGGGATTACCAACATAGAGGAGGTTAACCCTATGGACCCCTACATTAAGTTAGTCAGAAAAGAAAAGCCTTATAACATTGCTCTACTTAGAAGTGACTAGAGAAACATCAGACTTCTATGCTTACAATGTCACAAGTATTCCTATCTGGAAACCTATTATCCAAGATTCTCCAAATAATGGGAATGCCATTTCCCATAGACTAAATTTTAATCAAATAATTCAACATTTTAAAATAGATTTCCCTTTTCTCTGTAATAATAAAACAGTCCCTCGTACTTGATTCTAAATAAGATATAATTAATGATTATTGAAGGAAAAACAATCCCAGTGGGTTTAATTCATTTGTAAATAATTTATTAGTAGTATGGAGATCCAAATTACAAAAATTCTCCAGGTCATTCTCCAGGCCATTCTCCTGAACATTCTGGAAAACAGAATTACATCACTTTCTTCCAAATCTAGCCTGTCGGCTGAAATGAACTTCTGATGGCACTGTTGTTTCATAGTCAGTATATTAGCAGTGTAAAACTACTAATATCTTGATAGACAGAAAAAAAGTGCTCAGAATGATTAGAGGAATTACACTTCTGGAATTCAGTGCCACGTAATCATATTACAAAACATACTGGGGCAGATTATTATAGACATTTGACCTATGATGGAATTGATCCAACTGTCCAAATTAGTTAGTTCAATTGATACACACTTATACACACAGAGTCAAAAATCTTCCTCTCGTTTTATACTTAAATCACAAACAGAACACCTCATATAACACCATTGGACTGAGGGGGGCATGCTACCTACTCGCCAGCTGTGAGTAGTCTGATTTTGGACACATCACGTACCAAAACATTTCTGTTACAAAATTATACTTTCAGAAAGGTTTGTATGAAAATATAAAGTTCTCTTGAATGAAAAATGCTAAGCTACGTACTAGTGTTCTGTCTGCAAAAATGGCAAAGTCTGATGCTGGATTGACAGCACTGTATTTTAGCTGCCAGTCACTGGCCCCAAATATCCCTGCTAAGCAAATGAGTTGCATACAGAGATTTGAGCCTTCTAATGTCACCCAAACTTTAGTTATAGAAACTTTCCTGCCAAGGGATTGGAGAATATATATTGTATTTGACTTGCATCATTAAACTGGCAGATATGATAAAGGGGAAAATAAACAGGATTTATTTGATGAATACGATGAATGCATTAGCAAAGCGCATATGCAGAATACAAAAGGGGCCTCATAGCAAATTATAAAGGAAGTAAATAATCACACTAAAGGATAATGCTTGGGTATGAGGCACTTAGCATTACCTGGAATTAACTGTTTGCATAGATTATTCTTCCTATTCCTTTGACATCATAAATAATTATGAATATCGTCCATAAACTATAATAGCAACAGCACTCTAAGCAGTAAAAATACTGTAAAGATGGTCTACTGAGAAATGTCTCATATGAGGCAAGCACTAGGACATTTATGATTGTAAATTCAAAAAAAATGTTCTATTCAAATAACAACCAATTTCCTTATACCTTGCCACTAAAGGGGACATAAAACAAATACATATAGTATATTATATATATATATTTTTATTAATGATATATTCTGTATGTGATGTCTAGTTAGGACATCATGTGACACCAGTGCCTGAGACACACACACAATATTTCCTATCCAATAAACCTCAAACGCACCAGGCTGACCTTTTAGAAAAAGAAAATAAAGGCATATCCCTTTGGATAACATCACTGCAGTAGAAGAATTTTAAAGCAATTGAGCATTTACAGCAATGGATAACAGCTCAATCCCTTTGTCATGAACCTTTTAAGTTATTCTCATATCATGAAAGCCAGTAGTGGATAAGCTGGTTTACGCAAGGATAAAAAGTTCAAAATCCTTCATATTTGTGAACATTCAGTACTTGCAACTCACTGTCTTGACATTCCGTTGGGTCCTAAAGGGCTTATAGATAAGAGCCTGCCTCAGATGTTAAAAACTAAATACATCAAAATGCCTTGATAGCAGACATCTATGTGTAAAGCTTTGGATATGGTGGTTATGACAGTTAGGTCATTTACCCTTTTATTGTACCAGAAAGAGATAGATAGAAATATGTTTTTTTTCATCACATCATACACATATCTGGTGTGAGATCCTACAACCTTTCAGAGGGGACACAGTATCATGTTATTTCCTTTAAAATATTTAATTAAGGGAAAATGCAGGTACAAAGGTGTAAAAATTGCCCAATAAACCATAGAGATCAACTCTAAAGTGTTTTAAAGTAACACAAATATAATTTACTGTTAAATTGTACTGGTTAAACTGATGTGTTTGCTTCCAAAACACTACTGTAGTTTATATAAACAAGCTGCTGTGTAGCAATGGTGGAAATTTAAAAATATGGCACAGGTTAAATAGTGAAAAACAGAAAACATTATGTTCTACAGAGCTTATCTGGGCATTGAAAGTGCTGTTTCTATTTTTGCAGATGATACTAAATTGTGCAGAACTATAGGTTCCATGCAGGATGCTGCCACTTTGCAGAATGATTTGTCTAAGTTGGAAAACTGGGCAGCAAACTGGAAAATGAGGTTCAATGTTGATAAATGCAAGGTTATGCACTTTGGCAAAAATAATATAAAAGCAAGTTATACACTAAATGGCAGTGTGTTGGGAGTTTCCTTATATGAGAAGGATCTAGGGGTTTTTGTAGATAACAAGTTGTCTAATTCTGGGCAGTGTCATTCTTTGGCTACTAAAGCAAATAACATTCTGTCTTGCATAAAAAAGGGCATTAACTCAAGGGATGAAAACATAATTATGCCTCTTTATAGGTCCCTGGCAAGGACTCATCTGGAGTATGCAGTGCAGTTTTGGACTCCAGTCCTTAAAGGAGAAGGAAAGGCTAAAATTAAGTAAGCTTTATCAGAAAGGTCTATATAAATACACCAGTAAACCCTCAAAGTAATGCTGCTCTGAGTCCTCTGTCAAAAGAAACACCACATTTCTTTGCTTTTATTGTGTACTCATGGGCTTCTGTATCAGACTTCCTGTTTTCAGCTTAAACCTCCAGGGCACAGCCTTAAGCATGCTCAGTTTGCTCCTCTCCCCCTCCCTCCTCCCATCCCTACTGTAATCTGAGCTCAGAACTGTTAGTAAGCAGGGAGAGACTCAGGCAGGAAGTGATGTCACACCAAGCATATATGGCAGCCTCTATCCTAAACAAACAGAGACAGTGTCTAGAGCTGTTTACTCAGGTATGGTAAAGCATTCTGCTGAATAAATATAGCGTTCTAGCTTGCACTATTGTGGCTATTCTATTGGCAATAAACTGTCTTGGAGCTTTCCTTCTCCTTTAAGAGGGATATAAATGAGCTGGAGAGAGTGCAGAGATGTGCATCTAAACTCGTTAGAGGTGTGAAAGACTTAAATTATGAGGGTAGACTGTCAAGGTTGGGGTTGTTTTCTCTGGAAAAAAGGCGCTTGGGAGGGGACATGATTACACTTTACAAGTACATTAGAGGACATTATAGACAAATAGCAGGGGACCTTTTTACCCATAAAGTGGATCACCGTACCAGAGGCCACCCCTTTAGACTAGAAGAAAAGAACTTTCATTTGAAGCAACGTAGGGGGTTCTTCACAGTCAGGACAGTGAGGTTGTGGAATGTAATGCTGGGTGATGTTGTGATGGCTGATTCAGTTAATGCCTTTAAGAATGGCTTGGATGATTTTTTGGACAGGCAGAACATCAAAGGCTATTGTGATACTAAGCTCTATAGTTAGTATAGGTATGGGTATATAGAATTGAATTAAAAGTAGAGAGGGGTGTGTGTATGGATGCTGGGTTTTCATTTGGAGGGGTTCAATCCTATTTAACTATGTAACTATGTATCTGTGTAACCTGTGCACATCCCATTTATACTCAATGAACTGTTCTCCTGAACCTGACCAGTTGCTATCGTATCAAGTCAACTCCGCCTTTACCCATTAATACAGCATGGATTTTTTAATTCCTCGCACACTTCTGGAAATGCTATGCCTGCCCCTGACTTCTAAATATTGTCATTTGTGAACATGTCTACACTATGCAGCACTTAAGGACATTACAGACATCCACGCTGCTGGTCTGAAGTTAATAAAGTCCCTGAAAGTGCTGGCATGAAATGAACATGTCATAGTAATAAAATTACTGTTGGCATTCAGTCTTGCTAAGGGATACAAAGACATCTTGCTTGGGAGGACTAAGAATTCTGCAGTTTCACACAAAGCTATTTTACAATAAGAACTTGCAGAAAACCAGTATTCAATTTACTGAACAAAGAGAAATGTTCATTTCAGATATATCTCAAGATAGGAAAAATCTATCTGCCTATTCACTTTCTATGTGCATAACCCTTGGGTACTATGTATTACTAGTCGTAAAATGCAAATTCAGGTATGGGACCTGTTGTCCAGAATGCTCTGGATCTTGGGTTTTTTGGATAACAGATCTTTCTGTAATTTGGATCTTCATAGCTTAGGTCCAGAAAATCATGCAAACGTTAAATAAACCCAGCAGGCTGGTTTTGCTTCCAATAAGGACTAAGTGTATCTTAGTTGGGATCAAGTACAAGGTACTTTTTTATTATTACAAATAAAAAGGAAAATAATTTTAAAAAATTGAATTATTTTATAATAATGGAGTGGACCTATGTTTTTTTTTTATAGTCAAAACTGTCAACTTCGACTAGGGATTTTTCCAAATTTGATTCGAGTTTTTAAAAAAAATAGAATTCGGTTTTCGAGATTTATCAAACTCTGGCCCTTTAAGAATTCAAATTCGCCATCTAAAACCTGTTGACTTGCTGTTTGAGTCATTGGGAGAGGTCCATGGATCAATTTGGAGTTGTTTCGGAGAAAAAAAATCGAATTTGATTCGAGTTCGATTTGAGTTTTCTGGTCGATTTAATTCATCCAAGTTTTAAAAATTCATTTTTTTTTTATAAATTTCGATTGGTTGAATATCAAATTTTTGGGAGTTTAGCGGGTGTTTTTTAAAAACTCACATGAACTCGAAATTTGACCTTTGATAAAAGTGTTCGCACTGTAACAATGTTACCTTCCTGGGTGCACGGCCAATGTGACTTATATGCATGTTAGAAGGGACCAGCACTCCAGTTTTAAGCATAAATAATTGACAGAGAGCCAAATAGACACCAGTATAAGTTATGATAACACATAACTGTGAGGTTGAAAGGAATGTTATAGAGTCGTACCTGTACACTATGGGGATGACTCATTAACAAGAAAGAAAAAGATGCAAAAAAGGTTTAATGACAGAGAAACAGGCCTCTTCAAGATTGACCCCATTGCTTAACTCAGTGATTTACACATGGGTAACACTAAAAATTGATTTTAGTCATTGAACAATTTTGTGATAGTTACATTGTGTCTTGTTTTTATCATGTGTAGTGTTGTAGTTGAACTATTGTATCAATTGAGGTGGATACTTTAAAGGGATCCTGTCATCGGAAAACATGTGTTTTTCAAAACGCATCAGTTAATAGTGCTACTCCAGCAGAATTCTGCACTGAAATCCATTTCTCAAAAGAGCAAACTGATTTTTTTATATTCAATTTTGAAATCTGACATGGGGCTAGACATTTTGTCAATTTCCCAGCAGTCCCTGGTCATGTGACTTGTGCCTGCACTTTAGGAGAGAAATGCTTTCTGGCAGGCTGCTCTTTTTCCTTCTCAATGTAACTGAAGGAGTCTCAGTGGGACATGGGTTTTTACTATTGAGTGTTGTTCTTATCTTGTATTAGGGAGCTAGTATCTGGTTACCTTCCCATTGTTCATTTGTTTGGCTGCTGGGAGGGGAAGGGAGGGGGTGATATCACTCCAACTTGCAGTACAGCAGTAAAGAGTGATTGAAGTTTATCAGAGCACATGACTTGGGGCAGCTGGGAAATTGACAATATGTCTAGCCCCATGTCAGATTTCAAAATTGAATATAAAACAATCTGTTTGCTCTTTTGAGAAATGGATTTCAGTACAGAATTCTGCTGGAGCAGCACTATTAACCGATTCATTTTGAAAAATGTTTTTTTCCCCATGACAGTATCCCTTTAAGTATAGGGATTGTTAAGTATAGGGATTGTATGATGCTCATAGGTCACAGTGATATGCTAATTGATAGTTACTGTATCTGTTTCCAATGATTAACACATGACATCATATCGGCT
The DNA here is from genome assembly GCA_038501925.1 of Xenopus petersii. Taxonomy (NCBI): domain Eukaryota; kingdom Metazoa; phylum Chordata; class Amphibia; order Anura; family Pipidae; genus Xenopus; species Xenopus petersii. Next base: position 45,381,379 of record CM076689.1, on the reverse strand, counting down.
GTTTTTCCCGCCACTGCATAGATTGTAAGCATGATTTACAGACAATTTGGTACTTTGAGAAAGGCCTTAGTATAGGCCGAAACGTCAGTCCTTACCTTTTAAAAAATAAATAATGCTGACCTGTGGAACATTTTCTATGGACATAAACGCAATTTGACTCTGCATACAGGTATATTGATGATTTATTTGTGAGTGCTGGCCCTTCACTGAACTACATCATAATATATATATTAAATATAATATAAATATATTTTTTTCTATCCTTTGTTTCGTAACATCATTATTTTTTATGCCCTCCTCAACCAGCTACCCAAGGCTTTGGTCACTATGATATACCAAAATAGTGGAAAATACTTTTGTATTTTCCATATTATGCCCCCCCCTCTGCCCTTTCACCATAACTCTACGATCCTAGCTAAAATTATTTCCTCGCAGAACTGAACAGAAGGTGCCGCATTGTATATTCACACACTAAATATGGTTAATTACCATAATATGGTTATCATTTTCATTTAAACAGCTCTAATAATACTGACAAGGTTCTTAATTACATCACAACAATTGTTAATGTTACTGGCGGCACTTGTAGGATTATACCAAAGACTAGAAAACAGGGAGGGTCTAGCTAACATTCTGCTCCTATAATACCATTAGTTTCTAGCTGTATTTTTTGTCCACAGTACACAGTTCCATTAATAATACAAGAACCTTCAGTCTATGTGCAATTTTATTCTAAATTATATGAGAATGTGCATATTTTAAGAGCCTTACAGAATCTAATCTGTAACTAAAATGGTATTACCATGCTTTAATTAATACATTATACACTAATTTTCCTCAGATGCTCACAATCATAATTACTGCATGCATGGGTGAACCCTTAAATTACTTCCAATCAAATTTGGTATGTGTGCTTGTATCCCCAAGGGCAGCACATATCATTAAGGAAGTAACCCTCTAAACAGTGATTCACATACTCTGCATGCATTATTGCCAATCTGATAACCAGCATGAAGTCATACATCCTGCAAATATGCATATGAATTGCTTGGTTACATTAACTTTGTAAGTCATGAGGGCAGTGGTACTGTTCCCAGGAATAATTATATTGCCATTAAAAAAAAAGATTAGGTTATTTCAGAGGCTTCATGTACTTACTTTGTGATTTAACTGTATCACATGGTCAAACTACTTATTTGCTAGATTCTACAGCTAGGCTCCTTTCTACAAAATCCAATTAAATCAACCAATATATTCCAAGAATATGCCTCATACCAACAGCAGAACCCTGTCTAATGCATTACCATATATGATCTTTGGTTCTACAACCAAATTATCTGTAATGTGCTTTTTCCAACATACCTGACCTCTAGAAAAATGTAGAGCAAATACATTATTGGCTAACATAGTAGATTATAAAATGTAAGATATTGGACTAGCCTGGAGTCATCTACAAAAGGTACGTCTGTAAGATCCCACAACAATCCCTACTGTGTACACATACTCCAAAAATATTGAGTTGAGTCTGTTTTTATGCCTTAACCAGTATTATCTGAAACAGGGTATTGCATTATTAGCTTTAGAATTTTCTTCATTTAATTCAAAACAGATCCCTGGGAGTTTTAAGGTTTAATATTAAAGTGGACCTGTCACCCAGACATAAAAAAGCTGTATATTAAAAGTCCTTTTAAAATTAAACATGAAATCCAATTTTTTTTCATAAAAGCATTTATAGCTATTGTAAACTCATTTTAAAATCTCAGCTGTCAATCAAATATTGCCTGCCCCTCCTCTATGCTTTAGGCATAGAGGCGGGGCAAGTAATTACCTTCACTTTCCATTCAGCATTTACTAGACGTCACTGCACTCCCCACATCCCACTCTCTTTACCATTTAATTGTGTAACCAGGTCCCCCATTCTGGTGCACAAATAAGACTTTGAGATGATGCAAGGCTTGTCTTTATAACAGTGTCCACAAAATGGCGCCTGCCGTCTTGCTATAATTATGAGTTCCCAGACTGAAGGAAACAAGATTCAAATAATTTATACAGTGTAATTAAAGTTTATTTTGCTTGACTAAAGTGATAAACTAGGATTTGGAATACTTTTTTCAAGTCCCCTTTAAAGGGGATAGAAAATACATTGGGAAGCATAATACAAATATAGCAGTACTTTATTGTGCAAGTCTTTCTAATCATTGATCTCATCTTCTGTCTTGTTAGATCCTTGCTCTAATTCTAAACAATTTCTACAATCCCAACAAAAATACAGGGCTGTTGTTTGTTTTGTCAGGAAGGAAGAAGAAATGATTATGGGTGTTCTAATAAATGCACCCCTTTATACACGTGCAAACAAGTGACTTAAAGCTGAACTACACAAACATTGCACCGTGGGCAAGCTGCTGAACTTGACTTTTTTTTGCAGCATGGGAGAGGTAGTTGGCAAGTGTCTACAGAGGTTATACTTGCTGGGCCCATGTTGCATATTCCGCCTGCACTGTTATAGAGACTAGGCTAGAGACTAGGCCAGTGTCAATCCCAGTATGTTGTGTTTTCTGTCCATGACATAACAAGATAAAGAGACATATGGGGAAAATGAAAAAAAAATATATTAATCTTGAAGGCAATAATGAATAATATATGGTTTTGCTGGTTTTACTTTGGGCTACAATATTAATAAAATCTTTAAAAATTCCCCTTTATTGGAGCTCCTTATAGATCTGCTCCAGATCAGAATTTCAAATTAGGGGTAGGAGTGTCCTAATGGTCCTTGACAAAAGCACAGAAGGAGGGGGATAGCCAATCAGGGCCGGATTCCTCGAGCGGTTCCCCTAGGCCGATCGATCCAATCGCCCGCAGCCCCTCCATCGCCATGAGCGCAAAAGCATCAGCGAATGCGCGGTCCTATCGCCTGCATTTCACCCTCCTGCCGCGCGCACATGCAAGTACACGCCGGTGAACGGCATAGTTGAATGAGTCCCCATATTGCGACTGGGCGGCATGCCGCCCCTAATTTTTTGCCGCCCTAGGCCCGGGCCTTTGTGGCCTTGCCCCAAATCCGGGACTGTAGCCAATCACAGCCCTGTAATCACACAAGCAAAAACAGGCTTCAGTTCCCTATCAGTCAGCCTAGCTATTGATTGGTTTCTATCCTACAGGCTCCCCTGCATGGCCTGAGAGAGGAGGCAGCAAGAAGTGTAACATATTACAAGGAATATTTGGGTTTTTGCAGAAATTATCAATAAATCAACCTGAAACTCTATATTACTTTAATACAGTATATAATGCATGGGCATATTCTTATTTGTCACACATTTATCCTCAGCCATTCTTCAGTCTCACTAAGATATATATTATAAATAATCATGTATATACTAAATCTGAAACACTTAAAACTATCCCTTGATTCTTTCCAAACTGGGTCAGAATGCTACTGTCCCAGGCCTGCCATATTGTTACATGCAGGCTACTATATGCCACCTGCTGTGATTCTGTTAGAATTGGCTGCATGTTCCCCTATAGTCATTGTATTCACACTACGTGCATGATTGATTTTTGAGCTGAATCATGAGACTTGGTTAAGGAGCAAAGGTAAAGAGTCCAGAGAGATTTAAAAAGTGATCCCCTGTGGGCTATTATTTTGTTGGTGAGGCTGCTGTAACATTTACATTTTCAAGCATTCTGGTCCCTAAACCCAATTCAGTTCTGCTTGCAGCAAACACTGTCAGAATAAAAAACAGTTTTGGCTGCTCACACTTGTATCCCTTTGATCCACTCATGCACACAATTATTTTGGAAGGTCAGTACCTAGACATAGCTAAAACAAATATAAATAAATAAATAAAAACTACCATAGGAAATACTGTCCTCTGTGACTTTCGTTGAACTAAAGCAGTAGAATTTTACTAAACATTTCTATGCAATGTGCATAAACCTTCTTAAAATGTTATCGTATCGATTTTAGAAAAGGCTCAGCCAAAATTAGCTATCAGGAGAGTCCCTTGGGGTGGAAATGTAGAGAAACATACAAAGTAAATCCATTATGTAACAATTCTTAGATATTTTCAGTACTATGCATTAGTAATGGCCAACCTGCAGCCCTCCAGCTGAACTAATCCTTAGTCTATTTGCTGGATAATGGGAGTTGTATTTCAGCAATATCTGTGGGGACAATGATGAGCTCTGATTCCCACCTTGTCTGCTGATGTTGCAATGCTACACTTCCAGGGCCCTCTCTACTATGACTTTAGCTCTGATGGTCACTCAGTGCCTTTCTCTGTCATCAGGCTGTTTGACATGCTTTATAGAGAACCTATTTGTTATAACTGAATTATGGTATGCTTACACAGAATGCATTTGGACACTTCCAAGAAACCTCAAGGACCTAGTTTCTGACTACAAGAGAAGGTACAGTTCAGACTAATTAGGGATTTATAGCACTAAACCACTAACCCTATTCACAATGTAAATTCACAAAAACTGGAAACACGGGCAGAGCAATGCAATATATTAGTGTTCAGAAAAATGCATGGGCAATACAAACATTTGCGAATAAATATGCACAAACTTTATAAATGACCCCCTCTGTGTTTTCACCTTTATAGAAGTAATTAATGGCCTTTCTATTTATAGTGTATATAGGTTTAGCGTATAGGTGAAACTATCTCACCTCTACAAACTGGAAAGTGAGGTGGTTTTGCTCCCTCACTGATACTGATGAAAGTTAGTTGGTTTATTTGTTTGGATGTTCTGTCACTTCAAGATCAAATGTGCTTCTTGAGGACTAAAAATAAACTCTGCTGATAAAGCATGATCTTCACAGTAGTCACAGGAAAGTGTACGCAGCATTCTGCTTTTTTCATATAGTTTGTATATTTCATGGCCTGGAGGCATCACTTTGTCATCATTATGTTCTCTCGACAGACACAATCATGATCTGTCTTTGTGACGTGTTATTGTGATGTCTATGCAACTATTGGGGGCACTTATTTGCAAAGCCAAGTCAGCTGATAAATGGAAACTGGAGCTACTTAAACTTTCCCTCTAATACTTCATCTCTGTGGGAACTTTCCTTGTTTACTGGAAAACCATTCTAACTATGTCATTAATTTAAGCATTATTAATTAGCAGCCATGAAATGAAATTCCTTATCAATAGCTTAAAAAGTAAGTTGATCCCATGCAGTGTCAGACTGGGACACCAGGGGCCTACCCAAAAACCTTAGACCAGGGGCCCACTCTCAGGTCTATTAGGGGCCCATTCACTAAGTTCGAGTGAAGTAATAGAGGAAAAATAGTTCGAATTTCGAATGTTTTTTTTGGCTACTTCGACCATCGAATTGGCTACTTTGACCTTCGACTACAATCTTCGACTTCGAATCGAACAAAAAAAATCGTTCGAATACTCGACCATTCGAGTCTCTTTAAAAATTTCTTCGACCCCCTAGTTCGCCACCTAAAACCTACCGAGGCCAATGTTAGCCTATGAGGAAGGTCCCCATAGGCTTGCTAACAATTTTCTGATCGAAGGATAATCCTTCGATCGATGGATTAAAATTCGAAGGATTCAAAGGACTTAATTGTTCTATCGAACGATTATTCCTTCGATCGAATTGCGCGAAATCCTTCGACTTCAATTCTTCGAAGTCGAAGGATTTCAATTCGGCAGTCGAATATCGATTTAATTAACCCTCGATAAATCGACCCTTGATACATCTGCCCCTTATTCTTCCTCTCCTCCCTCGACCTCTATCCTCCTATTCTCTTTTCTTCACATACTTTAATGATATAATCTATTATTCCATCTATTTAGCCACTTTGTTCACATAAAAATAGTGAATGGCCATGAAATAGGCCAAATGTTTAGCAGCATGAGGGCCCACTGACACCTGGGCCCACTGGGAGTTTTCCTACAGTCCAACACTGCATGCATGCATCATGGCTAGACATAGGGCAAGACAAAGTATTTTCACTTTGCAAATGAGGCCCTTTATGTTTAAACAGAGCAGAGTGGACATTGGCAATACATACAGTACAAATTGTAAGGGGGATGCATGGGCTCAATTATCATTGTTAATAGAGTTTAAGTGTACAAAAAACAATGCCCAATTGTGTGGCTAATTGCACTTTATTGTACAGGTATAGAATCTATTATCTATAATGTTGGCCCTGGGGTTTTCTGGATAAGGGATCTTTCCGTAATTTGGATTTCCATATCTTAAATCTGTTAAAACAATATTTTAACATTTAAAGGAAAACTATACCCCCCAAACAATGTAGGTCTCTATTAAAAGATACTGGGTAAAACAGCTCATGTGTAAAACCCTGCTTCATGTAAATGAACCATAATCATAATAATATACTTTTTTAGTAGTATGTGCCATTGGGTAATCATAAATAGAAAATTGCCATTTTAAAAAATAAGGGCCGCCCCCTGAGATCGTAAGATTCACTGTGCACACATACAAACCACATGTAAGGTCACATGAGCCAATTAACAGACAGAGTTCTGCCTTTTGCTTCCTCACTTCTTCCTGTTACAGTTAGTGTTGTAGTATTTCTGGTCAGGTGATCTCTGAGGCAGCACAGATAGAGTCACGAAATGGTGGTTCAAGGCAAGAGATGTAAAAGGGCAATATCTATGTAAATATATATTCCAGTTTGGTAAGATTCTTTAATATGTCATTCAATTTGATATAAACTATCTGTTGCTTAAGTATTCATTTTGGGGGTATAGTTTTCCTTTAATAAACCCAATAGGATTGTTTTGCCACCAATATGGATCCATACAGCGTAGTAACTGTAAAGTCCAAGCCACTGTTTTATTATTATAGAGAAAACGGAAAACATTTTGAAAAATCTGAATTATTATCTTAAAATATGGGAGATGGGCTTCCTGTAAATCAAAGCTTTCTGGATACCCGAAACAGATTGTCACAGATCCATTTGTTGCTAACAAAGGCTTTTTACATTTATATCCTAGAATTGGTGATGTGCCTTCTACAATTGGTTTCTGGATAACTGATTCCATACCTGTATTTTCTTTTTTGGCAGAAATTAAACAGACAAATCTGTTGTTTCTTTATAGAGATACAAGATGCAAAAAGGAGACTCTTTGCCCTGTTACTTTAATGAAGCTTCTTCCCAAATCGTTTCTATCCACATTGGCATTCTTCCTTTTGACATGTCTGTGTTCAACAGTGAACTTGCAACCTGTCAGAAAAGGTCATTATCAAACACCTCGAGATTCTGAGAAGCGTACTATTATAATTTCCCTCCGGAATAGAAAATTATGCTCATTTAAAGGATGTAAAACTCCCTTTGTACTACTTTTAAGAGGAAGAAAACATTGAAGGACCACAACAGATTTAAATCAAGTCTAGCTGATTGCATGGTGTGACCTTGTGCTATACTATTTGTATGCCATTCAGCATGTTAATTTTAACTTCAATGGGCAAAGCATGCAGGCTGAACTGTACAGCGTGTTCTTAGCAGATAAATTGTAACTGTTATTATTACAGATCGTGACAGAATGCATCCTTATACTCAGTGTAAACTATGCATATAACACAATCTCACCATTAGTCCAAAATACAACCTTTTTTAAACAATTAACTAAAATATGAGGGTACATGTCATGTTGGCTCTGACAAAAAAAGGCAGAGCACAAAGATCATAACAATTACAGTTGCTTACATTAATAATTTGATGTGTCTTCTTATTTTGGGAGACTAAGGAAGAAAAGGAAAGGTTAAATGAAAAAAAGGGATTTGATAAATGTTAAAATCTACTAATAATTGTGATATGTGATAAAAGTATCCATTTGTTTTCAGAGGATTTTTAAAAGAAAACCATGATAAGAACAATGGCAGATTTGAATGTTTTGTTTTGTGCAATTTTTAAAGGAGGGGCTTTTTTTATGTGCTTTTATATGTTGGCTTTTGATGTAGCCTAAGAGGCATCCTGTATTAGACTTTAAACATACATTATACAGGTTTAGGATCCCTTATCCGGAAACTTGTTATCTACAAAGATCCAAATTACAGAAAGGCCATCTCTAATATGGTGCAAATACACACATAATTAACACTTTGTCAAATAGTTACCTTTTTCTTTTTAATAATAAAACAGAATATTGTACTTGATCCTAACGGAGTTGCGTGAATCCATATAGGTGGAAAAAAATCCTGTTTGGGTTTATTAACGGTGAAATGATTTTTAGCAGACTTAAGGTACAGTGATTCAAATTACAGATAGTTCACTTATTGGGAAAACTTCATGCCCCATTCATTGCAAATAATAGATGCCCTATCTGTATAGAATATAATGTTATACAAGATTCACTACATTATCTAGACTGAGATATATACTGTATATGTGAGATGGAGTAACCATGTGGCATGTAAATCACTTATTTTTATACAAATTATTAGATGTGTCTTTCCCTTACAGGTGGAGCATGCAGTCACCTGGAGAAGAAAAGATCTGGGGATCCCACACCCACACATTCATTCTCAAACTGAACCTCGCCCATAGCTCATTGATTTGAATCTAGTTCATTATGTTATAGAAATCTTAAAAGAAAAATTGTGCATTGATTCTGGGCAACTTTTTATTTAGATAAAAAACGTTTAAATTAAAAGATACTTCCAGGTTACAAGAAGAATAAGATATGATCTCCCTCTACCTTAGGTATACAATAGACATAGTAAAGAAGCAAATAAGTCCAAATTCTGAATAATATACATGTCAGATAAGATATTTATGAGTGTAATATGCACAGATGTTAGTTACCTTCTTTGTGGGACAATCCCCATTTATGCATTGGAGAAGGGGTGGAGTTTAGTGTGGATCAAGGTCATTAGGTTATAGGCTTGAGGAATCTACATCATTAAAATCTTAAAATTAAAATTGACTGTGAATCTTACATTGTGCTGTCTTAAAATATTAAAATTTTTCATCTTATAAGTAATTTCATCCCTAGCTTAGCCTACAGTTTAATGATAGTAGGCAATGTTTTTACACATTATTATCATCTGTGAAGCTGATTCAGAAGTGAGAACAGAAATATCCCTTTAATGATACTGTTCCATATGGCTTCTTTTCTCTCAGATTCAAATATTTGATTTTTAACATGTCAAAAAGATGTTGTTCGAAATTGATTTTCTATACCTCCGTTGAAGTAATTATACCCCTTGTAAGTCACTAAGAACACATAAAGAAAGACTGCGAGTTGATGACAAAAGATGATTGAAATATATTTTCTCTAGGGAAAAAAAAGAAAGGAAAATATATCTTTTGTAAGGCTGTAAATCTATAAAAATGTTCTAGATAAGTAAGTAACTACTTAAATAGTAGTTTAAAAAATTAAATAGACCATTGGGTAAAAACACTCATTTTCTTGGATACAATCTATACAGCAGTTTTAAACCATACTTGAAGATGCATTATATTGACCTACAGCACTCCGTACATATTTATCTGCAGATTTATTATGCATTACTTCAGGCTGATGACAAAGGAGAGGCTGTAACTACAATGCTGTAAATAATATTTTGTGTTCTAGTAATAAAACAGCATGCAATGCATCTCTTTCTTCTAGATATGACAGGAATCGTTTTATAAAGTAAGGTCAAAATATCCTTTAACAGAAAAACTGTCTGAAGTAAATACACGTTTCTCAAGACACTACTAGCTACAATATGATGCAGTTTGCTCTTCCTAGAGATCTGGGCTCATAGTCATGCTCATATATAGTAAAGCCTCTGATCTGTGAAATTCTCTTCAATTATATGCCTTAGAATCAAGAACAATCTGCATGCACATTCTCTCATGTTCAATAGCAAATGCTTTTGTTTCCATTTATTCAGTATAGCATGCCAAGGAACAGCTTCTAACAAAGCAGGGCTAGTCTAAGCATGTATGATGCAAGCCTGCAGCCATCATATAATGAAAAAGTCTAAATGGCCACAGGTCATAGCAGAATGCATGCAAACAATTCACACCCTATAGTGCATAATGGTGCAGACCAGCAATCAACGTGGACCACTGCAACAGCAACTTTTGTTCCATGGACAATCATGGGTCAATAGCAAGTGTATTGAGTTCCCTAATGTCTCATGACCCACTAAAAATGTTATAGGAAATAATGTACTCCTACTACAATATGTTTGTATTAGAAGTCATCTCAGAGATCCATGACCTCTATAGAAGCATTATGTGGTAATATAGTGTTTTACAATAAGAAGTGTTATTTTTGGCACCATTTTTTCCAAGCAGACATCTTGTACCAGGATATCCTAAGACTACTGTTACCACTATTCCTTACACAAAAATCACAAAGAACATATCCTGTCAATGATATACACTTGTTGCTATAGATGGATGCAAAGTCTTCAGCTAGGGGGGATGGACAAACCAGATACAGTAGTGAGCAGGCACTTAAAAAAAAGTTTTCCTAAGACCAGGCTTGCAAAATCAAATATCATTTAGATAAGTTTCCTATGCGGCCAAATTCTTATTATGCACTGAGATTTTTAAACTATGATAAAGTTCAACACTGCTTCTGCAGCCTTAAGCACTATTACCCTACTGAACAAAACACTGTTCAAAGTTTAACTGCTCAAAGCAGTCTAAGAAAATAAAAAACTGCCCTTATACTGTATCTCTGGGAATAATTTTCTTTTTAGTACATGCTCACTACACAAGTATGGCCAAACAACTGCTTTTCACAAGAATCTGAAATGTGGGAAGGTCTTTTTACACTTGCTGTTGAAGGTCATCATCCATTTAGGAATTTCATTTGTGGCAATCAATTCTGACCCAGTCCCTGTAGATGTTGATTGCTAAAGCTCAAAGTCAGTTTTGTTAGCCATGGCCTTCTAAAGGTAATTGTAGGGATAAAAATGCCCTGCTCCATTAGATGCAGTTCCCCTTTCACTTAAATAGGAATCAAGCTGCCCATTAATGAGGTGCAAGTCAACCAAAAAACAGACCCGCACCGACCCTAACCCAAGCTCTCTTAACCCAAACCCTCCCATCTTTCAGGTCATGAAAGGCGTCAGTTTAGGAGGGGCAGGCTCCCGTCTATAAATAGAGGCTGATGGAATTGGAAGCCAGCAGAAAAAGTCATGGGTGGGGACAGCAGAAGGAAGTGCTCAATCCGAATCCACCTGTGACCCGGCAATCTTGTGTGTCATCCCAAACCAGCCCGACCTGTGGATAGACCTCTGACATTATCAGTATCTCAGTGCAGTCCCATGTGATGATAAATGTCTAAAATAGCAACGTCTTTGTTAGGGGAACCATTTCCTATCTACCTGAAGGGGCAGTGACTCCTGATGGAAGTTTGACTGCAGGGTTCTTGCCGAGAGGAACACAGCAATCACAAACACCCAGCAGCCGTGTCCTTAAGAACACATAACTAAGAAAAGGTCCCACATATGGATTTATGGTTGGCAAATTCTAATAGCATAAAATAAAGACCAAGAAGGCTGCACTTGTGAGTTAATTTTTTTGAAGGAGTCATCACATTGCAAAAAAGTTGTCCCATTTCCTGAGCATCAGGGTGAACTCTTCTTTCAAATATTATATTACAGGTAATATTACACTGGCTTTTTCTTTAGGCAATCAACATTTAGTACAGCATCTTTTCATCCTGCTTTCATCACTGCTTGACTGATTCATACTTTCCACAAAGCTGCACGTGTTAACGAAATTATTTCACTTATCCCATTTGCAGCAAAAGGAGGCATGAATGTGTAGCCGCATTGATGCGTCAATCAGGGAAATGCTTGACATAATGAGCACTGTCAGGAGTTAAGTTTACACCAAAGAAGCTAAGAGAGGAAATCTATTCACATATCTCACAACTGTAGCTTTAATCAAAAACATTTGGCAGTTTTTCAGGTTAATAATCTTTGATTTGTTAATAATCAGAACTTTATTTATATCTCAAACCATGGGAAGAATGCATTCTTCATTTACATTCTTACTTTCATACTGTATACATATTGAACATGTAGGAAGTATAATATTGCTTGTTGGGATTTAGTTAGTCTCCATAGCCTATATAGCAGTACATAATCATTTTAAATAGGTCCTGGTATTACTGCCAAGGGAAAATGCCTCAGCCGAGGCAAGATACATGGCTGCTCCCTACTGAAAAGGATAAATAGAAATAGACTGAAAGTAAAATTGAGTTAACGTTAAAGTTACTGTACAGTAAATGCAAGGTGACCTTGTAAGTTGTTCTTGCCCACGGTATAAGGAGATCGAAGAGGTGTATCTTCCCAATTTGTCCCATTTTGCTTCACCAAATCCGAAATGCATTAAACGCGCATAATTTTTTTGACACGCAACATTTTTGTTCTCCGATTGGAGTCTATGGGCGTCCTTTCTGCAGTGAAACTCTGTGAAAAAATTTGCTCATCCCTACTTGGTAGTGACCCTAACCCGCGTAATCCCGATCCACACCCGCCCGTCCGCATCAGATTTCCACCTTGCTTTTATAGACCCGCCCCACCGATGATGTTACAACAGTGACAACACTGTCACATTTGGGGAGAGCAGGCAGAAAAGCTCAACCTGAACCGCCTGTATCCTGCAAATGGATGAGCGAGGTCAGGGACGATCCACGGGCTGCTGCCGTCTGAGGCAGCTACCCCAATGCCGCCCCCCTTTCCTGCTCTGTGCTTTAAAGTTTAGCGTCGGAGCCGGTCAAGGGGCTGCATTGCTAGTGCAGCGAGCGCATACTGCAGGTACTCACCTTGCCTCATGGCAGGAACGGCCCTGAATGAGGTCGGCCCCAACCTGTCCGACTGGGTAATCGCCCCTCACATCACTACAGCTTGGTAAATTTGCTGTGCAGCAATTGAGCCATATGCAATTATAGTCTGGGCTTGCTGATGGAGCTCTCCAATGGAGAATAAACTGTAAATGATATGTTGGCAACTGTGCCTGCAAGACATTGTCTGGGAAAACAAGCTGCATTAGAAATCAATAATGTTTAAGTTGTACAATATGATAGGTCTCTAGCACGGCAGTGCCAAACTTCTGGGCACTTACTCATAAGTAAAGTGAAGAATTTGGTGAGAACTAAGGATGTAAGATTTCACTTTTTGGTTGATATTTTGCATTTGCCAGGGGTTGTTATAACTCTGGCTGCACTTTTGCGCAGAGAAGTTTGAGCTACACATGCTTTCATCCCTAGCTATTACAATGGGGAAAGTCACTTTATCTCTGGGCTGCAATATGTATGGGCCGTTATCCTTATAGCATACTGTATATGTACTATATGTGTCTGAGAACTACTAGAAAAAGAGACCACTGTATGTGTAAATGCTCACAGTGACTCTCTGGAACTAAATATTTTCAAATGAAGTACAATTGAGCTTACCATTATTGCTTTTAGACTGCTGCCAGGCTGATGAAGAAGACAAATTAAGAGATCCTGTCACATTATGACTGAATATTACAGTGGGTATTATGTCCTCTTAGCCAATCAAGCCAGGCACTAAACGTTTAATATTTGAATAGCTTGAACAACATTTGGTTTGACAATCAGCCTAGAGTGCAATCAATCACTTCAAAAAATGCCTTTTCAACCTCACAGCCAAGCACAAAAGGTTAATGTGCTTTGGTGAGTGGGTATATTGTTATTTTACTTCCCATACAATGATGATATATAGCTTAAATTAGGCCTCAAAAATTAATATTCCATCTTTGAAAGGCAAAACATTAGCATAATGCAATGTGCTGGAGTCCACTGCATTAGCATTTTGATGCGTTGATAATCCAACGCTGGAATCAACGCATTTCTTCTTGCAGTCTGTACACTGCCAGGTACCAGTTTGCAAAGTGAAAATAATGTGGTAATTTTATGCAGTGCTGGGAAACGTACTATTTGCTAACTACAATGTAGACCTCTTTACATTAAAGGAGAAATACTGTTTGAGAAACAAGAATGTGAAAGTGCATAATACTCCTTTAAATATAGAATGACAAATATGCTAAAAAAGTATTGTTTATTTAAAAATTTCTTCAAAAACTCTACTAATTCTTCACTTTCTGTAGCCTCCTTTCCAGGCTGATCAGAGGAGCTGGCAGCACTCAACACACTGCACTAATAGTAACCAATCAGCCGTTACGCTGACCAGATATGGAACTGAAGTCTGTCTTTGCTTGTGTGAATGAAGGACAGTGATTGGCTATCCACTTCCAACTGTGCTTCTGGCAGGAAATGTTAGGGCATGGCCACCCCTTATTTGAAACACAGACAGGGACAAATCTATATGGAGCTTCAATAAAGGGCCAACTATAAAAGATTATATTAATTAGGGATTCACCAAATGGGCTATTTTGGGATATGGCTGAATCCCGAATCCTTCATGAAAGATTTGTACTAATCTTCATCCAACAAATTAGTGGTTTTTGGGTTTTTTGTGCGTCAAAAAATTGCACGATTTGTTTTTTTTCAGTCTTTTCCCTCACCAAATTTTTTTTCGAGTAAATTTATTTATAATTGGTCAAAGTGGTTTTAATAAAATTGAGAGACTATAGTCCTGCTCATATCCAAAACAGTAAATAAGAATGCTTTCAAAATCAATTAAAAACTAGTCTCCAGTCTGGGCCCAATCCAGATCCTACTGGATCCTGCTGCGGATGTGTGGGAGATGAGTGATCAATAGAAAAATATAAAAACAAGGCATAGTAAATAGATCTGGCCCATAAAGTAGCTTAGCATTTATTATTAACACTATTATTAACATGTATTTATAGTGTGCCAACATATAGTTACATAGTTACATAGTTAAATTGGGTTGAAAAAAGACAAAGTCCATCAAGTTCAACCCCTCCAAATGAAAACCCAGCATCCATACATACACCCCTCTCTACTTTTAATTAAATTCCATATACCCATACTAACTATAGAGCTTAGTATCACAATAGCCTTTGATATTATGTCTGTCCAAAAAATCATCCAAGCCATTCTTAAAGGCATTAACTGAATCAGCCATCACAACATCACCCGGCAGTGCATTCCACAACCTCACTGTCCTGACTGTGAAGAACCCCCTACATTGCTTCAAATTAAAGTTCTTTTCGTCTAGTCTAAAGGGGTGGCCTCTGGTACGCTGATCCACTTTATGGGTAAAAAGGTCCCCTGCTATTTGTCTATAATGTCCTCTAATGTACTTGTAAAGTGTAATCATGTCCCCTCGCAAGCGCCTTTTTTCCAGAGAAAACAACCGCAACCTTGACAGTCTACCCTCATAATTTAAGTCTTCCATCCCTCTAACCAATTTAGTTGCACGTCTCTGCACTCTCTCCAGCTCATTTATATCCCTCTTAAGGACTGGAGTCCAAAACTGCACTGCATACTCCAGATGAGGCCTTACCAGGGACCTATAAAGAGGCATAATTATGTTTTCATCCCTTGAGTTAATGCCCTTTTTTATGCAAGACAGAACTTTATTTGCTTTAGTAGCCACAGAATGACACTGCCCAGAATTAGACAACGTGTTATCTACAAAGACCCCTAGATCCTTCTCATTTAAGGAAACTCCCAACACACTGCCATTTAGTGTATAACTTGCATTTATATTATTTTTGCCAAAGTGCATAACCTTGCATTTATCAACATTGAACCTCATTTTCCAGTTTTCTGCCCAGTTTTCCAGTTTAGACAAATCACTCTGCAAAGTGGCAGCATCCTGCATGGAACCTATAGTTCTGCACAATTTAGTATCATCTGCAAAAATAGAAACAGTACTTTCAATGCCCACCTCCAGGTCATTAATAAACAAGTTGAAAAGCAAGGGACCTAGTACAGAGCCCTGCGGTACTCCACTAACAACACTGGTCCAATTAGAAAATGTTCCATTTACCACCACTCTTTGTAGTCTATCTTTTAGCCAGTTCTCTATCCAGGTACAAATACTATGTTCCAGGCCAACATTACTTAATTTAACCAGTAACCTTTTGTGTGGCACTGTATCAAATGCTTTAGCAAAATCTAAGTAAATCACATCCACTGCCATCCCAGAATCGAGGTGTCTACTTACATTCTCATGAAAAGAAATTAAGTTAGTCTGGCAAGATCTATTACGCATAAAACCATGCTGGCACAAACTCATAGTATTATGATTTGCTATGAAGTCCAGTATCTTATCCTTTATTAACCCTTCGAAAAGCTTTCCTACCACTGACGTCAGACTAACTGGCCTATAGTTTTGAGGCTGAGAACGGGATCCTTTTTTGAATAGAGGCACCACATTAGCAATTCGCCAGTCTCTCGGCACTATGCCAGATCTCAATGAATCCTGAAAAATTAAGTAAAGAGGTTTGGCAATCACAGAGCTAAGCTCGCTAATTACCCTGGGATGAATACCATCTGGCCCTGGACCTTTGTTAATCTTAACATGTTCTAGTCTCTTTTGAATTTCATCATGTGTGAACCATGCATCATTAGTTGTATTACTAGAATTGGGACTGTTAAGAAGGAAACCTTCACTTACTGATTCCTCATTTGTGTAGACAGATGAAAAATATGAATTCAGAATCTGCGCTTTTAATTTGTTTTCATCAACCAGCTGACCCCCCTCTGATAGTAAGGGACCCACCCCTTCCTGCTTCATTTTTTCACTATTAACATATTTAAAAAATAATTTTGGATTTTTTTTACTGCTTGCTGCAATATCCTTTTCTATAGCAATTTTAGCTTGCCTTATAGCTTCTTTGCATGATTTATGGGCCTCCTTGTACCTTATAAATGATTCGGCTGTACCAGCTAACTTGAAAGTTTTAAAAGCACGTCTTTTCTTACCCACCTCAACACCAACGCTTCTATTGAACCAAAAAGGTTTTGCTTTGCAACGACGTTCCTTGCTTACACGTGGAATATATTGACAAGTATATTTATTAAGCAGCATTTTAAAGACTTCCCATTTTTGTTCTGTGTTTAACCCTGTGAAAAGCATTTCCCACTTAATATGTTGCAGAGATGCCCTTATACTGTCAAAGTTTGCACGTCTGAAATTTAGTGTTTTAGTTACTCCCTTATAGAATTGCTTCTGCAACAGAATCTCAAAGGAGACCATGTTATGATCACTATTCCCTAAATGCTCCCCCACACAAATATTGTGCAGCTCTGACTATGGTGTAAATTCTGCCTGTAACGATACCTGGTGGTCTAGTGGGGTGGCGGGCACTGTCAATGACCATAGCTATTTCGCTGCTTGAAGCGACTATGGCCTGTTTATTGACTGTGAATCTGGATACTGATTCTGTATCATGTGGTTGGTTATTGACCCGGGCCTATTCCTCCATTATGCTCTACTCTTTCCCTGTAACTCCTGTCACATGTTCCAGTTCCCTTGCCTGCCCAGAACCCTCGCCTTGGTTCTTTTATTTTAAGACCTGTCAGCATTGAGTAGTGAACAGCTCCCCCTCCCAATGGGAAAGGCAGCTATTATGGGCTGAAGCATGAACATTGACTGGAACCTTGGCTTCTGTTGTGGGTTTTGAAGTACTGAATGTGAGTCTGTCCAACAGAATCATAAAAAAATTTGCGCACAAATAAGAATAAAAATTTGGATGTAGCAATGTAATATTCTCATTAGGCTTTTATTGCATTGAGAATATTAATTGCACATTGCAATCATTTAAGACGTGCTTGAAAGTGGTGTTTTATTACATACACTGTCGCTATCCATTCTGTAGCGTGAGGGGCAAAAAGTTCACAAAAATGTGAAGGTAAAAAGATTTTAAGGTAGCGACCTATATAATATACCCTCATTAGACTTTCATATAGAACCAACTCTGGCTTGTTTAATAAACAAATATGTCTACTGTAGCAGATAATCAGATGTCTGTATGGAAGCATATATAATTAATGCAGTAAGGATAAATGTACGTGATGTACGTTTTTAACATATACAGTAATGTATATATTAGATTAACATATGATTTTTCAAGGGCATTTAGAAATAAATGTTTGAAGATCCAAACAAACCTCATGTGAATTGAAAATGATTTTCTATGCACATTTTGTCTCCTGACTTTAGGGAAGATTACCCTTATTCTCTTGCTACACTTGCATTCATATTCCTTTCAAGCCCGTCTGGTTGTATTACTTGCAAATATCTTCTTAAATGGGCATCCAGTCCATCATTATTTAAATTATGGATCACTCCGAGAAGAATGTCAATATAGAATTAAGCAGTTCTCCTATTTGTTGCAGTTTTCTGTGCATTTCTTAGCAAAGGATTTGTGAATACAGGGAGTCCTCGAGTTACAAACACCTGACTTACATACAACTCACACTTACAGATGGGGGCTGTTACAGTAACATACTATGGTTTGCTTGACTTTAGCATTTAGCTTTAATAACCACCTGGCCAAATCCCCTCTGGAGTGCGTTGTCTACTGCGGAGCACAGAAAGATAAAATTAAATATGCACAGAAAGGCAAAAATAATGTCTAAGTTGCATTCAACAAATAAATGTATATGTTTCAACTTACATGCAAATTCAACTCAAGAACAAACCTAAAGACCCCATATCTTGTACATATAGAAAGTCTTTACCTTCCAGCATTTGCCTATATGTAAGGAAAAAATATATGAAGAGCAAAACAGTACAGGCAAAGTCTTATGCCATTATAGCTTGTAAGGTGTAATAAAAGGGACAGCACAATATGGGGAATATACAGGAAATTCAAACCACAAATCTAGTTTGAATGTAACTTTAGAAAGCATGAATCAGAAAAGGTGAAATTATGGGGTAATCAATGATTACCTGTCTGGCTAATGAGCGGACACAAACATAAATGCACATGCAAATCTTGATAATAGACAGCCTGAAAGTAGCCAGTTGATATAGTTTTAGCTTTCTACTTTTGGTTATCTTGGGTCAACTTATATCATAGATCAGTGTAAATAAACCGATAACTTAGAGCAGAAATTGGTACAGTATGCATATGAAACCAGGTGCTTAAATGACAAGGTTGATGTAGTGAATAATGCAAGTAAATGCATTTCAACTAACACATACTTTAAAAGTCCTTAGTTTCCAGCAAAAGCTTTTTATTATATAGTTATTTATACGAGACTTATTCCCCTCTATATAATAAAAGGCCTAATGTACTGTAATTAACAAGCACAAGTGCTTTAAAATAGAAACAATGGAATTGTACTCAAATGCAATTCAGTAGGGTTTTTGATCCAGACATGCTCTTACACTTCCACGTGGTTGCCAATGCATCCATTCTGACTGTCCATCCTGCAGCAAAACTGTACCTATTAATGCAAGGGAACCCCAGAGCTACTGCCATCCTGAACATGGTGGTAATGCAGGGTTCCCACAGTGGGTTTTGTCAATAGACACACCAGAACTGCAACCAGTGAAGTATATGCAAGCACTGTATTGAACACTTGCTCCAGAAGTTATGCAACCCCAACACTGAAAATGTTCAACTGGCAAAAGCACTCAATTTGCTTCATGGGCAAGTGTGTTCCTTTTTGTCCCATCAAGCACAATTGCAGCAGACACAACTTTACGATTACAATTATTAATCCTGAAAAAAAAACTAGAAACATGCAGCAAAATTGTATGGAGCTATTTTGTTATTAACAGTAGCTGTCAAAATTGGACTTGTAGCACTTACAAAATAGATTGTTAATAGCATTTAAATGTGAAGAATAGCATTTATCTGCATGTTTCCTATGAGTAAATTAAAATAATTCATGTGTGAGCATATTCCCTTAATGTAGTGGTAGGAACCCTGCCTGAACCGGCCCAACCTGTGGGTGAACCCGCCCCTCCCCGACCCACTAGTAAACCCACGGGTTATTGGCCAGCTATTGTTGTCTGTTTGGCACACTGGATAAGCAGAAACGTTAAGTGTATTCCTTGAAAAAAGATCTTTTGTATTTCAAATAATGCTTGCATATAACCCCCAAAAATTGTATAAACAGCAGAGAAAAAAATCATGAATATTCACCACTAAGACAATAAAGCATAAAAACCACAAAAACAAGGCAACAAGTTTGCGGTTTGCAGTGACAGCAGTAAAAGGTCCAATAACTCAGGGACTGTAATTGTACAGGAGCCGATCCATTTACAAAAGGAATGCAGACAAAATATTTTACTCAGCACTGGGCTGTCGGAGAGATACAGTACAAAGCCGGGCCCTATCAATCACTCAGTACATCCCTTTGCATGGTGAATATCAAGAGGCAAGTAATAGAATCCCTGAGATTATTCCTAACTACCAAAGTTCTAGAGAGAAATAAAAACAAACCTATCAAAGTATTTTTAAGACTTCTCCCTTCTTGTAAATAAAAAGAGGAATCAAGGATAGTTTTAAAGGGAATAAAGTGCTACCAAAACAGGTCGATGGCATCATTCTAATTTATACTCTTTCATTTGCATCAAAGTAATATGTGAGAAGATTACATATAAGCCCTACAGGAACACACTTTTAAGATGCCAAATTCATTCTCTTCCAGGGATAACTACATATTCTGATGAAATGCGGCTCTGGCACAAAGATGACACAGAATATAGAATATATGATTGCTCACAGGTCACTACAGAGGAGAATTTCTCACTATCATTTCAATAAGATGTATCACAGGGAATGCGATATCATGTGGAGTTTTATAAAAAAGCAGCTTCTTGCCAAGTCTACCATGCTGTTTTCTGTCATACCTTTTATTCTATACCAGTGTATAACATCAGGACAACTATTCAAAAAACTGTTTCCTTTGGTTATCAAGAGATACTGAGCACTTCCAAGTAAAGAAGTTCCCCAGTAACTGGAGGAGCCTATGTATACATAATATTATTTTAAAGAATTGTCATCAGACAAATAGATAATATGCTTAACCTTGTGTATGGCAAAGAGCCTATGGGTTCTACTGAATATTAGGGATGTAGCGAACTGGCGATTTGGTGTTCGCGAACGCCGTTCGCGAACACCGGCAAAAAATGCGAACGTTCGCGGACAGTTCGCGAACTTCGAACCCTCGCTAAATCGTTCGATTCGAACGATCGAAGGATTTTAATCGTTCGATCGAAGGATTTTCATTCGAATCGATCGATCGAACGGTTTAAAATCGTTCGATTGAATGAAAATCATTCGATCGAATGCTTACAATCGTTCGAACGAATGGAAATCGTTCGATTTTTAGCGGTCGAAGGAATTCGAATGGTCGAATGGTCGAACGATTTTTATTCGAATCGAACGCGAACTCAAAATGCGAACGTTCCCAAACGTTCACGAACATTCGGCGGACGTGAACGGTCGGAAGTTCGCGCGAACTAGTTCGCAGGCGAACAGTTCGCTACATCCCTACTGAATATCAATTCACAGGTACTATAGCCTTGTGCGAGTGAAAGGGCTTTGTTTTTGTTATCACATTTTTGTTTTTCTGGCCACATTTTACCATTACACACAATGGCATTGTTGCTGGCACTTACACCCATAAATGAATGCTAATAACCGAGTAATGAATCAGCAGAGCTAAGCCCTGGACTGTAGTTCTACAGAAATAATAATATCTAAGCCTATGGATCACTCACAGGATTCTTAAATAGGGGACCTAAAAAGAAAGCATCTGGAGAGAAATGGCCAATGTTTTAGTTGCAGGTTGCAGCTTTGCCTTGGGAACTATTCGGCAGTATGTCATATATCTATTTAAAGGTCAACTGCGCCTGTTGATACTGGGTAACCACAGAGCTGTCACTATCCCAGATCTGGCAGTAGCTCCAGGGTTCCCATGTTGGGTTGTGTTAGTAGGCACACCCAGTGAGCTGGATAAAAATGTTGTTTTGAATGTGAGAAACAACACCCCTCTGAAAATGCTATGCACGACCTGCACTTCGAGCAGTGCACAGACCTGTGGCACAGCCCTTGTATCTAGCGTTGACTGTGAAAGTCAGTGAAGAATCTGAGAAGGGGGATACACGTAGGCATTCCCTCACCTGTCTCCAGTGCAGAGACCAGCAACCCCAGGCCCACGGAGAACATAAATTATCCCTTATATATTCTTGGTTTATAAACAAAATACTTTAAATTGAATTGAAAAGCCAAAAAAGTTGTGGTGACCCAGTTATGCATATATAGACACTTTTCTATTCCGAGCTCTACACATTCTGGAAGTCAAGCCTCTCAATCGAGTTTGCAGAACTAAAGGCGACGATTTTTTTACAGCTTGTCCGTGCCTTTTCGATTCATTAAACTATTTAATGGTGTGACAAAACACACGGTTGCCTGTGCAGCGTTGAATTGTCAAGATCCATTTCAATAGAAGCAATGAGCTAAAAGAGTTTGCCAGTTAAAGGTGTAAATGCATTGGAAGCACAAGAAGCAATCTATTGAACATACATGTTTCTATAAAATAAAGAAACTGGCAACTGCCATTAGAAAATGAGGAATAAGAAATTGGAGCCAGGCCACTCAATCACCTAAAAGTATCTTTATACGTCTAGCCTATTCTATTATTACAGTAATGATATTGTGGCTAATAACTGCAAATTCTTTTGGCCTTTTTTTTAATATTGACAAGATTTTTGACTTTTCATCCCATAGTGCATTTGTAAGTAAACAAGGAAGGAAAGGTTCACATAGGAAGCTAACTATAAGTGTGGGGCAGCATATGTCATACTGAACCAAAAGCAAAAAGAAAAGTGGGGGGCAAAATAGCTAAATACAATACATAGCAGCAAAAGGCACAGAGAAACTGGAGCACTGATAGAGCTTTGATGCAAGTTATTTATGGCTACAATGCCCTTAGGTACCAGGTGCAGCTGCAAACTCTGCATCCCTTTTACTATGCTACTATAAGCCCTAGTGTATGTGCTATCACCTGAGTAGGGATGTAGCGAACCGCCGCCGATGTGTTCGCGAACGCCGTTCGCGAACACCGGCAAAAAATGCGGACAGTTCGCGAACAGTTCGTGAACTTCGAACATCCGAAAATCGTTCGATTCGAACGATCGAAGGATTTTAATCGTTCGATCGAAGGATTTTCGTTCGACTCGAACGATCGAAGCCATTCGATCGAATGATTTCATTCGATCCAATGGCTTCGATCGTTCGATTCGAACGAAAATCCTTCGATTTTAGCGGTCGAAGGAATCGAATGGTCGAATGGTCGAACAATTTTTGTTCGAATCGAATGCGAACTCGTATTGGCGAACGTCGCGCGACGTTCGCGAACATTCGGCGGACGCGAACAGTCGAAGTTCGCGCGAACTAGTTCGCCGGCGAACTGTTCGCTACATCCCTACACCTGAGATCAGACATGACTAAACGTAAGCCTAGTAATTAGATTATTATTACCTATTATTATTACCTACCCTTAAAAATGAATTCTTAATATTCCTGGAGTGTCCAAAGGTCAAGGCACATGCAAAATCGGGTTTTCAGTTAAGTCACAATTAAAATGGATTAACTGAAACTATGGGGTAGAAATTAGAAGTGCTGGGAAGGTGAAAATTCAGTGTCTCCCATCGAATTCCTTTTCTGTTCAGAAACAGTCAAAGGAAGAGTTTAGCAGCAAGGTCAAAAAGCAAATACATCAACAATCTATTACTCGTACTCCGCATCACATTACAAACTCTGCTTATAAAGTTGGCAGATAAACATTTGTCATAAAATCTAAATATAAAAGTAGTGCAGTCTTTCCTTTCATTTCTGTCAGCTCGTACCATACATATGTTCCTACACAACAACTAGTATAGTCAAGGAAGAGGATCCAAATGTTTATAGAGGCAAGACAAACTGATACAGGTATGGCACCTGTTACCAGAATACTTTAAATCTGGATCTTTCCTCAATTTGGATCTTCATACCTTAAGTTTACTAGAAAATCATGTAAACAAGGATTAATTATATCTTAGTTTGGATCAAGCGCAAGGTACTGTTTTATTATTACAGAGAAAGAAGGAAATCATTTTTAAACATTTGGATTATTTAATTATAATGTAATCTATGGGAGACAGCCTTTCTGTAATTCAGAGCTTTCTGGATAATGGATTTCTGGATAATGGATCAGATACCTGTAATTATATTATAAACATGGCAGAATATTTTCTTGTTGTTTTCAAATTACAACAGTTGGACTTTTCATCTGTCAGATTAGTGTGCACCAACTTTTAAATGTTTTAACTTCTGTAAACTTAGTATTCAGATAATACTTTACAAACTGCACAAAAAATCACTCCTAAGCTGGTCATACACGGATAGATCCTCTGGTTTGGCAATCGACGGCAAGGGCCAAATATGACTCATCTTATTGTTTAGCCTCCAAGTAAATATTGGATCTCATGGGGAGCCGATAGACATCTGTTGGGACTAAACATGACCAGACTGACTGGTCTAAAAGGGCCAAATCAGCAGCTTTTATGGCCTTGTTCATGGTCAGATTTATTCTCACCCCTATCATTTGAGAAAAATGTTTGGATGGTAAGATGGCTAGTTAAACATTTTGTCAGAATGTTGAATTCATTTCAGGGACATTTTAACCTATGGTGTGGGGACATAAAAATGGGTCCCCATGCTATTTCGGAGACTAATTCCCAAAATAGACAATAGTAATTAAAATGGTAAATAACTAATAGTAAATATGTGTGGTTTCGGCTCTACCATGGCAATAATGTAACTAGCTGGTGTAAACTTTGCAAAAACGAAGCGACACATATGTTTTCCCACCCACTATTTATATTTTTGCTTATGGAAAGCATTTGCAGGAGATTGGTTGTCCCCTGTTGGCAAGGTATCTCCTTGTTTGCCAGTACCCTTCCTCAAATTTTGCTGGACTACCAGTAAACGCCAACATACCATCAAGGATCCAAGCATACCAGGAGTAGGGTTGGCACTTTTCACACAATTTTTTTCTAGCCCGGGCTGTGGGTAGGGGTGAAAGGAGCCTGCTATAGTGTCACAATGGGCAAATTATGTCAAAGGGGGTGGGGCTACACCACAACAGGGACCTAGAAGGTAGAAATCAGGGAAGGGAAAGGGTAAGTTCTAGGCATGCCGAGGGCTTAGATGGTCTCACCAGGGACTACATTAAATGGCATTACAGATTTACTGGCAACTATATTGGTGGTAAATTTGTAATACTGGCCCTGGCCTGGGCGGGTGTTTTAACTGCTAGGCCATCAAATACTGGCCAGGTGGCAACCCTAGCCAGGAGCTGTAGTATAAAACTTCCAATATGTATCTATACAACAAGATTGTTCAACAGAATAGGTGTGCATCTAGGGCCAGTGAATGAATATAAGATTCATGTAAATTTGGCCCCAAGTGGAGCTGGAAGCTTTACATAGTTTTCCTCATTTGTGTAATGGTAACTTGTAAACAGGATTCTTACATGTGACTATTCTATTTTGTTAGCAGCTGGCATTTTGACATATTATTAGTGCTACATATGGATTGCTTATTTAATTGCTCATAGATTGCTTTGGTGCACTATTTAGTGCCAGGGGGATGATAACATACTAATGTTCAGGGCCTGCTCATCAAGTAAGATCACTGTCTTTTTTAATTTTCCTGGGGATGTGTGTCTGCATATTATGATTGGTCACAGACAGGTAGGGAAGGAAGCATGCCTTGCAGCTAAAGAAGAAAAGCAACACAAATTACCTGGTCTTTTTATTGGAAAAATAATGTCACAAGGGATAGAGGTAACAAAATCTAATTTCAATGAAATAAATTAGGTTTTGGTAAGAGAAGTGTAATGTGGGAATTGCATCACCTAGTGCAAATCTATATTTCTTGTTAAACTGCTTAAACTATAGTAAATTTCATCCGATATTAAAAGAATTTGCCATTGACCATGGCTCATCACTCAATAAATATTTGGGAAAGCAAGTTATAAATAGTAAAGCTGAGAAGTAGGCTCTTAATAATGAATCTGTGAGCTGTGAGCTTCTCCCTTTTAAAGGTCAACATTGCTAATTAAACAGTTCATTTGCAAAGGGAGAAACATTTAAAGATGTTCTCCACTATAGACTATTAATGGCTGGGTGACAAGAGATCTAACTTAAAGATCTGACCTGATAAACATGTGGGTCTATTCATCAAAGTCAAGAATATATGAGAGGTAATTCCCATGGAAAATCAGTTTAAGCTCCCTATGCTGCAATCCTATTGATCAGACTAAGCAGAGCACTTATGTGGATGTCAAGGTGCCAGGTAAAGAAATGGGGCAGTCAGTAAAACATTTGCAACCACAGCTTGTTCTGCAAATAATGTGATGCTACCAATTTCGTAATGCAGAGTAAGTCAGGTGCATGTTTAAGCAATGTGTATTAAACACACACAGCTCTTATGGCAATGTGTGAGGCATTGACAGAGTTCTGAGACAGTTGACGTGTAAGTGAATCCAAAAAGCACAATGATGACAAGCCATACAAATAAAAAGTAATTTACAGTAAAAAGAGCTGTGCTATACAAGTCATGGTGCATTGTGTGAATGGAGCAGGGTATTTAATCCTTAGGAATTTAAGAAAAAGTAGTGCAAAATAATCCCAGAGAACACCAGTAAAATCCAATCCAGCAGGTTAGCAAGCAATGCTCATTTAGGATCACAAATTCTACAACCATCAACACAGGTTGGGGCTCATTTAAAGGAGAAGGAAAAGCATTTTACAATTGGAGTGCCAAAAGTTAGGTACCCCCAAGTGACTATTTTTACTTACCTGACAACCCGGGCCGGAGCTCCGAATAGCAGAAAACTGCACCAGCCTGGGGTTTTTCTAGTGAGCACCACGGAGAAATTCTCTTCCTGCTTCATTGTTTACCAAAATAGCAAGTTTTTTTTGTTAAGTCCAGCTTTCTGCTCTTCTGTGCATGCACAACTGCAAGAAAACCAGAAGAAGCAGAAAGAGGATCTCTCCATGGTGGTCACTAGGAGAACCCTGGGCCGCTGCCCCCAAGTGTAAAATGTTATTCCTTCTCCTTTAATATTTACCAGACTCCTGTACATTTAGACACACGAAAATGCTGCTATGTCGCGCCAGCCTTGTTCTGTCCAAATTGACAGAAATCATATTCCATGTATTATGTAGAAACCCATCTTCTCAGGATAACCAGAAACAGGAATTTCTATGTTTCAGTATAGTAAAGTCTCTTCTCTTTTATTATAATGAAACTGTTTCTGTGTAAGTATAAACTCCTAGTAGAATAATTGCTTTTGCACCTTTCTGCCCCTACTTGAAATAGGCTCTATTTCTTGTTTGTACTTGAGTCTTTGTCCTCCTCATTACTGGCTATATTGTGTCTCCTATTCTTGAAAGTGGGCTTGTAGAGAGAAGGAGTGTCAGAATGTTAGGAAAAATTTTTGTAAAAAAAAGTTTTGTCTTACCATGGAGACTACTAAATATCCATGTTTTCGTCAATTATCCATGAAAGTATTAATTAGTAGGGTGTTTGGCCTTGTGTGTCTAAAATGTCCTCTTCTAAAGACAATATTGTAGCAGTGTTAGTTTTTAACAAACCTTTGCTGAGGTTGGAAGTTAAACAGCACTTAAAGGGATACTGTTAAAAGGTTAATTGATATTGTTGTGTGCATTGTCTGCAATTTGATTTTATATTTAGGACCCCTGCCACAAACCAAAGCTGGGCAACAACAATATTGTTAAAAATTCCCCAGAACCAGGAAACACCATATAAGTTGGCTGTAGACATCTTACATTGTCCCTATAAAATCCAAGAATACAAGCTTAAACACACGCAACTTAGATGATTAAAGGATAACTAAACCTAATATTACTGGTACTTACAGTATATACAGTAGCTTAAGAACACTAATACACTGTTTTTTTTATAGCTAACTTGCTAATTTTCCATGTAAATAATTTTTTTCTTTCCATCTTAGTAGTAGTTTCAAAGTAATTTATGGCTGATTATATAATTAGTGCCTAATAGGGATGTAGCGAACAGTTCGCCGGCGAACTAGTTCGCGCGAACTTCGACTGTTCGCGTCCGCCGAATGTTCGCGAACGTCGCGCGACGTTCGCCAATACGAGTTCGCATTCGATTCGAACAAAAATTGTTCGACCATTCGACCATTCGATTCCTTCGACCGCTAAAATCGAAGGATTTTCGTTCGAATCGAACGATCGAAGCCATTGGATCGAATGAAATCATTCGATCGAATGGCTTCGATCGTTCGAGTCGAACGAAAATCCTTCGATCGAACGATTAAAATCCTTCGATCGTTCGAATCGAACGATTTTCGGATGTTCGAAGTTCGCGAACTGTTCGCGAACTGTCCGCATTTTTTGCCGGTGTTCGCGAACGGCGTTCGCGAACACATCGGCGGCGGTTCGCTACATCCCTAGTGCCTAATTATACCAGTGCAGTTACCCATAACAACCTGAGAGCTTTTCCATTTTTTAACTTGTAGTAGGCTGATCACAACTAATTGCTTATTAGTGGTTAATAAATATGGCATTGGTACAGTTTAGCACCTATCTTAATCAGTTAGCCCCTGTGTATCAAAAGCATAATGCTCTTTAAAACAAAGATGTACGGCTCTTTAGAAATACAAGAAAATGGTAAACAGTTCACTGAGGCTTATTGTCTTTCTTTTCATACCTTTATAAATAAGAACCATAGCATGCCATGAACACTGGTGTTTTACCCCACCAGAACATATCTTGTTGCACCAGAAAGAAAGTGGTGTATGACTGTGTAGTGTAGTATGCGTACAGAATAGTGTCGCATCACATTCTGTATTTGTAGTCAGATATATGTACTGCATATGAGTATGATGGCTCCTACTCATATGTACAGTATATGATTAAAAACCTTCAACTGACTGCAATGATTATGTTAACTGGTGGACCGCTACAGCCCTCTAACTACAGTATCTGCTAGAAAACCCATAACTTGACAAAATAGAACATCCGCAGTACATTCAGAACCACAATGCAAGTATATGTTTGTGATGGAAAAAAGAACAAATAATTTCTAAAGAAGGATTGCAGTGTCTTGCGTGGGTATTTACTAGCACTATGAATGTAACATCTTGTCCTGTGTGCATAATGTGCTCAAGGGCAATTAAATGACAGAGAACATAATGCCATGATTCCACTTCACTTTATTTCCATGGTTTGGGCATGCACATTAGAATAACATTTTCACAGTAGTTTTTTCCACTGTGCATGCACAAGTGTCAGCCAGCACTAAGGACACTCAGGAAAGGTAACTAAATGGCAGTATACACTGTTCACCCTCCCTCTTTTATAGCATACATACACCAGCCTGTAAGGGTTGGGTCTAATGAAAGCCTGCTACAATGATATCTGCTTGTAAACGGGCTACATAAGTTAAAAAATCCTGCCGGATGGATATTAGTGATGTTGACTCCCTAACCCCCATTATGATCATTAGCATGAGGGCCAAATAATATTGATTTGGCCCAGTGCACAGATGGCCATAGTGGGTCCACTTTTAGCAACATTGCCAAACAAAAGGTCTGGCAGTGTATGCCCATCTTAATAAAGATGGCTCAGGCTTTTAGAGAATGCTTCATTGAGAAGCTATTAAAATGACCATGCATTATATGGCCATACTTCACTGAAAGTTATGGAAGAAACAGAGAGAAGAACTCTACTGTTACATGTGGCATAATTAAGGTTAATAGTAAATACATATCAAGGGAACATAATAACTCTGGGCAACTTAGTATTTCTCATTATGAGAAGTAGAATGTCAGTGCACAGTTTCAACCTTTATAAATAATTATTACAAAAAATGAGGCGTTAGTACCACACTTTGGCCAAAATATCTAAGCTTATGTGCCACGTCAAGGCTCTTCATAGGACATCTTTTGTATTTGCAATTAGCAGCTATGGGATTTTTACTTAAAGGGCACTTGTTGGGTAAAAATGTTATCCCCAACCAAAGGTTGCAGCTATGGGATTTTTATTTAAAGGGCACTTTTTGGGTAAAAATGTTATCCCCAACCAAAGGTGCGGGCTAATAGAGCCCGCATTCTGGTTGAGGATAACAGTAACTTTTTTAAAAAAAATGCCCCCCACCAGCGCTAGGCTACCCGCACCATGAAGGAGCTGCCAGTGCGAGCAGCCATGTCCGGTCACGCACATGCGCATAATGAGCAATTCAGGGCAGCTTTTCATAATGCGCATGCGAGTGACCAGACCTGGCTGCTCGCACTGGGTGCTCCCTCCCGGTGTGTGTAACCTATCGCTGGTGGGGAGCATTTTTTTTAAAAAAAACTACTGTTATCCCCCCGACCGGAATGCGTGCTCTATTAGCCTGCATCTTTGGTTGGGGATAACATTTTTACCCAACAGGTGCCCTTTAAGAGGGTAAACAAAAGAGCATTACTTCTTCCATTCTTCCTTCTAGCAAAACTATTTAAAGGAGGTGTAGTAGGCTGAAACAATGGCAATTTGCAGACATTTACTTGATACTAGTGATGGGCGAATTTGTGCAGTTTCGCTTCGCCGAAAAATTTGCGAATTTCGCGCGAAATTCGCGAAACGGCGAAAAATTCGCGAAACTGCGCCGGCGTCTCGTTTTTGACGCCGGCGCCCGTTTTTGACGCCGGCGCCCGTTTTCTCGACGCCGGCGCCCGTTTTGGGCGCCGGCGTCCGTTTTTTCGAAAAAAAAATTTTGACGCCGGCGGCCGTTTCGCGAATTTATTCGCCGACGGCGAATCGCGCAAATTCGTCGCGAATTCGCACCTGGCGAATAAATTCGCCCATCACTACTTGATACCTTGGGAAAATATGCAGCTACTGTATGTTACAGGATAGTGATTAGACCTGCTGCTGCAACAAACATACCATTCATGTTATAAAAAAGACAAAAAAGAAACAGTGGGATAATTATAAATGTAACCCTTCTCTATCCCCAACTCAATGGAAAATCCTGGTTAACATAGGCTGGCCTATCATTTACTTCCAGTCAATTACTAATTAATGAAGCACTATACCACAGAGAGGGAATGCACAGCTGTAATTATAAACTACAGTTTAATTTCATGTAATTGAAAATGTAATTTAAGGTTTACTTGAGACGGCAATGTACTTCCAAAGAATGGTGAGTTCCTGCTGCAGCATGTGCACTTCAGAAACT
This sequence comes from Xenopus petersii, assembly GCA_038501925.1. NCBI lineage: Eukaryota > Metazoa > Chordata > Amphibia > Anura > Pipidae > Xenopus > Xenopus petersii. Next base: position 45,350,258 of record CM076689.1, on the reverse strand, counting down.
GTCAAGACAAATGGTTGTGTTCCTGGGCTGCCAATGGACTTTTGCCATGGGCAGAAAACACAAGCTGCATGTGAAAAAAATACTCCAGCCAAAGCAGCATGTTATATTCAGACAAAATCTGACGGCTAAAGTCTGGTTCCTTGGCTTTAGGGTCTGGTATACTTCAGAAGTGTTCTTTTAATAGAATAATTACCAGTGTGCAAGCCAAGTGATACATCAAGCAATACAAATTTAAAAAATGTATGTTTATAGTATTAAACATACAAAGAATGTTATCATGATAACAGCACGTTTATCTTTACATAACTTTAGGGTTTTTATTGCTTTGAAGACTAATACACTAAAAAAATATTTTTCCCTTTCCCATCATATACATTTGGGGGGTTATTAACTAAAACTCAACTTTTTCAATTTTTTTTTAAAAAAAGTTTTGACCAAACTTACAAACCTACATCCTCTTAATTTACCAATAATGCTTCTATTCGAATTGTAAGATTTTTTCAAAGCAACACTATGAAAACTTTTTCAAGTTGTTGCACAAAACCTTATCCGACGAAAACCAGGGCAAACAGCCTGGAAATATTGAGAATCCTGATGGTTAAAACATGTTAAAGAGGTCATCTGCCATTGAATTTTACTGGTTCCAGGTTTTAGCTGTACAGGTATGGGACCTGTTATCCAGAATGCTCAGGACCTGGGGTTTTCCGAATAACAGATTTTTTTGTAATCTGGATCTTCATACCTTAAGTCTACTAGAAAATCATTAACATTAAATAAACCCAGTAGTCTGATTTTGCTTTCAATAAGGATCAATTATATCTTAGTTTGGACAAGGTACTTGAGACAGGAGTCTATGGAAGACAGCCTTGCCGTAATTTGGAACTTTCTGGATAATGGGTTTCTGGATAAGGGATCCCAAAGCAAAAGATTATTGAATGTAATTATACAGCACCCTCTGATGTGTCTTTGTTTCTACTGCCAACTGTATGTGATGAATAATTGCTAGCAAATCGTTATTGAAATTGGAGTTAAGGGATTTATGGGGGAAGAATAGTTTAGACACCCCTAATCAAGATCTTCTATCATGAGCATGTGTGTGTGTACAGAATGGTAGCTGAACACCCTTTCTGTAATACCTAATGCCTGTCAGTGTGTAATTGTTCATAAAGGGAAGTGGATTTAAACAACAGCTGGAGGGCTGGATATTTCTTATCCCTTGCTTTTAAATTATAGGCCATTCTAATTTTAACTCTCATCCAAATACAAAACCATTTTGCCATCAGCAATTATTTACTGCTTACAAAGAAATCTTAATTAGTACCCATTAGTTTAACACAAAATTACTGTGCAATATGTTTTATGAGAGGGATACAGCACATTCTCCGCAACGTCTTGACTTATTCAGGGCTGCTCGTGATCCTCCCCACGCTCCTTTTAATAGAAGCAAAATATCCCTGGCTGTCCAAAGTCTGCTTCTGTGCCATTAATCATCAGCTGACAGCAACTCTGATCATTTCCAAAGCTCTGGCCCACACCAGGCACGTAATAGCACTTATAAAAAACAGCAAAAGGACTTAAAAATGGATAAATCTGATGTGGCAGTAAAACAAAAGTCATGTTTCCGCCAATATTATCTGACAGTAAATTCGCTTGATGCCTTTCAGTCTTAACTACACCGACGATTTCCCCGCAATTGTGCCGGATCCGACACGCTGCACCAAAATGCAGGCGTCAAGTCGGATGCAACTGAAAACAAGCTAAGAAATACAAATGTCGGATGGTGTCACAGAGTTCATCCGACGTGACATGACTGTCGGATGCAGACGCAACATGCAGCTTCTGCATCCGACAGTCATGTCAGACGAACGCTGAGACACCATCCGACTTTACTGTTGATTACCTTGTTTTCCGTTGGATCCGGCACAATCGCGGAGAAATCACCCGTGTAATTGTACCCTAAGTCTAACATTTTTACTAGGCAGGTAGTCATGGTTGCTATTATACTTGATAACAGATTATGCTGCTAAAGGTCTACCATAGACATTAAGATTTTTCTCTCCTTAACAGTCGATTTTAGTGCAATCCGACAAATCATCATGAGGTTAGTGGGCACCAAACAACTGTGCATCTAATGGTCAGAAAATCGATGGAGCAGGTTAGAAAATTTTCATCAGTCATAGTGGAATTAATCCATTGTACAATTGTTTGCTGGGCCAAGGAGGCAGCTACCCACAGTATTCCTGGCTTCAACTTGATGATATTGCTTTAAATGGTCTTTTTAGTTGATGGACAAATTTTACATTTAAACATTTCGTACAATAATGAAAAGATCTTTAAAAAATCTTAACATCTATGGCCACTTTTATGGTGTAACTTATGTAAGGAATCAAGCCTGCTGCTGCAAAAAAAAAACAAGGATTAGGCACAGAGAATGGGGGAATGTAATGTCAACTGGCAGTTAGGCAGGTCAAAAAAAAGTTAAAAGGTTGAACTTGGATGGAGGATGGACATGCATCTTTTTTCAACCTAACTTACTATATTACTATGTAATAAAAGTTGCAAAGTGAAAAACAAAGCCCACAAATAAGAATACAAATTTGCATTTTGCATTGTAATATTTTTCCTTAGACTGTTATTGCATTGTGAATATTAGTTGAGCATTGTGAATTTTTAAGGAGTGTTTGTAGACGTTATAATCTTTTGGAGCAAACATAACTTTTTCAGTAAGAAGTTTCATTACATGAATTGCGCCCTGGCTCAAACTATAAAATTCCCAATCTTTCTTCCACTGTCGAGGTGGTCGCTAAATAGTTTCCAGGTTTGCAAAAGCTATATTAAACTTGTGCAAAGGAAAATTATTCTCGTAAAGGAATAAATGTTCACGTTGCAAATAGTTTTTTTGCTGCCCACTTTTATTAAATTCCTCCACGTGTTTACACACAATCTCAGTGTCGGACTGGGGGACCCAGGGCCCACTGGGGCTTCTGTCTCTGCCCCCCCTGCGGACCCTGAGGGGTGCTGCCTCAGGGCTTCCCATCCGGTAACCCTCCTCTCTCCCCCTCCTCTTCATGTGCACACTTGCTCATGTGCATCAGAGCACTTACTGTTTGGTTGTGGCAAAAAATAGCGTGCGCTAATGCAGATGCGCACTTGTGAAACGAGCAGCGGCAGCAAGGTTGTCTGAAGGAAGGCCCTGAGGCAGTAGTCCTCAGGGTCCGGAAGTGGGGCCCTAAAACAGAAGTGGAAATCCAGGTTGGGCCCAGTCCGACCCTGTACAATCTTAACTTATTCTCTGCTTTGTTTCACATTCTTTTTTAATCAATCATTTAATCTTTTTTTATAAGTTATCAGAAGAAACTAAGTGAAAGGCTGTAAAAGAACAAATTTGGCTGGTGACAAAACAATAATTGGCTACAACAATGCTTCATTTATCCAAAGGATCTGGAGGAGAGAATATTTATTCCATAAAACTTTAACCAAGAATTTAGGAATTTCCAAGGTTTTGCCAAATATTTTGGTTTTTCAAGCTCCCCTTTTAGTACAATATTTGGTCTGCCACACCCCACCTGAGCTTATCTAGATTAGAGATATATAAAAATTCTTACAGACTTTTAATAATTCTTACAAGAACCTATAGGACAGAAATGGAATGTTCACATCAAATGTTACTCTACTGTCAGGCTTCCATCTTCGTCTGTCATATAGGAGTAAAAACAATATTTTTCTCTAAATATAATGGTCCTTTAGCCTGGATGCTCAGACACTGAATTGGGCCACCTATGTAGTCTAGTGACACAGTTTGGGAAATACTGTCGTAAGGGCTCTAGCATACTGTATGTGCACCCCTTTAAGGTTTATGGGGTCTAGTGTGCTCATAGACGCAATCAATTATTGCTGCAATTCACCTGCGTTCAGCGCAGAAAAAAAAAATGTCTGTATCACATGCAAATGACCTGCACCAAGTAAATCACAAAAAACGCCATTATTGACACATGATTTACCAAAGCTGACACTAATATGCACACACACCAGTTAATCATATACGAGTTGTGGTCCCTCTTAGTTTGCAGTAGTCTATTAAACTGGATCCTAGAAGAAAACATGGTGATTTGCATATGTTTTTGCACTTCGCACATTGTACTTGAGTTTGTAAATGGGACTTTTACTCTGAAATTTAGCTTCCTATAACTTTTCTGCAAGAACTGCATATTACTGGGAAGATAAAGTCAGGATAGGATATTAGTTTACAAGTATTCATTTAACCTTTTTTTCCTTCAAAAATGTGTCTGTTTAGCTGTTGTTATATGACTAAAATGGAATAAGTTGCTTCATGATATAAATATTCATGAATATCAACATAGTTTGGGAACATTTTGAACATCAATTGGCACTGAAGATAAAAGCAAGTGATACATAATTTACACATAAGTATAGTAATGACACAGCATACAAAGCCTTGCACATAACAGATCACGTGTTTTAATGAATACAGTAGTGATGCTTTGTCACTTGCTGGGATACTTTAAAGTCACTTTAAGCATCCCAAATAGCCTCTATCAATGCCATTTATGAATCCCGCTTACTCAGGTCTCCTAAAGCAAATACAAATCTCTTTCAATAATTCAGAACCAAAAAGTAAAAAAGACAGTAACCAGAAATCAGTGTGCTGTGTCCAAACATTTGTTGCTTGTTTGCACTACCCTTGTTATCACAACAAGAAATCAGGGAAACAAACAACAAAAATTACAAATTAATTAGCCGCTTAAGTACTTGAGATGTTGGCAGAACAGCCATGCACCATGTGGGACATTCACCAAGATGCGTAGTTGCGGCAGCGTCTGCTTCGCCGCACTTCGCCAGGCGTATTTTCGCCAGCGCTACACAAATTCACTAAAATCCGAAGTTGCGCTCAGGGGAAGTGCAAGGTTGCGAAGTTGCGCTGGCGTTAATTCGCAAAGCAAAGCGAAGTTACGCTAGCGATGCTTAATTTGCATACGGCGCCAAATTGAAGTTACAATGGAGGTATATGTAGCATCACTACACAAGCCTGGGAAACGTTCAAAACAGCAAATAACATTTTTATTTTGCCCTACACATGTGCCCACTGTATAATTAAGGTGCCATGAGTTAGGAAATGTAGGGGGGAAGGAGGGTAGCCCCAAAAAAAATTTCGATCTTTTTCAGCCTATCACCCATAAAAAAAGAAAAAACGCCAGCGTTTTTTGGGACTTAGAAAATTTTTTACTTTTTTGGAAGCAATCCCTATCTACTCTATTGCACTTCGCCTGGTCTGAGGTGGCGAAGGAAGTCTGGCGTAAAAGGTAGCGTTCAGAAAAATGGTAATGTGCTTTCAGAAAGATCCAGCACTTTAAGATGGAACTGCTTTCTGGCAGGCTGTTGTTTCTCCTACTAAATGTAACTGAATGTGTTTCAGTGGGACCTGGATTTTACTATTGATTGTTGCTCTTAGATCTACTAGGCTGTTATGTTGTGTTATCTGGCTACCTTTCCATTATTCTGTTGTTAGGCTGCTGGGGGAAAGGGGGGACAAGAGAGGGGAGTGATATCACTCCAACTTGCAGTACAGCAGTAAAAAATGACTGAAGTTTATCAGTCACATGACTGGAGGCAGCTGGGAAACTGACAATATTTCTAGCCCCATGTCAGATTTCAAAATTACATTTTGAGCAGCGATATTAACTGATGCTTTTTGATAAAAACAAACAAACATTTTTTTCCCATGATAGCATCGCTTTAAAGACCAACAACCAGATTGGCACCTTCTCAAACAAATTTCAAGTCATACTGCTTTTCCTTTCAACCACTTGCAATATTTATTCATTTCCTTCTTTGTAACTCCAGCTTTAGTTCAAATAGCAATCTGTTTCCAAAACTTTAATCCAAAATCTCTGTGGATAAGAAGAAATACAGCAAGGTTTTTAAAGTTAAAAATGTCATAAAGCAGTAGGACATCCTACACAGTTTAAATATTGTATAATATAGTGCATTGTTTTAATCAAACACCATCAACATTTATTTTATATTCTAAAATAATAATAGTGTTGGTTACAACTGACAACAATAAAAAAAACAGTGAGGAAGTCATCCACCTAACATTAGCAACAGAGCAGTTGATGGTAGATAAGAAAAAAAAGATTGGTATGGTTGCAGCAATCACATATCAAAGCAAGTGGATTAAGGCTTCATTAGTGGAAGGAGAGAAAGAAATTGCCTAAAACTGGAAATGCTCATTACTCCACATGACAGTGTATAGCAAATTAAAAGAAGCTAAATAATAAATAAAAATTATGGAAGAGAATTACTCCCATTTCTAAACACATCAAATTTATTATACCCATATTTAGATTTTTTTAGCTAGTGGATATACAGTATATAAAGAGATGTATTTACCTAATATTAATAATTATATTCCCTCACTCATTTTAAGGTGCTACTGATTCTGCTTGTTGTTTTATTATGGATGTATTGCTGTAAAAACCATAACATTTTTTGATGTTATAATCATTTTACAATAACACAACCTGGCATTCTCTAATGTCACTGGGGCCATGACTAATATTCTGCACATAGAGATACTATAATGTACAGTTCTTCCTTATGCAAATTTGAGCAGGAACATTGTTTGTGCAGTGGAAAAGGTATACAATAAATACAAGTTCTTTCAGTTGTAAAGTCAAACAACATTTCATATGTAATACCTTTCAGCAGAGTGAGGTCACAGGATGACGTGTGACCTGTTTCTAAACCAACTGATCAGATCCCACAGGATTTCCCAAGATACCCAGGGATCTATACTGTATTTCTAGGGGTTAATTTGATCCAAATGCTGATGATAATATGAACTATTTTGGGATATATATCCCCAAAAAAAGGCATCAAACTGGAGTGTCCGGACCTATCGAGGTTACAACCTCAAGGGTGGAGTCCGCGGTGCATCCGCAGTGTTGCCAGACCAGTTTGACTTTGCCAAAAATATTTCTATTTTGAGCAATTTGACCAAAATTCTCTCTGCCCTACAAAAAAAATCATTATTTTGATGATGCACAAAAATAATTAAAGAGTTTAATTGATTTTCAGTCAACAGAGGAAAGAGCAGATGTTCAGAACAGAGTTGAGGCCATAATCCATTTGTCAAATATTGCCATGAAGAATGGTAATTTGCTCATCATTATAATAAATACTGTATAGCAATGAACTTTAATTTAGTGTTCTGGCCATTTCAGCATGTGGATGGGCTCATTTAGTAAGTATCCCTTGTGCTCAACTGCCCAATTGTTACAACTTGTATGCAAGCCACCATTTTAACTAACAGTGTTGTTGCTGGTAACAGGCCATGCATTATAGAAAATAATGCTGTGTCACCCTTGCTTAATGCTACGTTACTATTAATTCTCTTGTCTGCATTAAATGTCACATCTAACAAAACATTCTTTTTAATGATAGCTCTGACCTGTATTTTAAACAGCTAATTCTGATGTAATTATTTCTTGAATTATTTCCAGCCCTTCTTTAGACCCAATTAAAGGTGCATTTAGTGAGTTTAGCCACAAGAAACATCTGGAAAATCCTAAAAAGTGGATGCGTCGTGGCAGAGCACTATATGGTCGGGAGAGTGCATCATACAGACAGAATAACCAGAACTCATCTGTTTGATGCTATCAGCTATAACCCAGCTATGGGAAAGGTAGACCTAGTAAGGACAGGCTTAGCTCTGTAATAGTACATGTTACAGTGTGAGACAAGCCAGACAGTTCCCATTGAGGAGCCAGTGACTACCCTGATAGATAGAGCTTGACAAGGCAAAGCATAGTAGTGTTTGACCCTGGCGTATTTCTAGCACTGGGTATTTATAGTCCATTATAGTACACTAAAAAAAATCTATACGTGTTAGAGAGTTCAGCCTGGATAGTAGAAGGGATTGAGGGAGACTCCCATGACAAAGGTTCTCAATGCTGAATTGTATTGTATGAGAAATGTGATGAACTTCTGAAAGCTATTACTGAGTGAGTTGCAGAAATGCTGGTTTATGGAAGGAGTACAAGGGGTGGCAGATATAGCAATAATCTAATTTTGCATTTTTTTAAATGAATTAAAACACACATTTTGAAATCTTAATCATGAAAAAATGGGAGGGGGGAATTACACAGTGAAATTACATTCTACCTATCATTTTCAATCTATTTGACAATTTTGGAATTAGCCTCAAAAAAGGAAGTAAAGAATAGCTGAAATTTGTATAATACAACTCCCATTGACTTCCACATCAACTTGCCATCTTTTAGATGGTAAATGATTATATCAGTCTTTTTAAAGGTTTTCACACTTAGGAGCAGATTTAGCAAGGGTCGAATTTCGAGGGTTAAAAAACCCTTTCGAATTCGACCCTCGAAGTAAAAATCCTTTGAATTTAAATATCGAATTCGAAGGATTTACCGCAAATACTTTGATTGAACGATCGAATAAAAATTGTTCGATCGAACAGTAAAATCGCTTGAATCGAATGATTTTATTCGAAAGATCGAATGATTTTTATTCGATCAAAAAAAACTGTGCTGGGGAAGGTCCCCATAGGCTAACATTGAACCTCGGTAGGTTTAAAGTGGCGAAGTATGAAGTTGAAGTATTTTTGTACTTCGACTATCGAATGGTCGAATAGTCAAACGATTTTTACTTCGAATCGTTCGAATCATTCGATTCGATCGAATTCAATCTAATTATACCCATTCGATGGTCGAAGTACCCAAAAAAATACTTCAAAATTCGAAGTTTGGTAAATCTGCCCTTACATGAATTTCGACAATTTGGGGTTCAGTTTCTCAAATTTGAACTTTTTTAAAGCATTTTTTGCCACAAAAAAACTTGAATCAAAAAATTACTAAAGCATAGGCTTTTTGATGAATGCCGTTCAGTGCTTGCAGGTCTCTCAGCTTGCTTTCCAAGCCACCAAATTTCACCTCCAGCTATCTATTGTTTCCACCACATAACCTATTTAAAGGTAGCAGTTATTTTATACTATTTAACTAACTGTGCTATATGAAATTATTTGTCATTCTTTTCATTAATACATAGCACTTACAAAGAAACGGAATGTCATTCCCATCAGTCCCTCAGTAGACCTTACAATGTAAGTTCCTTTCAAATTCACACATAGACTGGGGTCACTTTTATCAGAAGTCAATTAATTTACCTGTAAATAGCACCCAGGACAGAAACCCAGTCAGTAATCTAGGGCTGCCTTTTAAACACCATGCCACCCTTAATCATAGATCTTTTTCCCATTTACATTTATACATATGAGTAAGAGCTGTCCTAGCTAAGATATGTAAACATCAAGAGAACAACATCATCTAATAATAGTTCATGAGATATGCTCTTTTATTGGAACCTCTAAAAGTAATATGTCAGCTGACACCCCTGAATAGAAATACTGATCATACATAAATACATATGCTGTAAGCTATGGCCCTTGTTTGCAGGATTGCTGATAAACTGTACCTCTTGAAGATTGAAAATGAGTACAATCTGAGTTGAATTGAAAATGAGTGCAATTTACCCATTCATGTAATGCCAAGTGAACTGTGACACCAACTGCTGCAATCACATGGATTTAGTTATTACTATGCTTTATGTATATACGTATGTGATTATACATTATTCACATTAGTTTTATCCCAGTGTAGAAGGAAACAGGAGTACCTGGAAGAAACCCACATAAGAACAGACATCTCCTACAAACTCCTTGCAGATAGTACCCTGTCTGGAATCAAACCTAAGCCCCGAGCACTGCTAGGCAGGAATTCTAACAATGGTGTCACCATTAGTTATGTGAGGGCCAGCCCGATACCTGCAGGAACCAGGTGCAGGCAGGTGCTGGCAGGTGTGAGTCAGACGGGAACCGAAAAACTTGACCCACGTATCACTAGTCACCATGCTGCTCTAATTCACTTGAACCCACAGGCAGTTGCAAAGCAAGAATAAGGACATTTAGATAATAATCTAATCAATACTAAAACAGTAAAGTCAAATATCAACCCAGACACTTCCTGTCAGTGTCCCTTTATAGCAGGGTCTTCCTCAAATTGAAATCTTTGACAATCCCGGTAGGAAAGCTTGTGTGTAATTGAATATGCATTGTTCTTTCAATTTTACCTGCCGCAGTAGTCTACAGTACTTAGAAAGCACAGTTACGTTGTATCTTTAAAATGAAAGGCTATTTTCTTGGTATGCTAATATTTCTCTTCCAGTGCATCAGAACATACATTTCCTGATTGGTTTAATGTTCTGAAAACGAATTGTCCTTTTGTCCTGTAGAATATGCATAAAATGATATTACAGATCAGACCTTAAAAGCGTCTGTTTCCTTGACCTGACAAAAGAAGGACAAGGAGCCAATCTAACTGCTTGAGACAGTTTCATTTGGAAAAGCATGTAGAGTCTAATTCGGGAGAATCGTCCCTTCAGCACTGGAGCTATTACATGCTGCTATAATGCAACAGAGTAGCACATTGCCATCCCTGTAGAAAAGAGGGAATGTAATGTAATCTATCCCCCCTGGTGCCCGTGCTCATGGTTTGTGTGATTAAAGCAATCTGCAGGTAGCAAAAGTGCTCCTAGCATACTCTTGAGACCTCAAACCTTTTTGCGATTTGCATTTTACACAATTTCTTCCTACAGAGCACATAATCTGCTTTGTCATTTTCAATGAGCTGTGGATTCATGTCAACCTTTTGTAAAGGACTTTTTTTCATATTCTGTATTTACAGATGTATTGAAGGGGAAAAAGTACAGCCATTAGGCTTTCAGGTACATGGATTAGATGTTGACTCTGCATGAGGAAGAATAGTAAAATGCCCAGATATTAGTATCAACATTTAGGTTGTGTCTCATGCTAAAGAACCTAGGGGCAAATTTACTGACCTGCAACAATTTGCCAGCGCTGGCTTCGTGCACATCGCAACACTTCGCCAGACGTAAATTCGCCTGGACAACACTAATTCACGAAGATCCAAAGTTGCGCCCAGGGTACCGAACGATTGCGAAGGTGCACTAGCGAAAATAAGATCAGCAGTTCGAAGTTACACTAGCGTTGGCTAATTTGCATACGGCGTGCAGTTAAAGTACAATGGCAGTATCTGCTGCAGCAAATACAAATAACAAATAGCTTCTGATGAATTGGCAAGGAGCCACAAAACGCGTTAAGCGGGCAGCCCTCTTGGGAGATATGTTGCTGTGATTTTTAATGGATGTACCATAAATTTTGAATATTTTTAATTCTTTATCCTGGCTCTATGGTGCTCCGTTCTTCTACATAAACTCTGCCTACACATGTGCCCACAGTATAGTTTAGGTGCCATATGTTATCAAATGTAGGGGGAAGGCTACCCCAAAACATTTTTTCGATCTTTTTTAGCCTATCACCCTAGTAAAAGACGCTAGCGAGGTAACGTTCAGGAAAATAGTGAATTAGCGTAGTTACACGTACATCCATTCGCCAGTCGTTTGAGAGCGAAGTAGCGCTACAGTCTATCTCCTTCGCTAGCGAATTTACGCCAGCGCCCGTTAGTAAATCTGCGAAGTGGCAAAATGGCGTAACGCTTGCAGATTTTCGCCAGTGTTAGCCACTTCATCCTTAGTAAATTTGCCCCCTAGCGTAAGTGGAATATCTTTACATTATAAGATATGGGGGTATATTTATCAAAATTATCAAAATGTGAAGTTAGAGATTGCCACAGTCTGCTAGAGTGAGATTCCACCCCCCTCCATTCATTTCTATGGATTTTTTAAAAGAGTATTTATCAATGGATGAAATTGAAAATTCACCCTTTAAATAAATATGCCTTTCAAGATGCCATAGAAATGAATGGAGAGTGATGTAATCTCTCTCTAGTAGACTGTGGCAATCACTAACTTCACTTTTTGATAAATATAGAGTAGGAAGGCAGTAGCTTTTTTATAATTCAACTACATTATGATTTGAGAGATAATAAAAAAGCAACATGTTCCTTGTGCGTGCAAACCTAACTCCATGTGGGCAATGCAAGTTAACTTCCTGAAATTTTATCTTATTTCACTGGTTTCTGGGGTTTTTTTTATTGGTTTAGATTTTTTTGCTTCCACCCCTGGGGTGACACAGCACAGACCCGTTCTTAGGGCAGGGACCTGATGTAGGCTGCCACTCCCTACCTTACACATTGAATTACATGGTAGGGGATGGGAGGGGATATGTCTAACAAATACAGCTCTGAGTAACATAGCACTGTATAAGTGAAGGAAGTGACACAATGCAGGATACAGCCTTTATTTGCACTTTGAGCACTGCATTGTGCATTGTAATGAGACCTTCAGTAGATTAGGCAGTTCAACAAGACTTATTTTTTAAACAACAAGATATCACTAATATTTAATGGAAAAGAGTCTCATGAAAAAGGAAAAGTATAATTAAAATATAAGTCAACTATTGAAATAATGTTCAGACTTTCTCTTGTCTATTGGTATAGCTCTGCAGAAATGAAATCTATTATGCATGAATGGAAGAAGCAATAAAGCACAAAAAAGTGTATGGAAAATGAACAATATAATTACAACTGAGAGAGATTCAGATGTTGTACACAAATTACTGTTATGTGCTGCATTAAACTAACTGAAACAGGGCCCCGTCTCAAGCTTTTTACCTACTGTATGTAAAGGCAGATTGTATACACATAGGGATTTTATTCTCTATTCTCAAAATAACACAACAAACATGAATGTGAATTAAGCGAGAATATTCTTTGGAACCTCAAATAGTTTATATATAACAAAGAAAAAAAAAGCAGCAAGTAAAAGGTGCCCAGTTTCTATCCAAGTCAATGACAACTATTTCAAACAAATGTTATCCAGTTTATTAAAGCATTTGAGATTTTCAGCCTCATTAAAAACAAATAAAACAATTATTCTGTCCAAGTCCAAGAAAACTTAGGTTGCACAAGAAAAGTTGAGTGTTTTTTTAATGATATTGTCAACCATGGCCTAGTTGTCCAGGAAAAAAAAGGTTACAGCAAATCACAAAACTCAGTATGTATTGCCATCTACAAGATACTATGGGGCAAATTCACTAACATTCGTAGTTTCGCCAGGAGCAACTTCGCTGCACTTCGCTGCACTTCGCCGCACTTCGCCAGGCGTAGTTTCGCCAGTGCTCCGCAAATTCCCTAAAATCCGAAGTTGCGCACAGGGGTAGCGTAAGATTGCGAAGTTGCGCTAGCGTTGATTCGCTAAGTGAAGCGAAGTTACGCTAGCGAAGGCTAATTTGCATACGGCGCCAAATTCAGATTTCAATGGAGGAATACGTATCAGCACTACAAATGGCTAGAAAACCTTCAAAACATCAAATAAAAATTTTATTTTGCCCTACACATGTGCCCACTGTATAGGTAAGTTGCCATGAGTCAGGAAATGTAGGGGGGAAGGAGGGGAGCCCCAAAATTTTTTTCGATCTTTTTCAGCCTATCACCCATAATGTAGAAAACACGCCAGCGTTTTTTGGGACTTAGAAAATTTTTTGACTTTTTTTGAAGCAATCTCTCTCTCTGCTATCTACTCTATTGCGCTTCGCCTGGTCTGAGGTGGCGAAGGAAGTCTAGCGTAAAAGGTAGCGTTCAGTACACTGCGCGCGTTAGTGAATTTGCGTAGTTACGTCGCTAGGGAAACTTCGCCAGGCGTAAGGGTGCGAAGTAACACTAGCGAAACTACGCCAGCGTTTGTTAGTGAATTTGCGCAGTAACGATAAATGCCAAACACTAGCGAATTAACGCTAGCGTTCGGAGCTTTGGCGCTTAGTGAATTTGCCCCTATAGATCAGCATTCGGATTTGCTGCAATTCAAGTTCTTTTAAGGCAAAAAGAGCGAGTTTGAGCTTCTGAAACTAAAATAAAACTGGCGAACTAGGGGGTCAAAGTTTTTTCTTAAAGAGACAGTACTTCGACTATAGAATGGTTGAATAGTCGAATGATTTTTAGTTCGAATCATTCGTTTCGAAGTCGAAGTCGTAGTCGAAGGTCGAAATAGCCCATTCGATGGTCAAAGTAGCCCAAAAAACACTTCGAAATTCGACGTTTTTTTACTTCCAATCCTTCACTTGAGCTTGGTGAATTGGCCCCTACATGTGGAAAACTAATTGTATCTGAGGATCTTCAAAGCAATGAGTTGCAAGTCTAGTAGAAGTTAGTACTGTAAGGGCTAACTAGAGTTAGCAAGTGCTAGTGTGATGGCCCATAACCTAACGAAGAAATGACTGCCAAATTGTTTGTGTGGGTACAAGAAGCTATTCCTACTAAATGTAGGAAGGCAATATTGTTTGACAAAGACATAATCTTTAGACAAAATAAATGGAGGAAACACTAATTTTTGAGCATTAAAACATGTATAATTCATTTGTCAGCATTCTGTCCAGTTTTGGACTTTTTCACATGAGATTTGTATGGAGTAATTATGCATAAGTAAACTGATATATATATCTCTGACAGACAGTCCTTCTAGAATTTCACTCAGATGTAGGTGCAAAGTAATGGAGTGCTAAACATAACCTTCTTGAATACAGATTTGCCCAAATTTTGCATTCAGGCAATTTTGCTTTGTCTCTGAGCTCCAGTTCTAGGCATAGTGCTCACATTTACTGTATCCTGTAATATAAATATTTTGTGCATTAACATGAACACTGGCAAATCCTTTGTGGCATTTTGTAGGCTTCCTCACGGTTGTCATTTTATTCAAAAATAATTCTGATGAATCGTCTGATTCTCAGTCTCATATGGTGGATACTGAGAAATCTGTATGCAAGAGTTGGGCCAATCCATATGTGCATATGAGTTTTATAAATCACACAGGAAAATTGGCTGGCAAAATGCAGGTAGAAACTTTGAATTATAGGACAAAATGACAGTTACACATTATTTTGATACTGAAATTTATATTATTAATACATGATATACCAGTAATATGGCAAGGTTTTTTTAATATGTATTTTTTTAATAGGGAATCATACTCTCAGAGGCCTACTTCTAACCTTTCCGACAAAATCCGTTGGTACTTATGCCTGTAGGTAGTGATGGGCGAATTTTTCACTTCACTGAAAAATTTGTGAACTTCCTGCAAATTCACCAAACGGCGAAAAATTTGTGAAACGGCGCCAATGTCTCGTTGTTGACGCCGGCAACCATTTTTTTTTTACGCCGGCGAATTCTCACAGCAGTTTTGTGAATTTATTTGATGGCGGCGAATCACAGAAATACGCCGCAAATTTGTGCCTGACGAATAAATTCACCCATCACTACCTGTAGGCATTGTGGACATTGCAGCAGCATATTCCCTGGGAATTCGGTAACATCCCCAGCATGGTTTTAAACATGAAATTAAAGGTTTTTTTACTGTGAAAGTAAGGATGTCATCTATTGTATTAAATGCCCTTGTGGACTGTTATATGTGGGCCAAACTAGCAGAGCCATGAAAGTAAGACTTAAAGGGGACATTTTGCATAACCTTCATATTCAGATATGTGATTAATCTTTCCTCAAACAATATAATGATGCAGAAAAAAAAATGTTTTGAATGCATTTTACGTGCTAAAAGTGTCATTACATCAGAGCTGCAATGAGAACCTCTCAGGTCAGAAGCTAGGCTGAAATGAAGAGTGGGAGTGTCTGTTCATTCTCTCACAGGAAATGGTCACATCACTGACTGACAGGCTGAACTCCTGAGCTATAGCTGGATAACCCCTCCCATCTCCCTTTCTGCTGCAAAGACTGAAAGGCCCCACCCACCCCTCATTTGAAACTTGAACAGAGCCCAGAGCAGATCTATAGAAAGCTCTAAAAAAGGGGTTATCTTTGAAGATTTTTAGCCCACAGTGAGACCAGCACCATAAATAATTAATTATTGCATACACGATTGGAGGGTGTTAAGTTGTGCTATGTGTCACTTTTAACATTCTATGAAAAGTGCGATAACTACATATACAGTTAGTAGTGATGGGCGAATTTGCGCCGTTTCGATTCGCCGAAAAATTCGCGAATTTCGCACGAAATTCGCGAAACGGCGAAAAATTCGCGAAACAGCGCCGGCGTCTCGTTTTTGACGCCAATTTTTGCGAAAAAAAATTTTGACGCCGGCGAATTTTTGCGGGAGTTTCGCGAATTTATTCGCTGGCGGCGAATCGCGCAAATTCGACGCGAATTCGCGCCTGGCGAATAAATTCGCCCATCACTAACAGTTAGCCCTGTGATTATGGGAGCCCCGAGACCATAGGGTCTGCTGTATTGTAGTGCTCTCTCCCCACCCCTTGCTTACCTTGACAGGGTTGGGGGCAGAGGGACTGTTCATACCAGGTCTCTCTGAACATTATGGACACATTAACGAGACATGAGGCACAAGTGGCCCAGGAAACAGTAACCATATTAACCAGTAGTTTCCATAGGGGATACACTGCCTTCAAGCAAATTCAGCGCAAGTACAAATATTGGTGTGTTTCTGTAAATAAACGCATGTTTCTCAGTTGAAATGAGCGCATTTAAATCACTGTGCCCTGGATGACAGTCTATCTTCTGTCAGTCACACACAGCTTGGGTCACAGACCCTGGAGCGCTGACACAAACCTCTTCCCTGCCCTTGTAACATCCCAGCACTCATCGGCGGCTCCTCACCAGACAAGGCGTTTTTGCATTGAGGTCGGACACAGGGAAATGCGTCCCAGTGCTCAGTGGCTCCTCGGCAAACAAGGTGTTTGTGCCACAGAGTCGGGCGCAGGGAGATGCTGAGTGGCACCTCAGCAAATAAGGGAGATGGAGGAACAGTGCAGAGGCACCTTGGGGAATGTCACCCGATTTCCTGCCCCATCACTTGCCCCACTCTCCCCGAAACTACCAGCAACTACCACCAACCCTTCTACTCTTCTACTCTTACTGCCCATTTATATTACAAGGCAGATTCGGCTGGATTCCTTCTAGCGCTCTCCTTTATTCATACAGGGGTCAGAGAATGCCTTAAGTGCACAGCGTCTGTGACTCACTGTCCTTCCCAATTATCCCATAGCTGTGCAAATGTGTAACCAAAGCCCGGCCTGCAGGGATTTAGTCTGTGACAGGGGGTAATAGTCGCAGGGAATATGAGAGACGTATATGAACCCGTTTGTAAAGCATTCGTTTCTCCTTCACTCACTGTTTGCTGAAGGAGGAGGATGCTGGAAGCTGCTCATTCCGTCTGCTCGTGCAGAGGAGAAGCTGGGCGGGTACAAGCTCAAACAACCCTGTGAAAGACCCCGGCGTGATTGACGTGACAGCAATAACCCACCTATGCACGCCCAGTCCTTCTCAGTGGCTGCTGCTAGCAGAAGAAAAGACAAGGAAAAAAAGAGACGGCCGACGGCCGCCCTGCCCTGCTGTTTAGATCCCAGCACAGGAAATCAAGAGAAAGGGAGGAGCGAGAGAAGAAATACAAAGATAACAGAAAAAGTGGACCCAAAAGGTATATGAAACAAAACGTGTTATTCAATTTTATTACAAAAGGGATTGATTAAGTCTAAGTTCAAAAGTATGCTATATGTCCCCTTTAAGTCCACTATATGTAATTACCGACCTGCCTCAGTTACAAAAACTGGCCAAGTTGAAAATTAAAAGAATAAGAAGGAGACCTTGCTAGCAAAACATTTCTTTAATCAAGGACATAGGCGCAAATTCACTAAGCGCCGAAGCGCCGAACGCTAGCGTTAATTCGCTAGCGTTTGGCATTTTTCGTTACTGCGCAAATTCACTAACGAACGCTGTCGTAGTTTCGCTAGTGTTACTTCGCACCCTTACGCCAGGCGAATTTTCGCTAGCGACGTATCTACGCAAATTCACTAACTTGCACAGTGTACTGAACGCTACCTTTTACGCTAGACTTCCTTCGCCACCTCAGACCTGGCGAAGCGCAATGGAGTAGATAGGGATTGTTTCAATAAAAGTCAAAGTCCCAAAAAACGCTGGCGTGTTTTCTACATGATGGGTGATAGGCTGAAAAAGATCGAAAATATTTTTGGGGCTCCCCTCCTTCCCCCCTACATTTCCTGACTCATGGCAACTTACCTAGACAGTGGGCACATGTGTAGGGCAAAATAAAAATTTTATTTGCTGATTTGAAGGTTTTCTAGGCATTTGTAGTGCTAATACGTGTTCCTCCATTGAAATTTGAATTTGGCGCCGTATGCAAATGAACCATCGCTAGCGAAACTTCGCTTCGCTTGGCGAATTAACGCTAGCGCAACTTCGAAAACTTACGCTACCCGCTAACTTCGGATTTTAGTGAATTTGCAGATCGCTGGCGAAAATACGCCTGGCGAAGTGTGGCGAAGTGCGGTGAAGTTGCGCCTGGCGCAACTTCGAATCTTAGTGAATTTGCCCCATAGAGTGTCACAGGTTAGATGGCAGATACTCAAAAAAATTACATATAAAAAGAAGACACTGTTACAGAGGGAGTGTTACTGGATCTGGTTGTTACAATCTAGGCACCCCAGAGGATTAAATGAGGAATTTAACATGTAATGCTTTTGTTTATTTATACATTACCACTAATTAATTCCTCTTTGTTTTTTTTCAGATAACCTTCTACGTGAATGGACTTCAGGGATAGGTATCTCTCCCCGTCTTCTTCTAGGGTAAGAGTATAATCTTGTGATTTTGTTGAACTGGATCTATTTACTTTATGGTTTGGACTTGCTTGGACTATAAGGGCACATGCTGCCTCCACTGAACTTTTTCATATAAAAATATTAATACGTTTAAGTACAAATGAATTACACAAGGAAAAGTGTTAAATAATTCTCTTCAAAGTTGCCTTGATATGTACATTGTTTCTGCCTGTTATGTTGTTAATTATGATAATTATGTGGGGGTGTTAAATAGGTGTCTCACTCACTAATCTGTATGCTTGACAAAACCTTGCATTTTTACTAAATATACCGCAAGGGCTTGTCCCTGCTTGCATTTGCCACGTGTGCCATGACCTAAAGAATTTCATTTTTACGCTGCAGTGTTAAAGGACAAGGAAAGTCTAAAATAGAATAAAGCTAGAAATGCTGTATTTGTATACTAAACATAAGCATGAACTTACTGCACCACAAAGCCTAATCAAACAAATAATTTATGCTTTCATAGTTGGCAATAGGGGGACACCATCAGGTCTTTGCCTGACCTTGACCCTGCACATGCTCAGTGTGGTCTGGGCTGCTTAGGGATCGTCATAAACAAAGCTGCTTGAATTCTGCATGGCTGGTAAGTAAGGCGGGGGCTCCCCCTGCTGTTCATAAGTATGACTGTTTCCCTGCTCAGCAGTTAGTGACAATCTGACAATTCCTATCCACAGCAGTAAATGAAGGGAGAATTTCACTGCATACAGTCAAGTTTCTTATAAAAACCATACACATTTTTTAATTAAAGTATATTGGAGATAGGTTTCTTTTTCATTAAAGAAAGTAAAAATGGGATTTTATTATTTTTTTGCCTTTCCTTGTCCTTTAAGGTGTGCTTTTGGTTAACACCAGGAGTCCAAGCCCAATCCATGGAAAACCATTATTCCTTTTCTACCAAACCTTACCATTGTTATTATGAAGTCAGTCAGGTAATGTTCTCTTGGCACCTGGCAAATTCAGACTTTTATATCAAATTGTCAGATGGTGGAATGTACTTTATCCACTCCAGATGATTCATTTCTACAACTGAGTTCAATGGTGGTTACTTTTACAGTGCTCCAGCTGATGCTTTGTATTGCACATAGTAATACTGGGCTTTGATCTGATCACCCATTACATTCTGATAAATAGTTCCTGTGCTGATATTCCATCCTGGGTAGTTTGGAACTTAGCAGCTATGGATGTGCACAGCCAGATACTTTTGCTAAAAATGCACCTGGATACTTTTTACCATGACGTGTATCTGGTTATGTGTACAGCTTGGAGGGGACTAGTACTATGTATTGTGCATATGATTAATGGTGCTTATACAGGCACATTGTAAATTGTGTATTTGCAAACTCACAATATACTTTACCCCAATTAACACAGGATAGTATAGAGGACCCACTGTTTAATAAAACGTCTTTGTTTGGCTAAACTATTTAGTGAAAGTCTTCGCACCTGTCTAAGAAAACTTTTTAAATAGCCTGTGTTTACTACAGTTTTAGAAATGTCACATTTTCTGTATATGTAAAATGATGGGCAGAAACCAAGCTAAGCTATGCATAATAATATATGGGCTTATAAAAATAAAGGGTTAATAAAAATAAAAGGTCATTGAAAAGCCATGGCTTTGTAACTGTATTTGTTCTTCTGCTCACCATTCTAAAATCACCAGCACGGGGCCCATTTTCAGTGCAGCAAAACCAATGATACATTTAAGGAAGCAATGATTGTGCTTATTGGCGGGGATATAAAAAGCATCTGATATATTATTTATGCAACATGGGATCCATTTATTAAATAGGCATGACTGTATGCGATGCAACAATTATTATTAAACAGGTATACCGTACATCTGCAAAATGTACACAGGATTTAGATGTTTATTTCTTCAATTTTTCTGCTTTGTTTATTTATAAGTATAGCAAACATAGGCTCATATTGCACATTATTTCTTGATGATACCTTACCAGGCTTGGAGATTTAAAAATGCTTGCTGCTTAAATGTTCACTAAACAGCACCAGAATCTTTTGCAGAAATCTGTTATATTTGAGTTAGACAAATACCGACAATTAAGAGCAAAAGATCAGAGATTTATGCTAATAAATAAAAACACAACAGTAGCCAGTGACACACTGTAGCAAACGTCAGGCAGTGACGGCAATAACCAACTCATTCTTCACCTTGGCATTCTCTGACAGTATTGTGTTAGTGATGATCCCAGGAAGACATATTTGCTGCAAATGAGGCACAGTAAAGGCTGGTGCATAGTGAGATGCATGTAATGAAAGTATGGCTGTCATAGCCAGGGCTCCCTCGCTTCTTCTCCTGTCTAGCGAAACACCTAATCATTTCAACAGTCAGACTGACACTTAAGTGTCAGAACTGGGCTGCAATCTGGACACTCTGGGGAGTCGTACCTATCATCTAGCCCTCTGTTATTGTGATGAGCTTCAGAAGTAAGCTATAAAAGCTATTACACAGGCAGTCCTTTTGGGATTTAAGAGAGCTGGTTACATGCATTTCTATATAGAAAAATGAACTATATGGTATGAAAAGCTTTGACGACTTGCAAATGGTTATGTGATGCAGATTCTGCAGTGGAAAATGTGTATGATAAAATCCTCGACTGAGTATTCAGATAATAACACTAACTAATATGAATGCATTTGCAGAAATTTAAAATATAAAACTGCTGTAGGTAGGCAGGGGTATACACATGACTCTACTGCTTTATAGCACAATGGATGGCAAGTCATCAAAAGTATCTTACATATAATGAAGAAGTCTAACGTTTTCTTCCATAACTTACCTAGGCAATTCCTCGTAACCAATGAGATCTGCTATTAGGAATCAAAAGCCCGTGACAAAGTAAAGGCTTGGGACTCTCCCTTTTTGCTAACAGACTATATCAACACATTGGGGTAAATTTATCAAAGAGTGAAGTTCCGCCACTAGAGTGAAATTCCGCAGCTCTTAATTCATTTCTATGGGATTTTGAAAGGCGTATTTATCAATGGGTGAAAGTGATCACCCTTTGATAAATACGCCTTTAAAAATCCCACGAGAAATGAATGGGGAGTGGCCGCATTTCACTCTAGTGGCGGAACTTCACTATTAACTTCACTCTTTGATAAATATACCCAATTGTTCCTTGTGGGTTACACGCTTTATGTAAATTAAAAATATATATGTTCTGCTGGTATCTGTTTTCTGAAGATTTGTACCAATTTTGAGAGTCATGGCAGAAAGGAAAGCTGGGAGGAGCGGAGCTGTTAGGACAGTCATGTCAAAATGAGCAAACAGAAATTAAGGGACATATTCATTTGAATAGGGAGCATGTATGTAGGAAGTCAAAACTTTTTATGGGCATAAGCCAACACATTTCTCTAAATCTAATATTTGTTTAAAATATTTCTATTACTAGGGGAAGTCACATGCCCCCTTTCTGCAAGACTGATCCTGCAAAGATGGACAAATTACGTTTATTGGAACAGCTCCTATCAAACATGATGTGTTTGCAGATTCTTGCCAGCTTTGTTCAAGCTGTTTAAATAAATCCAAAAGGCAGCCATGAAATAGGAATATTATCAGGAACTCAAAGTCAAGCTTTCTAGTTTCAAATTAAATACAAGATTTCTCATGACATAAAAAAAAGGCTCTGGTTTGGAAAGTGTTTCAATTGCGATTTTGTACAGGAAGTGACACGACACTCAAGCTGTAGTCACAAAATGCCTGGTGCGCCTTAAAAAAGTGGACTAAATAAAAGTATGATTCTGAAGAAATGTTGGCACAGAAGCTATGTGAAAGAGTGATCAGCATTTGAATACAAGGGGTATTATATAGCAGCATTTGCACCTATATTATTATAAAGTGCAATCTGTGCTGTGTGCATACATGCTGTATACAAAGCATGATACAAGACTGATTAGTAATTAATTCAGAGTCTCATTACATGGCAGCTTGGAAACCATTGCAATTAGCATCTGAATTCAATATATAGCCCTATAGTATCATCTTATATATGACAGGTGACTGTTATTTTCTGCTAAGGTTAGCTTATCTACAGCTGCCCACACTGAACTGAGCATTTGCATGTCACTATTAAGATGGTGAGCTCCTGTGCATAACTTTGCTGGCCTGGAACATTCCTGTTGTAGAGATATTGGACCTTTAGGGCCAGATTCACTAAAGGATGTGGCTAACGATAGCGACAATTCCCCATCCCATCCACAGGGACATCGCCAATTTACTAACAAGTACAGGCGTCAATTTGCTAGCGAATGAGACCGTCGCTAGCGTTCATTCGCACTCTATGGCCAGGCAACATCGCTCTGGAAAAAACTTGTTACTCTGCAAATTCAGTAAAGTGCGGATTTTATTGAACGTTACCTCTTTTGCTAGATTTAACTTCGCCACTTCAGACCAGGAGAAGCTATCTCTTCTCTTCTGTCCCTTACATCGTGTCTGGTGTGCCAAAAATGCATTAAAGTTCAAAAAACGCTGGCGACGTTTCCTTTTTTTTATGTGGGATTGCATGCAAAAAGTCCTAACAAAC